>OY986975.1:11629900-11982696 GCA_963920575.1 Narthecium ossifragum | reverse complement strand
AATTCTGATCGATTGGAGTTGTAGAGACCGGATACGAGAGGATTACGAGTAGACTGCTCGTATCAGAAAATCTGAAATAGAGATATTTTCTCTACCCCTGGGACATTTTGGTCCAAAATACATATGACCAATAAAAAGGGTGTTCTGGTTACATCCCGGTCTGCCGAGGGGTAGTTCAGCAAATTGTTACGATGCACCTTTTCTAGGGCTTTCGTAACTGGTCTCTTGCCTTGTCTCAGATCCTCTTTAGCCAAATCTATGGCTAGGTCGAGAGATACCTTTACGGTTTTAGGAGAAGGACCCTATGTATTCGACAAGGAAGGCGAAGACTAGAGGAGGAGACGGATGAGAAGAGGGATACCTTGCAGCTCCTCTAGGGTTGGCTGGCTTCTCTTGGAGATCCAAGCCTTGGAGAACGTGGTGGAGGGAAGCACAGCAGCCAAAGGGACGCGGGGCACTTGGGGTTGGATGGCGGAGGTGGCTGGTAACGGCGGTGATGACAGTGGTCGGCTGGTGGAGAGAGAATCCGGCAATAGAGAGAAATGAAGGTGGCTGGCGGATTTGTGGAAGATTAAGTTACAGCTACTCCTAAATTATCCTACTAATAACTCTATTTTATTCTCATAATTCGTCATGCATCCCTAATACAAGCTATGGAGGTCCTTTTATAGAGGCCTCAACAAGATCTCATCAGATAACTACTATCTTGCTATAATCAGCAAGTTACAATCCTTTCCTAATAAGACTCAATCAAGATAACTACTAATAGAAAGCTGACTCAATCATAATCCAAACTAATAAATCAACTAATAACCAACTAAGAAAGTGATCCAGCTAGGGATTAGGATCCCTAATGCCGGATTAGGCTTGGGACCTGGTTCCAAGGCCGGACTATGGATCCATGCTTGGGCGTGGACTTGGTCTTGGCTTGGTCCATGGTCGGGTCAGCTAGGAGGTGGGGTCCGACCTGCGTGGGACCTCCTTAGTTCCTCCTGGGCGTTGGTCCTGCTCCTTGGTCCAGCCCATGCTTGGGCTTGGGCTTGAAGCCAGTTCAGCTAGGGCTCGGCTTGCACATCTAGGACTAGACTCGATCAAGTCCTTCCTTGGCGTGGGTTGGGCTGGCCCAGGCTGAGCTTGGTTCGACCTCGTATCACAAATCCTCCAATCATTATATGAAATATTAAAATTCAAAACCCAAACAAGACATTCGAAATTTGGACAAATATTCGAAAGCTAGACAATTATTCAAATTCAGGATAAATATTTGAAATTTGAATGAACATTCAAAATTTAAACAAGTTCACACATGAACTTGAAATTTAAACAGACATTCGAAATTTAAACCTCATATCTCAACTCCATGATCCGGATGGTTAGGAAATCCTAACCTCCCTGTATCACAAAAAATGCCAAATCTTAACATCCCAGTCCAGAAAATATGGTTGGAAATCAAATCTCAACACCCAGGATCCCTATGCTCTCGTGCGGATCTCACCAAATCCCCAACAAACAGCCCGGTTCCTATTAGAAGAGAAGAAGAAGTATGAAGAAGGGGCTGGCCGAAAAAAAGACAAATCAAAGAAAGAGAAGAAGAGAAGGAAACGCCTGAGAGGAAGGAACCCATCGACGTCGCCGGCCTTGAGCCAGTCCAAGGTCGTCATCGCCGTCCTCCTTGATCCAGCCCAAGGAGCTTGTCGCAGAAACTCATCGCCGTCCTCCTTGATCCAGCCCAAGGAGCTCATCACAGGAACTCATCGCCTTCATTTTCCTTGATCCAACCGAAGGACTCGTCCCCGTCGTCGTCCTCGAGCACCCGCAAAGCGTGAAGCACGCCTCCAGCAAGGTCCACACCGTGGCTTCCCCATCTCTCCCGACAGTCCAGCAACGCAGTGGCTCAAACCCAATCTGAATAAGCTCATCCGCCGTCGTCTTCCCAAGTCCGATCCGGCGACATCGCCGTCCCTGCCGCACGCCGCGCTACGTGCATCCCTAGCAAGGGCCTCCCTCGTTGCTGTCTGCCTCCAGCCATAAACGGATCCCCTTGGAAGGCGCTTCCCCTGTTACCTGTTTCCAACCACCTCCCTCAACGGCGACAGAGATCGGACCAGGTGCTCCCTCAACTCCAGCGGTCTCAAGACTCCAGGATCGGAAGGATCCAGGAGCTTTCACAACTCCAAAACTTTGGCAGTGAAGCTCCGACAGCCCTACTCTATCGACTTCGACGCTCGGACTACGCTTGCTCTGTTCCAGCTGCCATATCTCCACGACAACAAAGCTCGGACCTAGGATGGCTCTTCCCCAACCCCGGCAACCTCGAAACTCAGGCAACAAAAACTCAAACAACATCCCTCCAACTTCAGTGACTTCAAAATCCCGGCGATGAAGGTGGCGGTCCCATACATTATTTCTATTTTTTTTTAGTAAGAAGTTTATTTTATCGGATGTAGAATCGGAGATATTCCCTATGGGGATGTAAATGATGGATTTGCCAACTTGGCGATCCAGGGGTGAGGTGCTTGCAATTTGATTATATGAAATTAAAAATGATTTGCTTAGAAATAAAATAGAAATCTCGTCCCAACGACATCGATGTTTTGTTCACGAACAAAATCATGCACGCCCGGTGGGACCACACCTTACCTCCCATCTCTAGATCTGATATATATATTGATGATGAAAAAAAAATCATCATTGAAATCAAAATCAAAATATACCTTTACTTCCTGACAAGTCTTCCTTCTTAAACGAAGGATATGTCACAAGTAAATATAGAAGCAATCATGACCATCCGCTTTGGAGATCTCTGGTTCGATGTTCAAAAGTTTCTCTCACTGCTCCAACGAAAGCTACCTCCGGAGGGCGAGCGAAGTCACTGTTCACCGGAATAAGCGCAACACTAAAGCGTCATCGGTTGGATCTGATGGGACCATGGTTAGGACTGACAAAGAGAGTCAAGAACCATTTCAGATGCCTTTAGGACCAGTCACGAGAGCTCAAGCTAAAAAGGTTCAAAGCAGCACTTAGTGGATTAATTCGAGAAAATCAGAATGGAGAAGATTGCAAGCTCACAATTAATGAAGGGCCAAGGTTTATCCACGTCATTAAGGCAATCACCAGCTAGGCAGGCAAGAGTTGGTGTGGCATTTATGTTCTCATGCAAGAGTTGGGTGTGGCATTGATCAAGGCTTTGGAAATCTGAGTAATTAGTGTCTCTTGGAATTGTAGTGATATAAATTCGGATTTAATATGAGTATGAATTTTTCAATGTATTGGCTCATATATGGGCAGGATCTATGTAATGAAGAAATGATTTTGATTGATTAAAAAAGTGAGAGAATTTGTCTTTGGTTCTTCGTAGAACTATCAAACTTATTAGGATTTCCTGTGGCGTTCATCTTGACTTATCAAACGGATTTCCATCCCCGTTTGTGGTGTCCTCACCTCATACCAAGGTTCTTGCTTGATTATAAGCAACGGGTCACGGTTTCCATCCAAACCTAATTGTAGAACGATCCTACAGTTCATCTTGCTACGGGTTTCGTCACAACTTGGCGAGGTTCGTATCAGTTGGTATCAGAGCTCAGTTTCTAGTTTCAGGTTTGCTTATCCTTATCATTCCTTGATCTTCAGTTTTGTACCAAATCTGATGGAAGATCAAATTCGTTTCTTTCTTTATTCCTTCATATATCCTCATTATCAATCTTTGAACGTCATTTTCTTTATCAAATCTGGTCAAAAAAAAAAAGATCAAGTTCTTTCTTCTTCCCATCAAGTGTGTTCGTGTTTCTTCTGAAAAAGAAAGACAGAAATAAATTCGTGGAAAAAAAAACAAGAAGAAGAAGAAGAAAAAAAAAAGAAGAAGAAGAAGGAAATAAGAAGAAGAAGAAGAAGAAGAAGAAGAAGAGGAAGAAGAAGAAGAAGAACTATTTCATCGTCCAAACTTATCAACCTTTCCTTTTCTTTGCATACCTATCAGCCTTGCCTTACCTCCTTTTCTTTGCATACCCTACCTTTCTTTGCATCCTTTGATAAGTTTTAGTGTGAATTGTTGCTGAAATTTCTGATCTGTGTTTGACTAGTTCGATAAGAACCGAAAGGGAATTTCTAAGAGTGTTGAGTGATTTGAGAGATACTGATACGAGGTCGAACCGAGCCATTCCAAGAAGGGACCCACGTCCTTGCTTGGATGGGCCCACGCCAAGGAGTTGGCTGCACCCAACTCCCTTTGGGCGTTCTAAGCTCAACCGGCCAAAGGAATCCTATTCCTAGCTGGTTTGCTTACTTAGATGATTTCCTAGTTAGTAGTTATCTTGATTGAGTCAATTTCCTAGTTTGAGTTCAATTTATGATTTGCTTTATTAGTTCCTATTAAGAGTCCTAGTAATCAGGAAGTTTGAGTTATGATTGAGTCTTATTAGGAAAGTCTGGTTACTTGCTGATTAAAGCAAGGTAGTATTCAGGTTGTAGTAGAACTCTCTTGAGGCCTCTATAAAAGGACCTCCATAGCTTGTAATTATGCATGGACGAATTTATGAGAGTTATTATTTAGTAGAGATAAATCTTAGGAGTAGAAGTAATATAGGAGTAGCTGTAACCCTAATTCCACAAGCCACCAGCCACCTTCATCTCTCTCCTGCCGGATTCTTTCTCCACCAGCCGGCCACCATCCATTGCCGTCCACCGCTGCCATCTACAGTGCACGTCCCCATCACCAGCGTCCCCTTGGCTGCCGTGCTTCCCTCCACCACGTTCTCCAAGGCTTGGATCTCCAAGAGAAGCCAGCCAACCCTAGAGGAGCTGCAAGGTATCCCTCTTCTCATCCGTCTCCTCCTCTAGTCTTCGCCTTCCTCGTCGAATACCTAGGGTCCTTCTCCTAAAACCCTAAAGCTATCTCTCGACCTAGCCATAGATTTGGCTAAAGAGGATCTGAGATAAGGCAAGAGACCCGGTACGAAAGCCCTTGAGAAGGTGCATCGTATCAGATACACAAGAGGGAGTGTTTGTGAGTTTTCTTTTACAGGAAATCATGTCTCAAAGTGGTGAAAAAGGTGCTGCGGAATGTGCTGATCCGAAGTTGTTTATGGAGGCTATTGTGGGAGAGATGCGGCGCATGATGAGGCGAGAATTGGATGAGGTTCACAGAAGGTTGGATAGAATGGAAGATTCAAGGGATGAAAGAGATGATTGGGCCAGATCCGAGGAGGATGATGATCGAAATTCAGTGGGGAGCCATAGGAGGAATGCACGAGGAAGACGTGTTTGGAATCAGGAAGATAACAATCTCAATAGCATAAAGATGCCTATTCCTTCGTTTCAAGGTAAAAACGACCCTGAGGCCTACCTTGAATGGGAGAAGAAGGTGGAGTTAGTATTTGATTGCCACAACTACTCCGAGATGAAGAAGGTAAAACTTGCAGCCATTGAATTTTCTGATTATGCTATTGTTTGGTGGGATCATTTCGTGTTGAACAGGAGGCGGAATAGAGAACGACCAATAGAGACATGGGAGGAGATGAAAATCGTGATGAGGAAGCGATTTGTTCCTAGTCACTATTACCGTGAGTTGTACCAAAAGTTGCAAAATCTCAAGCAAGGTAATCGGAGTGTTGAAGATTACTACAAGGAGATGGAGATTGCTATGATCCGGGCTAATGTGGAGGAAGATCGAGAAGCTACAATGGCCAGATTTTTGAGTGGATTAAACCAAGAGATTCAAGATAGGGTGGAGATGCATCATTATGTGGAATTGGAAGATATGGTGCACATGGCTAACAAGGTTGAGCGGCAGCTCAAGAGGAGGGGAGGTATACGTGCAGCCCAAGGTTCAGGTTCTACTTCGTTGTGGAAGCCAAATTACGTGAAGGAGGAGAAGTCGGCTGCGAAGTCTAAACCTGAGCCGAAACAAGAATCCACCAACCACAGTTCTCAAGGGAAACCAGATCTATCTGCTGCTCGAACTCGTGATGTTAAGTGTTTTAAATGTCAACGAAGGGGTCAGATAGCTAGCCAATGCCCAAACAAGAGAGTCATGGTGGTACGAGATAACGGTGAGATTGAAACCGATGACGAGTTAGACACTACTTGTATGCCGCCATTGGAGGATATTGATGAGGAAGAGTATGCTATTCATGGAGAATTGATGGTGGCTAGGAGAGCTCTAAGCATGCATGCAAAGGAAGAAGATGAGCTTTAGTGAGACAATCTCTTTCATACTAGGTGCTATGTTAAAGACAAGGTGTGTAGTGTGATTATTGATGGTGGAGGCTGCACTAATGTTGCTAGCATGACTTTGGTGGAGAAATTGGAGCTACGAACACTCAAGCATCCGCAGCCATACAAGCTACAATGGCTGAATGATAGTGGTGAAGTGAAGGTAAACAAGTGTTAGTTTCCTTCCGAATTGGTAAATATGGAGACGAGGTGTTGTGTGACGTGGTGCCAATGCAAGCTAGACATTTGCTGCTTGGGAGGCCTTGGCAATTTGATAGGCGTGTGAAGCGTTGTGGCTATACAAACAAGTACTCTTTTGTGTTCAATCAAAGGCCAATCACTCTTGTTCCTATGACACCAAAACAGGTTTATGATGATCAAGTGAGGCTGCAAAAAGAGAGTGATGAAAGGAGAAAGAGTGAAAGAGAGAAAAAGAGTGAGCATCAAAAAGAGAGTGATGCAAAGAGAAAGAGTGAAAGAGCGAAAAGTGTGAGCATCAAACAGAGAGTGATGAAAAGAGAAAGAGTGAAAGAGAGAAAAAGAGTGAGCATAAAAAAGAGAGTGAAAAAAAGGACTTTTATGCAAGGGCATGTGAGGTAAAGCGAACAATGTTTTCAAGACAGCCGATGATTGTAGTCTTGTACAAGGAGGCATATTTGAATACTAACCAACTTATCGTGTCTTTGCCTAGTTCTGTTGCTGATCTCTTGCAGGAGTTTGATGATGTCTTTCCAGAGGAGGTTCCACATGGCTTGCCACCTATTCGGGGAATTGAGCATCAAATTGATTTCGTACCCGGTGCCACCATCCCGAACCGAGCAGCTTATAGAAGCAACCCCGAGGAAGACAAAGGAGCTACAAAGGCAAGTTCAAGAGTTGATGGAAAGGGGATACGTGAGGGAAAGCAAGAGTCCTTGTGCTGTTCCGGTGATTTTGGTTCCTAAGAAGGATGGGACTTGGAGAATGTGCATTGATTGTCGAGCCATCAACAATATCACGGTAAAGTATCATCATCCTATTCCTCGCTAAGATGAAAGGTTAGATGAGCTGCATGGTGCTCGTGTGTTTTCTAAAATTGATTTGAAGAGTGGGTATCATCAGATCAGAATGAGAGAAGGTGATGAATGGAAAACTGCTTTTAAAACAAAACATGGCTTATATGAGTGGCTAGTTATGCCTCTTGGGTTAACTAACGCACCAAGCACTTTTATACGGTTAATGAATCATGTTTTGCGAACATTCATTGGCAGGTTTGTTGTTGTCTATTTTGATGATATCCTTATTTATAGCAACAGCTTGGAAGATCATGTTGAGCATTTAAAATCTGTTCTAGATGTACTTAGAAAAGAGAAGCTGTTTGCTAACTTGAAGAAATGCACCTTTTGCACCGATAAGCTTGTGTTCCTTGGTTTTGTTGTAAGTGCTCAAGGTATACAGGTTGATGAAGAAAAGATTCGTGCAATCCAAGAGTGGCCGAGTCCTACTAGTGTTGGTAATGCTCGAAGTTTTCATGGTCTTGCTAGTTTTTACAGGAGATTCGTGAAGGATTTTAGTAGCATTGCCGCTCCACTTACTGAAGTCATCAAGAAAAGCGCTGGATTCAAATGGGGTGAAGAGCAAGAAAAGGCGTTTTAGTTGCTCAAGGAAAATTTGACACATGCTCCCGTACTTGCTTTGCCTGATTTTACTAAAACATTTGAGATTGAATGTGATGCTTCAGGTTCTGGAATAGGAGCTGTTCTTATGCAAGGAGGAAGGCCAATCGCATATTTCAGTGAGAAGCTAAGTGGGGCAACCTTAAACTATCCTACTTATGACAAGGAATTGTACGCATTGGTTCGAGCATTGGAGACATGGCAGCACTACTTATGGTCTAAGGAATTCGTGATACACACTGATCATGAGTCATTAAAGCATTTGAAGAGCCAACACAAGCTGAACAAAAGGCATGCGTGATGGTTGGAATTCATTGAGACGTTTCCTTATGTGATACAATACAAACAAGGGAAGGAGAACGTCGTGGTGGATGCACTATCCCGCAGGTATGTTTTACTTTCCACTCTTGATGCAAAGGTACTTGGTTTTGAGCACATCAAATAATTATATGTTTCTGATCATGATTTTAGTGAGTATATCAATCTTGTGAGAAATCTGCGTTTGGGAGTATTTTAGGCATGATGATTATCTGTTTAAAGAAAATAAATTGTGTGTGCCTAATTGTTCCCTGCGTGACTTGTCAGTAAGGGAATCCCATGGTGGAGGGTTAATGGGGCACTTTGGTGTAGCTAAAACATTTGGCATCTTACATGAGCACTTTTATTGGCCACACATGAAACGTGATGTTGAGAGAATTTGTTGTAGATGCATCACTTGTAAGCAGGCCAAATCAAGAGTGCAGCCCCACGGTTTGTACACTCCTTTGCCAATACCTAGTGATCCTTGGATAGACATTTCGATGGATTTTGTCTTAGGTTTACCTAGGACAAAACGGGGTAGGGATTCAATATTTGTGGTCGTGGATAGGTTTTCTAAGATGGCACATTTTATCCCATGTCACAAAACTGATGATGCTTCAAATATAGCTGAATTGTTCTTTCGAGAGATTGTGAGATTGCATGGTATGCCTCGAACAATCATTTCAGATCGGGATGCTAAGTTCTTGAGTTACTTTTGGAAGACCTTGTGGGGAAAGTTAGGGACTATATTGTTGTTTTCTACTACATGTCACCCCCAAACTGATGGTCAAACTAAAGTTGTCAATAGAACTTTATCTACATTGTTGCGGGCTGTAATTCAGAAGAACATCAAAAGTTGGGAGAATTGTTTACCACACATTGAGTTTGCATATAATCATGTTGTTCATTCTGCAACTCAGTTTTCACCCTTTGAAATGTGTATGGTTTCAATCCATTAACCCCTTTGGATTTAACTCCCTTGCCTATTTCTGAGCGTGTTAACTTAGATGGGAAAAGCAAAGCTGAATTTGTTAAGCAGATCCATGAGAAAGCACGGCTCAACATTGAACAAAGGACTGAGCAATATGCGAAGCAAGCCAACAAAGTAAGAAAGAAGTTGGTTTTTGAACCCGGGGAATGGGTTTGGTTGCACTTGAGAAAGGAAAGGTTTTCCGAGCAAAGGCGTTCCAAACTCCTTCCACGCGGGGACGGTCCATTTCAAGTTCTTGAGCGCATCAATGACAATGCATACAAGCTGGATTTACCCGGTGAGTATAATGTTAGCTCTACCTTTAATGTTTATGATCTATCCCCTTTTGATGCAGGCAATGATTTGAGGACAAATCCTTTTGAAGAGGAGGGGAACGATGGGACCATGGTTAGGACTGACAAAGAGAGTCAAGAACCATTTCAGATGCCTTTACGACCAGTCACGAGAGCTCAAGCTAAGAGGTTTAAAGCAGCACTTAGTGGATTAATTCGAGAAATTCAGAATGGAGAAGATTGCAAGCTCACAATTAATGAAGGGCCAAGGTTTATCCACATCATTAAGGCAATCACCAGCTAGGCATGCAAGAGTTGGTGTGGCATTTATGTTCTCATGCAAGAGTTGGGTGTGGCATTGATCAAGGCTTTGGAAATCTGAGTAATTAGTGTCTCTTGGAATTGTAGTGAGATATAAATTCGGATTTAATAGGAGTATGAGTTTTTCAATGTATTGGCTCATATATGGGCAGGATCTATGTAATGAAGAATGGATTTTGATTGATTAAAAAAGTGAGAGAATTTCTCTTTGGTTCTTCGTTGAACTATCGAACTTATCAGGATTTCCTGTGGCGTTCATCTTGACTTATCAAACGGATTTCCATCCCCGTTTGTGGCGTCCTCACCTCATACCAAGGTTCTTGCTTGATTATAAGCAACGGGTCACGGTTTCCATCCAAACCTGATTGTAGAACGATCCTACAGTTCATCTTGCTATGGGTTTCGTCACAACTTGGCGAGGTTCGTATCAGGATCTTGCGGCCGTTAAAGAGAAGCAATAGAAGCTGTCACAAACCTACCTCGTACACACCCGGAAGCCGGCGCTAAAGACAGCAAGTCAAAGACGTCGGCAGGACGGAACGGATCGGATCACCAAACAAAGCTGGACGTTCTGCAAATTTGTCCGGGGGCAGTTTCGTGTGTCGAGGACTCCTCCGCCGGATCTCGCTTCCACCAAATTCAAGACCTAAAAGCTCCCACAAGCAAGCCACGCACGCTCTCAGTGGTGACCAAAGAACAAAAAACGATAGATGCTTTGCAAAGGCGTCCGGGGGTGACTGTTCGAGGCGAACCTGTCTCTACCGACGATGATGTTTTCATCCCCGTCGTTTCTAGGAGAAAATTGAAGACACTGGCCCAGGAAACCTTGAACCAAAAGAAGCCAAGCACTGAAGCACAAAAGCAGCTGGGGGCAGTCGTTCACGTCGGATCTGCTCTGACGAGTAACGACGGCTTCTCCCTCTCTGCTTCCAAGAGACAGCCCAAAATGCTTGACTTAATCCCTATGACTCAAACTTGACTTAATCCCTGTGACTCAAACAATCTCGACACCATCTGCCGAAGACTTAAAAAATAAAATCAAAATAATATCTGCTGAACAGATAAAAATTAGTCCTAAAGTTACATACAAAGCTCGCTTCGAGATGTATGACAAACCTTGGATTGGCCTTCATGCGACGGGGAACGACGAGGAGTCGATTCACGTCCGGCACTGTTACATCCAGCTCCTTTGTGCAGAATATGAGTGTCAAAGGAAGAACGCGAAGCCGAAGCACTCGACTACTCAAAATTACGTCAAGGATATGAGGATAGCGTACGTGTACTACCTCACTCAAGAGCTGCAAAGTCTTCAAACCGAAGCAGGCTTCGACGCGAGCAACACAAACGCCTATGTCGGTGAGAATACTCTCCAGCCCGAGGGAAGCCACAATGCTTCACAACTTAGTCATCTTCTTGTCAATACGGAGAAGCCCGTTGGAAAGAAGAAGAAGGCAAGTTCAAAAGCGGCTGCGTACCACCCTCCTTTCCACGCCACAAGCTCGAGCCGTACATACTATGGATCGTCGCGTAATACCGACCAGTCCAAGACTTCATCGCCGAGATGCGGCAGCACAAAAGGAGTCCTTCAGGAGAACACCTTCAACATTTTTCACAGTAATGCCCGTCGGGGTCCAGGAAGACGAAATGTCCACATCAAGTAAAAACCTCCTCGAATGTGCATGAACAATCTACAGTACCCAGAGAAGCGTCGACATTTTTCACAGCAATGCCCGTCGGGGTCCAAGACGCATTTTTCCAGAGGTTCTACAGTACCCAGAGAAGCGTCGGCATTACAGAACTTACCCAAACTGAGCAGGCCCAACATGAAAAGGCTGCCGACTTCATCAATAGATGGAGAAATCTCAGCATTCACTGCCAGCAACCAATCACGGAGGCAGAGGCTGTGCGTATGTGCATGAACAATATGCGTCCAGAGATGGCCATTTATCTGCAAGGTGTCCGTCCGCTCTCCTTTGAGGAGCTGGCTTCGAAGGCCACGGATATCGAAAACTACTTGCACCACAAAGCGCGAAAGACTCATACAACGATCGCGCCAAGAAAGATAAAGCTCCTCTTAAGGGGAAGGTCGTGCTGCAAACCTCTGCGAAACAAGCGTCTAAACCAAAGGAGACTTATGTCTCTAGAGAGATGCCTCGATCTAGAGATCCCTCGTTCGAGCCCACACAACGGAGAGTGAAAACTCTTAAGGAGAGGATTGAAAAGGAATACTCCTTCCCTCGAGAAGAAGTCCCTGACATTTTCAAAGGTTTGTTGGATCTTGGCCTTATAGAGCTTCCGGAGCCGCGACGCCCTGAAGAAGCCAATAAAGTTGACGAGCCCAAATATTGTCACTATCACAGAATATTGGGATACACTCTCCAAGACTGTTTCGTCCGCAAAGACAAGATCCAGAAATTGATCGATGATGGAGTCATGGATACTGGGCTGCTGAGGAAGCTTCAAAAAGATAAAAAGGTAGAATCAACGCATATGAATACTACCACATATGAATCTGAATTCCTATGTGAGGGGTATACACCTTCAACACCTCCTCCCGAGGATATGGAATATGTCCCTCAGACACATCCCTACAACAGCATTGGAAATAGATATACACCTATTTCTCCGTACGTACCAACAGAAAGATATATGACTCCTGTCTTGGCACCCATCGAAGGACATCCATGGCCAACCTTAAAAGAGTTGTGCCCTCCTGACACGGATGATGAAGATTCTTTGTCCGATATGGATCCATGCTATGATCACTGCGGGAGACCTTTCTTCAGCAAAAAGCAAAAGAAGAAGCAAGCTTTCGTTCAGAGGATCAAAGCATCACAACACAATCCTCCAAAGCCTCCACCCTTCGCAAATTGGCAGCCTAGGCCCAAGCGGCACATATCTCCAAAATACAAGATTCTGAGGAAAGTAATGGACCGTGAAGAAATCGAGGAGTTTATCCACCAAGTTTCCACAGATCTTCGGACCAGAAAGCCACATGTACCACAAAATGACACCCCTTGGGACGATGACAGCTATCCTGATACGATTCGAAATCCAGCTCCACCTGGGCAAGACCAACCCATACTCAATTCTTGGGCAGGGCACACATGTGGGGTAGGCCCAGGAGGGACCCACGCAGGTCAGGGCCCAGGAGGGACCCACGCAGGTCAGGCCCCACCTCCTAGGAGGACCCGGCCTTGGACCAGGTCCCAAGCCAAAGCCAGCCATAAGGAATCCTATTCCTAGCTGGTCACTTCCTAAGTTGGTTCTTAGTTGATTTCCTAGTTTGAGTTCAGTTTGTACTTAGCTAGTTTTTATTTAATTGAGTCCTAGTTTTGGTTGAGTCAAGTCACTTGCTTACTTAGTTCATTCCTGGTTCTTAGGAGTCAGTTTGAGTTGAATTAGTAAGAGTATGTTTACTTGCTGTTCAAGCAAGAAGGTATTCAGTTTGGAGTAGAACTCTCTTGAGTCCTTTATAAAAAGACCCTCTATAGCTTGTAATCAGGGAGGACGAATTTTGAGAATAATATAGAGTTATTAGTAAGAGTAATTATAGGAGTAGCTGTAACCTTAGGAGTAGCCACAACTTAATACCCCACAGCCACCAGCCACCTTCATCTCTCTCTCTCCTGCCGGATTCTCTCTCCACCAGTCGGGCCACCATCCATTGTCGTCCACAGCGGCCATCTACAGTGCACATCCCCATCACCGGCGTCCATCCTTGGCTGCCGACTCTCCACCGCCACCTCCCATGGCTTGGATCTCCAAGAGTAACCGGCCAACCCTAAGAGGAACTGGAATGTATCCTCTTCTCTTCCGTCTCCCACCTCCAGTCTTCACCTTACTCGTCAAATACCTAGGGAGGATCTCTTAAAACCCTAAAGGTATCTCTCGACCTAGCCATAGATTTTGGCTAAGGAGGAACTGAGACCGGGCAAGAGACCAGGTACCCGTGCCTACGAGAAGGCTCGGCGTAACATATCCTTGCTTCACCATTGGGCTTTTCGGAGATGATGACGAGTCCCTGTTACGATGCACCTACTATAGGGCTTTCGTACCTGGTCTCTTGCCTTGTCTCAGATCCTCTTTAGACAAATCTATGGCTAGGTCGAAAGATACCTTTAGGGTTTTAGGAGAAGGACCCTAGGTATTCGACGAGGAAGGCGAAGACTAAAGGAGGAAACAGATGAGAAGAGGGATACCTTGCAGCTCCTCTAGGGTTGGCTGGCTTCTCTTGGAGATCCAAGCCTTGGAGAACGTGGTGGAGGGAGGCACAGCAGCCAAGGGGGTTGCCGGTGATGGGGGACGTGTACTGTAGATGGCAGCGGCGGACGGTGATGGATGGTGGCCGGCTGGTGGAGAGAGAATCCGGCAATAGAGAGAGATGAAGGTGGCTGGGGGATTTGTGGAAGATTAAGTTACAGCTACTCTAGGGTTACAGCTACTCCGAAATTATCCTACTAATAACTCTATTTTATTCTCATAATTCGTCATGCATCCCTAATACAAGCTATGGAGCTCCTTTTGTAGAGGCCTCAACAAGATCTAATCAGATAACTACTCTATCTTGCTATAATCTGCAAGTTACAATCCTTTCCTAATAAGACTCAATCAAGATAACTACTAATAGAAAGCTGACTCAATCATAATCCAAACTAATAAATCAACTAATAACCAGCTAAGAAAGTGATCCAACTAGGGATTAGGATCCCTAATGCCGGATTAGGCTTGGGACCTGGTTCCAAGGCCGGGACTATGGATCCATGCTTGGGCGTGGACTTGGTCTTGGCTTGGTCCATGGTCGGGTCAGCTAGGCGGTGGGGTTCGACCTGCGTGGGACCTCCTTAGTTCCTCCTGGGCGTGGGTCCTGCTCCTTGGTCCAGCCCATGCTCGGGCTTGGGCTTGAAGCCAGTTCAGTTATGGCTCGGCTTGCACATCTAGGACTAGACTCGATCAAGTCCTTCCTTGGCGTGGGTTGGGCTGGCCCAGGCTGAGCTTGGTTCGGCCTCGTATCATCCCCTCCCCCTTCGAAGAGTGCCTTGTCCTCAAGGCCTGAATTTGCTGAGGGAAGAGAACTCTGCTCTTGTCGACCCGGAGTGACCTGGCTGGACTGCAACTGCAACTTTGGACTTGGTGGTGAAAAACTTGGTCGGTCCCATGGTGGATCTAATGGTATCCGAAGCGGCTAGTCAGGGGGCCATGCTGCCGATCTGGAAGGAGGAGGCTGAACCTTAGGTGGATCTGGCGGCCTCTGGAACTCCAAGAAGTAGAGGGTGGCTGTAGATCGACGATTGGGCCACCTCAAGTCCTGGCGTCCTAGGTCAAAGACTCGTTCAACCTGAACCAAATCCTTCCAAGGTGGAAGTAGACCCAAGACGGCGGCTGGATACAGTCGTGCCGAGGACGGAGCATCAGGAGAACAATCTGATGGTTCAGGTGGCTCCAAGCATGGGATCTTCAATGGTTCTCCTGGATCATCCTCGTCATGTCCCATGAGTAGTGTTGCCCATGACCATTGAACGGGATCTGATCTCCATGGCCTGGTCGGATGTGCAAGGTCTTGGCTTGATGCTGAGTCAAGCTTGCTTTGGTCCAGTCTGAAGTGAAGTCGGCTGGGCCATGCTTCTGCTGCACTATTTGGATCTTGATCAGGTTCAATTTGGCTGAGCTTGATGGAGCTTAGCTGGCTGCAATCAGATCTAGCCGAATTGATTCTGGCTGCATCCAATTGAGTCTGACTTATCCTGGTCTAATCTGAGCTTGGTCGAATCTGGTTGGTGTAACCAAACCTGGTTGTGCTTGGATGGAATCTGACCAAGTCTTGTAAGCGGCAATTTGACTCGACCAATTGTAGGTGATGGAGTCAGAGTTTGATCAGGTTCAAACCGTAGTGATTTGATGTGATCTGATCAGATAGCTGAAGGGCTCTGGCAACTGAGAGGGGACTGAACTTGGTCGCCGGTGAGGGATGTTCATCAGGGTTTGGTTCCCATGGAGAAGAGGGGATGAGAGGATGGGGGTTCGGTACGGGTGGCAGATCTGGAGGGGGTTTGGGGTCGGCGCCTCGGTAAGGCTATGGGAAGGGTAAGGAGGGTTAGGGGACGGTCTTTGGTGGCTTGAGAAATCCTTCAGTGGGCCATGGAAGGAGGTTATGGTAGGATCAGGGACAGGTAGGCAACGATTACCTTGGGGGTTGCTGCCGGAGTTGAAGGAGAGGGATTTGGGATTGGGGTAGGAGTGAGGAGGACCTTGGGGGAGGTTACATGGTGCAGGGAGGGCTTCAACTAAGGTGAGGTTGGCTGCTAAAAGATGAATTGCAGGTGGGAAGGTAGGGTTTGGATGAGGGAAATAACGAAGGAGATGATGGCAAGATGTTGACTGGGCTGGGATGTGGTGTGGTTGGGTAAGGGGGCAGCGGGTGTTGTTCATGGTTTGGGTCATGGGGCAGCTCGTGGGTAGGGAGAGTATGAGGAGTCCTAATCCAGGTAGAGCTTAGGTTTAGGTTCTGCAATCCAAGTTGTAGCTAGAATGAGATTTTGGCTGGAAATCTGAACTCCAATAGGGCTTGACTGATTTGTAGGAGAATATCGTTGGATCATTGCTTCCCACTGTTCTTCTGAAGGGTCGATCCAACATTGGACAACTTCCTTCCATTGTTTAGCTGTAGGGTAAGCCGTACTCCGAGTTTGATTAGGATTCCTAGTTGGAGTAGGAGTGCCAGTAGGATTTTGAGCCCAAGTCGTACTCTGAGTTTGACTCGGATTCCTAGTTGGAGTAGGATTTGTAATCCTAGTTCCATTAGGATTTGGAGTCAAAGTTGTACTCAAATGCCCATTGGTATTTGCAGGTTTGGGTTGGTTGTAGGGTGGAGGTAATGGCTGATACGGTGCTGATGGATTGTAGGGAAGACTAGGGTTGTACGGTGCGTGTAGGGAGGTGGCATAGGCTGCTGGTATGGAGGCCGGGCATGGGCCGGGTATAGGGGCTGGTATGGTGGTGGAGGGACTCGGCCAGGTACAGTAGGGTTAGGGTTAGGGAATGGATGGCCAAGGGAAAGAGGATGAGTGGGTTGAACCAGTTGGGTAGTAGGCTGGTTAGGAGGAATTGGATTGTATGCTGCATAGGGTGGAGGTAGATGATGATATGGTAGGGGTATCATAGATGGCGGTATAGGATAGGCTGGTACTCCTGCCATCAGTGCAGCTTCTGGAAGGCTTTGGGCGGCACAGTCCAAGGAAGGGAGCTCTGATACCAAGTTGTTATGATGCACCTTCTATAGGGCTTTCGTACCTGGTCTCTTGCCTTGTCTCAGATCCTCTTTAGCCAAATCTATGGCTAGGTCGAAAGTTACCTTTTGGGTTTTAGGAGAAGGACCCTAGGTATTCAATGAGGAAGGCGAAGACTTGAGGAGGAGACGGATGAGAAGAGGGATACCTTGCAGCTCCTCTAGGGTTGGCTGGCTTCTCTTGGAGATCCAAGCCTTGGAGAACGTGGTGGAGGGAGGCACAGCAGCCAAGGGGGTCGCCGGTGATGGGGGACGTGTACTGTAGATGGCAGCGGCGGACGGTGATGGATGGTGGCCGGCTGGTGGAGAGAGAATCCGGCAATAGAGAGAGGTGAAGGTGGCTGGGGGATTTGTGGAAGATTAAGTTACAGCTACTCCTAGGGTTACAGCTACTCCTAAATTATCCTACTAATAACTCTATTTTATTCTCATAATTCGTCATGCATCCCTAATACAAGCTATGGAGCTCCTTTTATAGAGGCCTCAACAAGATCTAATCAGATAACTACTCTATCTTGCTATAATCAGCAAGTTACAATCCTTTCCTAATAAGACTCAATCAAGATAACTACTAATAGAAAACTGACTCAATCATAATCCAAACTAATAAATCAACTAATAACCAACTAAGAAAGTGATCCAACTAGGGATTAGGATCCCTAATGCCAGATTAGGCTTGGGACCTGGTTCCAAGGCCGGGACTATGGATCCATGCTTCGACGTGGACTTGGTCTTGGCCTTGGTCCATGGTCGGGTCAGCTAGGAGGTGGGGTCCAACCTGCGTGGGAACTCCTTAGTTCCTCCTGGGCGTGGGTCCTGCTTTTTGGTCCAGCCCATGCTCGGGCTTGGGATTGAAGCCAGTTCAGCTATGGCTCGGCTTGCACATCTAGGACTAGACTCGATCAAGTCCTTCCTTGCCGTGGGTTGGGCTGGCCCAGGCTGAACTTGGTTCGACCTCGTATAAGTCCCTCTGCTTCCCAGAAGAAGAGCAGGCCGAAGTCCATGAAATCATTACTCGCTCCGGACTCCGACTCCCAGATTCCCAACCTTCACAGCTGCGAGGGAGGGACCAAGAACCGCAAGGAATGCAAAATAATGTAAACTCGCATGAGTCTATTAAGTACAATGTAATTTCTCATCTAAAGAAAGTACCAACGTTGCTTAGCATGTACGATGCTCTGTGTCTCTCGCTTGTTCTTCGCAAATCTCTTATAACTGCACTAACCTTTCCTGATGACTATCCGGCAAATGTCCTCCAAACTAGCGCCCCGGTAGTCGAAAGCTTAAATATAGAATTTTCTGATAACGACTTATTGCTCGGCACAAAACCACACAATAGGCCGTTATTGATGACTGGCGAAATAGACGATATACCCACGTCCCGAGTAATGTTAGATTGAGGCTCAGCTATTAATCTTTTGCCGCTTAAAATGCTTCGTGAGTTGGGGTATGATATCGATGACTTAACGTCAAGTAACATAGTAGTCCAAGGCTTTAATCAAGCAGGACAACATGTACTAGGATCTATACGCCTAACACTAAAATTCAAAGACTTGGCTACGAACGTCGTCTTCTATGTTATCGATGCTCGAACTTCATACAATGCACTGTTAGGAAGACCTTGGCTCCATGAGTACAATCCTTCGACACTCCACCAATGTTTCAAATACCAAACTCCGGAAGGTGACGTCAAAAGAGTGTTTGCCGACACAAAGCCATTTACGCTGGGGGAAGCATTCTTCGTCGATGCCAAGTTCTACTTAGAGCTGCCGTTGAAGCTGAAAAAGCCCGACACCACACCTCCTGCGGATATGGGCTTCACAGAAAGATTCACTCTAGAAGTTCAGCAAGGGAAGAAACTTCTACAGAAAAAGAAAGCATACAGTTATGTCCCAAGTAGCCAGAGGAAGCCTGGAGATCCCATATTCACATTCATCGAAGAGAAGCTCTCCAAATCCTTTATCCATGACTTTCCAGTACCTCTCCCTAAACTCCTCCCTTCTTACGTCAAGTCTCTATCAATTAAATACAAAGTTCAGACGAATGAAGGATCAAGTAGTAATGAAGAAAAGACGAAGTATGGTCATCCCATCAATTCCATACAAGCTTCTCCGATCGCATTGGGTCCTGAGGCCGCAAGCACGATTTGGACTATACCCTTCTACGATCGAAAACCACTGTACATAATGTCTCAAATGGGATATGACGTCAATTCTGGTGAAGGTTTATGCAGAGGCCGAGGCAAAAGACAACCCTTCGAGGATCTCCTTACAGAAGCACAAAAGAAAGCCATTCGCTACGTTGAGGACTTAATCTTTGACAAAGCGGGAGTTGGGTATCAAGTATGCGCCACTTCTGCAGAGTTCGTAGATCTTCAAGAAGCACCGCCACAGCTAGAAGACGGTGGCCAAGCAACCATTGACGAACTAGAAGAAATTAATCTAGGGGCAGAAGATGATCCTCGCCCCACCTTCATTAGCTCACATATAACGCCGGACGAGAAGAATCGGTTTGTTCTTTTTCTTCGTGAAAACCAGGACGTGTTTGCCTGGAGCTATAAAGAAATGCCAGGATTGGATGTCGATGTGGCCGTCCACCATCTCTCCATAGCAGAAGATGTTCGCCCTATCAAGCAATCTCAAAGGCGCTTTCGACCTGAGTTGATTCCAAAAATCATCGCCGAGGTCGACAAACTTATGAAGGCAGGCTTTATTCGAGAGGTTCAATGTCCAAAATGGCTCGCAAATATTGTTCCTGTGAAAAAGAAGAATGGCCAACTTAGACTCTGTATAGATTTCAGAGATCTAAACAAAGCTTGCCAAAAAGATGATTTTCCACTGCCCACAACTGAACTCATAGTCGACGCTATTACCGGCCATGAGATTTTGTCCTTTATGGACGGGTATTTGGGATACAATCAGATAAAGATGGCTCCCAAAGACGAAGAGCTCACTGTTTTTCACACACCAAAAGGCATTTTCTGCGACACAGTGATGCCTTTTGGGTTAAAAAATGCCGAGGCTACTTACCAAAGAGCCATGACAGTCATCTTCAACGATCTACTTCACGACATCATGGAATGCTACGTCGATGATTTAGTGGTGAAGACGAAGCATAGACAGGATCATTTTGAGCACCTCACTAAAGTTTTTGAAAGGCTCAGAGGCCATAACTTGAAAATGAATCCCATCAAATGTGCGTTTGGTGTCACGTCTGGCAAGCTCCTTTGATTTGGGTCTGCAAGCATGATACGAGGACGAACTGAGCCAATCCAAGAAGGGACCCACGTCCTTGCTTGGGTGGGCCCACGCCAAGGAGCTGGCTGCAACCAGGTCTCTTTGGGCGTCCTAAGCCCAACCAGCCAAAAGGATTCTTATTCCCTAGCTGGTTTGCTTACTTAGTTGATTTTCCTAGTTAGTAGTTATCTTGATTGAGTCAGTTTCCTAGATTGAGTTCAGTTTATGATTTGCTTAAATCAGTTCCTATTATGAGTCCTTGTTATTAGGAAGTTGAGATAAGATTGAGTCTTATTAGGAAAGTCTGGTTACTTGCTGATTAAAGCAAGGTAGTATTCAGGTTGTAGTAGAACTCTCTTGAGGCCTCTATAAAAGGACCTCCATAGCTTGTAATTATGCATGACGAATTTTGAGAATAATATAGAGTTATTAGTAGGATAATTTAGGAGTAGCTGTAAACCTAGGAGTAGTTGTAACCTAGTTTCCTCATAATCCACCGGCCACCTTCATCTCTCTCTACAACCGGTCCTTCTCCATCACCGGTCTCCTTCTCCGCTGCCGTCCACTCCTTCGCCACCATCATCACCACTACCAGCCATCACCCACGTTCTCCAAGGCTTGGATCTCCAAGAGAAGCCAGCCAACCATTGAGGAAGCTGCAAGGTAATCCTCTTCCTCATCCATCTCTCTCCTCCGGTTTTCAGCCTTCCTTGTCGAATACCTAGGGTGTTTCTCCTCAAACCCTAAAGGTATATCTCGACCTAGCCATAGCTTTGGCTAAGGAGGAGCCGAGACTAGGCAAGAGACCAGATACGAAAGCCCTAGAGAAGGTGCATCGTATCAAAGCAAGGAATTGAAGTCGATCCCGCCAAAGTGAAAGCAATTTTGGAGATGCGTCCGCCTCGGAACCTTCACGAACTCAAGGGTCTTCAAGGACGGCTCGCATATATACGTAGATTCATCTCCAACCCATCAGGCCGTTGCAAGCCGTTTTCTCACCTCATGAAGAAAGGGACACCCTTCGAGTGGGATAAAGCTTGCCAAAGTGGCTTCCAAAGTATAAAGAAATACCTCATCAACCCACCAGTTCTCGCCTCTCCCGTCAAAGGAAAGCCCTTAATCCTCTACACAGCAACTCTGCCCGGGTCGTTGGGAGCTTTACTCACACAAGATGACGATGAAGGCAAGGAAAGAGCCCTCTACTACCTCAGCAGAACCTTAGTCTGAGCGGAGCATAATTACTCGGACATGGAGAAGGTGTGCCTGTCCTTGGTATTCGCCACCCAAAAACTTTGGCATTACCTTCTGGAGCACCCTGCACAACTTGTCTCCAAAGCCGACCCCTTGTGATACATTTTAAAGAAGCTGGTTCTCTCCGAACGACTTGCGAAATGGGCTATGTTGTTGTCCCAGTTTGACATAACCTACGTCCCACAAAAAGGTTGTCAAAGGACAAGTCTTGGCGGATTTTCTCGCCGCTCACCCAATGCCAGATAACTCGACTGTAGAAGATGACCTGCCAGATGAGGAAGTCTTCATCACCAACATCCAACCGCCATGGGAGATGTACTTTGACGGAGCTTGCAGGCGCTCGGGAGCGGGAGCAAGGATAATCCTCGTCACTCCAACACAAGCCTTACTCCCATATTCTTTCGTGCTCACTTCGGCGTCATCTAACAACATGGCAGAGTATGAAGCCCTCGTCATCGGATTGGAGATAGCACTGGAAATAGGGATAGATCCACTCCCCGCCTATGGGGGATTCCCAACTTGTAGTAAATCAGCTTCTCGGCAAATATGCGATCAAGAAAGAAGAATTAATTCCTTATTTCATTAGGGCAAAAGAGCTCATCAATCACTTCAAAGAATTAAAGATCCAACACGTCCCGCGATCCCAAAACCAAAACGTGAATGCGCTAGCCAGTTTAGCTGCTGCCATGGTTCTCTCGCCTACAGAAACATTGGAAGTAAGAGTTGAGGAGAGATGAGTCCTCACTCCCCTGCTTGAAGAAATTCCAAGTAGATACATGCCGGCGTTCATCAACGTCGTCTCGGCGTCAGAAATACAAATGCAAGACTGGAGAACCCCCTTCTTCGACTACCTCAAGTCCGAGATACTTCCTATGAACCCCCAAGAAAGATTGAGGATAAGAAGAAGGGTCACAAAATACACCTACATGGACAATGTATTATACCGAAGGTCCTATGATGGACTCCTGCTACAATGCCTTTCCAGTGAGGAAGCAGCGTCAGCCCTCCAAGAAGTACACTCAGGTGTATGCGGAGCACATCAATCATGTCCCAAATTATATCACCAGCCGAAACATTTGGGGTACTACTGCCCTTCAATGGGGCGTGACGCCATTGAGTATGTTAAAAAGTGTCACGTCTGTCAAATTCACGCGGACTTCATACATCAGCCCCCAGAACTGCTCCATCCTACGAGCATCTCATGGCCTTTCGAAGCATGGAGTTTGGAGATCGTCGGTCCCATTCAACCATCTTCCTCAAAAGGTCATTGCTACATCCTGGCAGCGACAGACTACTTCTCCAAATGGGCAGAAGCCATTCCCTTAGAAAATACAAGGGGGGAGACAATAGTACAATTTATCAAAACGCATATTATTTACCGATTTGGGATCCCTACGAAGCTCAGATCGGACAACGGAACACCTTTCAAAAATAGAGACATGGAGAGGTTTTGCGCCAAGCACAAAATTAAACACCACTACAAGCGGAGGCCTTTAACAAAATCCTCTGCAAACTCCTAAACAAAGTCGTCCACAACAACAAAAGAGAATGGCATAACAAACTTCTGGAGAATCTCTGGGCATATCGCATCACGATGGAAGACTCCAACGGGGGCAACCCCTTATTCACTTGTTTTCAGAGGGGAAGCAGTCCTCCCTCTTGAAATCCAAATCCCTTCCCTCAGAGTCGCTATACGTGAGAAATTCACGGAAGACCAAGCAACAAAATTGAGACTTGATGAGCTAGACAGCTTAGAAGAAAAGCGCGTCGAAGCTCAGCAAAATCTATAGATGTACCAAGCAAGAATCTCTAGAGCCTTTGATAAAAAGGTGAAACGCATGTCATTCAAAGTTGGAGACCTCGTTCTTGCTGTAGTCCGACCCATGATCATTACGAGAAGAACCCAAGGCAAATTCGACCCTAAATGGGAAGGACCTTTTATAGTCCAAGAGGTCTATACCAATGGAGCTTATAAAATCGTTTCCCCGGACGGTGAATATACCCCACCACCGATGAACGGTAAATTTCTCAAACGATACTATTCCTAAACATGTATTTTCCAAGCTTCATGAGCATAAACTGAAAGCAATATTACTCCGAGCCTTGCGAGTATAAACTATAGGCACAACATGATTGTCAAATTTTCAGACATATTGCTCCAAGCTTCAAGAGCCTAAACTGGTAGCAGAAATAAAATTGCTTTGTGTTTTGCAAGTACACATTAAATTATGAGTATGAATTACACACAGATAATACTCATACCTCTTCAAAAAGAAATATATATTCTCACACCCCATTAAATCTTGCAAAGATACAAACAAGATTGTGTCTTTGAACTTATATAAGCATACGAACCCTCGAATAGCAAAAATCAAATATTGGCGTATAGGAACAGTCTCTAAAAGCTCTGCTCCTATCTACCTTGAGCTCAACAGGAAAGGTGTATATACACACACACGTCCTTGAACTCATCCGAAATCCTGAATTAATAAAAATCTGCTAAGAAGGTTTAACCTATTCACCGTCGCATCGCAACATATATCACCTAGGTAGATCATTTGATTTATCTTGCACACATTGGGAGAAAACTGAATGCTGCTATCAAACGAGTAGCATAAAATATTCAAGGAAAGAAATCTCATAAATCATTCACATGGTTTCAAAAAAAAAAAAAAAAGTATCAATCAAGAAGATATAAACACATTAAGAAGTTCAAGATCTCCACGGACGCAAAGACTCGTAGGTCCTAACAAGCTCAACACGAACTCCCTGTGCTTTACCCGTCCCATGGAGAGCCTCCATCGAAGTCAACGTTTCTTTACGCTTGTGCTGGATATAAAAGCAGCCACCATTTCTTCTAAAGCGATGTCTTCCTCTACCATGGTCTTCAGCTTCTGCTTCTCCACTTCCAAACGGGGTTCGAGAGCAGTGACTTCGGCTTCTTGGAGTTGCTGGCGCTCAAGATGACATCGGTGACACTCTACAACAGTGGCCTTCTCAAATTTGCTGCTTCAACCTTGGCAGGATACGCCAATATGTCAGCTACAAGTTGGCGCAATGTTGCCTCTTCCCTATAGAATTCCGCATCATATGAGGATACATGTAGCAAAAGTAATTCCACGATACCTCTCAAAGACGATGAACCAAACTCTTGGCTAGGCAATGCCTGGAGCAATTTCTTGATCCGTTCCTCCAGTTCTGAGAAATTCTGAGGGACAGTCAAATCAGGTAGAAGATTAGTCACCAAACTCCTCTCAAGGTCTCTATAAAGGCCAGCGACATGTTCATCTAAAACAGCAGACTTGGAAAGAGCCCCAGCCTATTCTTTCAAAACAACATACACTGAAGGAGCCACAGACATAGAGGAAATATCGGGCGCTATATCGTTCGAGTTAGTTCTGTCCTCCCCAAGAACCACGGTGCCAACGGAATCCCCAGAAGCTGTCGTATGAGATGTGCTATGTTACGCCGAGCCTTCTCGTAGGCACGGGTACCTGGTCTCTTGCAAGGTCTCACGATGCACCTTCTCTAGGGCTTTCGTATCTGGTCTCTTGCCTAGTCTCGGCTCCTCCTTAGCCAAAGCTATGGCTAGGTCGAGATATACCAGGCCTTGTTTGGTTTGGGGATAGGGAATCCCTATCCGGGGTTAAGCCCATTTTATCTCTGCATTGCAGCCAAACACCATCTAATCCCCACTTTTATTCCCACTTTTATCCCCATTCCTATCCCCACTTTATCCCTACTTTTCAACCAATCATTACTTCATTATCCCTACTTTTCAACCAATCATTACTTCATTATCCCTACTTTTCAACCAATCACATCAACTTTATCCATACTTTTTCAACCAAACATTACTAATTTATCACTACTTTTTAACAAAATACCATACATATCCCACTACTTATCCCAGGATACCAATCCCCATCCCTCTAATCCCGGGATAGACTATCCCGCAACCAAATGCACCTAGGGTTTTAGGAGAACGACCCTAGGTATTCAACGAGGAAGGTGAAGACTGGAGGTGGGAGACGGAAAAGAAGAGGATACCTTGCAGATCCTCTTGGGGTTGGCCGGTTACTCTTGGAGATCCAAGCCAAGGTAGGTGGCGGAGGAGATGCGGCAACCAAGGATGGACGCCGGTGATGGGGACGTGCACTGTAGATGGCAGCTGTGGGCGGCAATGGATGGTGGGCGGCTGGTGGAGAGAGAATCTGGCAGGAGAGAGATGAAGGTGGTTGGTGGCGTGGGTATTAAGTTATGGCTACTCCTAGGGTTACATCTACTCCAATAATATCTCTTAAATTTATTCTTCAATGCATAAAACCCTAATATAAGCTATGGCGGTCCTTTTATAGAGGCCTCAAACGATTCTACTCCAACCTGGTGATACGAGTCGATCCGACTCGACCAACTGGACCCGAACCCAGAAGAGGAACCAAACTGGTTCAGACTCTTTCCTTGTTTGACTTGGACTTCCCTAGTTCAAACTAGAGTATTTGATTAGGATTTATCATTAGCTTTTTATATTTAATTGAGTCCTATTTGATATTTGATTGTTATGAATTAATTAAGAGTTTATTTGAGTTAGGAAGTTGAGTTGAGTCAGAAAGCCTTATTACTTGCTAATTAAGCAAGGGGGTTTTCTAGTTGGATTAGGACTCTGTCAGGTCTCTATCAAAGGACCTTAGTAGTGTGTATTAGGATTGCATGAGATGAATGAAGAATTATGAATTATTAGTAGTTGATAAATTATCATAGGAGTAGAATATCATAGGAGTAGAGATAATATAGCTTCCACCTGATATCTACCATAGATCCACCTTCTTCCCCGTCGGTCATCTTCTCCGCAGCCGGCACCGCCTCCACGGACTTTCTCTCTCCGCCACGTCAGCGCCACGTCATCACCACTGTTCATCATCTCCTTCCTCTCTCCCAGAACCCTAGCTTCCCGCCGTTCCTTCTCCGGCCATCCCCGTCCCCGTCCAAGACCACCATCCTCTTCCCCAAGCCCTCACGACTCCGGCCAACCCCTTCACCGCCCTGTTCACCTTCCCCCGCGGTATTCCCGTCCTTCCCAAGCTCCACCATCACCGACCCCTTCCGATCCGCCGCCTCGAGCACTCCATTGGAAGATCGGATCCGTTAGATCCGTTCCTCGTCTCCCCACGATCCTTCCCGACGTCCCAAGGACCCCCGCCGAGCTCTCCGTCGTCATCCCCGGCGCCGTCCTCCTCTAAACCCACCGGCCGACCTCCTAGATCCGGCCATTACGCCACCCATATCCCCAATCCAAGCCGTTGGATCTCTTCCCCATCACCCCGCGACCCTTCCTGACAACATCCCAACTGCTGCCGCCGCCCCTACGCCGGCAATCCACTCCGGCGACTCCTCAGCCATTGGATCAAGTCCGGTTCAGCCAGCCATCTGATTCAGACTCAGCCCAAGTCTAATTGGTTTAGCCAAGCCAGTCAATCCGGATCCAGCCCAATCCAACTTGGTCAGCTTGATCCAGATCACTTCAGACTTGACCCAGTCAAGTCCCATCCAATCAGGCTCAGCCAGATCAGCCAATTGGACTCAAATCAAGTCCGATCAGGCCGATTCTGATCGATTGGAGCAGTAGAGACCCATTACGAGAGGATCACGAGTAGACCGCTCGTAACACCTGGATACCTAGTTGCTTAAACAGCAAGTGACTTGACTCACCTCAACTAGGACTCATAATCTGAACTAGCATAGAACAAACTGGACTCAAATTAGGAAATCAACTAGGAAAACAATTAAGACTCAACTAATGAAATAACCAGCTAGGACCTGCTTGGATGAGCCGCCCAAGGGTCATGGGTCCATCATGGATCCACCCATGCTTGGGCTTGGGTTTGGATCCGGTTCAGTTCTGAGTTGGCTCCTTGGGTTTGGATCCGGTTCAGTTCTGAATTGGCTCGTAACATCCCCTTCCCTTTCAGAACTAGCCATGACCTCAAGGCTAAGTGGTAGTACTCGGGAGAGGGCATCCGCAACGGAATTTTCTGAACCCTTCTTGTACTCAATGTCGAAGTCGTAACCCAGCAGTTTCACAAGCCATTTCTGCTGGGCTTCGGTTGACACGGTCTGCTCCCAAAAGTGTTTGAGACTTTTATGATCGGTCTGAACGGTGAACTTGGAACCCAGCAAGTATGGTCTCCATTTTTGGACAGCTAATGCTAATTCCCGCATCTCCTTCTCATATGTTGATCTTCCTTGTTCTCTAGGAGGTAGCGCCTGGCTGAAGTAGGCGATGGGCTTCTTCTCTTGCATGAGGACTGCACCAATGCCGTAGGATGAGGCATCACATTCGACAATGAAAGAAGGTTTGGTGAAGTCGAGCAAGGCCAGGACAAGGCCGGTCATCATGGCTTCCTTGAGTTACTGGAAAGCTTGTTCCGCCTCAAGGTTCCATTGGAAGTTGCCCTTCTTTAGCAGCTGCGTCAATGGTCTTGCAATCGTTCCATAGTGATGTATGAACTTCCGATAGTAGCCGGTAAGTCCGAGAAATCCGCGCAGCTCCTTGGCAGTAGTAGGGGGTGGCCAACTCATCATGGCAGCGATCTTGTCAGCATCCATGGCCACACCTTTAGGAGAGACGACATGACCTAAGTAATGAACTTGATGCTGCCCAAACTGGCACTTGTCCTTCCTTAAGAGAAGTTGATGTTCTCTTAGGATGGTGAAGACGGTGGACAAGTGACCCAAATGCTCCTGCGTACTCCGGCTATAAATTCGTATATCATCAAAGAAGACTAGGACGAACCTGCGGAGCAAGGGCTGAAAGATGGAGTTCATCAAGGCCTGGAAAGTCGAGGGGGCATTGGTCAGCCCAAACGGCATGACAAGAAACTCATAGTGGCCATGGTGTGTACGGAAGGTTGTCTTCTCAACATCCGGTAGGTACATCCGGATCTGGTGATATCCAAAACGTAGATCCAGCTTGGAGAAGATGGTTGCATTGTGAAGTTCATCCAGCAACTCGTCAATCACGTGAATAGGGAACTTATCTTTGACGGTTGCTTTGTTGAGAGCTCGATAATCGATGCACATGCACCATGATCAATCCTGCTTCTTGACTAGTAGGACTGGTGAAGAGTAGGGGCTAGATGAAGTGCGTATGACGCCATTTTTTAGCAGGGCAGCCACTCGTTGTTCTATCTCTGTCTTCTGGTATTGAGGGTTCCGGTAGGGCCTCACATTCACCGGGCCTTCCCCGGGCTTCAAGGGTATGTGATGGTCCTGCTCCCGGCCAGGGGGAAGCCCTGTTGGCTTAGCGAAGAGATCAGTGTATTGCTCCAAGAGGGCGGTCAGAGCTGGGTCAAGGGGAATGTCCCCTTCAAATTTCCCACCGAGGGTGATTCCGGTTGGACCGTCTGGACGATCTGAGCTTGGGCTGCTCTTCAGCATACAAAGCCAGCTGTGATCTCCCCTACGGATGCTATGTAGGGCTGCGGCTTCCGAGTAGATCCTGGAGGGTGATGGTACCTTTATCCCTTGTAACTCGATCTACTCCTCGCAGAGATGGAATCTCTGATACGAGCGGTCTACTCGAAATCCTCTCGTATTGGGTCTCTACTACTCCAATCGATCAGAATTGGCTGATCGGACTTGATTTGAGTCCAATTGGCTGAATCTGGCTTATCTGGTTCAGATCTGGCTGAGTCTGATTGGATAGGACTTGACTGCGTCAAGTCTGATTGGTTGATTGGCTCAAGGAATTGAATCTGGCTCAGATTGGGCTAAGGGGCTTGGCTGAACTGGCTAGGATTGGGTGAAGTGGCTGAGTCAATTTAGTCAAGGTTGGCTGGGATGATCCGATGGCTGAGGAGTCGCCGGAGTGGATCACCGGCGTAGGGGTGGCGGTCGGGATCTTGGCAGGGAAGGTTGTAGGACGTTGGGGAAGAGATCCACCAGAGTGGATATTCCGGTAGGTTGCTGGATCGCCGGGATCTGGAGGTCGACAGCGCGGGTTTGGGTTCATCGGCGTCGGGGACGACGGGAAGCTCGGCAGGAGGCTTGGGACGTCGGGACGATGGTCGGGATCTGGTCTACGGAGGCTGCGGAAGGGTTTTAGGATGGTTTGGAGGTGGGATAGGGATCGGACGTGGTTGATGGCTGTGAGGACCCGTCCCTCTCCTCCTGTGGCTTGATGCGGGCCGCAAGGGCAATTTGGTAAATTGCACCTTGTCGGCTAGTTTCACACTCGCGCTTGTACACACACTGACCCTGTTTGTGGTAATGTTTGCTTAGAATGGTTAGTGGGACCCGGGATCGGAAGATCCGGACTTAGGCTTGAGTTCTTGCCTAAGTTTAGCTTTCAGCACAAAAAGGATCGATCCTCTGAGGCTAAGAGATCGATCCTCTTCGTGCCAGAAAGTCAAGTGTGATCGTCATGAAGTGATCGATCCTCCCTTGGGGAAGGATCGATCCTTCATAAGTCGGTTCGTTTGCCTATAAAGCAGACGAGACTTTCTTCCTTAAATCCCTTTTGAAATCCGGCGATTTGAGCTCAGATCTCGCGATTTTTAAAGGCGTTTGAGGACGATCCAAGGCCTAGCTGCTTGGATCTAAGCTGCTCTTGCTCCGGTAGGGATCCTACCGACATCTCTCTTCGGGGTTTTGAGTTTTCTGGTTTGATTTGTCTTCTTTTGCTTAGATCTGATTATATAGTTGTTGGTTTTCAGTGATTTTACCGGTTTTGGACTCGTGGGATCTAGATCTACCAGATCCCAGAGTTTCGTCATGTTTGGATGCGTCTTCCGGCGGTATTCCTCGCCGGAAGCACGCCGGAGAACCCATCGGGATTGATCCTTCTTGAGGAAGGATCGATCCTTCTGGGTTGGTCATGCCCCGCACGATGAAGGCTCGATCTTTGCTTGGGTGGCATGGTTACCCTTCGTCGCGAAGAAGATCGATCTTCCTGGGAGGAAGGATCGATCATTCTTGGTGCGACGCGAAGGGTGCCCTCTGTCTCAAGAAAGATCGATCTTCCTGAGAGGAAGGAACGATCTTCCTTGCCTCGACAGCGAGGGAAGCTCACTGTTACATAAATGATCGATCCTTCCCTTAGTGAGGATCGATCCTTTAGTAGCAGAGAGGGTTTTCATGGCTTTTGCCTGCGGGGCTTGGTATGCCGGTTTTACTTATCGCTTTATACCTTGTATATACGATTAAGCATGTTAGCCCTATAATAGGGCAGTGGTGAACCAGGGGAGTGATGACTCCTGGGATTGTGTAGAATAAATGGGCGGGTAGCCCTTCAGCTTTCCATAGCCTTGCATCCCAGCGTGCGCCGAGGGCTTTCACCTGCTATATTTGTAAGCTGTTGTTTGCGGGGTTGTTTCCCGGTGCAGGTGTTGTGGTGGACTGCTGGCAGTTGGTGGTGTTACCGCTGCAGCAGTCCCTAGACCCTAAATAATCGCTCACCACCCCGGGCCGGCAGGGTGCCGTGCCCAGACCTTGTATTTATATCATCACATCCTGCTGCATGCTTACATGTATCTATTATGCGCATGTTCATAGCATGCATTGTGTTGTGCACTAGTTGCATCTGTTTAGGGCGTTGCCGATCCGGGGCTTCCGGGTAGCCCGGATCTATCTCTTAGGACCGTGCGAGTAGCTTGGTCCAGGACTCGATTTGTAGTATTCAGTCTTTTCGATGATAGGGTTAGTTGGACTTGAATACTGTTGTGCAAATTTGATGTTTAGAGGTCGTGTCGGCCTCGAGTCAAGTCGTGGTGTAGCCGGTACCCAATCCTTCTAGAACTCTTGGGTGGTAGGTGTGACTACCCAGCGGTGCTACCCGCCGACAGTGCCCAGGATCCTGTCGTGAGTTGGCAGTGCCGTTTCCTGTCTGACTGAGTGTGACCCAGTGTGTGACCAGTTCGCTGGAAGACCACGACTGGGGTACTCAGGGGTATCCGGTGGGGTTATGGGACCCCTGTGATACACCTAGGCTTAGCTTGGGGGCGACACTGTTGTGTTCCCTTCCTTGTGAGTATCGTAGTGTAGTGTCCCTGCTGAGCTTAGTGCTCACTCCTACCCGGGCTGCGTTTTGCAGGTGCTGGCGTGAGCTCTTCTTCGGTCGCCCCTACCGGGCAGGTGTTTGGTGACGTGGCGGCGTCTGGCGGTGCTTGAGAGGTGGCGATCACATCTGTTTTACCCTTTTTGTATTTGATAGTCTCCTACGGGAGCGATAAATGTATATTTTCCCTGTTTTGAGGTTTATATCTATTTCAGTTCCGTTGTTCGAGATTTGTAATTGTGCTTAATACAGGATGACTATGACTTGTTAGGGTAGCCACTACGATTAGAGGGAAACCTCGCCAAAATTTCCGCAGTAGGTTAGGTTCCGGTTCGCGTCGCCCGCCCCGGTTGGGCCTACGCGGGTCGGGGCGCAACAATGGCGGTGAGGACGAAGAAGGTCGGGTTGCCGGGGAAAGACGCCGGAGACGACGATGGAAGAGAAGGTGCTGGGGGGAGTCGTGAGGGCTTGGGGAAGAGGATGGTTGTCTTGGATGGCGACGGGGCTGGCCGGAGAGGCTGGACGGAAGTGGACGGCAGTGAAGCTAGGGTTCCAGCATGAGGAAGAGAGGAGGGAGATGAAGCTGACGTGGAGGAGAGAGAAAGTGGCGGGGAGAGAGAAATACCGGTGGGGGCGGTGTCGACTGCGGAGAAGATGACCGACAGGGAAGAAGGTGGCTTGGGATGATACGAGGTCGAACAGAGCCATTCCAAGAAGGGACCCACGTCCTTGCTTGGATGGGCCCCACCAAGGAGTTGGCTGCACCCAAGTCCCTTTTGGGCGTTCTAAGCTCAGCCGGCCAAAGGAATCCTATTCCTAGCTGGTTTGCTTACTTAATTGATTTCCTAGTTAGTAGTTATCTTGATTGAGTCAGTTTCCTAGATTGAGTTCAGTTTATGATTTGCTTAAATCAGTTCTTATTATGAGTCCTTGTTATTAGGAAGTTGAGATAAGATTGAGTCTTATTAGGAAAGTCTGGTTACTTGCTGATTAAAGCAAGGTAGTATTCAGGTTGTAGTAGAACTCTCTTGAGGCCTCTATAAAAGGACCTCCATAGCTTGTAATTATGCATGGACGAATTTATGAGAGTTATTATTTAGTAGAGATAAATCTTAGGAGTAGAAGTAATATAGGAGTAGATGTAACCCTAATTCCACAAACCACCAGCCACCTTCACCTTTCTCTCTCTACAGCCGGATTCTTCTCCACCAGCCGGCCACTATCATCACCGCCGCTACCAGCCACCTCCGCCGTCCAATCCCAAGTCCCCGGTGTTCCTTTGGCTGCCGTGTTTCCCTCCACCACGTTCTCCAAGGCTTGGATCTCCAAGAGAAGCCAGCCAACCCTAGAGGAGCTGCAAGGTATCCCTCTTCTCATCCGTCTCCTCCTCTAGTCTTCGCTTTCCTCGTCGAATACCTAGGGTCCTTCTCCTAAAACCCTAAAGGTATCTCTCGACCTAGTCATAGATTTGGCTAAAGAGGATCTAAGACAAGGCAAGAGACCAGGTACGAAAGCTCTATAAAAGGTGCATCGTAACATGGGACGTCGGGAATATGGTCAGGAAAGGGTCGTGGGGAGACGAGGAAGGTTTTAGGAAGGTTTAGGGGTCGGGGTCGTGGAAGACAGCGGCGGCTGTGAAGTGGGGAACGACGGGGATTCCACCGGAGAAGACGATGGAGGGGTTGGTCGGAGTCGTGGGAGATAGGCGAAGTCGGAGGTGGCCTTGGTTGGCGACGGGGACGGCCGGAGAGGCTTGACGGAGGAGATCGGCGGGAAGGTAGGGTTCGGATTGAGGAAGAGAGGAGGAAGACGGTGCTGAGGTGGCAGGTGATGAGGAGAGAGAGTGGTGACGTGGCGCTGACGTGGAGGAGAGAGAAACTGGCGTGGAGAGAGAAACACTGGTGGAGGTGATGCCGGCTGCGGAGAAGATGACCGACGGGGAAGAAGATGGATCTATGGTGGAATTCTGGTGGAAGCTACATTACCACTACTCTTATGATATTCTACTCCTATGATATTCTACTAATTACTTTATCATTCATCTCATGCATAACCTAATACAAACTACTAAGGTCCTTTTATAGAGACCTTGACAGAGTCCTAATCTAACGGAAAAACCCCCTTGCTTAATTAGCAAGTAATAAGGCTTTCTGACTCAACTCAACTTCCTAACTCAAATGGACTCTTAATTAATTCCTAACAATCAAATATCAACTAGGACTCAAATAAATATAAAAGGCTAATGATAAATACTAATTAAATACTCTAGTTTGAATTAGGGAAGTCCAAGTCAAACTAGGAAAGAGGCTGAACCAGTTTGGTTCCTCTTCTGGGTTCGGGTCCAGTTGGTCGAGTCGGATCGACTCGTATCATTAGTCCTGGGCGTGAGACCAAGCTTCTGTGCAAGATGGTCAGTCAAGAAGTTGTGGGTGCTCCCTGAATCAATGAGTAAGATGATTGGGACTGAGTTTATGAATCCTCTCACTCGAATGGTCTGCGGTGTAGGGGTCCCGACCATAGCATGGAAGGTGATGTAGGGTTCGGGTTCAGCCGTGACATCATCTTCTCCTGACTCATCTTCAGGTGGGACCGGATTTCCAGGTTCGGCTCCCATGGCTGGTTCCTCATTGACGATCTCAATGCTCAACAACTGCTTACAGCGGTGCCCCGGTGTATAGGGCTCGTCACATTGGAAGCGAAGTCCGTGTGCTCTTCGTTGTTGCAGTTCAGCTAGAGATAGTTGTCTTCGTTGAGGTCGGACTATAGTTTGAGTCTGACTAGGAGTCCTAGTTTGAATAGGATTAGTAGTCCTAGTCTCACTCGAACTCCAGTTTGCGGGCGCGGGACGGGCAGCGGGGGCTGGACGGGTAGGTGCAGGAGTCATCCTTGCCGTAGCATGCTAGATCGAGTATTGCTTCGCCTCATGAGTCTTGGCGTAGCTGATGGCCTCGGCTATGGTAGCTGGTCTAGCAAGCTGAACGTCGTACCTGATGGTCGGCTTCAATCCGCTGATGAAAAGACTCCGTACAACATCCCGAGTCAAGTGTAGAACACGACCTAGACCTCGGTCGAACCGGATCTGGTAGTCTCGGACTGAGCCATCTTGCTGAATCCGAGTGAGTTCGCCGATGGGGTCCTCGTAGGTTGTCGGTCCATAGCGCAAGTGCAAGGCATGCTGGAAGGTATGCCATGTTGCGCACTCATCCGCATCCTTCGACAGCTGGTACCATGTCTGGGCATCTCCATCGAAGTGATAGGCGGCGTAATGGACCTTCTCTCGTTCATGGATAGGGTGGTAAGAGAAGAACTGCTCCGCCTTGAGGAGGCGTAGGCTGTTGGTATGGAGGGGGGGGGGGGTGATAGGTTGGATATAGAGGCTGGTGTGGTGGGGGTGGAAGGGTAGTGTAGCCAGGTGGTGGTGGAAAGGTGGTGGGGCCGGCCAAGGGTGTGGTGTGGGCCGGTTGAGCAGGGGGTTGGATAGGAGGGATAGGACCTGGTCCAACCAAGACATAGTTAGGACTAGGGCCGGGTCCTCCTGGGTTAGGGACAGCTTCAGGTGGAGTCCTAGGAGAAGTAGGGTTCATGGTAGGAGGTGGATTAGGGTTAGGGTTAGGGTTACCTCTAGGTTCTCCTGTGGCTCCCTGATTTCGCCCTTGCATCTGTATTTCCATGAAGGCAAGTCTCTCCGAAATCCCTAGGGTGATGATTTGCATCTCCCGCTGTAAATCCCGCATCTCCAACTGCGTGGTTTCCAACGTCCGCAGCGACCTGTGGATGCCTTCTATCTCTCCTCTGGTTACGAGGCTTTCCCGCTCCTGGGAAGTACTCACTGTGGTATCTCCTGCCATCAGCGTAGCTTTTGGAAGGCTTTGGGTGGCACAACCTACGGAACGGAGCTCTGATACCAAGTTCTTACGCCGAGCCTTCTCGTAGGCACGGGTATCTTGTCTCTTGCCCGGTCTCAGTTCCTCCTTAGCCAAGGGAGGTGGCGGAGGAGGTGCGGCAGCCAAGGATGGACAGCGGTGATGGGGACGTGCACTGTAGATGGCAGCAGGGGGTGGCAATGGATGGTGGCCGGCTGGTGGAGAGAGAATCCGGCAGGAGAGAGATGAAGGTGGCTGGTGGCGTGGGTATTAAGTTATGGTTACTCCTAGGGTTACAGCTACTACTATAATATCTCTTAACTTTATTCTTCAATGCATAAAACCCTAATACAAGCTATGGAGGTCCTTTTATAGAGGCCTCAAAGAGTTCTACTCCAACCTGGATACCTACTTGCTTAAACAGCAAGTGACTTGACTCAACCCAACTAGGACTCATAATCTGGACTAGCAAAGAACAAACTGGACTCAAACTAGGAAATCAACTAGGAAAAACAATTAAGACTCAACTAATGAAATAAGCAGCAAGGACCTGCTTGGCTGAGCCGCCCAAGGGTCATGGGTCCATCATGGATCCGCCCATGCTTGGGCTTGGGTTTGGATCCGGTTCAGTTCTGAGTTGGCTCCTTGGGTTTGGATCCGGTTCAGTTCTGAGTTGGCTCCTTGGGTTTGGATCCGGTTCAGTTCTGAGTTGGCTCCTTGGGTTTGGATCCGGTTCAGTTCTGAATTGGCTCGTAACATGCTAGGTGCTAAGGACGACGCCGCGCCGTTAATAGGAGTCGAAGCTTCTCCGACAGTATCACCTTTGCGATCAGACGCTACAATAGCTGGAGTCGTCGTCTCTTCAATCTCAATGACGACGTCTTCTCGATTAGTCATCTGACCATCATTAGCGGCCTTTTTGTCAGGATCTCCATCTTCATCATCAAATTGAAGTAATCTCGCAACAGCTTTGGTCGGAGAAGAGAGAATGCCTGAAAGAGCTCCTATCACCTCCGGTGAAGCAAGACCCGATGAGATCCCCGGGCTAGCACCTTGAGCAACACCAATTTTACGTAGCTTCCTTTTGGGAATTTTGATATCCCCTTCAATGATAGCCGGAAGTGCCTGTACCACTTCGTGATCATGAGCAGGATCGCCCCTTGCAGGTGAGGCCTTTCGCTTCGAGGGACGAGGACGCTTAGCCTTCTTTCGAGAAGCAACAACACCCTGAAACAAAAATAATAGAGAGGTTATGTGGTATGAAATCAAATACACCAAATTGGAAAGAAATAGATGCAAAAGACAAAATAAGCAAGAGGACAAAATTATAAAAGAGAAGAGGTGGAGAAAAGAAGGCAGCAAGCAACCCAAAGGTCACACTGCCAAATCCTCTCTTCTCTTGTCTTCTTCTTTCTCTCGTGTCTTTTTTTCCTTCCATCATCTTGTTTTTACCAGCAACAACAAAAGCCACCGAGACCCATAATCTCATGGCCATGCAAAGTCAACACCAAGATTGGGTGACCGCAAACAATACTATTGAAAAGAAAAGGAGAAGAATGAAATGAAAAAAGGACTTAAAAGATCTAAAGTTCATACCTCCTGGGCAGTTGCAAGTTTCGTCTCAGTTGGCTTCTTCTGATCAAGGAAAATTTCCCAACCTTGCGTCAAATCCTTCCGAAAAGCACTCCAAAAGGCCTTGTCTGCCTTTTTAAAAACACCAATTATGGCCGATGACTCTTCGAGATTTGCCTCACGCACGGACTCCCCACAGTCAGGAAGAAGGATACTGCAATATGGAAGGGCCCTCCTTTCCTCAAAAGACAACCGACTCTGAGGACACCCACTGTGTAGGCTTTTTATAGTCTCGGTGAAAAACTTATATGTTTGGTTCACCCACCACTTCGTCCAGGAATAAGAAACTTTTCCGACCCGATTGTCGTGAGGAATCATAAATTTCTTTTCAGCGTCTATCCGCATCAAATGATCCCAGTGTGCGAGCAAGACCCCGGGGCGGCTTTCCTCCAAAGGATACCGCAAGCTAATTTTCGGAGTACCCTGATCAAGTCCGAACTGACTCGCAACACGGTGAGGATTATAAGGCTCGGGATGCATCATCGAGTCCACAGAAACCAATCTCAGAGGGAGTACGCCTCGACGTATGGCGATAACAAAGCGCTCAGCCGGGCGACGATTAGAACCCTTCGCAGCATACCATTTTGTATCCTTTACATCCCATAAAAATGCAGATGGACAGAGATAAAAATTATCCCCGACATCGAGCCAAACTCTAGCTTCCGCAATAGAAAATTTTGAGTGGATGCGACATCGAACCAAATCTGGCATGCTATTCTCCCCGCACTCAGCAACCGGAAGCTCCCATAGCGGATTGACATTCTCCCGATAAGCCCCTCGTATGTAGCGGAAAGCCCAACCCATTAGCAAATGAGTGGCCCAGCCCGTACTTGCAAAACCCGGTCTGGCTAGGTGTGAACTCATTATCCTCATACCTCTATACAAGGAACATAGTACCACTGGAGCCAATGAATATGACCTCCCCAAAACCATCAAGCTCGCTGGTATGAAGACTCCTAGGCGGATACTAGGTTCTGGACCCGGAATAGCAAAACGGCATATCCAAATCGAAAGAAAAGCCGCCGTGAAAACTTGGTCACCAAAAATCGCGCACGGATCAAAAGCCTGGTTCTTGCAAAAATGCTGCATCCAGTCTTTAAAAGAAACTTTATCGCTATCTCCGGCCAACCCCTTCCATATTTGCAAAAGTTGATATGCCGCAAGAGGATAAAGAGGAACGTTCATGTTGCCCTTCGTGGTCGTCAGAGCACTGTTCTCATCAGGGAGATACTCCTCGTACATATCCCCGGTGATAAAAAAACCGCGAAGATAAAAAATATCCAGCAAGGTCACCGTCATCTCCCCATGAAGAAATAGAAAAGTGTTCGTCTGTGGGTTCCACCTCTCCATCAAGCTACAAAAGAACTGTTCATTTATATAGTAACGACCGAGTGAACAATATGAAACGAGTCGATCCGACTCGACCAACTGGACCCGAACCCAGAAGAGGAACCAAACTGGTTCAACCTCTTTCCTAGTTTGACTTGGACTTCCCTAGTTCAAACTAGAGTATTTGATTAGGATTTATCATTAGTCTTTTATATTTAATTGAGTCCTAGTTGATATTTGAGTTAGTAAGTTGAGTTGAGTCTGAAAGCCATAATACTTGCTAATTAAGCAAGGGGGTTTTTTAGTTGGATTAGGACTTTGTCAAGGCCTCTATAAAAGGGACCTCATTAGTTTGTATTAGATAATGATGATGAATGATGAGTTAAGAATAGTTGATAGAATATCATAGGAGTAGAAGTAATGTAGTTTCCACCCGAAAATCCACCATTGATCCATCTTCTTCCTCGTCGGTCATCTTCTCCGCAGCCGGCATCACCTCCACCAGAATTTCTCTCTCCCCGTCACTTTCTCTCTCCTCCACGTCATCGCCACGAAGGCGACCCCACGCCCAGTCACCTTCCACGTCACTGTCTTCTTCCTCTCTTCTCTCTCTCGTGCCCGAGCCTCACGCCGACCACCGTCATTCCGCTTCTCCGGCTGTCCCCGTCGCCAACCAAGGTCACCAACCACTTCCCCAAGATCCCACGACCTCACCAAGCCGCTCCTCCGCCTCCGTCGTTTCCCCGGCGCCTTCCCCCGGCAACCCGACCTTCGTCCTCACCTCCGTTCCTCGCCTTCCCACAATCCTTCCCGACGTCCCAAGGACCCCCGCCGAGCTCCCCGTCATCATCCCTGAAGCCGGCCTCCTCTAAACCACCGTCGACCTCCCAGATCGGGCCGATCCTCCATCCATCTCCCAGATCTGAGCCGGTGGATCACTTCCCCACCGTCCTACCACCTTCCCTGCCAAGATCCCGACCGCCGCTGCTGCTCCTACGCCGGCGATCTACTCCGGCGACCTCTCAGCCGTCGAATCTTCCCAGCCAACTCTTGACCCACTCAGCCAACCTTAACCAGTTCAGCCAAGCCACTTAAGCCGGATCCATCCCAATCCAACCCGGTCAGCCTGATCAATCAACTCAGACTTGACCCAGTCAAGTCCTATCCCATCAGACTCAGCCAGATCTAAACCAGCTCGAACCAGATCCGATCCAGCTAACCAGATTAAGCCAATTGGACTCAAATCAAGTCCGATCAGGCCAATTCTGATCAATTGGAGCTGTAGAGACCCGATACGAGAGGATTACGAGTAGACCGCTCGTATCACAATATATCGGGCCATATATCCCCGACTTCCGGAAGTTCGAAGATTCCATCTCAAGACGTCCTGGCCCCACTTCAGATATGTGACAGAAGGTCCATAAAACTCATGAAAGTAGTTGGTCCAGTCCAGCTCTTCAGAAATCAAACGATTGGCAAGGTAGGGGAATGGCACAGATGTCGGACCATTCGCCAATGGAGAAAGCAACACAGCGTCGAAAGAAGGTCGCGCGCTACTCCGGAAACCGTCCTTCTGATCAATCTTCCCTTCGGCAATCCTACAAGTTACGGTATAAGATGCCTCGTCCTCATCTTTGATAACGAATATCTTCGACCGAGCCGCCAACTGTGCCAAAGGAGTGTGCGCCTCAATATCTTTAGAGGAAGATGAACTCGCCATCCTGCTAAAAAAAAAAAATCAGTACATACGTATATCAAAAAGGGGGAGAAAGAAAGGAGATACATGCAATGCGCAGAGCAAGAAAAAGAGAAGAGAAGGAGAAAGCGATGCACAGAGCAAGAAAGAGAGAAGGGAAGGAGAGCGATGGGTTCTCATGCTAAACTTCTCCCACCACTTTTTGGACTGAAGGAAAGGAAGAAAATGAAAGAAGAAAAGAAGGCAACAGGCAACCCAAAAATCCTTACCTCATCTTGACAACCAGCCTCCCTGTCAACACCGTCGCGCTCGTCACCACCCAAACCCACGACTGGCCACGATGTCGCCCAACCCTCAACGCTTTGGCCTCCCTTGTGACTGCCGCTTCCCTCTTTGCTGCTCAAGAAGCTCCTGGAGAAGCAAAACGGTCAGCTAAGCCTTGAGGCAAATAAAAAAGATATAGGAAAGGATGAATGTGGAAGAAACAGAGGAATGGGTTCCAAAGCATTGGCTGGCAACTGTGGCAACTTCCTCATGGGTTTATCAGCATGCTCTGTTCCGGTTTTGTGCCGCATCAAACTCATTGCTTGACTCCAGCAATAGGTTGTGCCAGTGTCTGAGTCAAAGTATCACACAACAACCTCGGCAAGTTCCCCATGGGTTCGCCGGTATACGCTTCCGCTGTGAACACCGAGTTCACCGGAAGTGATTGCAAGATATGATGACCAAATTGCCGGCCTTCTCTAGAGATATCAAGCTTACCAAATACCTCCAATAACGCCCTCCCAAAACATGACAGGAGAAAAGAAAGGTATGCGGAAATAAAAAGGATGCAACCAAAACAAAGAAACAGAGCATGCAGAAATAAAAGGGCATAGGCATGCGATCCAAGCAAAAAGAAATGAAACGCATCAAAGATTGACAAAAAAAGGAGGAACCTTGATGAAAGAAGGTTCCAAACATTCGTCGACGACCTCCTGAATCGTTGTTGATGTCTCCTCCGTCAAGAGCTGAAAGCTTTCCGTCGTCGAACGTTTGAGGAAAAAAAGCTCTCCAAAAAAAAAATCACATGAGTTGTGGCCCAGATATATATAGAGGCATGAAGGATAAGAGCATACTTCCACGCGATCTCTCAACCACCAAACTAATGATATTCAAACTTATTGGTCGGGTAAAAGGGGGGAGAAGTAGAGCCGGTTTTGAAGAGTTAGATTAAATCTCTTCCCAAACCGATTCCTAGCCAGATTTCATCAAAACGATCCAACAAAAAAAAAAAAAAAACCTAGAGCTCTGGTCACCCAACGTGCCTAGTCCTACTCGGATTTCTCTGGACAACTATTTAAACACCTTAGCCCAAAGGTGTTGAGACAAACAATATATGTGAAAACAACTTCAGTCACACACCCTTCAACAATATGCAGACAACTCATGCTCATGCACACAAATAGCGTAAGCAAGCAAACCAATTCTAATGATGCTCAACCTATATACACCTCATAGTGAAGCATCGTCCAGATTACTCTAATTTTCCAATTTTCATCTTACACAAAATCACACAAAATCAACAATCAAATCACAAAATTTTCGAGCCCTGCATGTTCAAATCACATAAATTTCACACATAGGTCTCGAGGGGGCATCTGTTAACATCGATTTTAGCTAAAGTTAAGTGGACAACACTTGCGGAATTCCCCCGACTGAATCCGCATGCATGCACCAAATCCAAACTGTACACAATCGAGTCCAACCAAATCCCCTACATATTCCTGGTTTCTGACGACATCCTATACAAACCGAAGAAATAAGGGAATTTTGGGAATTTAAACCAAAATACATGTCTAAATCTCCCACTACACCCCAAAATAGCATTTACATAGCTTTGACGGCATCCTAAATAAGCTGTGTAAATATAGGGGCATTTTGGTAATTTTCCACAACATCAGGGACATTATAGAAAATTCCCTGAAATGAATAAAGGAAAAATCTGAAAACTCAAAATAAACCCAAACAAATACCCAACTTCAAATTCGCCTAAATCCCGGCCAAGGCGATGCGCGCGCCATGCGCGCACATGACTCGCATTCATCGAGTCTAAAATACAAAAGTCATGCCGCCATACGTCACGAATAAACAACTAGACCGAAAGGGTATTTTGGTCATTTAACCACAAGAGGCATTTTTGTCATTTCACATCTTCAGGGGTGTGAAAATCTGAAATAGAGGTATTTTCTCTACCCCTGTGATACGAGTCGATCCGACTCGACCAACTGGACCCGAACCCAGAAGAGGAACCAAACTGGTTCAGCCTCTTTCCTAGTTTGACTTGGACTTCCCTAGTTCAAACTAGAGTATTTGATTAGGATTTATCATTAGTCTTTTATATTTAATTGAGTTCTAGTTGATATTTGAGTTAGTAAGTTGAGTTGAATCTGAAAGCCTTATTAATTACTAATTAAGCAATGGGTTTTTTAGTTGGATTAGGACTCTGTCAAGGCCTCTATAAAAGGGACCTCATTAGTTTGTATTATGATGAATGATGAAGAGAATTATTAAGAATAGTTGATAAACTATCATAGGAGTAGAATATCATAAGAGTAGAGGTAATGTAGATTCCACCATATATCCATCATCGATCCACCTTCTTCCCCGTTGGCCATCTTCTCCGCAGCCGGCACCGTCTCCACGGACTTTCTCTCTCCACCACGTCAGCGACCCCACACCCAATCACCTGCCAGGTCACCTCCGTCTTCCTCTTCTCTCCCATGCACAAACCCTAGCCTCACCGCCGGCATCCTTCCCCCAGCCCTCACCGGCCGCCCCATCACCTCCAAAGGCCACCTCCGTTTTTCCCTAAGTCCCACGACTCCGGCCATCCCTTTCCCGCCGTCTTCCATCACTTCCGGCGCCGTCCTCGACAACCCGACCTCCGTCCCCTTCGCCGTCAACCCACTTCCTACCCCTATCTCACCCTCCAAACCATCATAAATTCCCGACCATCTTCCCGACGTCCCAAGCCCCAGCGGAGCTCCACGTTGTCGTTCCCGACGCTGATCCGCCACTAAACCCATCGTCGGCCACACCCGATTTCGTCGATCTAGACCTTCCTCGACCAATCCACTCCGGTGGATATCTTCCCCATCAACCCACGAACCTTCCTGCCAAGGTCCCGACCACCGCCAACGTCCCTACGCCGGCGATCTACTCCGGCGAACTTCATCCCTTGGATCCAGTCCGATTCAGCTAGCTTGAATCAGACTCAGCCCAACCTGGTTCAGCTCAGCCACCTAATCCGGATCCAGTCCAATTCAACCCGGTCAGTCAGATCCAGATCAACTCAGACTTGACCCAATCAAGTCCTATCCAATCAGGCTCAGCCAGATCTGAACCAGCTCAAGCCAGATCCGATCGAGCTAGTCAGATCAGTCAATTGGACTCAATCAAGTCCGATCAGGCCGATTCTGATCGATTGGAGCAGTAGAGGACCGATACGAGAGGATTACGAGTAGACCGCTCGTATCAACTTGGTATCAGAGCACCGTTCCTCCGGTTGTGCGGCTCAGAACCTTCCGGAAACTTTGCCATCATGTACGGAGTATCCCAGGAGTGGTGGGAACAACAAATTAAGATTCTGCAGGCCGAGGTAAATCTTTGTTTAACCGTGATGGAACGCGGTAACAAAAAGTGGGAGCATATTACCAGTAGATGGTCAACTGTGACTCAAACAAGTCCCACAGGGATTCAGGTTTCGAGTCAGACCCCTACTCTAGCTGCAACCCAAATTACGGAACCTGACCCCGAGCCAACTCGGATTAGGACTCTGACTGCAACTTCGGCTGCAACTCCTACTGTAACTCCGAGAGCAACTCCAATTGCAACTCCAAGTTGAACTCCTCCAGACCCGGGTGAACACTTGCTACTACCTTCCCATGATTTTTCTGGAATTTTACCTATTTTTCCAGATTTTTCCCGAAATATTCTCTCTCCTCCCGGTTTGGCTCTAGCTGCGGCTAATCCCTTACTTCCTTGGAATCGGCTCGTCCCTGGCTCAACTGCGGCTCGCCATGCTCACCACCCTCACCTGTGCCCCGCTCACTCTGGAGCCGACCACCTTTCGTCCCGACTCGTCATCCGTGCCGACGGCTCGCCCCCGAGCCGCCACCCCAACAGCGCCCTGCGACGCTGTCCTCTCCACCTGCCCATGGAGGAGGCATCGGCATCCTTCTCCGAAGCCACCTTGGCTGACTACGACCACGAAGGAAGCTCGGATCGCCGGAACCCAACTCCGGCAAATTCCATTGATCCCGCAACCTCCACGCTGCCACTTGCCGAGGATGATCCCAAGATCAGACCTCATGAGAAAGGTCCTAAGACCTTTCCATACCTGTTCCCGATGAGCTCAAGCACCGCCACGGCCTAGATCACCGACGATCACCGGCGACGACATCCACCGCGCCGCCACCTTCAGATCCGGTGCATCCGAGGCCCAATCCGACGATCAGATCGTGCGGATGGAACTCCCACGTCCCTGCGAAGCTTCCTTTGCCGTTGCCACACTCTGACGAGCTCATTTCGCCGTTGATCCAGCTCCGACAGCTTCTTAGCCATCCGATCAAGACTGCAACTTGATCCAGCCGTTGATCAAGCTTGTGAAGGCTCATCTAAGCCATCAAAGCAGGTATCCTTCCATCAAGCTGATCAACCAACTTCTAGCCCACAATAGTGCAACGAAAGCGTGGTCCAGCCATCTTCACTTCAGATTGGACTAAAGCCAGCTTGACCTAGAATCAAGCCAAGTTCCTGCACAGTTGATCAGACAATAGAGATCAGATCCCATCCTATGGTCCTGGGCAACTCTACTGATGGGACATGATGAGGATGATCCAGGAGAGCCATTGAAGATCATATTCCTGGAGTTACCTGAGCCGTCAGATCGACCACCAGATGCTCCGTCCTCTTCACGATCCATCAGAGGCTTGGTACTGCTACCACTGGACCTGTCATGGGATCGACCTGATTTCTCCCACCGAGTTCAGAGCTACAACAGCAAGTTGATTCGGTCTAGCCACATAGAGCCATCCTACCTGACTTGACTCTGGCCTTGAGGACAAGGCCAATTCTGAAGGAAGGGGGGATGATACGAGTCGATCCGACTCGATCAACTGGACCCGAACCCAGAAGAGGAACCTAACTGGTTCAGCCTCTTTCCTAGTTTGACTTGGACTTCCCTAGTTCAAACTAGAGTATTTGATTAGGATTTATCATTAGTCTTTTATATTTAATTGAGTCCTAGTTGATATTTGAGTTAGTAAGTTGTGTCGAGTCTGAAAACCTTATTACTTGCTAATTAAGCAATGGGGTTTTTTAGTTGGATTAGAACTCTGTCAAGGCCTCTATAAAAGGGACCTCATTAGTTTGTATTATGATGAATGATGAATGATGAAGAGAATTATTAAGAATAGTTGATAGAATATCATAGGAGTAGAATATCATAGGAGTAGAGGTAATGTACATTCCACCAGATGTCCATCATCGATCCACCTTCTTCCCCGTCGGTCATCTTCTCCGCAGCCGGCACCGTCTCCATGGACTTTCTCTCTCCGCCACATCAGCGATCCCAAGCCCAGTCACCTGCCACGTCACCTCCGTCTTCCTCTTCTCTCCCGTGCACAAACCCTAGCCTCACCGCCAGGATCCTTCCCCCAGCCCTCTCCGGCTGCCCCCGTCACCTCCAAAGGCCACCTCCGTTCTTCCCTAAGTACCACGACTCTGCCCATCCCTTTCCCGCCGTCTTCCATCACTTTCGGCGCAGTCCTCGACAACCCGACCTCCGTCCCGTTCGCCGTCAACCCACTTCCTACCCCTATCTCACCCTCCAAACCATCATAAATCCCTCGCCTATCTTTCCCGACCATCTTCCTGACGTTCCAAGCCCCAACGGAGCTCCACGCCGTCGTTCCCGACGCCGATCCGCCACTAAACCCATCGACGGCAACACCTGATTCCGTCGATCTAGACCTTCCCCGGCCAATCCACTCCGGTGGATATCTTCACCATCAACCCACGAACCTTCCTACCAAGGTCCCGACCGCCGCCGACGTCCCTGCGCTGCCGATCTACTCCGACAAACCTCAGCCCATGGATCCAGTCCGGTTCAGCCAGCTTGAATCAGACTCAGCCCAACCTGGTTCAGCTCAACCACCTAATCCGGATCCAGTCCAATTCAACCCGGTCAGCCTGATTGATACGAGTGATCTCCTCGTAATCCTCTCACATCGGGTCTCTACTGCTCCAATCGATCAGAATTGGCCAGATTGGACTTGATTTTAGTTCAATTGGCTGAATCTGGCTAGCTGGATCAGATCTGGCTTGAGCTGGTTCAGATCTGCTGAGCCTGACTGGATAGGACTTGACTGGGTCAAGTCTGAGTTGATCGGGATCAGGCTGACCGACTTGGATTGGGCTTGATCCGGATTAAGTGGCTTGGCTGAACCGGTTAAGGTTGGCTGAGTTGGTCAAGAGTTGGCTGGGAAGATCCGATGGCTGAGAGGTCGCCGGAGTGGATCCCCGGCATAGGGGCGGCGGCGGCGGTCGGGATCTTGGCAAGGAAGGTCGTAGGATGGTGGGGAAGAGATCCACCGGAGTGGATTTTCCGGAAGGATGTCGAATCGGCCGGATCTAGGGAAGACGGAGGAGAGGGTTGGGTCAGCCGGCGTCGGGGACGACGGTGAGGCTTTGGGAGTGGCTTAGGAAGGTTGGGATCTGTTTAGGGTGGTCGGCAGGGAACTGGGGAGGGATCTGGGAGGTTAATGGTTGTCGGGGTCGTGGAAGACGGCGGCGGCTGTGAAGTGGGGAACAATGGGGAAGGCACCGGGGAAGACGAACGAGGGAGACGAGGAGGCGGAGGAGCGGCTTGGCGAGGTCGTGGGCTACAGGGGAGGCCGAAGGTGGACTTTGGAGGTGACGGGGACGGGGACGGCCGGAGAAGGCTGAGGGAAGGACGGCCGGCGGTAGGGTTGCAGCACGCGGAAGAGAAGAGAGGAAGAAGATGGCGATGACGTGGCGCTGGATGCTGATGTGGTGGAGAGAGGAAGTGACGGGGATAGAGAAATTCCGGTGAAGGTGGTACCGGCTATGGAGAAGGTGACCGACGGGGAAGAAGGTGGATCGCTGGTGGATTTCTGGTGGAAAACTACATTACCTCTACTCCTATGATATATTCTATCAACTATTCTTAATAATTCTCTTCTTCATTCATCATTTATCATACAAACTACTGAGGTCCTTTTATAAAGACCTTGACAGAGTTCTAATCCAACTAGAAAACCCCCTTGCTAATTAGCAAGTAATAAGGCTTTCAAACTCAACTCAACTTCCTAACTCAAATGAACTCTTAATTAATTCCTAACAATCAAATATTAACTAGGACTCAATAGAGAATAATAATAAATCCTAATTAAATACTCTAGTTTGAACTAGGGAAGTCCAAGTTAAACTAGGAAAGAGGCTGAACCAGTTTGGTTCCTCTTCTAGGTTCGGGTCCAGTTGGTCGAGTCGGATCAACTCGTATCACTGATCCAGATCAAGTCAAACTTGACCCAGTCAAGTCCTATCCAATCAGGCTCAACCAGATCTGAACCAGCTCAAGCCAAATCCGATCCAGCTAGTCAGATCAGCCAATTGGACTCAATCAAGTCCGATCAGGCCGATTCTGATCGATTGGAGCAGTAGAGGACCGATACGAGAGGATTATGAGTAGACCGCTCGTATCACCCTGGGACATTTTGGTCCAAAATACATATGACCAATAAAAAGGGTGTTCTGGTTACATCCCGGTCTGCCCAGGGGTAGTTCAACAAATCCTCCAATCATTATATGAAATATTAAAATTCAAAACCCAAACAAGACATTCGAAATTTGGACAAATATTCGACAGCTAGACAATTATTCAAATTCAGGATAAATATTTGAAATTTGAATGAACATTCAAAATTTTAACAAGTTCACACATGAACTTGAAATTTAAACGGACATTCGAAATTTAAACCTCATATCTCAACTTCATGATCCGGATGGTTAGGAAATCCTAACCCCCTGTATCACAACAAATGCCAAATCTTAACTTCCCACCCTTCCAAAAAATATGGTTCGAAATCAAATCTCAACACCCAAGATCCCTATGCTCTCGTGTGGATCTCACCAAATCCCCAACAAACAGCTCGGTTCCTATAAGAAGAGGAGAAGAAGGATGAAGAAGGGGCTGGCCGAAAAAAAGACAAATCAATGGAAGAGAAGAAGAGAAAGTAAACACCTGAGAGGAAGGAACCCATCGACGTCGCCGGCCTTGAGCCAGTCCAAGGTCGTCGTCATCGTCCTCCTTGATCCATCCCAAGGAGCTCGTCGCAGGAACTCATCACCGTCCTCCTTGATCCAGCCCAAGGAGCTCGTCGCAGGAACTCATCACCTTCATTTTCCTTGATCCAGCAGGAGAACTCGTCCCCGTCGTCGTCCTCGAGCCACCCGCAAAGCGTGAAGCATGCCTCCAGCAAGGTCCATGCCGCGACTTCCCCATCTCTCCCGACGGTCCAGCAACGCAGGGGCTCAAACCCAATTTGAATAAGCTCATCCGCTGTCGTCTTCCCAAGTCCAATCCGGCGACATTGCCGTCCCTGTCGCATGCCGCGCTGCGTGCATCCCCAGCAAGGGCCTCCCTCCTCGCTGTCTGCCTCCAGCCATAAACGGATCTCCTTGGACGTTGCTTCCCCTATTCCCTGTTTCCAGCCAGCTCCCTCGACGGTGACGGAGATCGGACCAGGTGCTCCCTCAACTCCAGCGGTCTCAAGACTCTAGGATTGGAGGGATCCAGGTGCTTTCTCAACTCCAAAACTCCGGCAGTGAAGCTCTGACGGCCCTTCCTTTACTCTATCGACTTCGACGCTCGGAGTACGCCTGCTCTGTTCCAGCTGCCATATCTCCACGACAACAAAGCTCGGACCTAGGACGGCTCTTACCCAACCCCGGCAACCTCGAAACTCAGGCAACAAAAACTCAAACATCCCTCCAACTTCAGTGACTTCAAAATCCTGGCGATGAAGGTGGCGGTCCCATACATTATTTCTATTTTTTTTAGTAAGAAGTTTATTTTATCGGATCTAGAATCAAACGTATTCCCTACGGGGATGTAAATGATGGATTTGCCAACTTGACGATCCAGGGGTGTGGTGCCTGCAGTTTCCTTATACGAAATTAAAAATGATTTGCTCAGAAATAAAATAGAAATCTCGTCCCAACGAGATCGACGTTTTATTCACGAACAGACTATACATTATTCTTGTATTTGAGGTGTAGAGGTCGTGTCGAGTCTCCAAGGCCAAGTGCTAAGAATGGATGTCGATGTCCCTGACTTGTGTGTCCCCGCGAGAGGTGGTACGACTTGGCAGGGTGGTACCTGGACGGGATCCCGCAGTCTTTGTTTCCTCTCGTTTGTTCTTGCGTGAGGGTGGGACCTGGACATGAGCTCTCGGGAATTGACGGGGTTATGGAGCCCCTTGGCATATCTTAGACTTAGGCGGAGAACGACACAGTTGCAGTTTCCCTTCATTTCTGTGCGACGTAGAGTAGAACCCTACTGGGCATTGTTGCTCAACCTACCTGGGCTGCATCGGCGATGCAGGTCGATATAGCTACTTCTTTCAGGTGTTCTTCTAGAAGATGTCGTGACATGTCGAGGTGATCGAGGACATGGAGCTTCGAGGAGTTTTACACAGTTTTGCTATAGTTTATATTATGATGTATAAATCGAGGTATGACATGATGTATTCGAGGATATAATTGTATGATCATTAATTCAGTTGTATTTGAGAAATGTTGTAATATTCTTTAATATAGACATTTGAGAAATGTAATAATTAGTTATTTACAATGGTGCTATTGCTCAAGTTTAAATTGTAAAATATACAGGTTTCTTGTGCTATAATTATAAAAGGGATTCTGTCGAAATTTTTTTATGAACTTGAGAATTAAATTATTTAAATTCGTAGCAGTTATATACTTGTGCGCCAATTGATGATGTAAACAGGTTTAGGTGGCTCATGCCTTGATCTAGATGGGTTTTCTGGGTCGGGGCGTGACATGGATTCAATGCAGACTGGGTCTGGATCAATTTGAATATGACAGATTTTGTGTAATTTATGTCTTTTAAGCCCGGAATCGAGGCAACTCTCTTTGGAAACTCTTGTACATGAAATAACATGAAAAGTTATTAGAAATGCATTGCTTGAGAGCTAACAAAGCAAAGTTAAATGGGTGAATTATGCATAATTTGTGACTCATCACATCCCCCAACTTGAACTTTGCTAGTCCTCGAGCAAAGCAAAAAGACAAATAAAATATAACTAGTCAATTTCGTAGGACTCACGATTGCACTTTGCATGTGCAACAAGCCGTTAAACCCCTAGGTTTACCCTAGAGAACGAGTGTCGTCTCGTGAGGGTTTATAGTGATGATACCCACAAACATCCCATTTACACTTGTCATTTCAAAATACAATGTGTCAATTCATATGTGATCTAGATTTACTCAAATGTCAAATAATAGAATCATGTGCATACTAACATTCTTCAAATCACTCAAATATAAGAAATAGGCTAATCAAGCTATGGTTATTACCCTTCAAGGACTTTAAAGCACTTTATACAATTATAGTATAGTCAAGAAATCCAAGTGTAGTATGTTACCGCACATATAGTTGGGGTTTTCAAAATCAACCAAGTAAGCTCCAATCCGGCTTAGTCATCTCAAGTATTTCACATGTTTGCAAAATGTAACATGCTTGCTCTTTATACTTTTTTTAATTAGTGTGCGACCTTGCAATGTTATAATCCCTTAAGCTCTCTTTTAGGTCCTTGTAACGAGCTTTAGGTCAATGGCTCCCAAACCAATTGGCTTTAAGGCATTGGGTGATAAAGCACCCCTCGGACTTAATTGCTCGAACCCAAAAGGCTACGAATTATAACTAGTCATCACACATATTCTTTTCTATTTTCTTTTCTTTTTCAATCCTACGCCGTTTGACGCGAACAATACACGCTGTTACGCACATTGCCCGTTACTAAGCATTCGGATTCTCATTTTTCTTTTTCTCTCTTTTTTTTCAATCCTATCTCGTTTGACTCAAACATTACACGTTGTTACGCACATTGCCCGGTTACTAAGCTTTCATATTTCAACTATATGAGCATAGCCATTTTTTATTAAGCAAAACAAGATTCCTACCTTTGACTTCTTAATCCTTCAAGGTACCAAACTCGAATTGACTAATCAACCCCTCATAAAAGTGCAATGATGTTGAATTACTCAATCAACTTTAACATGTAGCAAGCGGGTTAAAGTGAATGAAGAATAGTATCCCTATCATGATGAGCAAACCCTAATAAATATGTGAAGCTTCGAATATATCATGCAACAATCATCCATAAAGGGTACAAAGTTGTATTTTTCACATAATCATTAATGCAAGCATTTGGCATTTCAAGTGTAAATACAAAATGGTTATCATGCATGTAATGCATACCCCCCAGTTTAAACGGGATTGTCCTCAAGCACGAGTGAAGGGGAAGGGAAAGAGATAACCTTAATCGTCGTTTGATAATCATGTAAAACGTTCAATCTTGCAAGGCAAATGAGCATTTGTGAGTTATACAAAATTAGCAATAAAACTAAAGAATTGAGTTAGGTATAGAATAGAGGTTGAGATGAGAATGCTAGAGGAAGTTCAATGTTGATTCGCATGTATACATGGCCTGAAAACAAAGGGAAGATGTGCCAAGCACAGTAAAATACAATAGATAGGGAATTGGAAATTACAAAAAATTTGGACAACATCTCCTTTGTATATAGTAGATAGCATCAAGTGCATACAACATTTGACATGTACAATATAAGAAGCACATCCTCCACAAGTTACACATACAATGAGGTACACCCTTGTTACCAAATACAAGCTAACAAGCACATGAAGAGGCACACCCTCGAGAACATTGAAATAGTATCAATCATTCATTCAACTATCCAAAACGTCTCATAATAAGAATAGTCACAATGTACAAAAATGTAACTATCCCCAAGCCCCCAAAAGATGGACTCATATATATCCTCCATTTCTCATTCAACTATGAAAATTAAATCCTCAAAATCACAACAACTCACTAATGTATTGAATCATGACCAAACATTTTCAATTTATTCTCAAACAACAACGAAATCAAAGCAATTCAATTAAGTATTAAACAACGCAAACCAAGCACACATACAAAGAGATACGAAAAATACAAGCATGCAATCAAGGAAAACAAAGCAAGCAAACAATCAACCAAACATAGTTGAGTTGCCTCCCAACAAGCGCTGCGTTTAACGTCTTTAGCTAGACTCAATACAAGCTTGAGGCTCTATCTAATTGATAGAAGCATCTACAAAGTCTCGATAGAAGCCATCTCCGTATGGTTTTACTCACGTGCCAATGGTCATACAAAGTATCCATCAAGACAATCCATTGTAACATTTTGCCAATGTTGGCATGAGATAAGTCAAAATCTCGATCAAGGAAAATATTTGGTCCAAAGAGTTTATGCAATATCAAAGAAAATGGCTTGAGATCCAAAATTGGACGTGACATCGTAGTGTGCAATGTTGGAATGACAATTTTAGTGGATGAGAACTACCATGGATGTCTCCACCATGGGATCCCACAAACATTGTCTAAATTATTGTGCTCATCAAAAACGGGTAAAATCTCATTCAATCCTTTATAAGCATCCGAGGCCGGTAAAATATCAAGGCACATCTTATCATCATCATAGTTATGAGTAACCAACACATCATCGTGCATCAACATACTATTTTCAGGTAAAACTTCATCAAGATTCAGAGTATCCTCATATAAGACTTCATCAACCGGAAAATCGATATCATACAAATCCTCATTAAAATTAGGCATCCCTTGGTAAAAAGCTTCATTAACCGGTTGTAGACACAAATTTTGACTAAGGTCAAATTTCAGAGTATTTACGAAATTGCCCCTACTCGCTTCGGACATTCCTCGAAGGCACGTTACCAGACATATAAGCTCAAACACATACACATCACATATACATTGCTCTATATGTGACCCTCCATGGTTTTTATGGTATCCTACACAAATCGGGAGAACAAAGGGTGTTTTGGTAATTTTACCCGCCCAAGGGTATTTTAGGAATTCAGGGAAAAATACATACATGGACTCTCTAGAATATCCTATTATAACCCTATATAGCTTTTACGGCATCCTACAAAAGCTAAGTAGATATAGGGGCATTTTGGTAATTTTATCACATCAAGGGTATTTTGGGGATTTAAGTGAAATATATCCTTACACTCTCTCCTATACTCCATCATGCGTTTTACATGGTTCAGATAACATCCTACTTAAATTAAAAGGACTCGGGGGCATTTTGCTAATTTTGCTCACCAGGGGTATTTTGGGAATTTTGAATAAAATATGTGTTCAGGATCCCTACAATATCTAAAAAATATCCCCGTATGGTTTTTATAACATCTTCTACAAACCGAAAGCATAAGAGCATTTCAGTAAGTTTTACCTTCTAGGGGTATTTTGATCATTCTAGCCAAATATGGGCTTGACCCACCTATAACATTCCCAAATAGTTCATGATGGTTTTGAAGGCATCCTATATAAACCAAAAACATGAAAAAGGGTATTTTGGTCATTTAGCCCCTCAGGGGTATTTTGGTCATTTATTCTAAATGCACATTTTCCACGTATACATGACAAATATGCCCTCCACCCTTTAGGAGTATTATTGTCCAAAACATATATGGACTCTACACCAACCAAAGTGCCAAAAGGGTATTTTGGTAATTTTACCCTCATATCAGCCTTCTTAAAGCTTTGATGGCATCCTACACAAGCTATAGGGGGCCGAGGGTATTTTGGTCATTTTAAACCTCTAGGGGTATAATGGTCCAAAAAATATATGTAAAGGCACTACTACCTGCTTTGGGGGTATTTCGGTCCAAAAACATATATGACCGATAAAAAGGGTATTTTGATAATACACTTATACCCTTGCCAAGGGCATTAGGATAAATTGTCTACATGTTCAAATATTTAAAAATTCAAAAAACAATATTCAAAATTTGAATAAATATTAACATTCAAATTGATGATTTGAATTCGAATTCGAATAGATTTAATATCCCAATCCTAAACCACCTAAATCCTACCCTTTTAACCCCCCAAATCTTAACTGCACATGTCTTCCGAAACCAATTTAAACAAAAGTGTGCATGTGCATACCTACGCCCAAGCTTTCTATCAGCATTATAAAATGTGACATGTCATCATATAATTGGAGACTTGGAGACGAAAGTTCCAAGGGAGCAACATACCATGCCTCCCAACAAACCCAATATCTTCTCAGGCGTGAGATGCTTCTCACTCCAACAGCATTGGGGTTTAGCTTAAGATAGAAGTTCCATGGGAACAACATAAAGGCCTCTCAACAAACTCAATCTCTTCTCAGCCGTGAGATGCATGCATGCATTCTCTCAGCCGTAAGATGCTTCTCACGCCAACAACTTTTCAAAATTCGACAACTCCGTCTAAACCTCTCCAAACACCTATAAATTGAGGGGAGGGGGTGAAGGCAGGGGGAGATAGAGACATTTGAGAGCAAAGCCACATTCTGAAAGAGAGGAGGCTGAGTTCTGAAAATCTAAAGTTTGTTCTTCGCGTTCTTCGTGTTCTTCAAGAATTAGCAAACCCACGTGGACTTAAATCCACCCGCTGGGAGTCACTATTGATTCTTGAAGTTCTTGAAGGGTTCGTGAGACCCGGGTGGATCCAAATCCACTCGCATGAATTAGCTAGCAGTTCTTAAAATTTCTTCAACTCTGAAAATCCTTCATCAACTCTTGGAGATCTTAAAGCAACCTCTTCATCAACTCCCTAGGATCTGACACCAAGTCCTCCAACAGCTCCTAAAGGATCAACAACAAGACTTTTAGAGCAATTCCTTCATCAAATCCATGGTCCTACAACAGACTCTTCAACTCTTAGAGATCCCCCAACTGAGCCTCTATCAATTTTGAAGACCTGCAACAACTCCCAGGATATTAAGAAGGAAGACCAAGGTAGATCAACATCAACAACAAGGGTAAGGGTCGGAGGCTCTGCCTCCACCCAATACCCTTCTACTTCTTCCTTTCCTTTTTTTAGATGATGTAATAGGATTTTAAGTCTCAGATCCTTAATCAAGGGTCTTCCCTACAGGGATGTAAATGATGAGTTGCCAGTCCAATCGTGGATATGCATGTCCAAAGAGAAAGAGATATGTAGCTTGTGATGATACATGGAACTCAGGAGTGTTGTTCCCACAATCTCCCACCACATGTAAATCGATTTTTGATCACAATAAATCGATTTTTAATCAAGGGTCTTCCCTACGGGGATGTAAATGATGAGTTGCCAGTCTCATCGATTTTTGTTCCCACAATCTCACCCCGAAATAGCGATTTTATTGTCGAACAAAATCTAGCACGCCCGGTGGGACAACACTCTACCCCTCATCTTTGGATCCGAATCTTAAAATTCTCATATACTAACATGCTTTCCTTTTCAAACGAAGGATATGACAAACTATCTTTACATACTAACATATTTCTTCACCAAGACCAAGACCAAGACCAAGGGATATGGCGCTCAACGGTGCTTCGTTCAACATATGCTTTGGCGATCTCTGGTTCAACATTCCTCTAGGGAGCGGCGGCATGCCGGTGTCCTCAACATCATCAACGGTGTCCCTCATACCTCTGGCGACACCTCCAACAACACCTCGAACAATACTTCCACCCTTGGAGTCCTCTGTTGTCAAATCCCGCCGCAAGCGACGAGGGTCAACAAGACTTCTGTCAGTCGGATCCAACGTCCAGCTGCAAAGTGATATCAAAGCTTCTTCAAGTGGAGCCCGTGTTCATCAAGAATATCGGGAGAAAATTGCCCACATGTCGAAGAAATTCATCAAAGGAGGCAAAGGGCGATCACCATCTAAGATCCACCTCCCGTCAAAGAGATCAGCAGCCAACCTCCCATGAAGTCATCACAACAGACGAAGAAGGTTGGACTACAGTTGTCCCGAGGAGAAAAAGGAAGCCGGCTGCCAAGGCCCCTTCCATCCATAAGATCTTCACAGCACATACTGAAGACCCCAAAGGAAGAAATCGTCCTAATCCCTTTCAAGCCTCCGCTGCACAACTCAAGGCGATCAACAAGTCACACAGGACTTGGCGCAGGGTAAAACGTGGACCTCTCTATGGGAGAGACAACCAGCTTTCTCAAGAGGAGAAAACAAACCCTAATTCTTATTCATCAAAACTGTCCCTTACAAACCCTAAGTCCTCCTTTTATATGTTTAAGGAGAGACCAAAACCAACTCATACATGTACTCTGATATGAATTAACCTAATCCAAGTAACTAAACCGACTAGAAATAGGAAATTTGCTAAAAATGAAAAGACCGAACAAACTGCCTAAAAAGGAAAGTTTTTCACTAAAACGAGATTTTAAGCAAAAGGAAAAGGAATCTGGAGATTCGGAGGTCAAGGTCATGGAGAGATCTTTGATCTTCGATGAATCATGACGGGCTCGTCGAGCCGGTCGTTTCGACTGGTCGCACGCCCCGATCGGACGTCGGGGTCGAAAGTTATGCCCATCTGACGGTCGGGGTCGTACGGAGACCTGAGTCAGACGGATGTAGTCCGAAGTCCGAACACGTCCGGATCGCGTAGGGAGCTGCTCCGGATCGGACTCGGTCAGGACTTGTGCCAGTGAGCCTCGAACCGGTCTCTACACAGCCAGAGATCAGGGCGAGTTCTTGTACTCCGAGTACAAGCACCGACAGAAATACTGGGAGTCCAGACTCCCCAGCTACTACATTTATCTGCAAGATATGGAAACGACCAACATCAACTGTCACACTCCGACCAAGAAAACCCATCCGGGCCGGGACGTGAGGGTCCTAGGGCTAGACCCGGTGTGAGGACCCGTCCCTTTCCTCCTGTGGCTTGCTGTGGGCCGCAAGGGCAATTTGGTAAATTACACCTTGTCGGCTAGTTTCACACCCGCGCATGTGCACACACTGACCATGTTTGTGGTAATGTTTGCTTAGAATGGTTAGTTGGATCCGGGATCGAAAGATCCGGGCTTGGGCTTGAGATTTGGCCCAAGTCTAGCTTTCTGGGCAAGTGGGATCGATCCTCTCTAGCTAAGAGATCGATCTCCTTGTGCCAAAAAGTCAAACTCGTTCTGACAAGGAAGATCGATCCCTTCTCATAGGGGATCGATCTCCCTTATGTCGGTTCGTTTGCCTATAAAGCAAACTAGATCGTTATCCTTTGATTTTTTTTTTTTTTCCGAGATTTGTGCCGCATTCTTGTTGGATCTGAGCTCATTTGAGGAAGATCTATGGTCTAGCTGCTTGGATTTAAGCCGCTCTTACTCCGGTAGGGATTCCTACCTACTTTCTTTTCGGGGTTTTGAGTTTTTCCGGTTTGATCTGTGTTTTAAGCTTAGATCTGTTAATATACTTGTTGGTTTCTCGTGTTTTAACCGGTTTTGGACTCGTGGGATCATGATCTATCAGATCCCAGAGTTTCGTGATGTTTGGATGTCTCTTCCAGCGGTATTTCTCGCCGGAAGGACGCCGGAGAACCCATCGGGATTGATCCTTCTTGAGGGAGGATCGATCTCTCTGGGTTGGTCATGCTACGCCCGATGAAGGATCGATCTCCTGCTTGGAGAAGATCGATCCCGGTTCTTGGGTAGCATGGTTACCCTTCGTCGCAAAGGAGATCGATCTTCCTGGGAGGAAGGATCGATCCTTCTTGGTGCGACACGAAGGGCGCCCTCTGTCTCGAGAAAGATCGATCTTCCTGGGAGGAAGGATCGATCTCCTTTGTCTCGACAGTGAGGGAAGCTCACTGTTACTTGAGAGATCGATCCTTCCTTCGGAAAGGATCGATCCTTCAGTAGCAGAGAGGGTTTTCATGGGTTTTGCCCGCGGGGCTTGGTATGCCGGTTTTCTTTATCGCTTTATACCTTGTATATATGATGAAGCATGTTAGCCCTATAATAGGGCAATGGTGAACCGGGGGAGTGATGACTCCCGGGATGTTTAGAATAAACGGGCGGGTAGCCCTACAGCTTTCCTTAGCCTCGCATGCCGGCGTGCGCCGAGGGCTTTACCTTCTATATTTGTGAGCTGTTGTTTGCGGGGTTGTTTTCCGGTGCAGGTGTTGTGGTGGATTGCTGGCAGTTGGTGGTGGTACCACTGCAGCAATCCCTAGACCTTAAATACTTGTACACCACCCCGGGCCGGCAGGGTGCCGTGCCCGGACCTTGTATTTATATCATCACATCCTGTTGCATGCTTACATGTATTATTCTGCGCATGTTCATAGCATGCATTGTGTTGTGCACTAGTTGCATCTGTTTAGGGCGTTGCCGATGCGGGGCTTCCGGGTAGCCCGGATCTATCTCTTAGGACCGTTGCGGTTAGCTTGGTCCAGGACTCGATTTGTAGTATTCAGTCTTTTCGATGATAGGGTTAGATGGCATGAATACTGTTGTTGCTTGATGTTTAGAGGTCGTGTCGGCCTCGAGCCAAGTCGAGGTGTAGCCGGTACCCACCTTCTTGAACTCTTGGGTGGCAGGTGTGTCTACCCAGCGGTGCTATCCGCCGGCAGTGCCCAGGATCCTGTTGTGAGTTGGCAGTGCCGTTTCCTGCCTTACTGAGTGTGACCCAGTGTGTGACCAGTTCGCTGGAAGACCATGACTGGGGCTCTCAGGGATATCCGGTGGGGTTATGGGACCCCTGTGATACACCTAGGCTTTGCTTGGGGGCGACACTGTTGTGTACCCTCCCTTGTGAGTGTCGTAGTGTAGTGTCCCTGCTGAGCTTAGTGCTCACTCCTACCCGGGCTGCGTTTTGCAGGTGCTGGCGCAAGGTCTTCTTCGGTCGCCCCTACCGGGCAGGTGTTCGGTGACGTGGCGGCGTCTGGCGGTGCTTGAGAGGTGGCGATCATATCGTTTTACCCTTTTTGTTATAGATAGTCTCCTACGGGAGTGATAATGTATAATTTCCCTGTTTTGAGGATATGTATCTATTTCAGCTCCAGTGTTTGAGGTTTGTAATTGTTGTTACTACAGGATGATTATGATACGAGTCGATCCGACTCGACCAACTGGATCCGAACCCAGAAGAGGAACCAAACTGGTTCAACCTCTTTCCTAGTTTGACTTGGACTTCCCTAGTTCAAACTAGAGTATTTAATTAGGATTTATTATTATTCTTTTATTGAGTCCTAGTTGATTGTTAGGAATTCATTAAGAGTCCCTTTGAGTTAGGAAGTTGAGTTGAGTCAGAAACCTTATTACTTGCTAATTAAGCAAGGGGGTTTTCTAGTGGATTAGGACTCTGTCAAGGTCTCTATAAAAGGACCTTAGTAGTTTTGTATTAGGTTATGATGCATGAGATGAATGATTAAGAGTAGTTGATAAATTATCATAAGAGTAGAATATCATAGGAGTAGAAGTTAAGTAGCTTCCACCAGATATCTACCATAGATCCACCCTCTTCCCCGTCGGTCATCTTCTCCGCAGCCGGCACCGCCTCCACCGGTATATCTCTCTCCCCGTCACTTTCTCTCTCCTCCACGTCACCGCCACGACACCCCTACTGTTCATCTTCTTCCTCCTCTCTATCCCGAAACCCTAGCCAAGCTTCACCGCCGTTCCCTCTCCGGCCGTCCCCGCTGCCATCCAAGACCGCCATCGTCTTCCCCAAGCCGTCACGACTCCGGCCAACCCTTTCCGTCGCCCCACTCCATCTTCTCCGGTGATCCCCACGGCAACCCAACAACCCGGCTCCGTTCCCATCACCGTCAACCCCACTTTCGACCCCTATCTTACCTCCAACCCACTCTAAACCCATAGCCGACCTCCTTAGACCCGATCCCAACCTTCCTAAGCCACTCCCGAAGCCCGCCGTCGTCCCCGACGTCGATCCCCTCTAAACCCACCGCCGGCCACCTCCAAGATCCCGTTGATCTAGCCATTCTCTGGCCAATCCACTCCGGTAGATCTCATCCCCACCTCCAGGCGACCCTTCCTGCCAGTATCCCGACCACCGCCGCCGCCCCTATCGCCGGCGATCCCTCCGGTGACCCCTCAGCCCTTAGATCCGATCCCCCTGACTCAGCCCAATCCAACCCACTTGATTCAACCCAGCCTAATCCGGTTCAGCCAGCTATATCAGATTCAGCCTAGTCTGATTCAGCCACCTAACTCGATCTAGCTAGCCAAATCAGCCCATTGGACTCAAATCAAGTCCGATCAGGCCGATTCTGATCGATTGGAGCAGTAGAGACCCATTACGAGAGGATCACGAGTAGACCGCTCGTAACAACTTGGTATCAGAGCTCCGTTCCACCGACTGTGCGGTTCATACCATACTGGAAACTTCGCCACCATGTACGGAGTACCCCAGGAAAGTTTGGAGCAGCAATTCATAATTCTGCAGGCTCAGTTGAAGCTTTGTACAACTTTGATGGAACGACAAAGCAGAAACACGGAGCGAACCATTAGAGAGTTGGAGCAGATCTCCAATCGTCGGCCGAGGCTAACTCAAACTTCGACACAGACTCCTACCCCAGCTACAAAGATTGCGGAACCTGACCCTGAGCCAACTAAGATTATGACTCCGGTTGTAATTTCGAGTCCGACTGACACACCAACAATCAGTAAGGGAGAAGAGATTCATGAGCTAGTCGAGGAGCAACAATCGTCCGATTCTCAGATCGAACCAAATCACCTGCTGTTGCAACCTCTGCCAGACCAGGGTGAACACTTTCTACCACCTTCTCCTGATTTTTCCGGAATTTTTCCTATTTTTTCATATTTTTCCGGAATTTCCTCTGGTTTTCTCTCCCCTCCTTGGACTCGGCCCGTCTCTGGCTCAAGCCGCGGCTCGCCAGCGGCTCATCTCCTTCCCCGCGCCCGGCTCACTCCGAGCCGACCCATCGTCGTCCCGGCTCAAAACAAGAGCCCATCGGCTCGCCCCCGAGCCGCCACCCCAACGCCTCCCTGCGACGCCGTCCTCTCCACCTACTCACCGAGGAAGCATCGGCGGCCTTCCCGGAAGCCACCGTGGCCGACCACGACCACGATTGAAGCCCGGATCGCCGACGTCCAATTCCGGCGAACTCCCATGTTCCGGCCTCCTCCACTCCACCATATCCAGAGGTTGATCCCAAGATCAGATCTCACGAGAAAGGTCCCAAGACCTTTCCGTACCTGTTCCCGACGAGCTAAAGCGCCGTCGCGGCCTAGATCACCGACGATCACCGGCGACGACATCCACCGCGCCGCCACATTCAGATCCGGTGCATCCGCTGCCCAGTCCGTCGATCAGACCATACGGATGGAACCTCCACATCCCTGCGAAGCTTCCTGTGCCGTTGCCACACTCCGGCGACCTTGTTTCGCCGTTGATCCAGCTCCGGCAACTTCTCAGCCGTCCGATCAAGGCTGCGACTTGATCCAGCCGTTTGATCAGCCTGATCTTCGATCCAGTGGTTCCGATCTTCGATCTGAACATGATCCAAGAGTCCCCAGCAATCAGGACCATCCAGATCAACTCCAGGTGATCCAGATGCATCCTCAGCCGTTGATCAAGCATCCGAAGGTTGATATGAGTCATCAAGGGAGCTACCCTCCTTATTCAGATGTCTCATTCAATCTGATCAGATCTGACTATGATGGTAACACCGGTTTGGCTCAACTGACTCAAGTCCAGATTGACACTGGTAGAGCCAACCAAGTCAGACTGGTTTGGACCAGAGTACGACTCAGCACAGCTGAAGATTCAACTTGGTTCAATCAACTTCGAGCCCATACTAGTGCAGCAGAAGCATGGTCCAGCCATCCTCACTTCAGATTGGACCAAAGCCAGCTTGACCCAGATTCAAGCCAAGTCCCTGCACAGTTAATCAAACTATGGAGATCAGATCCCATCCTATGGTCATGGGCAACTCTACTGATGGGACATGATGAGGATGATCCAGGAGAGCCATTGAAGATCATATTCCTGGAGCTACCTGAGCCGTCAGATCGACCGCCAGATGCTCATCCATCACTGCCACTGCTACCACTGGACCCGACATGGGATCGACCTGGTTTCTCCCCCACCGAGTCCAGAACTACAGCAGCAAGTTGATTCGGTCCAGCCACATGGAGCCATCCTACCTGACCTGACTCTGGCCTTGAGGACAAGGCCAATTTTGAAGGAAGGGGGGATGATATGAGTCGATCCGACTCGACCAACTGGATCCGAACCCAGAAGAGGAACCAAACTGGTTCAGCCTCTTTTCTAGTTTGACTTGGACTTCCCTAGTTCAAACTAGAGTATTTAATTAGGATTTATTATTATTCTTTTATTGAGTCCTAGTTGATTGTTAGGAATTCATTAAGAGTCCCTTTGAGTTAGGAAGTTGAGTTGAGTCAGAAACCTTATTACTTGCTAATTAAGCAAGGGGGTTTTCTAGTGGATTAGGACTCTGTCAAGGTCTCTATAAAAGGACCTTAGTAGTTTTGTATTAGGTTATGATGCATGAGATAAATGATTAAGAGTAGTTGATAAATTATCATAAGAGTAGAATATCATAGGAGTAGAAGTTAAGTAGCTTCCACCAGATATCTACCATAGATCCACCCTCTTCCCCGTCGGTCATCTTCTCCGCAGCCGGCACCGCCTCCACCGGTATATCTCTCTCCCCGTCACTTTCTCTCTCCTCCACGTCACCGCCACGACACCCCTACTGTTCATCTTCTTCCTCCTCTCTATCCCGAAACCCTAGCCAAGCTTCACCGCCGTTCCCTCTCCGGCCGTCCCCGCTGCCATCCAAGACCGCCATCGTCTTCCCCAAGCCGTCACGACTCCGGCCAACCCTTTCCGTCGCCCCACTCCATCTTCTCCGGTGATCCCCACAGCAACCCAACAACCCGGCTCCGTTCCCATCACCGTCAACCCCACTTCCGACCCCTATCTTACCTCCAACCCACTCTAAACCCATAGCCGACCTCCTTAGACCCGATCCCAACCTTCCTAAGCCACTCCCGAAGCCCGCCGTCGTCCCCGACGTCGATCCCCTCTAAACCCACCGCCGGCCACCTCCAAGATCCCGTTGATCTAGCCATTCTCTGGCCAATCCACTCCGGTAGATCTCATCCCCACCTCCAGGCGACCCTTCCTGCCAGTGTCCCGACCACCGCCGCCGCCCCTATCGCCGGCGATCCCTCCGGTGACCCCTCAGCCCTTAGATCCGATCCCCCTGACTCAGCCCAATCCAACCCACTTGATTCAACCCAGCCTAATCCGGTTCAGCCAGCTATATCAGATTCAGCCTAGTCTGATTCAGCCACCTAACTCGATCTAGCTAGCCAAATCAGCCCATTGGACTCAAATCAAGTCCGATCAGGCCGATTCTGATCGATTGGAGCAGTAGAGACCCATTACGAGAGGATCACGAGTAGACCGCTCGTAACAGATTATGACTTGTTAGGGTAACCACTACGATTAGAGGGAAACCTCGCAAAAATTTCCGCAGTAGGTTAGGTTCCGGTTCGCGTCGCCCGGCCCGGTTGGGCCTACGCGGGTCGGGGGGCGACAACTTGGTATCAGAGCTTAGGCTGTAGATCCCAGGGTGTTAGGATCAGGATTCGGTTGAGCTGAGCGTAGAATGGGATAGTTCTAGGTTTAGAACATCCTTGCATGCTCTCTTTGCGATGCGTATGTCTTCCGCTTATTGATATGCTGTTTGTTTTGTCGTTCTAACGAGTGGCAACTCGTTGTTGTTGGTGATCGTGCAGATGTCGGGAGCTCGTGGCCAACCTCCGGTTGCCGGTCGGGGTGGGGCACGACCTGGTCGACCCGCCCGGCCGGACAGGACTGTTCCTGTCAGGGTGGTGCGGGCTAGACGCACTGTACCATCACCGGCGACGGTTTCGGTCGGGCAGGCGGAGGTCTTCCTCGCCGAGGAGGAGGCCCCCGTTCCTGTCGGCGGACAGGCCTCGGTGGCTATCTCAATGGCTTTCCAGCGGCTGAACCCTCCCAGGTTCAGTGGTAGATCTGGAGACCCGACTGCAGCGGACGAGTGGCTTGACGTAGTCACGTGCATCCTAGAGGCTCTCTTCGTCGAGGATGACCGGGTTCGGGTCACCGTCGCAACGTTCCAGCTTGACGGCGAGGCTCGCGACTGGTGGCGCATTGTCTGACACACCAGTGGCGGAGAGTTGCCGCTGTGGGAGGAGTTTAGGCGATGTTCCTAGATGTGCACTTTCCAGCTAGTGCACGTGACGCCCTGACCCGCGAGTACCAGTCCCTTCTGCAGGGAACTCGCACAGTTCAGCAGTACGCCTCCAGGTTTACCCAGCTTGTCCGGTTTGGGGGGGTAGTTGCAGCAGACCCTGTAGCCAGGGTGCGGCAGTTCGAGTGGGGACTCAGGCCAGAGATCCGGCGGCAGACCAGCTCACACTGCTTCCAGACGTACCCGACGATCCTGAACTGCGCCTTATTAGTGGAGGCGCAGTTGCGGGATGACAGGTACCGGGCAGTTCCACCGGTACCTCCCATCAGCACACAGCAGCGACCCCAGGGCAGGGGTGGGTTCGGCAGAGGGCAGCAGCGGCGCCAGCGACCCTTTCAGCCGCAGCCGCCGCGTGCACAGCAGTACCAGCAGTCGCTACCGAGTCCACCAGCCCCGTACTTACTGGCAGCCGGGCCATCTGGGCAGGCTTCGTCAGGGGGGAGCCAGGGTCAGCCGTCTGATGGCGCGTCCGGCCCGTGTTTTCTCTGCGGGCAGCTAGGGCACTTTCGTAGAGACTGTCCCCAGCGAGGAGCGCGAGGCGCTGTGCCGCAGGGCAGTAGAGGCGGAGGGTCCGGTGCTTGGCAGGGGAGCAGCGGCGGGCGCGGATCAGGGGCGGGACCGGGGCGTCCTAGGGGTGGAGGCGCCCGGCGAGGGCAGGTGTTCGCCCTCCCAGTGCGTGAGCAGCGGGACACCGTGCAGTTGTACCAGCCGCCACTGCAGTACCAACAGCCGTTGCAGTACCACCAGCCTCAGCAGTACCAACATACCGCAGCAGAGCTGTCCGTCCTCAGAGGTATCTTTCAGCTTTCTAGTTCTTTGGTAGATGTGCTGATAGACTCTGGGACGTCTCATTCCTACATTGCTAGCATGTGCGTGGCATCGCTAGGATTAGAGACAAGTCGGCTAGAGGTGGCACAGTCTGTAGACTCACCGATCGGCGGGACGGTCAGGGTGGATCGGGTCTGCCGATCTTGTTCCTTGGAGGTTGGAGGCCTCCGGGTCTGTCTAGACCTGCGGGTGCTAGACATGACCGGCTTTGACGTGATACTCGGTATGGACTGGTTGGCAGCATACTGGGCCGTCATCGACTGTGGTCGCCGGAGGGTGGTTGCTTGGACACCCGACGGGACACGGTTTGTGTTGTTGGGGGATCGGTTCTCCACCGATTCCTTTGCTTGTGGTGTGGGAAGGCGTGGCAGCGAGCTGTCAACCTTGTTGGCCAGCCTGTCCCTGTCCGGTTCTGATGGAGTGCAGCAGCAGTGCAGTTTTCCGAGGATCGTGTGCGACTTTGCGGACGTGTTCCCCGAGGTGTTGCCAGGGCTTCCACCGTACAGAGAGGTCGACTTCGAGATCGACCTAGTACCAGGTACCGCACCGATCTCTCTTCCGGCTTTCAGGATGGCACCAGCAGAGCAGAGCGAGCTGAGGACCCAATTAGATGAGCTGATCAGCAGAGGCTTCATCCGTCCCAGCATGTCTCCCTGGGGGGCGCCAGTGTTGTTCGCAAAGAAGAAGGATGGTACCCTTCGACTTTGCATAGACTACAGGCGGCTCAACAGGGTGACGGTGAAGAACAGGTATCCGATGCCGCGGATCGATGACCTGTTTGACCAGCTTCGAGGATCTTCAGTGTTCTCGAAGATCGACCTCCGCACCGGCTACCACCAGTTGAGGGTTCGGGATTGCGACATCCCGAAGACGGCATTCCGGACTCGGTACGGACTGTACGAGTTCGTGGTGATGCCGTTTGGGCTGACGAACGCACCAGCAGCGTTCATGGATCTCATGTAGAGGATCTTCCGGCCTTTCCTAGACGAGTTCGTGGTGGTTTTCGTCGACGACATCCTTATCTACTCCCGGTCAGAGGCGGAACATGAGCGACACTTGGCGACAATGTTGCAGCTACTTCGGAGGCATCGGCTTTTCGCCAAGGCCTCCAAGTGCGAGTTCTGGCTTACACAGGTGGGATTCCTTGGACACGTGGTGTCGGCAGCAGGGATCTCAGTCGACCCTGCCAAGGTTGAGGCAGTGGTACAGTGGCAGAGACCGAGGACAGTGTTCGAGGTCCGCAGCTTTCTGGGCTTGGCGGGCTACTACAAGCGGTTCGTGCGGGACTTCTCCAGAGTCGCCGGACCGTTGACCAGACTGACACAGAAGGCCGTCCCGTTCGTGTGGGATGATGCTTGTGAGCAGGCTTTCGTGCAGCTGAGGACCAGGTTGACCAGTGCACCGGTGCTGATCGTCCCCGAGCGAGGCGTTGGTTACAGTGTTTACTGCGACGCCAGCGGTGAGGGTTTGGGGTGTGTCCTCATGCAGGAGGGGCACGTAGTTTCCTATGGTTCTCGCTAGCTGAAGAACCATGAGAGGAACTACTCGACCCACGACTTGGTGCTAGCAGCAGTGGTCTTCGCCCTGAAGACCTGGCGGCACTACCTCTATGGCGAGAAGTTCTCAGTCTTCTCGGACCATAAGAGTTTGAGGCACGTTTTCACCCAACGTGATCTCAACCTGAGGCAGCGACGCTGGATGGAGCTACTGGAGGACTACAACTTCGAGTTGCATTACCATCCTGGTAAGGCAAACGTTGTCGCAGACGCGCTGAGCAGGCAGGTGAGAGAGACAAGAGCAGCAGTAGCAGGGCTATCAGCGCGGCAGTGGCAGGCACTCGAGACAGCAGGCCAGTTGGGGTTAGAGTTCGAGGATCAGGGATCCAGCGGCTTCCTCTACGCAGTGCAGAGCATGCCAGCAGTACTGGCTAGGGTGTTAGAGGCGCAGCGCAGTGACGCAGAGCTCGAGGAGTTACGCACCTCAGCGGGCACGGAGGGCGCAGACGGAGACTGGACAGTATCGTCAGACGGAGGGCTACGGTTTCGAGGCAGAGTAGCAGTTCCAGCAGATCCAGTTCTTCGTGACGACGTCCTACGAGAGTTTCACCACTCTCGCTTTGCAGTTCATCCCGGCGGCACCAAGATGTACCAGGATCTTCGACGACAGTTCTGGTGGCGAGGGATGAAGAGGGCAGTGACGGAGTTCGTATCGCGCTGCCTTACCTGTCAGAAGGTTAAGGCAGAGCACCAGCGAACTCCAGGGTTACTTCAGCCGCTTCCACTAGCTGAGTGGAAGTGGGAGCTCATCACGATGGATTTCGTGACCGGGCTACCGAGATCGCCTAGGGGGAATGACTCGATTTGGGTCATCGTCGATCGATTGACCAAATCGGCGCACTTCCTGCCTATGCGGACGACAGACTAGTCAAAGAGGTTAGTGCAGATCAGGCAGAGGCTTCTGACGGCTCAGAGTCGGCAGAAGAGCTATGCAGATCGGAGGCGACGGCCACTTGAGTTCGCAGTTGGCGACAGTGTGTTCCTGCGGGCAGCACCGTACAGAGGGTCTGTCAGGTTTGGCAGCAGGGGCAAGTTGGCTCCGAGGTTCATCGGGTCGTTCGAGATCCTAGAGAGGGTCGGCGAGGTAGCTTACCGCCTTGATCTTCCTCAGCACATGTCAGCTGTGCACCCGACTTTCCACGTGTCGATGCTGAGGAAGTATCACCCAGACCCGTCTCATGTCATCAGGGTGGATGACATTGAGCTTGAGGCAGACGCGACGTTCGTTGAGCAGCCAGTTCGCGTACTTGACCAGAGGGATCAGGTCTTGCGGGGCAAGACGATTCCCTTGGTCAAGGTACTGTGGAGGCACAGAGGCACCGAGGAGGTGACTTGGGAGCGTGAGGCGCGCATGAGGCAGGAGTATCCGCACATGTTTCCTTCTCGAGGTACCTTTTGTCCTGTCTACTAGTGTAGCTTTTCCTGTTGTTCCGAGCCCTACCTTTATCGAATCTCGGGACGAGATTTCCTTTAAGGGTAATAGGATGTGAGGACCCGTCCCTCTCCTCCTGTGGCTTGCTGTGGGCCGCAAGGGCAATTTGGTAAATTGCACCTTATCGGCTAGTTTCACACCCGCGCGTGTGCACACACTGACCATGTTTGTGGTAATGTTTGCTTAGAATGGGTAGTTGGACCCGGGATCGAAAGATCCGGGCTTGGGCTTGAGATTTGGCCCAAGTCTAGCTTTCTGGGTGATACGACTCAACCAACTGGACCCGAGCCCAGAAGAGGACCCAAACTGGTGCAACCTCTTTCCTAGTTTGAATTGGACTTCCCTAGTTCAAACTAGAGTATTTGATTAGGATTTATCATTAGTCTTTTATATTTAATTGAGTCCTATTTGATATTTGATAGTTATGAATTAATTAAGAGTCCATTTGAGTTAGGAAGTTGAGTTGAGTCAGAAAGCCTTATTACTTGCTAATTAAGCAAGGGGGTTTTTAGTTGGATTAGGACTCTGTCAAGGTCTCTATAAAAGGACCTTAGCAGTTTGTATTAGGAAATGCATGAGATGAATGATTAAGAGTAGTTGATAAATTATCATAGGAGTAGAATATCATAGGAGTAGAGATAATATAGCTTCCACCCGATATCTACCATAGATCCACCTTCTTCCCCGTCGGTCATCTTCTCCGCAGCCGGCACCGCCTCCACCGGCATATCTCTCTCCCCGTCACTTTCTCTCTCCTCCACGTCACCGCCACGTCACCCCCTACTGTTCATCTTCTTCCTCCTCTCTATCCCGAAACCCTAGCCAAGCTTCACCGCCGTTCCCTCTCCGGCCATCCCCGCTGCCATCCAAGACCGCCATCATCTTTCCCAAGCCCTCACGACTCCAGCCAACCCTTTCCGTCGCCCCACTCCATCTTCTCCGGTGATCCCCACGGCAACCCAACAACCCGGCTCCGTCCCCATCGCCGTCAACCCCACTTCCGACCCCTATCTTACCTCCAACCCACTCTAAACCCATAGCCGACCTCCTTAGACCCGATCCCAACCTTCCTAAGCCACTCCCGAAGCCCGCCGTCGTCCCCGACGTCGATCCCCTCTAAACCCACCGCCGGCCACCTCCAAGATCCCGTTGATCTAGCCATTCTCCGGCCAATCCACTCCGTTGGATCTCATCCCCACCTCCAGGCGACTCTTCCTGGAAGTATCCCGACCGCCGCCGCCGTCCTTACGCCGGCGATCTACTCCGGTGATTCTCAGCCCTTGGATCAACCCGGTTCAGCCACTTCAAATCAGGTTCAGCCCACTTAACCGGTTCAGCCAAGCCAGTCAATCCGGATCCAGCCCAATCCAACTTGGTCAGCTTGATCCAGATCACTTCAGACTTGACCCAGTCAAGTCCCATCCAATCAGGCTCAAGCCAGATTTGATCTAGCTAGCCAAATCAGCCCATTGGACTCAAATCAAGTCCGATCAGGCCAATTCTGATCGATTGGAGCAGTAGAGACCCATTATGAGAGGATCACGAGTAGACCGCTCGTAACAACTTGGTATCAGAGCTCCGTTCCACCGACTATGCGGTTCAGAACCTTCTGGAAACTTCGCCATCATGTACGGAGTATCCCAGGAGTGGTGGGAACAACAAATTAAGAGTCTGCAGGCCGAGGTAAATCTTGTTTCAACTTTGATGGAACGTCAAAGCAGAAACATGGAGCAGATCTCTTGTAGGTGGTCAACTATAGCACCGAGGATAATGATTGCAGAACCTGAGCCTGAGCCAACTCAGATTATGACTCCGGTTGTAATTTCGAGTCTGACTGAGACACCAGCAATCAGTAAGGGAGAAGAGATCCAGAAGCTAGTTGAGGAGCGACAGCCGTCCGATTCTCAGATCGAACTGGAGCACCTGCTGTTGCAACCTCCTCTTCCAGGCCAGGGTGAACACTTTCTACCACCTTCTCCTGATTTTTCCGGAATTTTTCCTATTTTCCCATATTTTTCCGGAATTTCCCCTGGTTTTCTCTCTCCTCCCGGTTTGGCTCAAGCCGCGGCTCATCCCTTACCTTCCGCCCGGCTCGCTCTGGAGCCGACCACCCTTCGTCCCGGCTCATCATCCGCGCCGACGGCTCGCCCCCGAGCCGCCACCCCATCGCCGCCCTCCGACGCCGTCCTCTTCCCCAATCCATCGAGGAAGCATCGGCGTCCCTCACCGACGCCGCCGTGGTCAACTAAGACCACGATTGAGGCCTCGATCGCCGAGATCCAAATCCGGCGAACTCCCCTGTTCCGGCCTCCTTCACTCCGCCACTTTCCGAGGATGATCCCAAGATCAGACCTCACGAGAAAGGTCCCAAGACCTTCCCGTACCTTTTCCCGACGAGCTCAAGCACCGTCGCGGACTACAACACCGGGGATCACCGGCAACGAACTCCACCGCGCCGCCACCTTCAGATCCGGCATGTTCGAAGCCCCATCCAGCGATCAAATGGTACGGATGGAATCCCCAGGTCCCTGCGAAGCTTCCTGTGCCGTTGCCGCTCTCCGACGAGCTCGTTTCGCCGTTGATCCAGTTCCGGCAGCTTCTCAGCCATTCGATCAAGACTGCAACTTGATCTAGCCGTTTGATCAGCCTGATCTTCGATCCAGTGGTTCCGATCTTCGATCTGAACCTGATCCAAGAGTCCCCAGCAATCAGGACCATCCAGATCATCTCCAGGTGATCCAGATGCATCCTCGACCGTTGATCAATCATCCGAAGGTTGATATGAGTGATCAAAGGAGCTACCCTCCTAATCCAGATGCCATATTCAATCTGATCAGATTTGACTATGATGGTAACACCGGTTTGGCTCAACTGATTCAAGTCCAGATTGACACCAGTAGAGCCAACCATGTCAGACACGTTTGGGCCAGAGTACGACTTAGCACAGCTGAAGATTCAACTTGGTTCAACCAATTTCTAGCCCAGACTAGTGCAGCAGAGGCATGGTCCAACCATCTTCACTTCAGATTGGACCAAAGCCAGCTTGACCCAGATTCAAGCCAAGTCCCTGCACAGTTGATCAGACCATGGAGATCAGATCCCATCCTATGGTCATGGGCAACTCTACTGATGGGACATGATGAGGATGATCCAGGAGAGCCATTGAAGATCTTATTCTTGGAGCTACCTGAGCCGTCAGATCGACCTCCAGATGCTCCTTCAGCACTGCCCCTGCTACCCCTGGACCCGTCATGGGATCGACCTGGTTTCTCTCCATCGAGTCCAGAGCTACAGAAGCAAGTTGATTCGGTCCAGCCACATAGAGCCATCCTACTTGACTTAACTCTGGCCTTGAGGACAAGGCCAATTTTGAAGGAAGGGGGGATGATACGACTCGACCAACTGGACCCGAGCCCAGAAGAGGACCCAAACTGGTGCAACCTCTTTCCTAGTTTGAATTGGACTTCCCTAGTTCAAACTAGAGTATTTGATTAGGATTTATCATTAGTCTTTTATATTCAATTGAGTCCTATTTGATATTTGATAGTTATGAATTAATTAAGAGTCCATTTGAGTTAGGAAGTTGAGTTGAGTCAGAAAGCCTTATTACTTGCTAATTAAGCAAGGGGGTTTTTAGTTGGATTAGGACTCTGTCAAGGTTTCTATAAAAGGACCTTAGTAGTTTGTATTAGGAAATGCATGAGATGAATGATTAAGAGTAGTTGATAAATTATCATAGGAGTAGAATATCATAGGAGTAGAGATAATATAGCTTCCACCCGATATCTACCATAGATCCACCTTCTTCCCCGTCGGTCATCTTCTCCGCAGCCGGCATCGCCTCCACCGGTATATCTCTCTCCCCGTCACTTTCTCTCTCCTCCACGTCACCGCCACGTCACCCCCTACTGTTCATCTTCTTCCTCCTCTCTATCCCGAAACCCTAGCCAAGCTTCACCGCCGTTCCCTCTCCGGCCGTCCCCGCTGCCATCCAAGACCGCCATCGTCTTTCCCAAGCCCTCACTACTCCGGCCAACCCTTTCCGTCGCCCCACTCCATCTTCTCCGGTGATCCCCACGGCAACCCAACAACCCGGCTCTGTCCCCATCGCCGTCAACCCCACTTCCGACCCCTATCTTACCTCCAACCCACTCTAAACCCATAGCCGACCTCCTTAGACCCGATCCCAACCTTCCTAAGCCACTCCCGAAGCCCGCCGTCGTCCCCGACGTCGATCCCCTCTAAACCCACCGCCGGCCACCTCCAAGATCCCATTGATCTAGCCATTCTCCGGCCAATCCACTCCGTTGGATCTCATCCCCACCTCCAGGCGACTCTTCCTGGAAGTATCCCGACCGCTGCCGCCGTCCTTACGCCGGCGATCTACTCCGGCAATTCTCAGCCCTTGGATCAACCCAGTTCAGCCACTTCAAATCAGGTTCAGCCCAGTTAACCGGTTCAGCCAAGCCAGTCAATCCGGATCCAGCCCAATCCAACTTGGTCAGCTTGATCCAGATCACTTCAGACTTGACCCAGTCAAGTCCCATCCAATCAGGCTCAAGCCAGATTCGATCTAGCTAGCCAAATCAGCCCATTGGACTCAAATCAAGTCCGATCAGGGCGATTCTGATCGATTGGAGCAGTAGAGACCCATTACGAGAGGATCACGAGTAGACCGCTCGTAACACTGGGCAAGTGGGATCGATCCTCTCTAGCTAAGAGATCGATCTCCTTGTGCCAAAAAGTCAAACTCATTCTGATAAGGAAGATCGATCCCTTCTCATAGGGGGATCGATCTCCCTTATGTCGGTTCGTTTGCCTATAAAGCAAACGAGATCGTTATCCTTTGATTTTTTTTTAGATTTTTCGAGATTTGAGCCGCGTTCTTGCTGGATCTGAGCTCATTTGAGGAAGATCTAAGGCTTAGCTGCTTGGATTTATGCCGCTCTTACTCCGGTAGGGATTCCTACCTACTTTCTTTTCGGGGTTTTGAGTTTTTCCGGTGTGATCTGTGTTTTAAGCTTAGATCTGTTAATATACTTGTTGGTTTCTCGTGTTTTAACCGGTTTTGGACTCGTGGGATCATGATCTATCAGATCCCAGAGTTTCGTGATGTTTGGATGTCTCTTCCGGCGGTATTTCTCGCCGGAAGGACGCCGGGGAACCCATCGGGATCGATCCTTCTTGAGGGAGGATAGATCTCTCTGGGTTGGTCATGCGACGCCCGATGAAGGATCGATCTCCTGCTTGGAGAAGATCGATCCCGGTTCTTGGGTAGCATGGTTACCCTTCGTCGCGAAGGAGATCAATCTTCCTGGGAGGAAGGATCGATCCTTCTTGGTGCGACACGAAGGGCGCCCTCTGTCTCGAGAAAGATCGATCTTCCTGGGAGGAAGGATCGATCTCCTTTGTCTCGACAGTGAGGGAAGCTCACTGTTACTTGAGAGATCGATCCTTCCTTCGGAAAGGATCGATCCTTCAGTAGCAGAGAGGGTTTTCATGGGTTTTGCCCGCGGGGCTTGGTATGCCGGTTTTCTTTATCGCTTTATACCTTGTATATATGATGAAGCATGTTAGCCCTATAATAGGGCAATGGTAAACCGGGGGAGTGATGACTCCCGGGATGTTTAGAATAAACGGGCGGGTAGCCCTGCAGCTTTCCTTAGCCTCGCATGCCGGCGTGCGCCGAGGGCTTTACCTGCTATATTTGTGAGCTGTTGTTTGCGGGGTTGTTTCCCGGTGCAAGTGTTGTGGTGGACTGCTGGCAGTTGGTGGTGGTACCACTGCAGCAATCCCTAGACCTTAAATACTTGTACACCACCCCGGGGAGGCAAGGTGCCGTGCCCAGACCTTGTATTTATATCATCACATTCTGTTGCATGCTTACATGTATTATTCTGCGCATGTTCATAGCATGCATTGTGTTGTGCACTAGTTGCACTGTTTAGGGCGTTGCCGATCCGGGGCTTCCGGGTAGCCCGGATCTATCTCTTAGGACCGTTGCGGGTAGCTTGGTCCAGGACTCGATTTGTAGTATTCAGTCTTTTCGATGATAGGGTTAGATGGCATGAATACTGTTGTTGCTTGATGTTTAGAGGTAGTGTCGGCCTCGAGCCAAGTCGAGGTGTAGCCGGTACCCAGTCCTTCTTGAACTCTTGGGTGGCAGGTGTGTCTACCCAGCGGTGCTATCCGCCGACATTGCCCAGGATCCTGTTGTGAGTTGGCAGTGCCGTTTCCTGCCTTTCTGAGTGTGACCTAGTCTGTGACCAGTTCGCTGGAAGACCATGATTGGGGCTCTTAGGGGTATCCGGTGGGGTTATGGGACCCCTGTGATACACGTAGGCTTTGCTTGGGGGCGACACTGTTGTGTTCCCTCCCTTGTGAGTGTCGTAGTGTAGTGTCCCTGCTGAGCTTAGTGCTCACTCCTACCCGGGCTGCGTTTTGCAGGTGCTGGCGCGAGCTCTTCTTCGGTCGCCCCTACCGGGCAGGTGTTCGGTGACGTGGCGGCGTCTGGCGGTGCTTGAGAGGTGACGATCATATCGTTTTACCCTTTTTGTTATAGATAGTCTTCCTCCGGGAGTGATAATGTATAATTTCCCTGTTTTGAGGATATGTATCTATTTCAGCTCTAGTGTTTGAGGTTTGTAATTGTTGTTAATACAGGATGATTATGACTTGTTAGGGTACCACTACGATTAGAGGGAAACCTAGCCAAAATTTCCGCAGTAGGTTAGGTTCCGGTTCGCGTCGCCCGGCCCGGTTGGGCCTACGCGGGTCGGGGCGCGACACCCATCGCCTACCACGTATCCTTAATGCTTCTAATGCAAGCAAATGCATGCAATGCTCACGCGCACAGAAATACAGAAGGATAATCATGCAATAGTATGACATCACAACATACAGGGCTAGGTATGGCCTACAACTTGCCAAGGGGTAAACATAGCAAGGGGTCTAAAGCATAACCAGATCTATCTACCACAAGAACGGCAACACAAGCCGTAAACGAAAATCTCAAATCAAATTTCGGCATTACGACGGTGTCCACAGCCGTCAACCGCAATTTCTACAACGGGGGCACAACCCCGGCTACGCAATCATCAATCAACAACAAATATAATAAACAACACTATGGCACAACTTCGACCCATTCTGTTATCTAAACATCCCAAGGGCATGACTCCCTTGGTTCAACCACAAAGCGGTAAAGGGCATACTGTCAGCCCATTTAGTCTACACAATTAAATACATACATAAATCTAACAAGATTAACATTAATTGCGAGAAAAGATAATATTTGCATGATTGAAACCTAGAACTACACATGCTTAAAACTCAGCATAAATCCTTCATAATTACCCTAGAATTCATATACATGATATCTAACAACCTTAGCAATCTACTACAAGAAGACCGAAGTAAATAGATCAAGACAAACTCCATTTTCGGCCAAAGACCCAAGCTTTTATCAAAGATTCAGTTTCATCGCAGATCATGGAACAATTCATAATAAATCATATGAAAATCCAAAAATTATGAAATAAGCGTCAATTGAAAGTAGATTCGATGATCTACAACTTTGATCTTGATAATCAAACGAGATCATGCATGTACGAGCCCAGATCTGAGCTAGAACAGCTCAGCTCATAGAAAAAACAGAGCTTCGGTAAAATCCGGGGAAAAACTTCCAAAAATCCGGATAAAACCCATATCAAATTGCATGAAGCTTCAATCAATTAGAGGCGACGAAAACATAGGAAGTCCACTAACTAAGCATGCATCAAGGGACTAATTAGAACATAGAAGTCCACTAACAAGCTAATTCTCGGATTCCTACAGAAACCACCATTAGAGGCGACGAAAACATTACAATTCAACATCCAAACAACTTCATATTTCAAATTAAACATAGGAAGAAATAGATTAACATTCTAGGAACATGCTGACCAAGAATTAGGTCTAATTGAAGTCTAATTTCCTCAGATTTTACTAATCAATTTCTTAGTCTTTGTTTCGCAGCAGTTTAGAAAACAATTCGCCAAAATCCGTATATAAATCCAAAAATCACGAAACCAGCGGTAATCAAAAGAGAACTCGATGATCTACAACTTTCATCTTGAAAGTTTCACGAGATCATCATGCTCACACAGCTCACAAACCAAGCTTGAACGTGACTGTTCATCGAAGAACAGGGAACCGGCAAAAATCCGGGAAAAACATGCTTAAATCCAGCATAGATCGAAATCAAATCCTCCCAAACTTAAATCAGTTGCTAATCAAGCCTACAAGCATCACTTAACACAAACAAAACCACAGATCCAACAAACAAACCCTAGATCTAGCCTAATCCAAGGATTAAGGTAGAAACCCTACCTTAAACGCCAATCCAGTCTTCATTCCTTGACAATCCGCCGTCCCACGTCGCCGCTGCCGCCTCCAGCTCGTCGGAGAGCCACCGGAGTTGCTGGGAATCCAACGGGCACTCCCTCACCCACAGCCGTCGCCAAAGAAGAAGGAAGTCAGGGGAAGAAGAGTCGTCGTGAGAAGGGAAGGAAGGAGTTGACCCTCGACGCCACCGCCACCTCCAGATCGCCGGGAATCCGTCGTTCACGCACGACGGGAAGCACGACGAGAAGAGAAGGGAAGAAGAGGAAAGGCGAGGCCGCATGGTTTCGGGGAAAGGAGAGGACGAGGAGAGCTCGGGAGGGACATGGCCGGCGGTGATGGCGAAGGAGCTCCGGAGGAGGGGAGAGGGCCGGCGCGGTCGCGAGCGGAGGGGAAGAAAGGAGAAAACCAAACAAGAGAGAGGTCGGGCACAGGGAGAAGGGAAAAGAGAGAGAGGGAGAGAAAATGGGTTTAGCCATTTAATGGCTAAACCGACCTAGCCTAGTTAGTTTAATTGGACCGAGTCCAACTAAACCCCAAATTACGCGTAATCTCGTCCGGATCTGTCGATCCCGAACACTCCTACTGGATCTATTCAATCACGTACATCAATCAAGGCTGTGTGTGCACTACGCGGGTGTGAAACCGACCACCAAGACGCAATTTACCAAATTGCCCTTGGGGTCCGAAAACAGTGATGCAATCAACCGATCGCAAAGAAAAACCAACCGGACCAACCCAACCAAGCCAGACCCTCGACCTAACGCGGTCGGACCAGGTCGGAGGAATGGGTCCTCACATCAACTACATCAACCGCGAGACGAATGCTCTCCAAATCGAGAAGGGGGTCGAGAAAAGCGACACCAACACTTCTCATCCTAAGCAAAACATCAATGCTTATGAACCTAAGCATCTTTCTGCTAGGGTCAAGAGACATGCTGAGAAGAAGCAAAAGGATGCTATCCATCGCCCGCCATTTTATGCTGGGGGCTTGGGACGCCCTTACTATGGAGTGACTTCCAAGGTCAGTCATAGAAATCAACAAATCACCCAAAGAGCTCATCCAGCTCAGATCCCTTCATCAACAAGTCAGCACACTACCCGGAGAGGCCGTGCTGCTCAAATTCCTTCGCTAAGAAGATCTGGCATCCTGAAAGAAGTTCCTCAAAAGAACTCTTTCGATGTCTTTACAGCAATGCCTATCGGGATCCAAGACGATGATCCATCTACTTCAAGTGACAATTTTTCAAACCTCCCCGCCAAGAGGAGGAAAAAGAAGGCTGTTGTCGAAGAACCATGGGATCTTATCGTCGTCAACCCACATCTGAACCGTCCCCACACTAGAAGCATCACCCGCTCTCTAAGTAGTAAGGATGTGGTTTCCGAACCCTCAATTGAGCAAGAGTTCCATCCTTCCCCCGAGCCCCCAAGGGAAAAATCTGCTTCACCAGAACGCTATCAAGTTCTTACCACCTCGTTGGAAGAAGAACTTGAGCAGCTGAGGAACGCTCTACAACTAAAAGAGGCAGAGCTAGTCAACTTGAAGGCTCAAATCCCTCATGAACATGATTCGTATGTGAAGAACACTTCTTCACCCCCTCATGGTCATCAACAACCCCCTCCAAATAATCCCCAACAAGAGCCTCTACATGGTAATCATCAGACGCATCCACATGGTAATCCATCACCAAACCTACCACCGGAGACTGTGCAGCGGATGATCACTAAAAGCATAAGGGCTTTTCAAATGCAAACTCAATATGCTACGAGGCCAGAATACATGAAACCATATCCAGTAGAAATTGACTTAGTCCATTTCCATTAAACTATAGGCAACCTCAATTTGCCAAGTTTAATGGGAGTGGATCACCACATGAGCACATTGCCCATTTTCTCACAGCTTGCCAAGATACAGCTCACAATGGCGCCCTATTACTCCGCCAATTTTTGCAGACTCTCTCTGACCCAGCTTTCACCTGGTATAGCAAGTTACCACCAGGCTCCATCACCTCTTGGGAGCATATACAAGAAGCATTCATCCAAAGATTTTATAGCACCCAAAGGAACGTGGGAATCACAAAACTCACACAAACGGAGCAAAACTCTCATGAGAAGGCTACAGACTTCATCAACAGATGGAGAAACCTAAGCATCCATTGCCCACAACCCATTACAGAGGCGGAATCAGTACGTATGTGTATGAACAACTTGCGCCCAGAAATGGCAATCTACTTGCAAGGCGTAGGTCCGCTCACCTTTGAAGAATTGGCCTCCAAGGCCACTAATATTGAAAATTATCTCCAACACGTGGCTCGGAAGACAGGTGCGGTAGATAAGATGTTTGTCAAGAAAGACAAAGCTCATCCTAAGGGAACGGCAGTGTTGCAAACATCCACAACACAAGATCATAGGCTCAGGGAGGTCTACACTCCAAAAGACCAACCCCGGCCTAGGGATACACCTTCGGAACCTGCTCCGAGAAGAATAAAGACTCTCAGGGAAAAAATAAAGAAAGAATACTCTTTTTGATGTGCTGTCGTAGGCACTCAAAAATAAAACCAATACTCTTCAAAATAAATGTAGTAGTGTGAGTACGAGTCGATCCCACGAGGAGTGTTTAGCATAAGTTTTGTGCTATGAGAACAAGATGGGGGGAGTTTTGAGTAAAACGAAAACAATAAAGAAATAATCTAAAGCGAATAAATGAATTGAATCAAGAGAACAAACCTTGGTCTAAGTCAACATCCACCATCGGAATCCAAAAACTGATCATTGATGCAAGTATATATCAATTCATATCATGAATATTCACCGTTCGAATTAAATTCGAATCTCTCCTCGATCATAGTTAATTAGAAACAAGCGATCTAATCAACCCTAATTACTAAACAACCTAAGACACGCGCTATAGATTTAATCTAGTAGCAGCCTTAAGAATAGGGAGATCGATGAAGCTAAACAACACAAGCACAAACGGTTGCATTTAATTCAGTCGAATGTTCTTCCTAAGATCTAACAATCTTTGAAACCCAGTAAATCATTAAACCCTAGTTGCTTCACAGATTAGAGGGATCAAACAATTACGGATTTGATATCCAACCTAACATTAGATTGCGATGAATAATATACTAGTAGACCTCCTAGCAATTAGACAAGACAATCATGAATATAATTACAGAATAACATTCAATACTCAAGTATAAACTGAACAATAAAAATAGATTAGATCTCACAGTTTCATTGATTCCGAGGTTTTAGTTTCCTTGACCAATAATCAAGATTTAGCCACGCAGGGCCATCAAGAACAATCCTCCAAAAGATTCCATAAAGTTAGAGAAAACCTAGGAAAAATATAAAAGAGTAGAAAATAGCAACCAAAAGTGTCTAGCCAATGCCCCCTCAAACCCTAGAAAGAGTCCTATTTATAGCCTTAAGTGTCTCCATCCTCGGATTAGATCTGAACCGTTGATTTTCTTCACTGCGAAGGTAGGATCGATCCTTCCATGGGTGTAGGATCGATCCTTTGCATCAAAATCTTCAATTTCTAGCTACGCCCGAGTCGGATCAATCCTTCCAGGGGTGTAGGATTGATCCTGCCCAGTAGGATGGATAGTAGGATCGATCCTACTGAGATCATCTGAAAAGTATGTGTTCTGTCAGGTCTACGCATAGACGGATCGATCCTACTAGGGAGACGGATCGATCTTTCTTTTCTGAGTATTTACTGTTTTGCCCTCCAGACTGCGCCATCGGTACTAAAATTGCCGTAACTTCCTCTAGGAAACTTGGAATCACGAACCGTAAAATTCTCCAGAAACTAGACTTCAAGAGCTTTCCAACCATATATAGAACATTATCTGGTTCTTCATCAACAGGTACTGTTGAATCTTTAAAGTTGATCCATATACTCTTTTCAGCTTCTTTTCGAACTTAAGGACTTCAATTGCATCCTAAATCAAAATATAAGAATAATGAGTGTATTTAGATACCAAATAAGCACAGAAGACTAAGTATTAAGGGATAAAAATATAACATTATGCATCATCATCAAATTCCCCCGCACTTAGCTTTTGCTCGTCCTCGGGCAAAACTTAAAATTCACTCTACTCAGCATATTAAGGTTGCAACACCATCAATAAAGAACAATCAAGCTCTTCACAAAACTCATAACACATCATGAACAAACATTTTTAGACAACTTAAAAATCAATCAGTAAGCATTTTCACTTGAATATGGAGGATACTAAATAAGTAGACCCTCATGGAAATAAACACTCAACTCTCATGTGTTTGAAGGGTATGTATTTCACTCAAATTCATTCCAATGAAAATGATCTACCATAAGCTTGCATATCTTCTCATTCTCCACCACTAGAATCACATGCATAACACAAATCATAAGGACTTCAAAAGGTTGTAATGGGGTCCAGGATCAAGGTGAGTAATATTTGGGAACGTAGCTCAAAAGACAATGGAATTAATGGAGCAAAAATGCATCAATAAGACACAACCAATCACTCCGTTCAGGAACTTCTTCAACTTGACTTTAAAGTACTCAAACCATATAACATTACGACATTGGCAAAGAGATTATTCAAAGGAATACTTTTTAACTGAAATAGGGAACAATCTTTTGCAAAAACATCCACCTTTGTAGAGATCATACATAAAAATACCCCTTTCTTGGAGTATTTGGAGGATACATAAACACATATTGTAACATGAGAAATAGTTTCCTCCTTCACTTTCTTCTTCTTTTCTTTTCTTTTTTTTTTCAGAAACAACATACTCACGAATTGAGTATGAAAAATATACTCCACTTCACCAATCATAGCCATACCACGATCCAAACACCCCCACACTTAAAACTTGTACACCCATACATATCATAATGATGATCAATGCTCCACTAGTCCTATGGCTTGGGTATCGGCATTGTTTTTCAGGTTTAAAGCTTGTAATGTGGGTTAACAATGAAGTCAATAAAACTCAAAGGGGTTTAGCAAAAGGAAAAATTTATTGCAAGGTAGGCTATTTGGCTTATGTAGCTTATAACAAAGAGGGCCTTAATCATGTTCATGTATACATGTGTCAATGGGACCTCGAATAGAGTCAAAGCAAGTTCTAGAGAAACAAATCCATAGAAGGATATCTCTCATGAAAGGAAATAGTGAGACTGATATGAATGTGTCAATCTAAAGGCTCAAAATCTCCCCATCTGTTGTCTACTCATTTAGTCACTACCATCTCAAGGAAAATAACTCAACTAATTAATTCCAAGTCGCAAGATTACTCATTCAATCATGTTATGAATGTGTCAACCTAAACCCTAATGTAAGGTGGAATGCAAATAAAAGGTAAATATAACTAAAATGGAAATGCGAAAATAAAAAGAGAAAGGAACAAACTCCCCTTGGGTTGCCTCCGAAGCAACGCCTTTGTTTATTGTCATTGGGTCGACTTCATGCGTTCTTCTTCAATCCTGTGGGAGTTGCCAAACTTCGAATTTCAATTGGCAGAATAGCTGAAATCTTGCCCAAGGCTCCTCTGGGTGGCCGAATTTTCATAATAACAATGGCTGGGGCGAATTCCTCAGGTAGGATAGGGGATGCTCGATCACCTAAAAACAAAAGCAAAGCAAAGCAAAAACAAATGCAACATGCAAGCATACAATCTAAAAATAATTCAAGCACACTCAAGCACTCAATAAAGCAAATAAAGCAAACTAAACCACTCTATACAATATAAAGAATTTTAAATCGTGCCCTCGGTGGACGTTCTAAAGCATGATGGGATGCAAAATCACTGGGTGCCAAATTCTGAATATTTAACCTCCGTGCTGCCACCAAGGTTAATTTAGCATATGAACCCAAGTGGCAAATTTCAAAAATTAGAACTAGCTTTTCCATACTAACACCAGTAAACAAGCTAGCTAGATCTCTCAAACAGAAATACATGTCATCCTGGTGATCAGGAATAAAGGAATTAACATTATGCTCAACTATAATCGAATCATCCATTGACTTATTAATAATGTTGTCGTTCGGATTGTCAAGGATGTCAAGATCACATGATCAAAAATAAATCCATCGAGATATGAAAATATCTACTAAGGTCATCTCCTTTTTAACCACTAATGAAGATGAAATAGTCCCAGGAAATATACCTCGCGACGTAATAGGAATGCTTTCAACTTCAGTCGGAGGAGGTTCATCGAATAAGTGCTCCTGGTATTCTCGGCGATCGACCGAATCTTCCTCACGATCGACTGGCCAAGACTGGACAGCTTCTTCATCTGCCTTTTGTAGAATCTCCCCCGAAGCATCACCAACTGTAGCTTTCAATTCCCTCACATCAATAGAATAAACAAGACAATCATTAGTAGGATACTTCTTGGCATCATATATTTCAAACATAACAATTTTACCATCAAATTCCATGGTAAGTGTGCCACTAAGCATATCTATCTTAGTATTGGATGTCTTTAAGAATGGTCTTCCCGACAAAATAGGAGTTGTATGATCATCATTCTCCATATCAAGCACATAAAAATCAGCAGGGAAAACTAAATCATTAACTTGCACAAGAATATCTTCAACTATACCTTTAGGATAGGCATTAGATCTGTCAGCCAATTGAATCACAACACCAGTTTCATTCAAAGGTCCAAGTTTTAAAGAAGCATATAAGAATATGGCATAATATTAATATAAGCTCCCAAATCTAACATGGCCTTCTCAAATTTAGTGTTACCAATTGTACATGAGATAGTAAACATACCTGGATCTTTACACTTTGCGGGAATTTTTCTTTGAAGAATTGCAGAAACATTCTCTCCTACTCTCACCTTCTCACATCCTTTAAGTTTCTGTTTCCTCTTAATTGTGCATATTCTTTCAAGAATTTAGCATAACGAGGTACTTGTTTAATAGCATCTAAGAGTGGAATATTTACCTCGCATCGGCAAAAAGTCTCATATAGATCTGAATTCTTCTCATATCTTCTTGATTCTGTCAAAGCCTGAGGAAAAGGAGGTTTTTTATAATCAGAAAGAGGTGGAAACTTACGTTTATGTACGTCATTGTCATTGGGAAAGTCTTTGTCCGCAACAATATTTTGCTCTTTTCCTTGCGATGACGATGCAGTGACTTCCTTTGCTGGAATCTCAACTTCTTTACCACTTCTCAAAACGATTGCACTTGCATTTTCTCTTGGATTTATTACCGTTTGAGAGGGTAATTTTCCCGAATTTTGCGCCTCTAGCTTGCTAATTGCAGTCGCTATCTGGCCCACCTGATGTTCCAAACCTTGAATACTAGCCTTCGCCTCCTGTTGAAATTGCAAAGTATTAGTAACAAGGGATTTAATAATATCTTCTAAAGACATACCAGAATTAGAAGTTGGGTTTGGTTGTGGTCTCGGGGGGTATGTCGATCTATATTGTTGGTATTGCTGGCCACTTGGACGGAATTGAGTTGTGGGCTGATTTACTTGTGTATTCTCATAGTTGAGATTGGGGTGATCCCTCCATCCCGGATTATATGTGTTCGAATAGGGATCATACTTCCTTTGCGGCAGTCCAGGGAAACTACCCGCTGCATTTACTTGTTCACTGGGCTCCTCTTGAAGAGTTGGGCACATATCGATTGGATGTCCTGCCACCGAAAAAATCCCACAAACCTTCGTTGTTTGCATATTACCTACAGCTAATTGACGAACAAGAGAAGTTAGACTCGCAATCTGTGTTCAAGGGATGAAACATTTACCTCATTAACATGTTTTGAATAAGAATCAAGTCTAGTATTGAATTGTTGAGAATTAGCCGCCATATTTGCAATCAAGTTCCTTGCGGCTTCACGAGTTTTATCCACCAAAGCTCCTCCACTAGCGGCATCAATCATACTCCTGTCAGTAGTTAGTAAGCCCTCATAAAAATATTGGATAAGTAATTTCTCACTAATTTGATGATGGGGACAACTTGCACATAATTTCTTGAAACGTCTCCAATACTCGTGTAGAGACTCTCCGTTATGCTGCCTTACACCACAGATCTCTTTCCGAATGGTGGCCGCCCTTCAAGCTGGGAAATATTTCTCCAAAAATAACCTCTTCATCTTGTTCCATGTGGTGATACTCCCAGAGGGTAAATAATAAAGCCAATCCTTAGCCGAATCCTTCAAAGAAACTGGGAAGACTCTCAATTTGATCTGATCTTCAGTCACCCCCATGGGTTTCATGCTTGTGCACACAACATGAAGCTCTTTTAAATGCTTGTGAGAATCCTCACCTGAAAGTCCATGAAAAGTGGGTAAGAGATGTATTAGTCCAGATTTCAATTCAAAAGTAGTAGCAACATCCAAAGTAGGGAATGTAATGCATAAGGCTTGTTGATTCAAATCTGGGGCTGCAAGCTCTTTCAAAGTCCGATTTCCGGCCATGACTTCTTCCTCTTCTAATTCCGAATCACTAGCAAATGGAGAATCAAGATCCAAATCGTTCTCCTCAATGTTTCTCCGAGCTTCCCTCCTTAACCTGCGCAAAGTTCTTTCTATCTCTGGATCGTACTACAAATCACCTTATTAAAAGATCGAACTATACTCATAAACAATCAAGAAGACTCTGATAAACCGAGAAACACAAATTAAGAAAAGGTCTAGAGTAATGAAGATAAATAAAAATCCTACGCTACAGCACTAATAAACGAAGTAAACATTTTTTTTTAATGAAATAAAGATCACAATAAGCACAAAAATCAACTAGAATCACTCCCCGGCAACGGCGCCAAAATTTGATGTGCTGTCGTAGGCACTCAAAAATAAAACCAATACTCTTCAAAATAAATGTAGTAGTGCGAGTACGAGTCGATCCCATGAGGAGTGTTTAGCATAAGTTTTGTGCTATGTGAACAAGATGGGGGGAGTTTTGAGTAAAACGAAAACAATAAAGAAATAATCTAAAGCGAATAAACGAATTGAATCAAGAGAACAAAGCTTGGTCTAAGTCAACTTCCACCATCGGAATCCAACAACTGATCATTGATGCAAGTATATATCAATTCATACCATGAATATTCACCGTTCGAATTAAATTCGAATCTCTCCTTAATCATAGTTAATTAGAAACAAGCGATCTAATCAACCCTAACTACTAAACAACCTAAGACACGCGCTGTAGATTTTAATCTAGTAGCAGCCTTAAGAATAGGGAGATCGATGAAGCTAAACAACACAAGGACAAGCGGTTGCATTTAATTTAGTCGAATGTTCTTCCTAAGATCTAACAATCTCTGAAACACAGTAGATCATTGAACCCTAGTTGCTTCGCAGATTAAAGGGATCAAACAATTACGGATTTGATATCCAACCTAGCATTAGATTGCGATGAATAATATACTAGTAGGCCTCCTAGCAATTAGACAAGACAATCATGAATATAATCACAGAATAACATTCAATACTCAAGTATAACTGAACAATAAAAATAGATTAGATCTCACAGTTTCATCAAGAACAATCCTCCAAAAGATTCCATAAAGTTAGAGAAAACCTAGGAAAAATATAAAAAAGTAGAAAATAGCAGCCAAAAGTGTCCAGCCAATGCCCCGTCAAATCCTAGAAAGAGTTCTATTTATAGCCTTAAGTGTCTCCATCCTCGGATTAGATCTGAACTGTTGATTTTCTTCACTGCGAAGGTAGGATCGATCCTTCCATGGGTGTAGCATCGATCCTTTGCATCAAAATCTTCAATTTCTAGCTACGCTCGAGTCGGATCGATCCTTCCAAGGGTGTAGGATCGATCCTGCTCAGTAGGATAGATAGTAGGATCGATCCTACTGAGATCATCTGAAAAATATGTGTTCTGTCAGGTCTGCGCGTAGACGGATCGATCCTACTAGGGAGACGGATCGATCTTTCGTTCTTGAGTATGTTTTGCCATCCAGACTGCGCCATCGGTACTAAAATTGCCGTAACTTCCTCTAGAAAACTCGGAATCACGAACCGTAAAATTCTCCAGAAACTAGACTTCAAGAGCTTTCCAACCATATATGACACATCATCTGGTTCTTCATGAGTAGGTATAGTTGAATCTTTAAAGTTGATCCATATACTCTTTTCAGCTCCTTTTCGAACTTAAGAACTTCAATTGCATCCTAAATCAAAATATAGGAATAATGAGTGTATTTAGATACCAAATAAGCACAGAAGACTAAGTATTAAGGGATAAAAATATAACATTAATAGGGATGCAATTGGGTTCTGAGGAGGGAGACCCTACACCGATGATGAAGAGTCTCTGTCTGATGAAGAGCCATGTTATGATCGGTTTGGGAGACCCTACATCAGCAAGAAGCAGATGAAGAAGAAGGCCTTTAAGGAGAGGGTTAGAGCAGCCAGGCTCAACCCCCCAAGATCCTCACTCCCTCAAGGCTGGCAACCAGGGCCGAAAAGATACAGAGCCCCAAAATACAAGATCTTGAGAAAGGTGATTCCATATGAAGAGATAATGGCTTCATACACCAAGTCTCCACAGATCTCCAGACCATGACACCATATGTCCCGGAAACTGATGTTTCTTGGGACCACTATCCATGCCTCCCGATAGGAGTCTTCCAAGATGACGACCAATTTCTCTGCTTCCTAGAAGAAGAAAATGTTGAAGTCCATAAGATTATCACACGTTCTGGGCGATGACTTCCATATTCTCAACCACCACGGGAGAGAAACCCGGTACCGCAAGCAGTGCAAGCTACAACCCAAAACAATGTGAACTCTAAGGGCACGTTTGGTTCGCACAAGGAATGGGAATGGGAATGGGATTAGGAATGGGAATAGAATGGGATTGGGATTAGGAATGGGCTATTACCAAGGTGATTTTGTGATATCAGGATTGGGAATGGGAATGAAGCATTACCATGTTTGGTATACAAACAGAAGCCTGGGAATGGAATACGAATGAAATACAGATGACTAAAATACCCTCCTTTTCTTTTCTTTGTTGTTTTTATGATGGGAGAAAATTGTAGATGCAAGTGAACTAAGCTGAACAAATTATACAATACATACATTTTTAATTGGGTCATGTATCAATAAAAAAACAACAAGGAAAGGTCACAGCTTCATTCAACCACATCCAGATAACAACATTGCGAGACTTCAAACTTTGGTCTGATAAATTTTTGACGTCTATCCGGATCAATGGAGAAACCAGAGCAGAGGGTAACACTTATGCAAAGGATACAAAATGTTGTCACAATTGGTTCAATGTAATCCAGATCTCTTGATTGTACACCAATTTCTTGGAGAAGATGTTTTTCTTGCTAATTGGCAGCTGGAGGAGTGCAGCTGGAAAATCACTTCAAGCACGGCTAAAGCTCAAAGGTCTAATCGATTTCTCACTGGATGATCATCCTGGCTTGGTTTGCAATGATTGAAATCGAATCCGGAGGTTTGCTCCAAGGATTTATTTGTTTTTTTTCATCCTAATTAAATCCACTTAATTAGCCACAAAAAGTTTAACAAAATCCATAATAAGTCCATACAAAAGCATTTAAAGCTAAAGCCAATAGCACTTAAAGCATTTAAAATTGACTACAACCAAGTCCATGTTTGGCATAAATTAACTACAATAATATGATAAAAGATCAAATACGTCCAAAATTGACATGAGCAACTTCGTTCAATGCCGATCGAGGTATCTCTTGACATATCGGGCTCTTTGTTCTCTTGACATATCTCCTGAAGTAGTTGCTTGTCCTGAAAAAATACGAAAATATAAGATGCATGAACCTTCTGCTTAGAGATGCATGAACCTTCTGGTCATGTTCCTAACAGAGGATTTAAATGGATCAATTTGCGATTAAATTAACTCATTTTGTTTTTGATAAAACCAGGAATTGATATCAATTAATGTCCATGAATGATATAGACATTATCTCAGCTAGATATAGACAAACATGAACTCAGCTAGATATAGAAATTACAAACTAATCATGAACAAAAAGATTCAATTCAAATTTAACTATTCGTCTGGGAAGGCTAGAACATCAAGGAAGTCTACAATCGGTATCAATTGGAACTCATAGAATGCAGAGGAAGCAGAACAAATGCCTATTACTCCATCTGTACCTTGACAAAATGCCTACTACTCCATGCTTCATTACTCTCACATTCACGATTTAGTTTCTACAAGCAACAAGTATATAGAAATTTTTCTACCAGCAACCAAACTTTGTCAATATACCCACAACCAAACTTTTCTACCAGCAACAAGATGCGCGAAGAGCTATGATAGCAGGAAGTAGAAACAGAAAGTAGCAACCAAACTTTGTCAAGCTAATTTGATAGCAGGAAGTAGAAACATGACATTCTTGAATCTTCAAAAGTGCATCAAAACTAAAAGAGATAAAGTGAGAGTGAACAACACCTATCACACTCATAAAGGACGAGATAATGTAGAACAAACTAATATGGTTTGAAGCAGGTGGAACAAAGAGATGTTCAAGGATCTGGTATTAAGAGAAGCATGTTCGGGATTATCATTTAGAATAGGATAACAAAAATAGACACGGCTGGAAGTTGTGATGAAACATTTCAAGCTGCTTCAAGAAAATAGCAAATATGGTGCTTGATTAAAGTAATTTCATACCATTGTTAATTTGCTCCTTGATGTTTCCTCTGGTTTTTAAGTATCTTTTCACGAAATTAATGACAAGGGGAACAAGTATTGGTAGAATGGGTGGTGGGTTTGGGGTAGGTGGTGGAATTGGTGAGAGTGTTGGTAGGATTAGAGGCGGGTTTGGAGCGGGAGGAGGGATTCGTGTTGGGATCGGGGGAAATGGGATTAATGGGGAGATGGGATTGGGAGATCAAGGCGGCTCCAAATGACGGAAAGCCGGAGCCGGAGGAGGAGACAGGTCGAGAGAGAGGAGGCCGAAGGAGGAGAGAAAGAGGGGAGGAGAAGAGGGACGGGGAGGGAGAAGAAGAAGAGAGAAGAGGGAAAGAGGGAAAGGTCATACCTCCACCGATGACCACCAACAGATCGGGATCGAGAGGACGCCGGAGCAGCAAACAACACTTCGAGATCGGTTTCCTCGGCAGTGCAAGCAAGCGGAAGAGGGTTTCGGTGGGAGAGAGAATGGGAGGAAGATAAAAGATCTACGGATAGAGAGTCCGATCAAAGGGTATATTAGTAATTGTCTTTTCTAATCTCCCGATCATCCGGAACGGAATGAGCCAGTCCGAGGTATAAGATGGGATTGGTCTATTCCCAAGTTGTCAGGAATGAAACATTCCATTCCTGACGTTGAGTGCCAACCAAACATGGGAATGGGATTTGACCTGGGAATTGACCATTCCATTCCCATCATTTTTGTGCAACCAAACATGCCGTGTGTTTATTATTGCTTTATCTTTTCCCGACGATTACCAGGAGGAAATACCCCAAAATGATGTCCTTGTAGTCGAAACTATGAACATAGAGTTTACCGATGATGATTTGCTACTTGGCTCAAAATCACATAATAGGCCACTGTTAGTAACGGGGGACATCTATGATATACCCACATCACGTATAATGCTAGGTTGTGGGTCAGCAATTAACCTCTTGCCACTCAAAATACTTCATAACTGGGGTATGACACCCTAGACTTAACAGCTAGTAATATTGTAGTGCAAGGCTTCAACCAAGCTGGTCAACAAGTTCTCGGCTCAATACGCCTAGTCCTGAAATTCCAAAACTTGGCCACAAGTGTTGTCTTTCATATCATTGATGCTCGTACCTCTTATAATGCATTACTAGGAAGACCTTGGGTCCATGAGTACAAGGTCGTCCCTTCAACACTTCACCAATGTTTCAAGTACCAAACCCCCGAAGGTGATGTCAAGAGGGTGTTTGCCGATACGAAGCCCTTCACATCAGGGGAGGCATTCTTTGCAAATGCCAAGTTCTACTTGAAGCCACCCTTGAAGCTGAAGACACCTATCGCCACACCTCCTACGGAAATGGGTTTCACAGAGAGGTTCACATCAGAGGTTCAACAAGGAAAGAAGCCTCCTCCAAAAAGGAAGACATATAGTTACATTCCAAGTAGCCAGAGGAAAGCAGGGGACCCTATGTTCGAAGTCATTGAAGAGAAGCTCTCCAATGCCATTCTTCAAGATTTCCCAATACCCCTCCCCAAAATGGTACCATCACATGTGAAGCCTCCACCAATTAAAGAAGAAGGTCAGTCAAGTGAAGACAATAGGAAAACAAAATATAATCAGCCCATTAACTTCGTCCAAGCATCTATGGTCCGATCTGCCGCCAAGAGATCATTTCTACCTATACCGTTCTATGACGAGAAGCTGCTTCACATGATGACTCAAATGGGGTATGATATCAATTCTGGTGAAGGCTTATGTGGAGGTCGCGGTCAAAAGAAACCTTTTAAGGATATCCTTTCAGATGAACAAATAAAAGCTATTCGATATGGTGAAGAACTATCCTTCCACAAGGCAGGGCTTGGATATCAATTCCAAGTCTGCATGACTTCCACAGAGCTCATTGATCTCCAAGAAGCGCCTCCTCAACTTGAAGATGGTGGTCAAGCAACTGTTGATGAGCTCGAAGAAATCAACCTAGGGACAGATGATGATCCACCCCACTTTCATCCGCGCTCACATGATGCCAAGCGAAAGGGAACAATATATGACCTTCCTCCGTCAAAATAAAGATGTGTTCGTGTGGAACTACAAAGAAATGCCAGGCTTGGATACCGGTGTTGCTGTTCATCGCCTCTCCATAAAGGAAGATATACATCCAATCAAGCAGTCTCAAAAGCGTTTCCTACCAGAGTTGATCCCCAAGATCATCGCAGAAGTAGACAAACTCATTAAAGCAAACTTCATTCGAGAGGTCCAATATCCGAAGTGGCTAGCAAATATCGTACCTGTAAAGAAGAAAAACGGCCAGCTTAGACTCTGTATAGATTTCAGAGATCTAAACAAAGCATGTCCAAAGGATGATTTCCCGTTGCCCATATCCAAACTTATAGTTGATGCGACAACTGGTCATGAAATCCTTTCTTTCATGGATGGATACTCAGGCTACAATCAGATAAAAATGGCGTCTGAAGATGAGGAACTTACGGCTTTCCGTACACCCAAAGGATTATTTTGTTACACAGTGATGCCATTCGGGTTGAAGAATGCCGGAGCTACCTATCAGAGAGCTATGACATTTATTTTTAGTGACCTTCTACACGACATCGTAGAATGCTACGCTGATGACCTGGTGGTGAAAACGAAACATCGACAAGATCATTTCAAGCACCTAACCAAAGTCTTCCACAGACTGAGGTGGTGCAATTTGAAAATGAACCTCATGAAGTGTGCGTTCGGTGTCACATCAGGGAAGCTCCTTGGCTTCGTAGTACGCAGACGAGGAATCGAGGTCGACCCTTCTAAGGTCAAGGCCATTCTAGAAATGCCACCACCTTGGAATCTTCATGAACTCAAGAGTCTTCAAGGTCGGCTGGCCTATATTCGAAGATTCATCTGAAACTTGGCGGGACGCTGCAACCCCTTTTCTCACCTAATGAAGAAAGGAACACCTTTTGAGTGGGATGAAATATGCCAAAATGCATTCCAAAGCATTAAAAAATACTTAATCAATCCACCAGTGCTTGCCTCTCCTATCAAAGGAAAGCCTTTGATCCTATATACGGTGACCTCTCCTGGATCACTTGGTGCCCTACTGGCGCAACAGGACATTGAAGGCAAGGAAAGGGCTCTCTATTACATGAGTAGGTCTCTAGTTGGACCCGAGCACAACTATTGAGAAATGGAAAAGATTTGCCTTTCCTTAGTATTTGCCACCCAGAAGCTCCGTCACTATCTTTTGGAGCATCCTTTACAACTCATTTCTAGAGCTGACCCTTTGTGGTATATTAAAGAAATTGACCTTATCTGGGCGACTGGCAAAATGGGCTATGTTATTATTCCAGTTCAATATAACATATGTTCCGCAGAAGGCAGTCAAGGGCCAAGCTTTTTCTGACTTCCTCGCCACCTACTCAATCCCAGATGATGAAGTTCTGAATGATGACCTTCCAGACGAAGAAGTCTTCATGACTGACATTCAGTCCTCTTGGGAAATGTACTTCGACGGAGCCTACATGCGGTCAGGAGCTGGGGCGGGATTGATCTTTGTTACTCCAGAACAAGCTCTCATCCCATAACTCTTTTACGTTGACATCTGCTTCATCCAACAATATGGCAGAATATGAAACTCTCATTATAGGCTTGGAGATAGCCTCAGAAATGGGGATGGATCCGCTTACAGCCTATGGAGACTCCCAGCTCATTGTGAATCAACTTCTCGGCGTGTATGCCGTCAAAAAGGAAGAATTAGTCCCATACTATCAAAAAGCCAAAGGACTCATTAGCTCTTTCAGGGAGCTGAAGATCCAGCATGTCCCAAGGTCACAAAACCAAAAGGCATCTACATTGGCTAGTCTCGCTGCAGCTATGTCCCTCTCACCTACAGAAGTACTAGAAATCGGAGTAGAGGAAAGACGAGTCCTTCCCCCTCTGCTCGAAGAAATTCCAACTAAACAACTACCAGTGCTCATTAATGCCATCTCCACATCTGAAGTTAATATAGAAGATTGGAGAACCCCACTTTCGGATTATCTCATGTCTGGAGCGCTCCCTTCTGATGCCCAAGAAAGACAGAAGCTGAGAAGAAGAGCGACAAAGTACACATATATTGACAACACACTTTACAGAAGATCCTTTGACGGGCTCTTGTTGCGATGTCTCTCCAACGAAGAAGCAGCGTCAGCTCTCGAAGAAGTCCATTCGGGCGTATGTGGAGCACATCAATCTGGCCCCAAGTTATACCACCAGTTGAAACACTTGGGATACTATTGGGAAGCATGGTGCGAGATTCCATTGAACATGCTAGGAAATGTCATGTGTGCCAAATTCACGCTGACTTTATACATATGCCTCCAGAGCCATTTCATCATACAAGTATATCCTGGCCTTTCGAGGCATGGGGATTGGATATAGTCGGCCCTATTCAACCTTCGTCTTCAAGGAGGCATTGCTATATCCTTGCAGCAACAGATTACTTGTCCAAATAGGCAGAAGCAATCCCCTTAAAAGACGTGAAGGCTGAAACAGTGGTACTTTTCATCAAAACACAGATTGTATACCGATTCAGAGTCCCGGCAAGACTCATCTCGGACAAACGGCACACCATTCAAAAATAAAAATGTAGAAAACTTTTGTGCCAAGTTCAAAATTAAACACCATTTTTCTTCAGAATATAACGCCGCAGTCAATGGACAAGCATAAGTTTTCAATAAGGTTCTCTGCAAGCTCCTAAAGAAAGTAGTTCACAAAAACAAAGAAAGAGTGGAACGAAAAACTGCTGGAGAACCTGTGGGCATATCGCACCACAGTAAGAACTCCAACAAGGGCAACTCCTTATTCTCTTGTCTTCGGGTGAAGCCGTCGTTCCCCTCGAAGTGCAGATCCCTTCTCTCAGAGGAGCCTTGCAAGGACATCTGACAGAAGACCAAATGGCCAAATTAAGACTTGAAGAGCTCGATAGTTTAGAAGAAAAGCGACTAGAGGCCCAGCAGAGGCTAGAAATGTATCAAGCAAGGATCTCCAAAGCCTTTGACAAAAAGGTGAAGCGTCACTCCTTCAAAATAGGAGACCTTGTCCTCGCCGTAGTCCGACCGATGATTGTCACAAGAAGGACCAAGGGGAAGTTCGAACCCAAGTGGAAACGACCATTCATAGTACAAGAGGTTTATACCAGAGGGGCTTACAATATCGTTTCTCCAGATGATGAATACACCCCACCACCGGTGAACGGTAAATTCTTAAAGCGCTATTATTCTTAAATGTAACATGCCCCAAGCTTCACGGGCCTAAACTGATAAGCACATGTGTATTTCAAGTTTTGAATGAAAAATTAAGTCCAAATCAATGAACTTAGAAGCTCCATGAGTACAAGTTCCAACCATTGTACTCTAAGTTTTTGGGGATAAACTAAAAGCCAAATACTAAAAAGCTCGGTAGCACAAGTTCCAAAAACACACGCTCCGAGCTTCAAGAGCCTAAACTGATAGCACAAATAAAAATTTTTGCACATGTACGCTCCAAGCTTCATGAGCTTAAACTGAAAGCAACAAGACTCCAAACCATGAGTATAAACTGTCGGTAAAACATAAATTTCAACGCCGTGAGCCCAAATTCCAAATATATTGTCCTAAGTCTAAACTAATAGCAAAATCCATGAGCATAGATTATGCAATTAATATTCCATGTTTTATACATCCCATGTCTGTGCGCACAAGCCCGAAAAAAATAAATAAATAAATAAATGATTTGATGAAGCAGACACATGAAGTCTTGAGGATATCATGACGACGTAGACGAGATCTGAAATCCCAGAGCTCAAGGTCGGCTCAAGGATGACCATTTGATTCAACTCAAAGAGCTATCGCCATGCTTGAAGACAAGCTCACTGTATCAACCCCCATCTTCGACGAAATCTACCCCAGCAACATCACCGTCTCCTCCGCGCCATGCTTGTTTAACCTCAGCCGTGAAACTTCACCGATGGCAATCCCCATCATAAAGCAAAGGTAGGCAGGATGTGAGATCAACAAAGCTCCAAAATGGGAAAGGAAAAGGCAAAGGAAAGAGAAATCCACATAAAGACAAAACAAAAAAAAAATAACTAGCAGGGGGCAACACGCGACCCAAGGGCCTCATGCTGCCACCCCTCTTCCTTATTTTCTTCCTTCATCTCCCCTCTGCTTCCGTCACCTGATCTGCCAGCATGGTGCCACCCGAGCTCGCGCTTCCCCGCGACTTCCGCCAAGATCGTCACCAAGCTCCTGGTCCCGACGACGGGCCTAGTACCGCCCTCCGATGGTTTTGCCCTCCCCGCCGAGATCCACAGCAAGTTCCACCTCGACCGAACACTTCCTCCTCCACAACGGCGGAACACCATCATATTTCTTTTATTCTCACTGACCCCGTCACCGGCCTCCGTCGCCGACCTATTTCTTCTTCACTGATAAAGCCCCATGAAGAAGTACAAAAGAGGGATCTGTTGGGATTTTGGTAATAAATTGGATCACGCAAACTCCCTCGTCGATGGCCAAACAAGAACAGAAACTCAAGAATTCAAACCAAAACCAAGAACACAAGATTTACGTGGAAAACCTCACAGCAATTGATTGAGAGGAAAAACCACGGGGTGGAAGAGAAGGATTTCACTATGAATCAAAGGTTACAAAAGGTTCTTCCAGAGAAGACAGGTTCTTCTCTAGGACTTCTTCTCTCTCTCTCGCAGAAGAAGCTCTCTGTTTCTCTCGATGAAAAACTCACTAACTACCCCCCAACCCTAACTGTAACCCATCCTTATATAGTAGTTTAATCTATACAAGAGTTTACAATCGTTGGATCAACCACCTTTATAACTAGCCAGCCGTCCGATCAAGAAAGAAGAGATACGCATTGATCTCTTTTTCTACGATGTACGTCATCCGTAGATCAAGGGGGACAGAGATCAATGTGGTCTACTTTCGATAGGAATACATGCTAGCCTATTGGAAAGGAATCTTCCAGGGCAAGCTAAGTCAACAGCCATCATTAATTGGCTGACATACCTTTTGCATGTTACCATAGGCTCTAGTGCACCCTTGTACTTCGATGCCTCGACCTCGACGCCTTGGTGCCTCAACTTCGACGCCTCAGGGAGTTCGACATGTCCGAGCTCGACACCTTCCACTTCGATGCTCGACGCTCGACGCTTCGACGATCGACGCTCGATGCTCGACGCTCGACGCTTCGACGCTCGATGCTTCTGTCGCATCTGGTTGCTTCAATCAACCAGCTCAGTTTATTGAGGTCTCATGAGGAGAGAACCCCAACTACCTCCCCCTTCTCGACTCAGGAGGACTCCATACCAGCTATGTTTCTGCATAGCTGGAGCTTCTCTTTGGGTAACGATTTCGTCATCATATCTGACGGATTCTCATCGGTGTGAATCTTCTGGATATGCAGCTGCTTCTCCTCAAGCATATCTCGAATCCAATGGTATCTAACATCGATGTGTTTGAATCTCGAGTGAAAGCTTGATACGAGTCGATCCGACTCGACCAACTGGACTCGAACCCAGAAGAGGAACCAAACTGGTTCAGCCTCTTTCCTAGTTTGACTTGGACTTCCCTAATTCAAACTAGAGTATTTAATTAGTATTTATCATTAGTCTTTTATATTTATTTGAGTCCTAGTTGATATCTGATTGTTAGGAATTAATTAAGAGTCCATTTGAGTTAGGAAGTTGAGTTGAGTCAGAAAGCCTTATTACTTGCTAATTAAGCAAGGGGGTTTTTCCGTTAGATTAGGACTCTGTCAAGGTCTCTATAAAAGGACCTTATTAGTTTGTATTAGGTAATGCATGAGATGAATGATAAAGAATAGTTGATAGAATATCTTAGGAATAGAATATCATAGGAGTAGAAGTAATATAGATTCCACCAGATATCTACCATAGATCCACCTTCTTCCCCGTCGGTCATCTTCTCCGCAACCGGCATCGCCTCCACGGACTTTCTGATACGAGTCGATCCGACTCGACCAACTGGACCCGAACCCAGAAGAGGAACCAAGCTGGTTCAACCTCTTTCCTAGTTTGACTTGGACTTCCCTAGTTCAAACTAGAGTATTTAATTAGTATTTATCATTAGTCTTTTATTGAGTCCTAGTTGATGGTTAGGAATTAATTAAGAGTCCCTTTGAGTTAGGAAGTTGAGTTGAGTCAGAAACCTTATTACTTGCTAATTAAGCAAGGGGTTTTTCTAGTGGATTAGGACTCTCTCAAGGTCTCTATAAAAGGACCTTAGTAGTTTATGGTGAATGATGAATGATGAATGAAGAGTTATGAATTATTAGCAGTAGTTGATAAATTATCATAGGAGTAGAGATAATATAGCTTCCACCAGATATCTACCATAAATCCACCTTCTTCCTCGTCGGTCATCTTCTCCGCAGCCGGCACCGCCTCCACCAGTGTTTCTCTCTCTCCCGTCACTTTCTCTCTCCGCCACGTCAGCGACCCCCACCGCCACGTCAGCGCCACGTCACCCGCACTATTCATCGTCTCCCTCCTCAAGTCATACCCTCGCTTCCGCCGATCTCCACCGCCGTTCCCTCTCCGGCCACCCCCGTCGCCAACCAAGGCCACCTCCGACTTCCCCTACCTCCCACGACTCCGGCCATACCCTTCCCTCCGTCCTTCGTCCCCTCCGGCGCCGTCCCCGACAAGCCTACCTCCGTCCCCTCTGCCGTCAACCCACATCCATCCCCAACCTCACCTCCAAACCATCCTAAATCCCTCATTGATCGTCCCTAACTCCATTCCTACCATCCACGACCCTTCCCGACGTCCCCAGAGCCCCCGCCGTCGTCCCCGACGCCGGTCAACCCATACCCGCCGCCGTCAACCTCTAGATCCGGCCGATCCTCCACCCATCTCCCAGATCTGAGCCGGTGGATCTCTTCCCCACCTCTAGGCAACCCTTTCTGGAAGTGTCTCGACCACCGCCGCCGTCCCTACGCCAGCGATCCACTCCGGTGAACGTCAGCCTTCAGATCCAGTCAGTCCGGTTCAGCCCAACCAAGTTGGCTCAACCAAGCCAGCTTGAATCAGACTCAGCCAACCAACTGACTCAGCCACATCCAGCCAATTGAACCTGGTCAACCTGATCCAGATCAATTCAGACTTGACCCAGTCAAGTCCCATCCAATCAGGCTTAGTCAGATTCGATCCAGCTTCAGCCAGATCTGATCCAGCTAGCCAAATCAGCCAATTAGACTCAAATCAAGTCCGATAAGGCCGATTCTAATCGATTGGAGCAGTAGAGACCCATTACGAGAGGATCACGAGTAGACCGCTCGTAACACTTTCTCTCTCCGCCACGTCAGCGACCCCACGCCACGTCAGCATCATCTTCCTCCTCTCTCTCCCTGTGCCCAAACCCTAGCTTCCGCCGGCCATCTTTCCCTAGCCTTCTCCGGCCACCCCCGTCGCCATCCAAGACCTCCATCCTTTTCCTCTAAGCCCCACGACCCCGGCCATCTCTTTTCCGTCGCCCCACTCTATCTTCTCCGGTGATCCCCATGGCAACCCAACAACCCGGCCTCCGTCCCCATCCCCGTCAACCCCCTGTCCGATCCCTATCCCACCTTCAAACCACTCTAAACCCATAGCCAACCTCCTTAGACCCTATCCCAACCTTCCTAAGTCTTCCGCCGAGCTCTCCGTCGTCCCCGACGCCAGCAAACCCAACCCCTACCGCCGTCGACCTCCAGATCTTGTCTATCCCTCCTCCCTCCAGCCAATCCACTCCGGTTGATCTCTTCCCCATCATCCCACAACCCTTCCTGCCACTACACCGACCGCCGCCGCCGCTCCTATGCCGGCGATCCACTCCGGCGACCTCTCAGCCGTCAGATATTCCTGGACCTTGATTGACTGAATTTGCTCAGTCCGATCTACGGAGTTCAGCCAGCTTGGATCAGACTCAGCCAAGCTGATTCAGCTCAGCCACTTAATCCGGATCCAGCCCAATCCACTTGGTCTGCTTGATCCAGATCAACTCAGACTTGACCCAGTCAAGTCCCATCCAATCAAGCTCAACCAGATCCGATCTAGCTAGCCAAATCAGCCCATTGGACTCAAATCAAGTCCGATCAGGCCGATTCTGATCGATTGGAGTAGTAGAGACCCATTACGAGAGGATCACGAGTAGACCGCTCGTAACAACTTGGTATCAGAGCTCCGTTCCACCGACTGTGCGGTTCAGAACCTTCTGGAAACTTCGCCACCATATACGGAGTACCCCAGGAGAGTTGGGAGCAGCATTTCAAGATTCTGCAGGCCCAGGTGAACCAGTTAGTTACTCTTGGCATGAAGATGGAGCAGATCTCCTGTAGATGGTCAACTGTGACTCAAACAAGTCCTACCGGGCTTCAGGTTTCGAGTCAGACCCCTACTCCAGCTGCAATCCAGATTACGGAACCTGACCCCGAGCCAACTCGGATTAGGACTCCGACTGCGACTACTATTGCAACGCCGAGAGCGAATCCAATTGCAACTCCGAGTTCAACTCCGCCAGACCCGGGTGAACACTTGCTACTACATTCCCATGTTTTTTCTGGAATTTCACCTATTTTTCCAGATTTTTCCCGGGATATTCTCTCTCCTCCCGGTTTGGCTCGAGTCGCGGCTCATCCCTTACCTTCCGCCCGGCTCACTCTGGAGCCGACCACCCTTCGTCCCGGCTCATCATCCGCGCCGACGGCTCGCCCCCGAGCCGCCACCCTAACGCCGCCCTGCGACGCCGTCCTCTCCACCTACTCACCGAGGAAGCATCGGCGTCCTTCTCCGAAACCACCGTGGCCGACCACGACCCCGAAGGAAGCCCGGATCACAGGAACTCAACTCCGGCGAAGGCTTTGTTCCGGGTGATCTTTATACCTAAGATCTTTCTAGCCTGTCCCAAATCTTTCATGGCAAAAGATTTGTTTAATTCCTGTTTCAGCTTCTCTATCTTCTTCTTATCTTTTCCAACAATTAACATATCATCAACATAAAGAAGAAGAAGTAGAAAGTATGAGCTATCAAACCTCTGGATGTACACACAGTGATCCGAGGTTGTCCTCTGGTATTCATGTTGAATCATAAAAGAATCAAATTTATTGTACCACTGTCTTGGTGCTTGCTTGAGACCGTACGAGCTCTTTTTCAATCGACATACCAGGTTCTCCTTTCCTCTAATCTTGAAACCTTCAGGCTGCTCCATGTAGATTTCCTCCTCCAAGTCTCCATGGAGGAAAGCAGTCTTCACATCTAGTTGTACGACCTCCAAGTCTAAACTAGCTGCTAGTCCAAGAATTACTCTGATAGAAGACATCTTAACAACAGGAGAAAATATTTATTCAAAATCAATACATGCTTTTTGCTGAAATCCTTTTTATCACCAATCTTGCCTTGTATCTTGGCTGGTTGGACTTTTCTTCTGCCTTCAGTCTAAACACCCATTTGTTCTTAAGTGGTTTTCTCCCTTTAGGCAGCTCGACTAGTTCATAAGTAGCGTTCTCATGCAGAGATTTCATCTCATCCTGCATGGCTTTCATCCATTCGACCTTCTTTTCACTGTCGACAGCTTCTTGGTAGCCATCCGGCTCGCCACCATCAGTCAGCAATGTGTACTGCGAGGCTGGATATCTGGTTGACGGTACTGCAACTCTGGTCGATCGACAGCTTCTTGGTAGCCATCCGGCTCGCCTCCATCAGTCAGCAATGTGTACTGCGAGGCTGGATATCTGGTTGACGGTACTGCAACTCTGGTCGATCGACGTGGCTGAGTTTCAGGCGGTGTTGGTGAGGTTGAGGAACTCGTCGACGATGATGGGTAACTCGTTGACGAAGATGGAACTTCCTCTTCACCTTCATCAACTTCAGCTTCTTCCTGTTGAGGCTCTTCTGGTGTTAACTAGTCATCTCCCCCGTCATCGACAAGATAAGAGGGCGGATTTAGCGTTAAGGGAGTATCTCCCTCGTTTGGAGTTCGAGGCTCTGTTTTTGACTCCTCTGTCTTTTCTACATGTTGGTTCTCTGAGAAGATTACATCTCGACTCCTTACTAGCTTTCTCTCCTCTGGGTCCCACAGCCTATACCCAAGTTTATCTTCTCCATAGCCCAGAAATATACATAGCTTCGACTTTTGATCCAGCTTGGCTCTGTTCTCCTTTGGTATGTGCACTGAGGCCTTACAACCAAAGACTCTAAGATGGGTATAGGATATCTGTTTCTTTGACCAGACTTGTTCAGGAACATTACCATCCAGAGGGATCGATGGGGACCTGTTGATCAAGTAACTTGCTGTCAACACTGCTTCTCCCCAAAAGTGCTTCGACAGCTTCGCCATCGATAACAAGCTTCGAGCCTTCTCCATGATGGTTCGATTCATCCTTTCAGCCACTCCGTTATGTTGAGGTGCTCGAGCAACTGTCCTCACATGTATACTCTCCTCCGTTATCAGTGCGAAAACATTTCAACAATCTTCCAGTTTCCTTGAGAGGGCCCGTCCATCTGACCTGCCTCGACCGCGTGGGTCGAGGGCCATTTTCCTGTTGGTTTGATTCCGCGTCGGGTGTGATCGGGCGATCGTATGGCAATTTCAATCCCAGGGGCATTTTGGTAAATATGCTCCCTGGTGGTCTGTTTCACACCCGCGTTTCACACACGGGCTTGGATTGATGTATGTGTTTGATTAGAACCTTAAGGGCACATCTGATCGGAAGATCGGAGCTTGATCGGGAAAGATCGAATCGGATGGTTGAGATCGATCCTAATCTCTATATAATGCATGTCCCTTTCTCCCTCTTTCTTTCTCTTCTCCTGTCATTTTCTCTCTCTCTCTCTCCTATGGCTGTGCTAGGGCTTCGGAGCGCAACTTTCGAGGAGCGGATTTCGACGATCGGAGTTGAGGGATTGGTGGAGGAGCTGTCCTACTTGCCCAAGTAGGTGTTTCTACCTCGATCTTGTGATCGGGTTCTCCAAGGATAGGTTTATTATATTTTCGTTGTAGGAATAAATGTTAGAATGTTATGTAGCTTGTAGCACTTGTGGTGTGGCTTGATTCAAGTATTCCTACCTTGCGATTTCTGTATTTTAACGGCTTGTTTCCGTATTATCGCTGTTTTGTCGGGTTTCGACCATTTTCACCTAGATAAGAGATTTAACCATCAAAATTGTAATTTCTTCACATCATTGGTTTCTCCCATCGTTGATTATGCATGCCTGTCAAATTTCACTGTTTTCCAACTTGAATTGATGGTTGGAATCCAATTTCTTGGATTCCCGGCACTGTTCTAAGGAACAGTGCAATAGGCCGGACGGTCGACCGTTGGATCGACCGTCAAGCGTTGATACGCTTTTTCTGGGCCTGACGGTCGACCGTCGCATCGACCGTCAGGCTCTGTCTCCACTTTGGCTTCCCAAGGTCGATGTACCGATCGACCGTCGCCCATGTGTTTTTCCTCGTTTTGGTCTCACGGTCGACCGTCGGATTGTGATATGAGTCGATCCGACTCGACCAACTGGACCTGAACCGAGAAGAGGAACCAAACTGGTTCAGCCTCTTTCCTAGTTTGACTTGGACTTCCCTAGTTCAAACTAAAGTATTTAATTAGGATTTATCATTAGTCTTTTATATTTAATTGAGTCCTATTTGATATTTGATTGTTAGGAATTAATTAAGAGTCCATTTGAGTTAGGAAGTTGAGTTGAGTTTGATAGCCTTATTACTTGCTAATTGAGCAAGGGGGTTTTCTAGTTGGATTAAGACTCTGTCAAGGTCTCTATAAAATGACCTCATTAGTTTGTATTATGGAGGATGAATGATGAAGAGAATTATTTATGAGTTAAGAATAGTTGATAGAATATCATAGGAGTAGATCTAATGTAGTTTCCACCCGAAAATCCACCATTGATCCACCTTCTTCCCCGTCGGTCATCTTCTCCGCAGCCGGCACCGCCTTCACCGGAATTTCTCTCTCCCCGTCACTTTCTCTCTCCACCACGTCAACGACCCCACGCCCAGTCACCTGCCATGTAAGCATCTCCTTCCTCCCCTCTGTCGTCTCCCGTGCCCGAGCCTCACGTCGACCACCGCCGTCCAGTCTCTCCGGCCACCTCCGTCCCTGTCCAAGACCTCCATCGACTTCCCCTTGGCACCACGACTCCTTCCAGCCGTTCCTCCGCCTCCGTCGTCTCACCCGGCGTCTTCCCCGGCAACCTGTGTCCTACCCAGATCTCACCCCCAAACCACTCTATAACCCTAGCCGACCTTCCCTATACCCGATCCCAGCCTCCCCCAGCCACTCCGGAGCCTCGCCGTCATCCCCGACGCCAAACTACTCTAAGCCCACCTCCGGCCACACCCGATCTCGCCAATCTAGACCTTCCCCGGCCAATCCACACCGATAGATCTCTTCCCCTCCGCTATACTACCCTTCCAGTGAAGACCCCGACCACCGAATACCTCGTACGCCAGTGATTTCCCTTCGGTGGCCCTCCACTGTCGGATCCACCTTAGCCTCTCCCTCAGCCACTCTCGGCTGACTTGGTCAACCGGATCCAGTCAACTTGACTTAGGTCCAACCACTTAACCCAATCCAGCCCAATCCAGTCAAGCCTGATCCATTTCCTTGAGCCAAATCCGAACCAGCTCAAGCTAGACTTGATCCAGCTGGCCAGATTCAGCCTATCAAGCCTGATCAGAGTCAATTCTGATCAATTGGAGCAGTAGAGACCCGATACGAGAGGATTGCGAGTAGACCGCTTGTATCAACTTAGTATCAGAGCTCCATTCCACCGACTGTACGATTCATAACCTTCTTGAAACTTCGCCATCATGTACGGAGTATCCCAGGAGTGGTGGGAACAACAAATTAAGAGTCTGCAAGCCGAGGTAAATCTTTTTTCAACTTTGATGGAACGCCAAAGCAGAAACATGGAGCGCACCATTAGGGAGTTGTAGCAGATTTCCAATAGTTGGTCGAGGATAACTCAAACTTCGAACTAGACTCCTACTTTAGCTGCAACCCAGATTCTAGAACCTGATCCCGAGCCAAGTCGGATTAGCAATCCTCCTACTACAACTCCGAGAGCAACTCCCATTGTAACTCCGAGTTTAACTCCGCCAGATCCGGGTGAACACTTTCTACAACCTTCCCATGATGTTTCTGGAATTTTACCTAATTTTCCAGATTTTTCCCTGGATTTTGTCTCTCCTCCCGGATTGGTCGCGGCTCATCTCCTTCCCCGCGCACGGCTCGATCCGAGCCGACCCTTCGTCGTCCCGACTCAACACCAGAGCCCGTCGGCTCGTCCCCAAGCCGCCACCCCAACGCCGACGTCCGACGCCGTCTTCTTCTCCCAACCATCAAGGAAGCAGCGGCGTCCCTCACCGATGCCGCCGTGGCCAATGTGACTTGAAAGGTGTCGTTCCTTAACAAGTTTACTCAAAATTACAAATTTATAATCAAACTACTAACTAACTACTTTACGGGTAGATAGCAGTGAGTCCGAGTCGAATCCACAGGGAATGAGTAGGAAAGTAATTAAACTACTAAACTCAATCTAAGTATTCCTACCAATAAGTTGGTAAAAGGTTCAGAATTAGAATTAAACTAACTTTATACTAAGGATTGATAAATACGAGAAAAAGGTACTATGGAATTCTTAATCAATAACCAGGATTCTACCATGTCTTTCTAAGATCAGGGCATGTTATCACGATGAATGGCTTTCTAATAGTTGATAAGTGAATGGCTAGTTCTCCTTATCACTCAACAAGTTCTGGTTAGGATTCCTTGTTGGCAAGAACAATTATCTAAATATCAGTGACCGAATTATTAGTTAAGTTAACTGCTAATGAACCCTCTTATTAGGATGAATTCATCGCAAATAATAACATGGATATGGATTTAGGTGTACGATCGAGATGACTTCGCATCTCGATGGCCGAAACTACAAAGGTAAGATGCATGAAGGATTAGGGATGGAACGTAGTGGGACTAGCACTACTATAGTGGAACTAGCACTATACAATCCCTAATCACGAAGAAGATTTCATCCGAGATATCATGGGACTAGCATGATCCTCTTATTTGGATGAATTCAATCCAAGCCCTAGCATACACAAGCTCCGGAATCAAGTGCAAACAAGAACAATCCATACATACAGCAAGAAATCGACACCCTAGATCTAAGAAATAGGAATCAATCCATATCAGCCAATCAATAATGTATACAAGCCCTAGATCTAAGAAATCCCTAATAGACACCCTAGTTACATCATAAGAATCCCATGGTAAAAGGTTTAGCTACTCATCTTTAGGAAGGAGATCCGTTGATGAAGGTTGTCGCCACGCTCCACCCATGGATCTTCCCCCAAAGTTCTAACCTAACTTATGTAAAAGAAAGAAGAAAAAAAAACCAAGAAGGCTCAGCCAAAAGGCCAAGGAAGAGCCCCCTAAAAAACCCTAAAAGATGCCTATTTATAGCCTTAAGTGTCTCCATCCTCGGATTAGATCTAAACCGTTGATTTTCTTCACTGGGAAGGTAGGATCGATCCCTACAGAGGTGTAGGATCGATCCTTTACATCAAAATCTTCAATTTTTGGCTACGCCCAAGTCGGATCGATCCTACCAGGGGTGTCGGATCGATCCTACTCAGTAGGATCGATAGTAGGATCGATCCTACTGTGAACAGCTGAAAAGTCTTGGTTCTGTCAGATTCCTGCATAAACGGATCGATCTTCTATGGGTGTAGGATCGATATGACTTTCCAGAGTATCTACTGTTTTGTCATCCAGACTGCGTCATCGGTACTAAAATTGCCGTAACTTCCTCTAAGAAACTCGGAATCACGAACCGTAGACTTCTCCCGAAACTACACTTCAAGAGCTTTCCAACCATATATGGCACATTACCTGGTTCTTCCTGAGCAAGTACAGTTTAATCTTCAAAGATGGCCCACCTTTGCTCCTTTGACTTCGCAAGTTCTTTATTTGTTCGTTTTAGCATCAAACATGATCTAATCTTCATTAAAGGCTCTCATACCTGAAATACATCATAGACTATCAAAATAGCATTGCTCAGAGACTAACGAGACCTAATTAAAAGGGTGATTTGTGCACTTTTCATGTCTTATCAGCCAACAACGACGACGATTGAGGCATGGATTGCCGACATCCAACTCTTGCAAAAGCCCCTGTTCCGGCCTCCTCCACTCCACCAAGATCTGAGGTTGATCCTTCGATCAAACCTCACGAGAAAGGTCCCAAGACCTTCCCGTACCTGTTCCCGACGAGCTCAAGCACCGTCGCGGCCTAGATCACCGACGATCATCGGCGACGACCTCCACCGCGCCGCCACCTTCAGATCCGGTGCATCCGCAACCCAATCCGTCGATCAGATCATACGGATGGAACCCCCACGTCCCTGCAAAGCCTCCTGTGCCGTTGTCACTCTCCGACGAGCTTGTTTCGCCGTTGGTCCAGCTCCGACAGCTTCTCAGCCGTCCGATCAAGACTGCAACTTGATCCAGCCGTTTGATCTGCCTGATCTTCGATCTGAACCTGATCCAAGAGTCCCCGACAATCAGGACCATCCAGATCAACTCCAGGTGATCAAGATGCATCCTCGATCGTTGATCAAGCATTCAAAGGTTGATATGAGCCATCAAAGGAACTACCCTCCTTATTCAAATGCCATATTCAATCTGATCAGATATGACTATGATGGTAACACCGGTTTGGCTCAACTGACTCAAATCCAGATTGACACCGGTAGAGCCAACCATGTCAGACAGGTTTGGACCAAAGTATGACTCGGCACAGTTGAAAATTCAACTTGGTTCAACCAATTTCAAGCCCAGACTAGTGCAGCAGAAGCGTGGTCCAGTTGATCAGACTATGGAGACATGATGAGGATGATCCAGAAAAGCCATTGAAGATCATATATATGGAGCTACCTGAGCCGTCAGATCGACCCCCAAATGCCCTATCCTCTACATAATCCATCAGATGCTTGGTACTGCTACCACTTGATCCATCATGGGATCGACCTGGTTACACCCCACTGAGAGAGCTACAGAAGCAAGTTGATTCGGTCCAGACACATAGAGCCATCCTACCTGACTTGACTCTGGCCTTGAGGACAAGGCCAATTCTGAAGGAAGGGGGGATGATACGAGTCGATCCGACTCGACCAACTGGACCCGAACAGAGAAGAGGAACCAAACTGGTTCATCCTCTTTCCTAGTTTGACTTGGACTTCCCTAGTTCAAACTAGAGTATTTAATTAGGATTTATCATTAGTCTTTTATATTTAATTGAGTCCTATTTGATATTTGATTCTTAGGAATTAATTAAGAGTCCATTTGAGTTAGGAAGTTGAGTTGAGTCTGATAGCCTTATTACTTGCTAATTGAGCAAGGGGGTTTCCTAGTTGGATTAGGACTCTGTCAAGGTCTCTATAAAAGGACCTCATTAGTTTGTATTATTGAGGATGAATGATGTAGAAAATCATAGGGGTAGAAAATCATAGGATGAATTATTACAAGTTAAGAATAGTTGATAGAATATCATAGGAGTAGAAAATCATAGGAGTAGAACTAATGTAGTTTCCACCCGAAAATCCACCATTGATCCACCTTCTTCCCAGTCGTTCATCTTCTCCGCAGCCGGCACCGCCTTCACCGGAATTTCTCTCTCCCCGTCACTTTCTCTCTCCGCCACGTCTGCGACCCCCACGCCCAGTCACCTGCCACGTAAGCATCTCCTTCCTCCCCTCTGTCGTCTCCCGTGCCTGAGCCTCACGCTGACCACCGCTGTCCAGTCTCTCCGGCCACCCCCGTCCCTGTCCAAGACCTCCATCGACTTCCCCTTGGCACCACGACTCCTTCCAGCCGTTCCTCAGCCTCCGTCGTCTCACCCGGCGTCTTCCCCGGCAACCCGACCTCCGTCCCCATTGCCGTCAACCCGTGTCCTACCCAAATCTCACCCCCAACCACTCTATAACCCTAGCCGACCTTCCCTATACCCGATCCCAGCCTCAACCAGCCACTCCGGAGCTTCGCCGTCGTCCCCGACGCCGATCTACTCTAAGCCGATCCCGCCGATCTAGACCTTCCCCGGCCACACCCGATCCCACCGATCTAGACCTTCCCCGGCCACACCCGATCCCGCCGATCTAGACCTTCCCCGGCCAATCCACACCAATAGATCTCTTCCTCTCCGCTATACTACCCTTCCAGTGAAGACCCCGACCGCCGAAGACCCCGTATGCCGGCGATTTCCCTCCGGTGGCCCTCCACTGTCGAATCCACCTTAGCCTCTCCCTCAGCCACTCTCGGCTGACTTGGTCAACCGGATCCAGTCAACTTGACTTAGGTCCAACCACTTAACCCAATCCAGGCCAATCCAGTCAAGCCTGATCCAATTCCTTAAGCCAGATCCGAACCAGCTCAAGCTAGACTTGATCCAGCTGGCCAGATTCAGCCTATCAAGCCTGATCAGAGTCAATTCTGATCAATTGGAGCAGTAGAGACCCAATACGAGAGGATTGCGAGTAGACCGCTCGTATCAGATCGACCGTGACATCGACCGTGGCCTCACGGTCGACCGTCGCATCTACCGTGGCCTCACGGTCGACCGTCACATCGACCGTGAGCCCTTAAACACTGTTTCTTAGCCTTTCTCGAATGGATTTCGTTTGCGATAGATACTTAACCATGTTGGGAAGCCTGAACGTGTTTTCATGGAGTTTTCAAGGGATTTCTATTGAAATGGAGGATTGAATTGTGTGCTTATCCCCTTTGGGCGAATTGTGGTTTTAAGTGCATTTAATACTTGGTTTGATAAGTAGTTAAATGCTTATTTGGTTGTTTAGCCATTAACTAGCTATGAGTGCTAGCAAATGTGGAATTGTGGAACCTTAACCTCTTGCCGGCGAGTGCCGAGGGCTATTGTATATCTGTTGAACCTATAACTGATGATGTAGCATATAGAGATATCTAGGGTAGATGTTTGTATAGGTTCAAGCATTGTATGCATTAGAGGCATATGAGGTTAGGCGGGCGATGGATTGATCGCCAATCCGAGGCTCTCGGGTAGCTCGGATCTAGCCTTAGGACCGTGGCTGGGTAGTAAGGATTAGGGTGTGATTAAATTGAATCTCATGTTATCGAGGATGTGTTATAGTTGACTCTGATCAATGTTTTGAGGTTTAGAAGTTGTGTTGTCTTCCCAAGGCTTAAGTGCTAACGATGGTTGTCGATGCGTTCCCGACGTGGTTCCCCAAGGCATGGCATTCCTGCTTGGGTAAGGGTGATCCTGCATGTTACTGTTCCTTGGTCTCGTGGTAACAAATTTAGGAGAGAGGTTTCGTGACAGGAGTCCTTGGGACATCGATAGGGTTATGGGACCCGCGGCATCCGTTACAACACTGTTGTTGTTTTCCTCCATTTTGTGTGCCGTAGAGTAGAACCGTACTGAGCTTATCGCTCACTCCTACCCGAGCTGGGTTTGCAGGTGCAGGCGCCAGTTCTTCCTCTGTAGAGCCGGCGGGATCAGCGTTTGGCGGCGTGACTACATCCAGAGGTGTCTGAGATTGCTGGAGGACAATTGTTGTACTTTTTGATAGTTTGTAATTATAAACATCTTCGAAAACTTTTGGGATTACTGTATAAAATCTTTCCCCTGGAGGAGTTTGATAAAGAATTTTGTATCTAATGTTGAATAGTACAACTTGATGTATTTATAAATTGGATTACTGTTTCACCTATGGAATATAAATTGTTTAAATTTATCTGTCTTTTCCGCATTGTATCGCGCCAATTGGAGATGAATAGTGATAGGAACCCTCACGCCTCGTCCTGGATGGGTTTTCTGGGTCGGGTGTGACAACTTGGTATCAGATTTGTAGGTCCTAGGGAAAGGATTAGGCTTGCGGTTAAGGTTTTGAGCGCGAATTGGGATAGTTCTAGGAGTAGAGCATCCATGTGTGCTTGTTCGTGCTCATGTGTGTTTTGCTTTTGCTTTATTGATTGCTGTTGTGTTTTGATTTCTCACAGGTGGACACTTGTCGTCTCTGGTAAACGTGCAGATGATAGGGAGCTGGGCTAGCTGTCCAGTCTTGGGTCGTGGTAGTTCGCGCGACGAGCGCGCCACCCGACGGGCCTTAGGGGCCAACGCAGCCTTGCCCCGGGGACCTGCACCAGAGCCAGAGCCGAGGATTGAGGTCGTGATGGAGGAGGATGCTTCTTTCATCGCCGAGGAGGTCTCTCATCCACTCGACCAGCGTGCTGTCGTGACAGCGGTGGTCGACTTCCAGAGGCTGAAGCCGCCTAGGTTCAGCGGTGATGGGGGCGACCCAGCGGTGGTGGACGACTGGCTGGAGGGAGTCAGTCGCGTCCTTGACACTCTGTTCGTCCAAGATGATCGGATTCGGGTCAGACTTGCCACGTTCCAGCTCGACGGGGACGCTTTGGACTGGTGGCGCTCTGTTCAGGCCGCCAGGGACGGGAGTGACCCATCGTGGGCCGTGTTTCGTTCGTCTTTTCTCGGAGCGTTCTTTCCCCGCAGTGCGCGCTCGGCCCTTGTCCGTGAGTACCAGACCCTTTCTCAGGGTACTCAGTCGGTAGTGCAGTATGCAGCTAGATTCACTAGACTAGCCAGATTTGCGGGAGCGGTGTCGACGGACCCTCCTGCTAGAGCTGAGCAGTTCCAGTGGGACTAAAAGCCCGAGTTCAGGCGGCTGATCGCGGCTCAGCGCGCTAGCACGTACGCAGAGGTGCTGGACTATGCCTTGGCAGTTGAGGCTCAGTTGCAGGAGCCGGGGCCCAGGGCAGTCCAGCCGGCGTCGTCTGCGAGTACCAGTGGCGGAGGACAGCCACAGAGAGCAGCTCAGGGCAGGAGAGGTTCGTGGAGAAAGCAGAGATACTCACGACACCAGCAACCATACTAGCGTCACCCACCCCAGTATCAGCAGCAGCCCAGGCAGGGAGGCCAGCCACTTCTTACAGCTGGACCTCAGGGGCAAACGTCCGGGGGAGGAGGCCAGAGCCAGCAGTTAGCACTTGGATCTCCCGTGTGCTTCGAGTGCCAACAGCCAGGGCACTTTCGCTGAGACTGCCCGATGTTGAGGGCACAGTCCGTTCGTGGTGGAGCAGGTGGAGGTTGGCGGACACTAGGAGCCGGGAGAGGCAGAGGTCACGGCGGAGGTCGAGGCGGGCCCAGAGGGGGAGTCTACGCACTTCCAGACCGCGAGTACCCAGGCAGTGTTCAGCCACCTTTTCAGCCTTACCAGTACCCGCCAACCCAGCAGACTCTAGCTCTTCCACCAGTCCCAGTTGACCCTCCAGTCCTCAGAGGTACCTTTCAGCTTTTCAGTTCATTTGTAGATGTTCTGATAGATTCTGGGGCATCTCATTCCTTTGTAGCTAGCGAGTGTGTGGCATCTCTAGGGCTAGAGACTGAGCCACTTGGAGTCACGCTACACCTAGACACACCGGTCGGTGGAGGGGCTCGTGTTGAGCAGATCTGCCGTTCTTGCGAGTTGGAGGTTGGGGGCCTCCGTGTCTTTCTAGACCTTCGGGTGCTAGACATGGTCGGGTTCGACGTGATTCTCGGTATGGATTGGCTGACTTCATACCGAGCGGTCATCGACTGTGGCCGTCACAGGGTGACTGCTTGGACACCTAACGGCGCTCGTTTCATTTTGTTGGGGTACCGCCAGTCGGCCGATTCCCTCATGTGTGGTTGCTTTCCCAGGTGCAAGGGCCAGCTGTCAGCTTTACTGGCGCGCCTTTCCTTGTTCGCTACAGAGGGCGGTCGAGAGAGCAGTTTGCCGGCAGTGGTTTGTGAGTTCGTTGATGTCTTTCCAAACGAGCTACCAGGCCTTCCTCCTTCCAGAGCTGTAGACTTCCAGATAGATCTTGTACCGGGTACCGGGCCGATCTCTTTGCCAGCTTTCAGGATGGCACCGGCAGAGCAGAGGGAGCTGAGGGTCCAGCTGGACGGGTTGATCAGCAAAGGCTTCATCCGTGCTAGCACGTCACCTTGGGAAGCTCCTGTGTTGTTCGCAAAGAAGAAGAACGGTACGCTTCACCTTTGCATTGATTACAGGAATCTGAACAGGGTGACGGTGAAGAACAAGTATCCGATGCCGAGGATCGATGACTTGTTTGACCAGCTCCGAGGCTCTTCGGTCTTTTCCAAGATCGATCTCCATACCGGCTACCATCAGTTGAGGATTCGGGATTGCGACATCCCGAAGACGGCTTTCCGTACGAGGTAGGGGTTGTACGAGTTCACGGTGACGCCGTTCGGCTTAACGAATGCACCAGCGGCGTTCATGGATCTGATGCAGAGGGTCTTTCGACCGTACCTAGATCAGTTTGTGGTGGTGTTCGTCGACGACATCCTAGTCTACTCACGCACGGAGGAGGAGCACAAGCAGCATCTGAGGACAGTGTTGCAGTTGTTGAGGGGGCATAGGCTATACGCCAAAGCCTCCAAATGTGAGTTCTGGCTTCCTGAGGTACAGTTTCTGGGGCACTTGGTGTCAGTGGCAGGCATTTCAGTTGATCCGGCCAAGATCGAGGCAGTGCTACAGTGGCAGAGACCGACGACAGTGTTCGAGGTCCGCAGCTTTCTCGACTTGGCGAGTTACTACAGGAGGTTCGTGCGGAACTTCTCCAGGGTTACAGGGCCGCTGACCAGGTTGACACAGAAGGCGGTCCCATTTGTTTGGGACGATGCTTGCGAGCAGGCGTTCACACAGTTGAGGACCAAACTGACGAATGCACCGATCCTGATAGTTCCAGAGCGAGGCGTCAGCGACAGTGTCTTTTGCGACGCCAGTGGGGAGGGTCTAGGTTGTGTACTGATGCAGGAGGGCCATGTGGTGGCCTACGGTTCCAGGCAGCTGAAGACCCATGAGAGGAACTATCCAGTCCACGATCTCGAGCTTGCAGCAGTTGTCTTCGCTCTGAAGACGTGGCGGCACTACCTCTACGGTGAGCGGTTTCTGGTGTACTCAGATCACAAGAGTTTGAGGCACGTGTTCACCCAGCGTGACCTCAACCTCAGGCAGCGGCGATGGATGGAGCTATTGGAGGACTACGACTTCGAGTTGCATTACCACCATGGTAAGACAAACGTTGTGGCAGACGCTCTCAGCAGGCAGACCAGAGGCAGCAGAGTGACCTTGGCAGCGATGTTAGCTCGGCAGTGGCAGATGCTAGAGACAGTGGGTCAGTTCGGCTCGACTTCGAGGACCAGGCAGCAGGCGGTTTCCTGTATGCTGTTCGCAACATCCCAGTTCTTTTGGCCAGAGTGATCGAGGCACAGACTGGAGACCCAGGGCTCGTAGAGACCCAGTGTCGGTGCTGCGATCGGCACCGAGCACGCAGTCGAGGGATGGACAGTGTCGGCATACAGCGGTCTACTCTTTAGAGGCAGAGTTGCAGTTCCAGCAGACTCCGCGCTACGAGAGGAGATCCTTCACGAGTTCCACCACTCCTGTTTCGCTGTTCACCCCAGGAGCACCAAGATGTACCACGATCTTCGCCGACAGTTCTGGTGGTGCGGGATGAAGAGGTCAGTGGCAGATTTTGTTTCCAGATGTCTCACCTGTCAGAAGGTGAAGGCAGAGCACCGACGGACACCAAGTTTGTTGCAGCCACTTCCAGTGCCAGATTGGAAGTGGGAACATATAGCTATGGACTTCGTCACCGGACTACCCAGGACAGCGAGGGGGAATGATGCGATTTGGGTCATCGTCGTCGACTGACCAAATCGGCTCATTTCCTCCCCATGAGGACGACAGATCCAGTTGCCAGACTGAGCCAGAGGTACGTCGACGAGATAGTACGATTGCACAGCATCCCAGTGTCAATAGTGTCAGACAGAGATCCCAGATTCTCCGGCAGGTTCTGGAGCAGCTTCCAGGACTCCTTGGGGACGGCGCTGACTTTCAACACAGCTTTCCACCCTCAGACAGACAAGCAGTCGGAGAGGACTATCCAGATCTTGGAGGACATGCTCAGAGCATATGTGCTAGACGCTGGAGGTACTTGGGAGCAGCACATGACTCTGGTGGAGTTTGTCTACAACAACAGCTTTCAGGCCAGTTTGGGTTTTGCACCCTTTGAGGCGTTGTACGGCAGACAGTGTCGCTCACCTGTGTGTTGGACGGAGGTTGGGGAGGCGTCCCTTACCGGTCTGGACATCATCAGATAGTCGTCAGAGAGGTTGGCTCAGATCAGGCAGAGGCTTCTGACGGCGCAGAGTCGGCAGAACAGCTACGCCAATCGCAGGCGACGTCCCCTGGAGTTCACAGTTGGCGACAGAGTGCTACTGAAGGTGTCCCCACGCAGAGGGTTGATCAGGTTTGGTAGCAGGGGCAAGCTAGCGCTGAGGTTCACTTTCCCATTTGAGATCGTCAGGCGCGTTGGAGCAGTCGCCTACCAGCTGGCTCTACCCCCGCACATGTCAGCAGTCCACCCCACCTTCCATGTATCGATGCTGAGGAAGTACATTGCAGACCCATCTCACGTGATCAGCCACAACGACATTGAGGTGGAGGAGGACGCCACCTACATAGAGCAGCCAGTGCAGATCATGGACAGACAGGATCAGGTGCTGAGAGGCAGATCGTTACCGTTGGTCATGGTCAGATGGAGGCATGGCACTGCAGAGAGTCTGACATGGGAGCGAGAGGATCGTATGCGTCGGGAGTTTCCCCGACTGTTCACTCTTCAGGTAGTTCCTTGTTGTGGGCGCTGGCGCCCCTAGTTGTAGCCTTGTTTTTGTAGGTAGGCCTAGTTGATTCTTTTTCCCCGGCTTCATCCATATTGAATTTCGGGACGAAATTCTTTTTAAGGTTGTTAGGTTGTGAGGGCCCGTCCCTCTGATCTGGCTCGACCGTGTGGGTCGAGGGCCATTTTCCTGTTGGTTTGATTCCGCGTCGGGTGCGATCAGGCGATCGTGTCACACCCCGACCCAGAAAACCCATCCGGCCGGGACGTGAGGGTCCTAATCTCATTTCTAAAATCGAACGACAAGAATTTCCCCTGTATTTCCTCAATTTGAACCCTGTGCAGTTTACAATTTCACCACAAATTTAAAACAATAAATAAAACAATTCTAAATTCAACATTAATACAATTCTACTATTATCATCTCACTTACTGACACAGGTTCTTGTACAACATCTATTTATACAATAATTCCACCAACCCTCATCACATAAATTAATACATATAATCAAATCCTCAAAGAGGGAAATTATACATTTAATCAAACTGCAGATGTACAATTATTAACAGAAGGGAAAACTCCAGGATCGTCAAGTACTCCTCGAAACTCCAAGTCCACGATCACCTCGAGAATGACGCGCCAACGCCCAGAAGATCACCTGAAAGGAAAGGACTGCATCGACCTGCATCGTCGATGCAGCCCAAGTAGGAGTGAGCAACAAACCTTGCTCAGTAGGGTTCTACGCTATTCTACGTCACACTGAAAGAAGTAAAACAACAACTGTGTCTTCTCCCCGCCTAAGTCTAAGGAATGCCAAGGGTCCCATAACCCTATCGATGTCCCAAGGGCTCCCGTCATGAACCTCTCTCTTGAACATGTTACCAAGATCACCCTAAGCACCAATAGGGGAGCAGTACCATGCGGGATCACCCTTATCCAAGAACAAACGAGAGGAAACAAAGACTGCGGGCTCCTGTCCAGGTACCACCCTGCCCAGTCATACCATCTCTCGCGGGGACACACTTGTCAGGGAACACATCGACATCCATCCTTAGCACTTGGCCTTGGAGAAACAACACGACCTCTAAACCTCAACAACAATATTCCAGTCCGACTAACTAATAATCCTCGAATAATATCAAACATAATCATTGATGACAATCACGTCCTAACCCTCGACTACCCCAAACCCCGGTCCTAGCGCTAGATCCGGGCTACCCGAGAACCCCGGATGGGCGATCGAATCCATCGCCTACCACCTAGCCTGAATGCCTCTAATGCAATCAGATACATGCAATGCTCAGGCACAGGAATACAGAAATAGAAGCATGCAACAATATGCCAAAACAACATACACGGGCTAGGCGAAGCGTCAAGCTTGCCGAAGGGTAAGCATAACATGGTCTACATCAAATAAAGGTCTAACTCGCAATTAAAGATCTATCTAATACAAATACGGCAACATAGGCCGTAAACAAGCAAACACTCAATTCAATCGAAATTTCGGCATTACGACGACTTAAACGGCCGTCCCTCGAAATTCCTACAACGGGGCACACCCCCAGTCACACAAGTACAACAATCAACCACAAACATGATATACATCAACTAGGGCACACCTTCGGCCCATTTAATTATCTAAACATCTCAAGGGGCGTAACTCCCTTGGTTCAACCACGAGCCCCACACGGGCTTAACTACACAAATGTATGCAATACATGTATAGATAGCATTCTACCAAAAATTACATGGATACTAAGCATACTTCTTATTCTTAATCAATTACTAATTAAGGTAGAAGATTGACCACTTAAATAACCGTGTAGAAAACGGGGGATTGATCTCCCAAAACCTATCAAATCACACCTGTATCTACTATATACTGCTAAGAACATCAATTCAGGGTAGTAGATGAATTACACAAGTCATAATTGATTAGTCATGCTTTAATTATATATATATAGTTGACAAGGTTAGGGCATAACCTAGGTTTCACTGTGTCCGTCCGATTAATATGAAACTTAACATGCACGATCATTACTAGCTTCCAAAACATCCACCCGAAATTCCAATCAAACGGATAAGAGAAAATAGATGAAAACCTCGTATTTCAGCTTTCGACCATAAATGCGAAAAGAGGCACAAATACCTCAAAAACCTCTCCAATCAAAGCCAAAACTTCTAAAACAATCCTAATTAACCTTGGGGATAAGTTACACGAGGATCAGGTTGAATAAAGGTCGAAATTCCACTAAATTAGTTAACTCCCGGATTGCTACAGTACCACCGTTAGAGGCGACAAGAACTTTGCAAATCGGCATCCAAACATCGTCAGATTTCAAATAAAACTTGGGCAGAAGTAGATTAGCATGCTAGGAACATGCAGCCCAAGAATTGGATTAATCTAATGGCTAATCTTCCCGGAATTCACTAATCAATTCACTAATTTTGGTCTCGTCGCAGATCCGAAGAAAAATCACCATAAATCGTAGAAAACTCCGAAAATTATGAAATCAGCGGCAAATTGAAAGTAGATTCGAAGATCTACAATGCTCGTGTTGATGATCAAGCGAGATCATGCACGTACGAGCCAAGATCTAGGCTAGAACCGCTCAGCTCGCAGAAAAACAGAGTTCCGATCAAATCCGGTTTAAAACATGTATAAATCCGGTTTAAATACAAATCAAATCAGATGTTAAGCATGCTAGGATGAACAATCTAACACAAAGAAAACAACAAACACACAAACCAAACCCCAGATCTAGAGTAACCCAAAGTTCTAGGTAGAAACCCTACCTTAAACGTAATCCAAGCTTCAATCCTCTGCTAATCCGCCGTCCTCTGTCGAAGCCGCCGTCTCCAGCTAGCCGGAGAACCGCCGGAGGCCTCTCACAGCCGCAGCCGTCGTCGGAGAAGGAAGAGGGATGCCGCCGGAGAGAGAGAGGGGAGGAAGGAGGAGGAGGAGGAGGGGACCTCGCTGTCGCCTCTAGGCCGCTGGGGAAGGGACGGGGTCGCCGCGGGAGAGAGGGAAGCTTGCCGCGGAAGAGAGAAGGGAAGGAAGGAGGGAGAGAGCTCGGGGAAGAGGAGCTCTTGCCGGACCTGAGGAGGGGGAGCTCGAAGGAGATGACGGCTGGAAACGGAGGCGAAGGAGCTCCGGAGAAGAGGGGAGAGGCCGGCGTCGTCGCGAGCGAAGGAGAAGAGAGGGGACTCGGGCGTGGGGAAGCCAGGGAAGGGAGAGGGAAAGAAAGAAAGGAAAAGAAGAAAAAGAAAAAGAGAGGGAAAGAGAGAGAAAGTAAGTAGGAGAGAAAGAAGAGGGTTAAGCCACTTAAGTGGCTTAGCCGGTTCAGACGAGCCAACTGATCGTACTGGATCCGAATTGGCTCCAAGTCGCGATCTCATCCGGATCTGACGATCACGAACGCTCCTACTGGATCTATTCAATCACATACATCAATCAAGGCTGTGTGTGTAGTACGCGGGTGTGAAACCGATCGCCAAGGCGCAATTTACCAAATTGCCCTTGGGGTCTAAAAACAGCGATACGATCAACCAATCGCAAACCAAGGCCAACTAAGCCAAACCACAAAACCAGACCCTCGACCTAACGCGGTCGGATCAAGTTGGAGGCACGGGTCCTCACAGATCGTATGGCAATTTCGACCCCTGGGGCATTTTGGTAAATATACTCCCTGGTGGTCAGTTTCACACCCGCGTTTCACACACGGCCTTCGATTGATGTATGTGTTTGATTAGAACCTTAAGGACGCGCCCGATTCGGAAGATCGGAGTTCGATCGGGAAAGATCGAATCGGACGGCTGAGATCGATCCTAATCTCTATATAAGGCCTATCCCTTTCTCCCTCTTTCTTTCTCTTCTCCTGTCATTTTCTCTCTCTCTCTCTCTCCTACGGCTGTGCTAGGGCTTCGGAGCGCGGCTTTCGAGGAGCAGATTTCGACGATCGGAGTTGAGGGATCAGGGGAGGAGCTGCCCTACTTGCCTAAGAAGGTGTTTCTACCTCGATCTTGTGATCGGGTTCTCCTAGAATAGGTTTATTGTATTTTCACTGTAGGAATACATGTTAGAATGTTATGTAGCTTGTAACATGTATTCCTACCTTGCGATTTCTGTATTTTAACGGCTTGTTTCCGAATTATCGCCGTTTTGTTGGTTTTCGATCGTTTTGACCTAGATAGGAGATTTAACCATCAAAATTGTGATTTCTTCGCATCATTGGTTTTCCTCATCGTTGATTATGCATGCCTGCCAAATTTCACTATTTTCCAACTTGAATTGATGGTTGGAATCCAAGAAATTGGATTTCTGGCACTGTTCTAAGGAATAGTGCAACAGGCCGAACGGTCGACCGTTGGATCGACCGTCAAGCGTTGATACGCTTTTTCTCGGGTCGACCATCGGATCGACCGTCGCATCGACCGTCAAGCTCTGTCTAGTTTTTGGTCTCCCAGGGTCGATGCTCGGATCGACAGCGGGATCTTCTCCTTTTCCCATTTTGCCTGACGGTCGACCGTCGGATCGACCGTCAGGCTCTGTCTCCACTTTGGCTTCCCAGGGTCGACGTACCGATCAACCGTCGCCCATGTGTTTTTCCTCGTTTTGGTCTCACGGTCGACCGTCGGATCGACCGTGACATCGACCGTGGCCTCACGGTCGACCGTCGCATCGACCGTGAGCCCTTAAACACTGTTTCTTGGCCTTTCTCGAATGTATTTCGTTTGCGATAGATACTTAATCATGTTGGGAAGCATGCACGTGTTTTCATGGACTTTTCAAGGGATTTCTATTGAAATGGAGGATTGAATTGCGTGCTTATCCCATTTGGGTGAATTGTGGTTTTAAGTGCATTTAATACTTGGTTTGATAAGTAGTTAAATGTTTATTTGGTTGTCTAGCCATTAACTAGCTATGAGTGCTAGCAAATGTGGAATTGTGGAACCTTAGCCTCTTGCCGGCGAGTGCCGAGGGCTATTGTATATCTGTTGAACCTATAACTGATGTTGTGGCATATAGAGACATCTAGGGTAGATGTTTGTATAGGTTCATGCATTGTATGCATTAGAGGCATATGTGGTTAGGCGGGCGATGGGTTGATCGCCGATCCGAGGCTATCGGGTAGCTCAGATCTAGCCTTAGGACCATGGCTGGGTAGTAAGGATTAAAGCGTGATTAAATTGAATCTCACGTTATCGAGGATGTGTTTAGTTGACTCTGATCAATGTTTTGAGATTTAGAGGTCGTGTTGTCTTCCCAAGGCTAAGTGCTAAGGATGGTTGTCGATGCGTTTCCGACGTGGCTCGACCGCGTGGGTCGAGGGCCGTTTTCCTGTTGATTTGTTTCCGCGTCGGGTACGATCGGGCGATCGTATGGCGACTTCGACCCTAGGGGCATTTTGGTAAATATGCTCCCTGGTGGTCAGTTTCACACCCGCGTTTCACACACGGCCTTGGATTGATGTATGTGTTTGATTAGAACCTTAAGGGTGCGTCCGATCAGAAGATCGGAGCTCGATCGGGAAATATCAAATCGGACGGCTGAGATCGATCCTAATATCTATATAAGGCATGTAGCTTTCTCTCTCTTTCTTTCTTCTGTCCTGTCGTTTTCTCTCTCTCTCTCTCTCTCTCTCTCTCTCTCTCTCTCTCTCTCTCTCTCTCCTACGGCTGTGCTAGGGCTTCGGAGCGCGGCTTTCGAGGAGGGGATTTCGACGATCGGAGTTGAGGGATTGGTGGAGGAGCTGCCCTACTTGCCCATGTAGGTGTTTCTACCTCGATCTTGTGATCGGGTTCTCCTAGGATAGGTTTTATGTGCTTTCGCTATAGGAATACTTGTTAGAATGTTGTGTAGCTTGTAGCATGTGTTGTATAGCTTGCTTCTCGTATTCCTATCAGTCGATTTCTGTATTCTATCGGATGATTTCCGTATTATCGCCATTTTGTCGGTTTTCGGCCATTGAGACCTAGGTTTGAGATTTAACCATCAAAACTGTGTTCTAATCGCACCATTAGCTTCCCCATCATCTTTTACATATGCTTGCAAAGTTTCATCAACTTCCAACTTGATTTGATCATTCAAATCCAAGAAATTGGATTTCCCGCACTGTTCTGATGAACTGTGCAGTAGGCCCGACGGTCGATCGGTGCATCGACCGTCAAGTAATGATACTCTTCTTTTGAGCCTGACGGTCGACCGTCGGATCGACCGTCGCATCGTCCGTCAGGCTCTGTCGGGTTTTTGGTCTCCCACGATTGATGCACCGATCGACCGCGGGCTCCCTCCCTTTTTCATTCCGCCTCACGGTCGACCGTCGGATCGACCGTCACATCGTCCATGAGGCTCTGTCCCGTTTTTGGCTTCCCACGGTCGATGTACCGATCGACCATCACCCATGTGTTTTTCCTTGTCTTGGTCTCACGGTCGACTGTTGGATCGACCGTGACATCGACCGTGGCCTCACGGTCGACCGTCGCATCGACCGTGAGCCCTTATCCAGGATGGGTTTTCTGGGTCGGGGTGTGACAAGGGTGATCCTGTATGTTACTGTTCCTTGGCCTCCTGGTAACATGTTTAGGAGAGAGGTTTCGTGACAGGAGCCCTTGGGACATTGATAGGGTTATGGGACCCGCGGCATCCGTTACAACATTGTTGTTGTTTTCCTCCTTTCTGTGTGTCGTAGAGTAGAACCCTACTGACCTTATCGCTCACTCCTACCCGGGCTGCGTTTGCAGGTGCAGGCGCCAGTTCTTCCTCTGTAGAGCCGGCGGGATCAGCGTTTGGCGGCGCGACTACATCCAGAGGTGTCTGAGGTTGCTGGAGGACAATTGTTGTACTTTTTGATAGTTTGTAATTATAAACATCTTCGAGGACTTTTGGGATTACTGTATAAAATCTTTCCCCTGGAGGAGTTTGATAAAGAATTTTGTATCTAATGTTGAATAGTACAACTTGATGTATTTATAAATTGGATTACTGTTTCACCTCTGGAATATAAATTGTTTAAATTTATCTGTCTTTTCCGCATTGTATCGCGCCAATTGGAGATGAATAGTGATAGGAACCCTCACGCCTCGTCCTGGATGGGTTTTCTGGGTCGGGGTGTGACATTCCCGTTCAACTTTAGCATGAAAATACTGAAAGACTTCAAATGCTTCAGACTTATGCTTAACCATATAAGCCCATACCTTCCTCGAAGCATCATCGATGAAGGTGATGAAGAATGCATTGCCTCCTAAGGACTTTACCTCCATTGGTCCACAGATGTCAGAGTGTACAAGCTCTAGCAGCGGTCCTGGCAAAAGACACCCGATATTGTCTTCCAAACAAGCAATCATCACAAGGTTTCTGGGGAGTACCTTCGACGTTTGGTAAAAGCTTTTTCTTTGCCAAGATCTTCAGCCCCTTCTCACTGATGTGGCCAAGCCTTCGATGCCACAACAGAGCAGTATCCTCATGCTCTACTGCTAGCGTCGAACCCATCTGTGTTAGAACTCTTGTTTTATAGAGAGAGCAACACTTCTTACCACTTGCAATTACTAGTGATCCTTTGGTCAGCTTCCAGACGCCTCGACCAAAACTGGACACGTACCCTTCATCATCCAGGCATCCAGGTGAGATCAGATTGAGGCGTAGATCTTCGATATGACGAGCATCTCGAAGTACTATCTTCATACCGGTGTTCGTCTCGACATGGATGTCACCTCTCCCAATGACCTTCGACGTGTTATTGTTACCCATCTTCACAGCGCCAAAGTCTCCAGCCTTGTAAGTTGTGAAGAGTCGTCGATGTGATGTCGCATGGAAAGAGGCTCCAGTGTCGACTATCCAGTCTGCTTGAGGGGGATCGACGATGTTGATGCAGCTCTCCTTGCAGCATCCCGGGATGGTGACGTCGCTGTCCAACTCCACCACTGAAGTGTCTTTGTCTCCCCGTTCTCTGTGACCTTGCCTTCTCTTTGATCCTTTTGTAGCTTTCTGCAATCTCTTTTAAAATGTCCTTTCTTCTTGCAGTAGTAGCACTGCACATCCTTTCTCACCCTTGACTTGCTACGGGATTTGAATTTGTCTCCATGATCCCGACCCTTGCTCCTGCCTCTACCATCAGATTCTGAGCGATCTACAAACTGTCTCTTCTCCACCAGATGTGCTTCTGAGACAGCTTCTTCTGTAGATTTCTTCCTCATCTCGAAAGAAGTGCTGACATGACCTCTTCAGTTTCCAAGGTTTCCTTCCCATACAGGAGAGTTGTCACCAAGTGCTCGTATGAAGTTGGCAGAGAGGCTAGAAGAAGCAGCGCCTTGTCTTCATCTTCTACCTTGACATCCAAGTTGAGCAACTGACTGTGAATCTTATTGTAGATATTGATGTGTTCCATCAGGTTGGCTTCTTCCTTCATCCTCAGGGTATAAAGCTGTTGTTTGAGAAACAACTTGTTGGTGAGTGATTTGGTCATGAAGAGGCTCTCAAGTTTTAACCACAACTTCATGACTTCCTTCTCGTTGATCACGTTGTATATGATCTCATCAGACAAACAGAGTCTGATGGTGCTTCTAGCCTTCATGCATATATCTTCCCAATCTCCATCTGACATAGTTTCAGGCTTCTTTCCCTCTAGTGCTTTGTAAGTGCCCTGCTGCACAAGGATATCCTTGACTCTTTCTTGCCATAGACCAAAGTTGGTCTTCCCGTCGAACTTCTCAACTTCAAGTCGAGACATCGACGACTTCCCGGCCATCACGATCGATTGAACCAACAAACCTCGCTCTGATACCACTTGTTGGGATTTTGGTAGTAAATTGGATCACCCAAACTCCCTCGTCGATGGCCAAACAAGAACAGAAACTCAAGAATTCAAACCAAAACCAAGAAACAAGATTTACGTGGAAAACCTCACAACAATTGACTGAGAGGAAAAACCACGGGGCGGAAGAGAAGGATTTCACTATGAATCAAAGGTTACAAAAGGTTCTTCTAGAGAAGACAGGTTCTTCTCTAGGACTTATTCTCTCTCTCTCGCAAAAGAAGCTCTCTGTTTCTCTCGATGAAAAACTCACTAACTACCCCCCAACCCTAACTTTAACCCATCCTTATATAGTAGTTTAATCTATGCAAGAGTTTACAACCGTTGGATCAACGACCTTTATAACTAGCCAGCCGTCCGATCAAGAAAGTAGAGATACGCATTGATCTCTTTTTCTATGATGTACGTCGTCCGTAGATCAAGGGGGACAGAGATCAATGTGGTCTACTTTCCATAGGAATACATGCTAGCCTATTGGATAGAAATCTTCCAGGGCAAGCTAAGTCAACAGCCATCATTAATTGGTTGTCATACCTTTTGCATGTTACCATAGGCTCTCGTGCACCCTTGTACTTCGATGCCTCGACCTCGACGTCTCCAGATCTCGACGCCTTGGTGCCTCAACTTCGACGCCTCAGGGAGTTCAACGTGTCCGAGCTCGACACCTTCCACTTCGACGCTCGACGCTTCGACGCTTCGACGCTCGACGCTTCTGCCGCATCTGGTTGCTTCGATCAACCAACTCAGTTTATTGAGGTCTCATGAGGAGAGAGCCCCAACAGGATCGCCGGTCTCCTACGCCATCGCCGACTAAAACGCTAGAGGATAGAATCAAAATTGGCCACGCCGCTCCCTTATCACTCCCACGAACCACTGGGATGGCAACCTGCTTGCTTCGACGCTCGGACGACCAAGCCTTCGACGCCCGGACAGCACCTCTTCGACGCCACCAGCTTCGACGCGCGAACAATATCAGCTTCGACGCTCAGACGACACTCCTTCGACGCTCGGACAACACCTCTTCGACGCCACCAGCTTCGACACGCGAACAATATCAGCTTCGACGCTCGGGCGACACTCCTTTGACGCCACCAGCTTCGACGCGTGAACAATATCAGCTTCGACGCTCAGGCGACACTCCTTCGACGCGCGAACAATATCAGCTTGGACGCTCGGGCAACACTCCTTCGACACCACCAGCTTCGACGCGCGAACAATATCAGCTTCAACGCTCGAGCGACACTCCTGGACTCCACCAGATATCCCCTTCTCCGGCAAAGTTCAGATTAGCACGACGCCACCTCTTCTGCTCTGGCGAGTACGCCCTGCCACTGTCAAAAAAAAGAAAAGGAAGAAGAGCAAAGCAACCCGAGGGTCCCCACGTCTTGGTGCCCTCTGCATCGCGCCCTTCTTACAATATCATTGCAGCCTGAATAAAATTTCTATCCATGCTACGTCAAGATCTTGAAGAAAAAAGGAATGAGAGCTTTATTCACAAAATATGAATCTCTGGCAATATATAAGAAAGGGGCTCGCATTATATACGGTCAAATAGAGAAAGAAAAGAAAGAAATCTCAATACTTCCACATCTCTAAGGTCATGTAGATATCATCCCGCTCCGTCGAAGACTTCTACACAAGCCCGACATCGAGCTCCCCCAACGCCATCACAGAGCGTCGCCCACCGCCGCTTGCTCTGCTTCTGGTTTCCGCCACTAAATTTTGGTCGGACATCTTTAGCATGTAGAGTCCTGCCTACTTTTCTTCAAACCGTGACCACCGTGAACATGCCATTCCACTAAACTGTGTACTAGACCTGCTTCTGCTATGCATCAGTGAAGCACCACCACACCATCCTGATAGGTTGCGAGCCAAATCTGCTCCTGCTTTGCACCAGCAAGATATCAAACTCCACACGCCGGCACCTCCTGCGAGCTACATTGGCCTCCACGCCAAACTCAAGAGCATCACCGAGACACCAACTAGCGCGCGCCACTGCTTCAAGCTGCTCGGCGGATTATCGATCACCATCTTGTGCTACACCTTCTCTATGGCATGGAGAAGTCACCCCAAATTTAAAAGTGAACTCTAATATACCACATATTCCCCATGCATACAAAGGTCTTCGAGCCTTGCGTGTTCAAATTACAACAATCTCACACGCAAGCCTCGAGGGGGCATCTGTAGACACCAATTTTGACTAAGGTCAAATTTCAGAGTATTTACGAAATTGCCCCTACTCACTTTGGGCATTCCTCAAAGGCACGTTACCAGAAATATAAGCTCAAACACATACATAACACATATACATTGACCCTCCATGGTTTTGATGGTATCCTACACAAATCGGGAGAACAAAGGGCGTTTTGGTAATTTTACCCGCCCAAGGGTATTGTAGGAATTCAGGGAAAAATACATTCCTTGACTCTCTAGAATATCCTATTATAACCCTATATAGCTTTTACGGCATCCTACAAAAGCTAAGTAGATATAGGGGCATTTTGGTAATTTTATCACATCAAGGGTATTTTGGGGATTTAAGTGAAATATATCCTTACACTCTCTCCTATACTCCATCATGCCTTTTACATGGTTCAGATAACATACTACTTAAATTAAAAGGACTCGGGGGCATTTTGGTAATTTTGCTCACCAGGGGTATTTTGGGAATTTTGACTAAAATATGTGTTCAGGATCCCTACAATATCTAAAAATATCCCTGTATGGTTTTTATAAACATCTTATACAAACTGAAAGCATAAGGGCATTTTGGTAAGTTTTACCTTCTATGGGTATTTTGGTCATTCTAACCAAATATGGGCTTGACCCACCTATAACATTCCAAAATAGTTCATGATGGTTTTGAAGACATCCTATATAAACCAAAAACATGAAAAAGGGTATTTTGGTCATTTAGCCCCTCAGGGGTATTTTGGTCATTTACTCTAAATGCATATTTTCCACGTACACATGACAAATATGCCCTCCACCCTTTAAAGTATCATCTACTTTAGGGGTATTATTGTCCAAAACATATATGGACTCTACACCAACCAAAGTGTCAAAAGAGTATTTTGGTAATTTTACCCTCATATCAGCCTACTTAAAGCTTTGATGGCATCCTACACAAGCTATGGGGGGCCGAGGGTATTTTGGTCATTTTAAACCTCTAGGGGGTATAATGGTCCAAAAAATAAAGGCACCTCTACCTGCTTTGGGGGTATTTCGGTCCAAAAACATATATGACCGATAAAAAGGGTATTTTGATAATATACACTTATACCCTTGCCCAAGGGCATTAGGATAAATTGTCTACAACATGTATGTTCCGAAACTTCAAAAACTGCTAGATAAATTGTCTACAACATATTTTAAAATTCAAAGAAAATATTTCAAATTTGAACAAATATTAAAATTCAAATTCAGGATTCCAATTCGAATTCGAATAAATTATCCCAACCCTAAACCACCTGAATCCTACCCTTTTAACTACCCACTGCACGTATGTTCCGAAACCAATTTAAACAAAAGTATGCATGTGCATACATACGCCCAAGCTTTATATCAGCATTATAAAATGTGACATGGCATCATATAATTTGAGACTTGGAGTAGGGTGTAGCTTAAGACGAAAGTTCTGAGGGAGCAACATACCATGCCTCCCAACAGACCCAATATCTTCTCAACCGTGAGATGCTTCTCACTCCAACAGCATTGGGGTTTAGCTTAAGATAGAAGTTCCAGGAGAACAACATAAAGCCTCTCAACAAACTCAATCTCTTCTCAGCCGTGAGATGCTTGCATGCATTCTCTCAGCCGTAAGATGCTTCTCACGCCAACAACTTTTCAAAATTTGACAATTCCGCCTAAACCTCTCCAAACACCTATAAATTGAGGGGGAGGGGGTGAAGGCAGGGGGAGATAGAGACATTTGAGAGCAAAGCCACACTCTGAAAGAGAGGAGGCTGAGCTCTGAAAATCTAAAGTTTGTTCTTCGCGTTCTTCAAGAATCAGCAAAGCCCACGTGGACTTAAATCCACCCGCTGGGAGTCAGTATTGATTCTTAAAGTTCTTGAAGGGTTAGTGAGATCCGGGTGGATCCAAATCCACTCGCAGGAATTAGCTAGCAATTTTTGAAGTTTCTTCAATTCTGAAAATCCTTCATCAACTCTTGGAGATCTTAAACCAACCCCTTCATCAACTCCCAAGAATCTGACACCAAGTCCTCCAGCAGCTCCTGAAGGATCAACAACAAGACTTTTAGAGCAATTCCTTCATCAAATCCACGGTCCTACAACAGACTCTTCAGCTCTTGGGGATCCCCTAACCGAGCCTCTATCAATTTTGAAGACCTGCAACAACTCCCAGGATATTAAGAAGGAAGACCAAGGTATCTATCAACATCAACAACAAGGGTAAGGGTCGGAGGCTCTACCTCCACCCAATAACCCTTCTACTTCTTCCTTTCCTTTTTTTAGATGATGTAATAGGATTTTAAGTCTCGGATCCTTAATCAGGGGTCTTCCCTACGGGGATGTAAATGATGAGTTGCCAGTCTCATCATGGGTATGCATGTCCAAAGAGAAAGAGATATGCAGCTTGTGATGATACAGGGAACTCAGGAGTGTTGTTCCCACAATCTCCCACCACATGTAAATCGATTTTTGATCACAATAAAATGGGCAAACATCTCACCCCGAGATAGCGATTGTATTGTCGAACACCGGCAAAGCAATATTGTGACATAAAGGAGACATCAAATCATGCATGCATTCATCAATCAATGTATTGTCTTGATCATGAAAAGTTAGAGGCTCCGACTCATTTACAAAAACATTAAAGGCCGGTAAAAGATTATCTAAACTATTAACAACCGGAAAAGCCTCTTTACATACATCATTATTATATGCATTACTATCATTGGAAATATAACCATCACAAACATTGTCATTAAAAGCAATAGGCATTAGCTCAATCATACATCCATCAACATCATCATAATATGAATCAATCGAGGAAGCTAGTTGTCCAACTTGGATTTCTAGATTGGCTAATGATTTTGAGTGTGAATGTATAAGTTGGCTATGTTCCTCAAAAGTTTCAAATGCCTTAAGTAATCTTTCCATTAAAGTCGGATCTCTTTATGCTTGTGGTGGAGGGGAAATGGGTGGTTCATACCAATGATAAGGTTGAGAAGAATGTGGTGGTGGAAACATAGGTGCATAATCATATGTCGGTGTGCTCACATAATAAGGTTGATCATTAGGTGGGTAGTAACCTTGATATTGCCAATCAAAGTAAAATGAATTTTCAGCCATATATAACAATCAATGATCATGCCAAAAGATAGAGATACTTTACAATGGTCGGGCCCAAGAATGTGACATCCACCGTCTTCTTAGATCATTTATTCTCCTTACGGCGACATCTCCTATCAATGCAAAGATATAGCAATGTAAGAAAAAATCGTTCTTTTTGGTATTCTCTTGATAAGAAAAGAAAAGAAAAACTAATCGTAGAGAGTTATATCAAGTAAGTAATTCAACTAATCGAATTCCCCGGCAACGGCGCCATTTTTTACGTGCATTGAAATGTGTCGTTAAATATATCAAAGACGATCAAAACAATTTACCGGACAACTAATTAACTACAACATAGTTAGTGGAGGTACGGGTCGAGTCCTCGAGGAATTGGATGGTCAAATTAGTAAATGTGATATAATTTCTACAATAGTTGAAAACTATTGGTTTAATTCTTTGGTTATTCTAACTAAAGTACTCTAAAAGCAATTAAGGCTAAGATTTATCGAGAAAGAAATACTAGGGAATTCCAATCCGAATTAGGGTCTAAATATTTTCTCTATGAATCAAGATAAATGACACTCAAGGAGATGGTCTAAATTGGAAATCGACGAGCGTAGGATTAGTATCGCTCGCCGCTAATGAGATGTCAGGTTAGGAACATCTCATCGGTAAATTACAAGGTCAAGATCCATGATCGAGGCTTTAATTCGATCATAGCTCAACAATTGCCGGGTTAAGGTCATAGTGTTGGCAATTAATCCAGGTTTTGTATGAATAACGTTTTGGGTTGAGATGGGTTTAATATCTCACTCCAATCCACCATCGAAACCATGAATTGTAAATAGGATAGTGATGACTTGGGGTGGTTCTAGAACCTCAAGATCCTATCCTAAGAAGAAAGATCCCTCCAAGATAGATGGACATGATTCTAGCATGACCTATTCTTTGAGGAATAAAGTCAACTACCTATCAAGCATACAATATCTATACAATCACATATAAGAAGAGTTCAAGCCATTCAACAATGGATTTCATTAAAGAAATATGGAATTAAATGTGAATTCATACAAAAACCATCTCAAAGAGTCATTACATCAAGAAAAAAAGAGAAATTTAAGAAACAAACCCTAAGACATCAAGGAATTCCCAAAGAGAAAGGGTTTGACTACTCAGCTTAGGTAGGAGATTCATGGAAGAGGACGCTTGACCCATCTTTTCCATCAAAATCCAACCTTCGGAGCCCTAAATCCTTAAGAATTAGAGGAGAAATCTCAAGAGCTAAAGGAGGGGAGAAGGTTGAAGAAGAGCTGGGAAAAGATGGAAAAAAGGATCCAAAAATAAGAGCCAAAACCCCTATTTATAGGCCTTAGGTCGTGGACCATCAGATTAGATCTGAACCGTCCGTTTTTTACCCGTCAGCCGGTCTTGGATCGATCCAAACTAGGTTTGGATCGATCCAAGATGTAAATATTTGAGTTTCTAATGGCGGGGATCGATCCACTGTTAGTTTGGATCGATCCAATGTCCAAAACTACAAAAGAGGCTCTGGAAAGGGGTTTTGGATCGATCCAGACTGGTATAGATCGATCCAAACTGGTCTGGATCGATCCGAACTGAGTAGGATCGATCCGGAATAGGTTTGTTCTGGATCCATCCGGATATGACATATTTTGTGCAATTTATGTCTTTTAAGCTCGGAATCGATGCAACTCTCTTTGAAAACTCTTGTACCTGAAATAACCTGAAAAGTTATTAGAAATGCATTGGTTGAGAGCTAATAAAGCCAAGTTAAATAGGTGAATTATACAAATTTTGTGACTCATCAATACTCAAACTTAATTATCAACTAGATAAGAAGGAATAACAACTTCCTAACTCAACTAGGACTCTTAATTAATTCCTAACAAGCAAATAGCAACTAGGACTCAAAAGAGTAATAATAAACCCTAATTAAATATTCTATTTGAACTATGGAATTCCAAGTCAAACTAGGAAAGAGGCTAAACCCGTTTGGGTCCTCTTCTGGGCGTGGGTCCAATTGGTCGAGTCGGATCGACTTGTATCAAGACACCAAGGGCCCAGAAATGGGTGTCTAAGAATGAGCAAGGCAAGCTACCAAGGTATGCCTGAGCGAAGAGTTCCGTATCAGCATTATCACATTACAGCCGAAACCGCCTAAGCCAAACACATGGCATAGATGCTTTCCAAGAGAAGAAGACGGACCCGGTCGAAGAAATGACGAGGACCCAACTGAGGCGATACTAGAGGCAGTATGGCAAACCATGCGGTGAAGACAGTTATTCGCTGAAAGGGAGGTCAAAATGAAGGTTCAAGAGGAAGAAACTACAGATGAGGTGGAAACCTCAGATTCTAAGACATCATAGTCTAAATTCAACCGAAGGAAGGATAAGGATGATGATGACGAATATGAGGAGCCAATACTATTGCAATTTGGTTCCATGCTGCCAGTAGTGACAAAACTATGTGTTGCGACTTATTTATGGCAACCCTGATGGAGGCGATGGTGAGCATTCATGGTCAGGAGAGGAGGAGCTAGAAGAATCCTCTAACGATGTATCAAACACTCTTAGCTCATCATTTTTCTCTGAGTTAGCATCGGCGGAGTTGACACCATTGGATGAGACTTGCAAAGCAATGACCATGATCACGACCAGCGAGGAAGGCACTGTGTAAGGACCAGAGAAGGTCAAAATCGAAGAAAGAGTTAACATTTGTGAAGAAGATGCTCGAAGGGGAATATCTAAGGAACAACTCATGTGTTAGTTGTATGAAGAAGGTAATCCAGATGTTGGACCTCCAGGGGAGCCCAATGGTAAGTGATGAGTCACTAAATATTTATAATTAAACCCCTTAATTTACCTTTGTTAGCCCGAGAGTGTTTGTATTTGATAGTTTGTTAGTTGATTTCAGGTTTAATGAAGATTTAAGTTAGAAAATATAGAAAAAGACTAATATGTTGAAATTATGCTGCTCCGCTATCAGTTTGAAAAGAATTTTCCCAAATCCTCAGATAAATCCCAAATTCCTGAAATTTGGAGGACTTCTAGAAGACTTCAAGAGCTACAACTTTCATGTTGGATACTTTGTGAGATTCCTGACATATTAATACCAGTTTTGAAGACGATGAAGATATACTGTGAGGACCCGTTCCTCTAACCTGGCCCGACCGCGTAGGTCGAGGGTTGTTTCATGTTGGTTTGGTTCCACGTCGGGTACGATCGGCTGATCGGATGGCTGTTTTTGACCCCAGGGGCAATTTGTTAAATCTGCTCTCTGGTGGTCAGTTTCACACCTGCGTTGCACACACAGCCTTGTATTGATATATGTGATTGATTAGGACCTTAGACGTGCTTTCAATTGGAAGATCGGAGCTCGATCGGGAAATATCGGATCGGACGGCCGAGATCAGTTTGTTGTGGTTTGGGAATAACCGATGAGATATTTTATGCTTAGTGACGATAGCTTGTGCTAAGGTTACCCCGAAGACAATCTATGCTAATCAAAGAAAAAATATGCCTTTGGAAATGATACGAGCGGTCTACTCGTAATCCTCTCGTATCGGGTCTTTACTGCTCCAATCGATCAGAATTGGCCTGATCGGATTTGATTTGAGTCCAATTGGCTGAATCTGGCTAATTGGATCGGATCTGGCTGAGCCTGACTGGATAGGACTTGAATGGGTCAAGTCTGAGTTGATATGGATCAGGTTGACCTGGTTGGATTGGACTAGATCCGGATTGAGTGGCTGAGCTGAACCAGGTTGGGCTGAGCTGAACCAGGTTGGGCTGAGTCTGATTCAAGTGGCTGGCTGGAACGATCCGACGGCTGAGGAGTCGCCGGAGTGGATCGCCGGCGTAGGGGCGGTGGCGGTCGTCGGGATCTTGGCAGGGAAGGCCGTAGGACGGTGGGGAAGAGATCCAACGGGTTGGATTGGTCGGAGGATGGCTAGATGGACAGGATCTGGTGTGGGCGGCGATGGGTTTAGTGTCGGATCGGCGACGGGGACGACGGCGAGGAGCTCGGCTGGGGCTTGAGACGTCGGGAAGATGATCGGGGAGTATAGGCGAGGGATTTATGATGGGTTGGAGGTGGGATAGGGATCGGACACGGGTTGATAGCGGTGAGGACGAAGGTCGGGTTGCCGGGGAAAGGCGCCGGAGCCGGTGAAGGGCGACGGGAAAGAGATGGCCGGGGTCGTGGGGCTTAGGGGAAGAGGATGGCGGGTTTTGGTGGCGACGGGGGTGGTCGGAGAGAGGGTACGGGAGGAATGGCCGGCGGTAGCTAGGGTTTGGGCGTGAGGAGGAGGGGAGGAAGATGATGCTGATGTGGCGTGGGGGTCGCTGACATGGTGGAGAGAGAAAGTGGCGTGGAGAAGGAAGATGAAGGTGATGCCGGCTGCGGAGAAGATGACCGACGGGGAAGAAGGTGGATCGATGGTGGATATCTGGTGGAATCTACATTACCTCTACTCCTATGATATTATATCAACTATTCTTAATAATTCTCTTCTTTATTCATCATCATGACCTAATACAAACTAATAAGGTCTTTTTATAGAGACCTTGACAGAGTCCTAATCCAACTAGAAAACCCCCTTGCTCAATTAGCAAGTAATAAAAGGCTTTCAGACTTAACTCAACTTCCTAACTCAAATGGACTCTTAATTAATTCCTAACAATCAAATATTAACTAGGACTCAATTAAATATAAAAGAATAATGATAAATCCTAATCAAATACTCTAGTTTGAATTAGGAAAGTCGTCAAAGTAGGAAAGAGGCTGAACTAGTTTGGTTCCTCTTCTGGGTTCGGGTCCAGTTGGTCGAGTCGAATCGACTCGTATCAGGAAAAGACTCACCTTCTTTTAGGGATACATGTAAGCTTAAGAAGCTGTGAATCTATAATGTCTAGATAAGAAAACAAGAGGATAACTACATAGTACAGAAAGTGAAACTAAAGTGGATTGAATAATCCATAGATTTTCTCATTGATCTATCTTGAATCCTTTTTACATGGCTTTCTTAGTTAGTTTTCATTAAATAATTCTAAAACAACCCAAATCAATCCTTTTTCTCTTTAGGATTAGAGTCTTGAGAGTTAATTCTGGTTTCTCCTTACTAATCAAAGTGTTCTCTGTGGTTCGACCCCGTATTTAATCACTATTCTAGCTCATAGTTTAGTATTTTGAATAAGGGTTTATAAATTTTATACTTGATTGAGTTTGCATCTGATTTAACGACGCGTTTGCAAGCGATCATTTTTTGGCGCCATTGCCGGGGAACAATCTTCTAATTTTAAAAGGAGTATTGATTTAATTTTCTCTTAACTCTTTTTCTGGGCGTAATTAGATTTTATTTTTGGTTACAGTATTTTACACTTTTTAGGATTTTTCTTACAATTTTCTGGAATTTTTGCAGCGTAGAACGGATTTTTCTTTGAAGCAGACTGACGGTGGACCGTGACATTGTCTGCCGGATCGATCGTCATGCTCTACGATATCCACGGTAGACCGTCCCATCGACCGCCGGATCGACCGTGAGCCTCTGTCTTAGAAAACGCTTCTCAGGGTCGATGTGACGATCGACCATCGCTTCTCCAAGTTGCACTGTCGCGCCCCGACCCGTGAAAGCCCAACCGGGCCGGGCGACGCGAACCGAAACCAAACAAACCGCGAAAAGTATTGGCGAGGGTTCCCTCTACCCTATTGGTCTCCCTAGCAGTTCACTAAAACACCCTCAATTTAAAAGACATAATTGAACAAACATCGAACCCAAGATTACAAAACCCAAGTGAATTTAATATACATATCCTCGAAGAGGGGAAGATTCAAATACAACATTAAACACTCCCATAGGAGACTAACTAACATAGGTTTAAAGCTGTAAAAGATCGCCACCTCTCAAACTCCGCCTAGCGCCGCCGCACCGTCGACCAACTGCCCGGCAGGGGCCACCGAAGAGGAGCTAACGCCTGCACCTGCAAAACGCAGCTCGGGTTGGAGTGAGCATAAAGCTCAGTAGGGTTCTACACTATGACACACAGAAGGAAGTGGGAAACGTAACAGTGTCGCTCTCAAGTAAGACCTGGGTGTATACAGGGGCCCCATAACCCCACCACGTGTCCCTGAGGCCCACGATGATGGTCTTCCAGCCGAACTGGTCACATGTCAGGTCACACTCACTCAGTAGCAGGAAACAACACTGCTGACTCACAAGCAGGAACTCGACACTGCATGCGGGAAATGGCAACGCTGAGTAGGCAACTCCTCTACTCAAGAGTCAACACAGTGGAACACCGGCTACACCTCAGCATCCGACTCGAGGCTGACACGACCTCTACAATCACCAAGGAACAGGTGTACCAGTCATCTAAACCTATTATCAAGTTTGACTGGACACCACAATTCGAACCGGGTCCAAACTACCCAACCCCAGTCCTAGGGCTAAATCCGAGCTTCCAGCCTCGGGACGGGGACCCACAGATCACCCACGCCCTAACCATGCAACTAATGCACAACAGAGAATGCATGCAATGAACATACACAAGTAAGAGGTAAGCATGCAACAGTATGATAAAACAACATACAAGTCCAATGGGATCGCTGCAGTGGTACTACCAATCGCTGCCAGCCAATCCGCAACGGGTCCCGGCATTACGACGGTACCGCGACCGTGAACCGCGGACTCCTGCAACAGGAAGCAACCCCGAAAACTCTGATGAACAGTAAAATATAATATTATATGTTCCGAAGATATAATATTATTTAAATCACCAAAATCCTCTACTTAAAAGCTAATTGACCCCGTCGATCCGATGTCCAAATGACGTCGGATTCGAGATCCAACGTAGACATTAGTAGATCAACTTGTTGGGATCATTCAACATATCCAAAATCGGGAAACATCCAACGGCTCGATTAACGGGAAAACACAAATCAAAATCGCTAATCTCACTAACTTACGATTACTTGCTGCAACGCAGCCCACCCGTAAGCAATTCATAACAAATCGTAGAAAAATCAGAACATTATGAAATAAGTTCGGTCTGAGAGTAGATTCAAAGATCTACAACTCTTATGTTCATCATAACCCAATATCATGCACGTACCGATCGAAAAACTCGCCGTAAATCGGCTGTTCTTCAAGAACAGCAGAAACCAGAAAATCCGAGATTAAACATGCCTAAATTCTACTAAAATCTCAACTAAAGCTTATGAAACTTACAACAGAAATTACACTAAGCAAGAGGCATCCACAAACACCAAGAACAGCAAGATCTAACGGCTAGATCAAAAGAAAGCCCCTAAACTAACTCAAGTAGGTAGAAACCTACCAGAAACGCAAATCCTTGGTTGATTCCACGCTAACCAGTCACCAACCCAGTTTCAAACCACACTAGGGATCTTTCTCACGCCGCCACGGATCCAACGAGCCTTCAAACGCCCAAAACGGTGGCCGGAGGAGGGCGAACGGAGAGGAAGAAGTGGTTGCCGGAAAACAGGGGAAGTAGAGATGCGGGAAGAAGGAAGAAGAAGGAGAAGGAGAAGAGGAAGAAGGGAAAGAGGAAAAGTGTTATGATGCACCTTCTCAAGGGCTTTCGTACCTGGTATCTTTTCTGGTCTCGGATCCTCCTTAGTCAAATCTATGGCTAGGTCGAGAGATACCTTTAGGGTTTTAGGAGAAGGACCCTAGGTATTCGACGAGGAAGGCGAAGACTGGAGGAAGAAGACGAATGATAAAAGGGATACCTTGCAGCTTCCTCTATGGTTGGCTGGCTTCTCTTGGAGATCCAAGCCAAGGGAGGTGGCGGAGGAGGTGCGGCGGCCAAGGATGGACGCCGGTGAAGGGGACGTGCAATGTAGATGGCAGCGACGGGTGGCGATGGATGGCGACCGGCTGGTGGAGAGAGAATCCGACAATAGAGAGAGATGAAAGTGGCTGGGGGATTTGTGGAAGATTAAGTTACAGCTACTCCTAGGGTTACAGCTACTCCTAAATTATCCTACTAATAACTCTATTTTATTCTCATAATTCGTCATGTATAAGAACCCTAATACAAGCTATAGAGGTCATTTTATAAAGGCCTCAAGAGAGTTCTACTACAACTTGAATACCTTCTTGCTTGGACAGCAAGTAAAAGACTCTTACTAATTCAACTCAAACTGACTCCTAATAACCAAGGATGAACTCAAACTAGGAAATCAACTAGGAAAGCAATTAAGACTCAACTAAGGAAATAACCAAGTAAGGCCGGCTTGGCTAAGCCACCTCATGGGTCATGGGTCTAGCATGGGTCCACCCATGCTTGAGCTTGGTCTTGGAACTGGTTCAGCTCTGATTTGGCCCTAAGGCTAGCTTGGCTCAACCTGCTCCATAGGACCTGGTTGCAGCCAGCTCCTTGGTGTTGGCCTGCCCAAGCAAGGACGTGGGTCCCTTCTTGGATTGGCTTAGTTGGCCCTCGTATCATCCCCTCTCCCTTCGAAATTGGCCTTGTCCTCAGGGCTTGAATTTGCTGAGGGAAAAGGCTCTACTCCTGTCGGACCGGAGTGACCTGGCTGGACCACAACTTTAGCTGTGGGCTCGGAGGTGAAAATCCTGGTCGCGCCCATGGTGGATCAGGTGGTAATGGGGCCACTAAATCAGGAGGCCATGCAGCTGGTCTGGAAGAAGGGAACTGAAGCGCCGGGGTATCTGGGGGTCGCTGGAACTCCAAGAAGTAAAGGACGGCTGTAGATCGGTGGCTGTGCATGTGGCTGTGCATTGTCATCGTCTGTCATCCGGGGTCGAAGACTAGATCAACTCGAATTGAGTCCTCCCAATGTGGAAGTAGACTCAATATGGCAGCTAGATACGGTGGAGAACAGTTGAGCTTGGGGCTCTCTCTGCTTTGCTCCAAAGGGATCATCACGGCTCCGGCTTCAACATCAGTCCTCATGGTCAGAGTCGACAAAGTCGTTCTGAAACTTCGAGTTGTTGATGGTGGCTGGGTGATGCTCTTGGATCTGGTCAGTTGGAAGAGGGCAACCGAATAAGGAGAGAAACTCCTTGGATAGTTGAGATCGATCATGGGATGCTTGATCAGATGTCGATGATGTGTATAGGTCATCCGGAATATGGTCTGATCTTGCTGAAGTTTGGAATTTGACCTGACCAAATCTGATTGGTTGAGCTTTCCTGGACTTGCCCGGCGAAGATCACACCTAACTGGATTGATTCTAGCTGAATCCAACTGAGTCTGACTTAGCCTGATCTGGTCTGGATCTGGGCTTGATGGGATTTGGTTGGTGTAACCAAACCTGGTTGTGCTTGGATGGAATCTGACCAAGCCTTGTAAGCTGCAATATGACTCGATCAATTGTAGGTGATGGAGTCGGAGTTTGATCAGGTTCGAACCGTAGTGATTTGATTTGATCTGATCAGATGGCTGAAGTGCTCTGGCAACTGAGAGGGGACTGAACTTGGTTGTCGGTGAGGGATGTTCATCAGGGTTTGGATCCTATGGAGAAGAGGGGGATGAGAGGATGGGGGTTTGGTCCGGGTGGCGGATCTGGAGGGGGTTTGGGGTCAGCCTCGGTAAGGCTACGAGAAGGGTCAGGAGGGTTAGGGGACGGTCTGTGGTGGCTTGAGAGATCCTTCAGTGGGCCATGGAAGGAGGTTATGGTAGGATCAGGAACAGGTAGGCAGCGATTACCTTGGGGGTTGCTGTCGGAGTTGAAGGAGAGGGATTTGGGATTGGGGTAGGAGTGTCGCGCCCCGACCTGCGAAAGCCCAACCGGGCCGGGCGACGCGAACCGGAACCTAACAAACGAGGAAGAAAAGCTTGCGAGGGTTCCCTCTAACCTATTGGTCTCCCTAACAGTTCACCAAAAGCATCCCCAATTAAAAGACAATATAATAATGAAGCCTCGAACCACAGATTTTAAAACTCAAAAATGTTTAATATACATAATAACCTCGGAGAGGAGGGGAGTTCAAATACAACATTACTCCCGTAGGAGACTATCTAACATAAGGATAAAAACAGTAAAGGATCACCACGTCTCAGACTCCACCTGGCGCCGCCGCACCGCCAACCAACTGCCCGGTAGGGGCCAAGGAAGAAGAGCTGACGCCTGCACCTGCAAAACGCAGCCCGGGTAGGAGTGAGCACTAAACTCAGTAGGGATCTACACTACGACACACAGAAGGAAGAGGGAAACGCAACAGTGTTGCCCTCAAGTAGAACCTGGGTGTATACAGGGGTCCCATAACCCAACCGCGTGTCCCTGAGGCCCCGATCATGATCTTCCAGCGGGGCTGGTCACATGTCGGGTCACACTCAGTAGCAGGAAACAACACTGCTGACTCTCAACAGGACACAGAACACTGTTTGGTGGGAAAAGACACCACTGAGTAGGCAACTCCTCTACCCAAGAGTTTAAGAACGCCGGACACCGGCTACACCTCAGATCCGACTCGAGGCCGACACGACCTCTACAATCATCAAGTAACCAGTGTACCAGTCATCTAAGCCTATCATTAAGTTTGACTGGACACTACAATTTAAACCGGGTCCAAACTACCCAACCCCGGTCCTAGGGCTAAGTCCGAGCTTCCAGCCTCGGGACGGCGACCCAAAGATCACCCACGCCCTAACCAATGCAACTAATGCACAACAGAGGAATGCATGTTATGACATACACAGATAAGAAGTAAAGCATGCAACAGTATGACAGGGCATCATATAAGTCTACTGGATTGCTGCAGCGGTACTACCAACCGCTGCCAGCCGATCCGCAGCGGGTCCCGGCATTACGACGGTACTACGACCGTCAACCGCGAACTCCTGCAACGGAAAGCAACCCCGAAAACCGCTGAATGAACAGTAACAATATAATATTATATTCTGAAATATAATATTATATTCAAACACCCAAAACCTCTACTTAGGGGCTAATTGATCCCGTCGATCCGACATCCAAACGATGTCGGATTCAAGATCCAACTTAACCACCAGTAGGTGTATATACCAAGATCAACATATTCAAAATTCACAATCATCCAACGGTTGGATTAACGGGAAAATACAAATCAAAACCGCTAATCAACTCACTTACCAACTTAATTGCTGCAACGCAGCCCTCCAGAAAAACATTCATAACAAATCGTACATAAATCGGAAAATTACGAAACAAGATGGAATGGAAAGCTAACGAATAGATCTACAACTCTTATGTTTACCAGAAACCAAGATCATGTACTCGCCGGCCGGAAAGCTCGCCGCAAGCCGGCTGTTTCTCAAGAACAGCAGAAAACCAGAAATCCGAGACTAATCATACATAAACCTACTCAAATCTCAACTGATTAACATGGAACTTAAATCAGTTATTCTAATAGGCATAAGGAATCCAACAAACCAAGGATCAACAAGATCCAACGGCTAGATCTAGAGAAAACCCGAAATAAACATCAGTAGGTATAACCCTACCTAGCTGCGCTTTCCTCGGCTGATTCCCCGCGATTTGATCACCAACAAGCCTCCAAACCACTTCAGGGATCTTCCTCTCGTTGTCACAAATCCAACGAGCCTTAGAACGCCGGAAAAGATGGTCGGAGGAGGGAGAACGGAGGTGAGGAAGTGGCTGCCGGAAAACAGGGGAAAGAACAGAGCCTTCGGGAGAAGAAAAGGAGAAGGAAGAAGAAAGGAGGGGAAGAAAAGGAGGGGAAAGCCAAGGGAAAGCCGGGGGAAGGGGGAAAAAGTGAGGGGAGGGGAAGGGAAGTCTTCCCCCCCTCTGACAGAGGAGAGCGACGGCCAATGGTGGCCGTCCTCGCGAAGCAGAAAAAGCCACCGTCGCGAGTCCGATTGGTCGCTCCAAGGAGCGATCGATCGTTCTCGCCCCGGATCAAAACCAACCGACTCGCTCACGAGTCCGATCGATCATCCCAAGGAGCGATCGATCGCTCAAGGGTCGTCAGCTGCCCAAAGGCAAGCTTTTACGCGTCCGAGCTGGGATCTTCCGATCCCGGGTCCACCTAGCCGTTCTAAACAAACACTAACACATACAAGGCCAGTGTGTGCACACGCGGGTGTGAAACAAACCAACAAGGCGCAATTTACCAAATTGCCCTTGCAGTCTACAACGAGCCATAGGGGTAGAGGGACAGGTCCTCACAAGGAGTGAGGAGGGCCTTGGGGAAGGTTACATGGTGCGGAGAGGGCTTCAACTAAGGTGAGGTTGGCTGCTAAAGAGGGATTGCTGGTGGTGGGGAGGTAGGGTTTGGATGAAGGGAATAAGGAAGAAGATGATGATAGGGTGCTGACTGGTCTGAGTGGGGCGGGATCTGGCTGAGGTGGTGAAGCTGGGTAAAGTGGCAGCGGGTGTTGCTCAAGCTGAGGATCTGATAGCTCTGGCTCTTCAACTATCTCCTTGATCTTTTCTTCCCTGATGCTTGCTGCCGCCCCACTTGGAGTTGATCTCGGAATCTCATGTGGAGTCGGAGTCGTATGTGTAGTCCTAATCCAGGTAGAGCTGAGTTTAGGTTCTGCAATCCAAGTCACAGCTAAAATGGGATTTTGACTAGGAATATGAACTCCGGTAGGGCTTGACTGGTTTGTAGGAGAATATCGTTGGATCATAGCTTCCCACTGTTCTGCTGAAGGGTGAGGTAGAGGGATCCAACTTTGGACAGCTTCCTTCCATTGTTCAGCTATAGGGTAAGCCGCACTCCAAGTTTGACTAGGATTCCTAGTTGGAGTAGGATTTGTAATCCTAGTACCAGTAGGATTTTGAGTCCAAGTCGTACTCTGAGCTTGACTCGGATTCCTAGTTGGAGTAGGATTTGTAATCCTATTTCCAGTAGGATTTGGAGTCCAAGTTGTATTCAAATACCAGTTGGTGTTTGCAGGTTTGGGTTGGTTGTAGGGTGGAGGTAATGGCTGATACGGTGGTGATGGATTGTAGGAAAGGCTAGGGTTGTACGGTGCGTAGGGAGGTGGCATAGGCTGCCGGTATGGAGGCTGGGCATGGGCCGGGTATAGGGGCTGGTTTGGTGGCTGAGGAAGGGTAGTGGTATGGGTGAAGGATGGACCGGCTGAGTAGGAGGTTGATATGGTAGTGGAGGGACTCGGCCAGGTACAGTAGGGTTGGGGTTAGGGAACGGATGGCCAAGGGAAAGAGGATGAGTGGGTTGAACGGGTTGGGTAGTAGGCTGGTTAGGAGGAATTGGATTGTAGGCTGCATAGGGTGGAGGTAGATGATGATATGGTAGGGGTATCATAGATGGCGGTATAGGATAGGCTGGTACTCCTGCCATCAGAGTAGCTTCTAGAAGGCTTTGGGCGGCACAGTCCGCGGAACGGAGCTCAGATACCAAGTTGTTACGATGCACCTTCTCAAGGGCTTTCGTACCTGGTCTCTTGCCTGGTCTCGGATCCTCCTTAGTCAAATCTATGGCTAGGTCGAGAGATACCTTTAGGGTTTTAGGAGAAGGACCCTAGGTATTTGACGAGGAAGGCGAAGACTGGAGGAAGAAGACGAATGATAAGAGGGATACCTTGCAGCTTCCTCTATGGTTGGCTGACTTCTCTTGGAGATCCAAGCTAAGGGAGGTGGCGGAGGAGGTGCGGCGGCCAAGGATGGACACCAGTGATGGGGATGTACACTGTAGATGGCAGCGACGGGAGGCGATGGATGGCGGCCGGCTGGTGGAGAGAGAATCCGACAATAGAGAGAGATGAAGGTGGCTGGGGGATTTGTGGAAGATTAAGTTACAGCTACTCCTAGGGTTACAGCTACTCCTAAATTATCCTACTAATAACTCTATTTTATTCTCATAATTCGTCATGCATAAGAACCCTAATACAAGCTATAGAGGTCCTTTTATAGAGAGGCCTCAAGAGAGTTCTACTACAACTTGAATACCTTCTTGCTTGGACAACAAGTAAAAGACTCTTACTAATTCAACTCAAACTGACTCCTAATAACCAAGGATGAACTAAGTAAGCTAGTGACTTGACTGAACCAAAACTAAGACTCAATTAAATAGAAACTGGCTAAGCACAAACTGAACTCAAACTAGGAAAGCAACTAAGAAAGCAATTAAGACTCAACTAAGGAAATAACCAAGTAAGGCCGGCTTGGCTAAGCCACCTCATGGGTCATGGGTCCAGCATGGGTCCACCCATGCTTGAGCTTGGTTTTGGAACTGGTTCAGCTCTGATTTGCCCCTAAGGCTAGCTTGGCTCAACCTGCTCCAAAGGACCTGGTTGCAGCCAGCTCCTTGGTGTTGGCCTGCCCAAGCAAGGACGTGGGTCCCTTCTTGAATTGGCTCAGTTGGTCCTCGTATCAAAAAGCCAGGAAAGGGGGAGAGGATAAGGATGAGGGAGAGGAGAGGAGAGAAAGTCCTCTCTCCCTCTGACAGTGGAGAGCGACCACCAACGGCGGCCGTCCTCTCAAAAATCACCGCCAAGACTTTCTGGCATAGGAATATCGATCTCCTTAGCAAGAAAGATCGATCTCCTTTGCCCAGAAACTCAAACTTGGGCTAAAACACAAGCCCAAGCTCAGATCTTTCGATCCTGGGTCCACCTAACCATTCTAATCAACCACTAACACAAACATGGTCAATGTGTGCGCACGCGGGTGTGGAACAAACTGACAAGGCGCAATTTACCAAATTGCCCTTGTGGTCTACAACGAGCCACGGGCCCGACCCAGGCGGTCGACCCAGGAATGGAGGGACATGTCCTCACATCCTAATACCCTTAAAGGAAATCTTGTCCCGAGATTCGATATGGGCAGGGCTCGGAAACAAAAAAAACAGCTACACAAGACGACAGGACAAGAGGTACCTCGAGAAGGAAACAAGTGCGGAAACTCCTGCCGCATGCGCGCCTCGCGCTCCCAGGTCATCTCCTCGGTGCCTCTGTGCCTCCACAGTACCTTGACCAAGGGAATCGTCTTGCCCCCGCAAGGCCTGATCCCTCCGGTCAAGTACCCGAACTGGCTGCTTGACAAACATCGCGTCTGCCTCAAGCTCAATGTCATCCACCCTGATGACATGAGATGGGTCTGGGTGATACTTCCTCAGCATCGACACATGGAAAGTCGGGTGCACAGCTGACATGTGCTGTAGAAGATCCAGGCGGTAAGCTATCTCGCCGACCCTCTCTAGGATCTCAAATGGCCCGACAAACCTCGGCGCCAACTTGCCACCTCTGCCAAACCTGACAGAACCTCTGTATGGCGATGCTCGTAGGAACACCCTGGCGCCGACTGCAAACTCTAACGGTCATCGCTTCTTATCTGCATAACACTTCTGCCGGCTCTGAGCCGTCAGAAGTCTCTGCCTAATCTGCACTAGCCTCTCCAACCTCTGTACAGCATACTGGGAAACGACACGGCCTACCGTACAACGCCTCGAAAGGTGCTACTCCAAGACTGGACTGGTAGCTGTTGTTGTAGGCGAACTCCACCAAGGGAATGTGCTCCTCCCAGCTGCCTCCGGCATCGAGGACACATGCTCTCAGCATGTCCTCCAAGATCTGGATCGTCCGCTCTGACTGTCCTGTCTGCGGATGAAATGCTGTACTGAAGGTCAGGAGTGTGCCAACTGCCTCCTGAAAGCCTCGCCAGAACCTGCTGGTGAACCTGGGGTCACGGTCTGACACGATAGAAACTGGAACTCCTTGTAGTCTAACCACCTCTCTGACGTACAAAGCTGCCCAACCTGTCCGTCGAGTCTGTCATCCGCATAGGCAGAAAGTGTGCTGATTTGGTCAATCGATCAACGATGACCCAAATCGCGTCATTCCCTCTAGGAGATCTCGGTAGCCCGGTCACAAAATCCATCGTGATGTGCTCCCACTTCCACTCAACTAGTGGAAGCGGCTGAAGTAACCCCGGAGTCCGTTGGTGCTTTGCCTTGACCTTTTGACAGGTAAGGCAATGCGATACGAACTCCGTCACTGCCCTCTTCATCCCGCACCACCAGAACTGCCGCCGCAGGTCCTGGTACATCTTGGTGCCACCGGGATGAACTGCGAAACGAGAGTGATGGAACTCTCGTAGGACGTCGTCTCGTAGAACTGGATCTCCAGGAACCGCTACTCTGCCTCTGAATCGTAGCCCTCCGTCTGACGATACTGTCCAGTCCCCGTCTGCGCCCTCTGTGCCTGCCGATGTGTGCAACTCTTCGAGCTCTGCGTCACTGCGCTGCGCCTCTAATACTCTGGCTAGGACTGCTGGCATACTCTGCACGGTGTAGAGAAATCTACTGGATCCCTGATCCTCGAACTCGAGCCCCAACTTGCCCGTTGTCTCTAGAGCCTGCCACTGCCGCGCTGACAATCCTGCAACTGCTGCTATGGTGTCTCTCACCTGCATGCTTAGCGCGTCTGCTACGATGTTTGCCTTACCAGGATGGTAATGCAACTCAAAGTCGTAGTCCTCCAGTAGCTCCATCCAGCGTCGCTGCCTCAGGTTGAGGTCACGTTGGGTGAAAACGTGCCTCTTGCTCTTATGGTTCGAGAAGAGAGAGAACTTCTCGTCATAGAGGTAATGACGCCAGGTCTTCAGGGCGAAGACCACCGCTGCTAGCTCCAAGTCGTGAGTCGGGTAGTTCCTCTCATGGTTCTTCAGCTGACGAGAACCATAGGAAACTACGTGGCCCTCCTGCATGAGGACACACCCCAAGCCCTCACCGCTGGCGTCGCAGTAGACACTGTAACCAACACCTCGCTCGGGGACGATCAGCACCGGCGCACTAGTCAACCTCGTCCTCAGCTCTACGAAGGCTCGTTCACAAGGATGATCCCACACGAACAGGACGGCCTTCTGTGTCAGTCTGGTCAACGGTCGGGCAACTCTGGAGATGTCCGGCACAAACCGCCTGTAGTAACCCGCCAGGCCCAGGAAACTGCGGACCTCGAACACTGTCCTCGGTCTCTGCCACTGTGCCACTGCCTCGACCTTGTCCGGGTCAACTGATATCCATGCTGCCAACACCACGTGTCCAAGGAATCCCACCTGTGCAAGCCAAAACTCACACTTGGAAGCCTTGGCATAAAGCTGATGCTCCTGAAGAAGCTGCAACACTGTCGCCAAGTGTCACTCGTGCTCCGCCTCTGACCGTGAGTAGATCAGGATGTCGTCGACGAACACTACCACGAACTCGTCTAGGAAAGGCTGGAAGATCCTCCGCATGAGATCCATGAACGTTGCTGGTGCGTTCGTCAGCCCAAACGGCATCACCACAAACTCGTACAAGCCGTACCGAGTACAAATAGCCGTCTTCGGGATGTCGCAATCCCGAACCCTCAACTGGTGGTAGCCGATGCGGAGGTCGATCTTCGAGAACACTGAAGATCCTCACAACTGGTCAAACATGTCCTCTATCCGCGGCATCGGATACCTGTTCTTCACCGTCACCCTGTTGAGCCGCCTGTAGCCTATGCAAAGTCGAAGGGTACTGATCCGAGTCGATCCGACTCGATCAACTGGACCCGAACCCAGAAGAGGAACCAAACTGGTTTAGGCTCTTTCCTAGTTTAACTTGGACTTCCCTAGTTCAAAATAGAGTATTTAATTAGGATTTATTATTATTCTTTTATTGAGTCCTAGTTTATATTTGATTGTTAGGAAGTAATTAAGAGTCCATTTGAGTTAGGAAGTTGAGTTGAGTTTGAAAGCCTTATTACTTGCTAATTAAGCAAGGGGGTTTTTTAGTTGGATTAGGACTCTGTCAAGGTCTCTATAAAAGGACCTCAGTAGTTTGTATGATGAGGATGAATGATGAATGATGAATGAGGAAGAGAATTATTAAGAATAGTTGATAGAATATCATAGGAGTAGAGGTAATGTAGATTCCACCAGATATCCACCATAGATCCACCTTCTTCCCCGTCGGTCATCTTCTCCGCAGCCGGCATCGCCTCCACCCGTATCTCCCTCTCCCCGCCACTTTCTCTCTCCTCCATGTCCGCCACATCAGCGACCCCACGACCTGCCACGTCACCTCTGTCTTCCTCTTCTCTCCCGTGCCCTAGCCAAGCTTCACCGCCTGCATCCTTTCCCCAGCCCTCTCCGGCCGCCCCCGTCACCTCCAAGGCCACCTACGTTCTTCCCTAAGTCCCACGACTCCGCCCATCCCTTTCCTGCCGTCTTCCATCACCTCCGGCGCCGTCCTCGACAAGCCAACCTCCGTCCCCTTCGCCGTCAACCCACTTCTGACCCCTATCTAACCCTCCAAACCATCATAAATCCCTCGCCTATCCTTCGCGACCATCTTCCCAACGTCCCAAGCCCACGCCGATCTCCCCGTCATCGTCCCCTACGCCGGCCACCTCTAAACCCACTGCCGACCTCATAGATCCAACCAATCCGCCGCCTATCTCCCAGATCCGATCCGGTGGATCTCTTCCCCAACACCCCGCGACCCTTCCTGCCACTATCCCGACCGCCGCCGCCGCCCCTACGCCGGCGATCCACTCCGGCGACTCCTCAGTCGTCGGATCTTCGCATCCAACTCTTGACCAACTCTGCCAAACCTAACCAGTTCAGTCAAGTCCATTCCGGTTCAGCCAGTTCAAACCTAATCCAGACTCAGCCAATTAATCCAGACCCAACCCAATCCAATTCCTTGAGCCAGATCCGATCCAGCTGACCAGATTCTGCCAATTGGACTCAAATCAAGTCCGATCATGCCAATTCTGATCGATTGGAGCAGTAGAGACCCGATACGAGAGGATTACGAGTAGACCGCACGTATCGACTTGGTATCAGAGCGCCGTTCCACCGACTGTGTGGCCCATAACCTTCCAGAAACGTCGCCATCATGTACGGAGTATCTCATGAGTGGTGGGAACAACAAATTAAGATTCTGCAGGCCGAGGTAAATCTCTGTTCAACCTTGATGGAACGTAATAGTAGGAGGGTGGAAGGCAATATTAAGGAGTTGAAGCAGATCTCTAATAGGTGGTCAACGTTAACTCAGACTCCGAGCCAGACCCTTATTCCAGCTGCAATCCATATTACGGAACCTGACCCCGAGCCAACTCGGGTTCTGACTCCGTATGCAACTTCTACTGCAACTCCGAGAGCAGCTCCAATTGCAACTCCGAGTTCAACTCCTCCAGACCCGGGTGAACACTTGCTACTACCTTCCGATGATTTTTCTGGATTTTTGCCTATTTTTCCAGATTTTTCCCAGAATATTCTCTCTCCTCTCGGATTGGCTCGAGCCGCGGCTCATCCCTTACCTCCAGCCCGGCTCACCTTCGAGCCGACTACCCTTTGTCCCAGCTCATCCACGGCTCCGTCGGCTCGTCCCCAAGCCACCCCATCACCGATCTCCGACGCCGTTCTCTTCTCCCAACCATCGAGGAGGCACCGGCGTCCATCCCCGAAGCCACCTTGGCCAACCACGACCACGATTGAGGCTTGGATCTCCGAGATCCAATTCCGGCGAACTCCCCTGTTCCGGCCTCCTCCGCTCCGCCACTTTCTGAGGATGATCTCACGATCACACCTCACGAGAAAGGTCCCAAGACCTTCCCGTACCTGTTCCCGACGAGATAAAGCACCGTCGCGGCCTAGATCACCGACGATCTCCGGCGACGACATCCATCGCGCCGCCACCTTCAGATCCGGCGTGTACGAGCCCAATCCGACGATCATATCGTACGGATGGAACCCCCACGTCCCTGCGAAGCTTCCTGTGCCGTTGCCACACTCCGGCGACCTGGTTTCGCCGTTGATCTAGCTCCGGCAGCTTCTCAGCCGTCCGATCAAGACTGCAACTTGATCCAGCCGTTTGATCAGCCTGATCTTCGATCTGAACCTAATCCAAGAGTCCCCAGCAAATAGGACCATCCAGATCAACTCCAGTGATACGAGGTCGAACCATGCTCAGCCTGGGCCAGCCCAACCCACGCCAAGGAATGACTTGATCGAGTCTAGTCCTAGATGTGCAAGCGGAGCCCTAGCTGAACTGGCTTCAAGCCCAAGCCCGATCATGGGCTGGACCAAGACCCATGGCCAGGAGGAACTAAGGAGGTCCCACGCAGGTCGGACCCCACCTCCTAGCTGACCCGACCATGGACCAAGCCGAGACCAAGTCCACGCCCAAGCAAGGATCCATAGTCCCGGCCTTGGAACCAGGTCCCAAGCCTAATCCGGCATTAGGGATCCTAATCCCTAGCTGGATCACTTTCTTAGTTGGTTATTAGTTGATTTATTAGTTTGGATTATGATTGAATCAGTTTTCTATTAGTAGTTATCTTGATTGAGTCTTATTAGGAAAGGATTGTAACTTGCTGATTATAGCAAGATAGTAGTTATCTGATTAGATCTTGTTGAGGCTTCTATAAAAGGACCTCTATAGCTTGTATTAGGGATGCATGGACGAATTTATGAGAGTTATTATTTTAGTAGAGATAAATCGTAGGAGTAGAAGTAATATAGGAGTAGCTAACCCTAGTTTCCACATAAATCCACCAGTCACCTTCATCTCTCTCTACAGCCGGATTATCTCTCCACCAGCCGGCCACCATCCATCGCCGTCCGCCGCTGCCATCTACAGTACACGTCCCCATCACCAGCGACCCCCCTTGGCTGTTGTGCCTCCCTCCACCACGTTCTCCAAGGCTTGGATCTTCAAGAGAAGCCAGCCAACCCTAGAGGAGCTGCAAGGTATCCTTCTCCTCATCCGTCTCCTCCTCTAGTCTTCGCCTTCCTCATCGAATACCTAGGGTCCTTCTCCTAAAACCCTAAAGGTATCTCTCGACCTAGCCATAGATTTGGCTAAAGAGGATCTGAGACAAGGCAAGAGACCAGGTACGAAAGCCCTATAGAAGGTGCATCGTATCATCCAGGTGATTAAGATGCATCCTCAGTCGTTGATCAAGCATTCAAAGGTTGATATGAGCCATGAAAGGAGCTACCCTCCTTATCCAGATGCCATATTCAATCTGATCAGATCTGACTATGATGGTAACACCGGTTTGGCTCAACTGACTCAAGTCCAGATTGACGCCGGTTGAGCCAACCAAGTCAGACATGTTTGGACCAGAGTACGACTCAGCACAGCTGAAGATTCAACTTGGTTCAACCAACTTCTAGCCCAGACTAGTGCAACAGAAGCATGGTCCAGCCATCTTCACTTCATATTGGATCAAAGCCAGCTTGACCCAGATTCAAGCCAAGTCCGTGCACAGTTGATCAGACCATGGAGATCAGATCCCATCCGATGGTCATGGGAAACACTACTGATGGGACATGATGAGGATGATCCAGGAGAGCCACTGAAGATCATATTCATGGAGCTACCTGAGCCGTCAGGTCGACCCCTAGATGCTCTATCCTCTACACAATCTATCAGATGCTTGGTATTGCTACCACTGGACCCATCATGGGATCGACCTGGTTTCACCCCACCGAGTCCAGAGCTACAGAAGCAAGTTGATTCGGTCCAGCCACATATAGCCATCCTACCTAACTTGACTCTGGCCTTGAGGACAAGGCCAATTCTAAAGGAAAGGGGGATGATACAAGTCGATCCGACTCGACCAACTGGACCCGAACCCAAAAGAGGAACCAAACTGGTTCAGGCTCTTTCCTAGTTTGACTTGGACTCCCTACTTCAAACTAGAGTATAATTAGGATTTATTATTATTCTTTTATTGAGTCCTAGTTAATATTTGATTGTTAGGAAGTAATTAAGAGTCCATTTGAGTTAGGAAGTTGAGTTGAGTTTGAAAGCCTTTACTTGCTAATTAAGCAAGGGGGTTTTTTAGTTGGATTAGGACTCTGTCAATGTCTCTATAAAAGGACCTCAGTAGTTTGTATGATGAGGATGAATGAGGAATGAGGAAGAGAATTATTAAGAATAGTTGATCGAATATCATAGGAGTAGAATATCATAGGAATAGAGGTAATGTAGATTCCACCAAATATCCACCATAGATCCACCTTCTTCCCCGTCGGTCATCTTCTCCGCAGCCGACATCGCCTCCACCCGAATCTCCCTCTCCCTGCCACTTTCTCTCTCCTCCACGTCCACCACGTCAGCGAACCCACGCCCAGTCACCTGCCACGTCACCTCCGACTTCCTCTTCACTCCCGTGCCCTAGCCAAGCTTCACCGTCGGCATCCTTTCCCCAGCCCTCTCTGGCCGCCTCCGTCACCTCCAAAGGCCACCTACGTTCTTCCCTAAGTCCCACGACTCAGGCCATCCCTTTCCCACCATCTTCCATCACCTCCGGCGCCGTCCTCGACAATCCGACCTCCGTCCCCTTCGTCGTCAACCCACTTCCGACCCCTATCTAACCCTCCAAACCATCATAAATCCCTCGCCTATCCTTCACAACCATCTTCCCGACGTCCCAAGCCCACGCCGAGCTCCTCGTCGTCGTCCCCGACGCCGGCCACCTCTAAACCCACTGCCGACCTCGTAGATCCAGCCAATCCGCCGCCTATCTCCCAGATCCGATCCGGTGGATCTCTTCCCCCAACACCCCGCGACCCTTCCTGCCACTATCCCGACCGCCGCCGCCACCCCTACGCCGGTGATCCACTCCGGCTACTCCTCAGCCGTCGGATCTTACCAGCCAACTCTTGACCAACTCAGCCAAACCTAACCGGTTCAGTCAAGTCCATTCCGGTTCAGCCAGTTCAAAGCTAATCCAGACTCAGCCAATTAATCCAGACCCAACCCAATCCAATTCCTTGAGCCAAATCTGATCCAGCTGACCAGATTCAGCCAATTGGACTCAAATCAAGTCCGATCAGGCCAATTCTGATCGATTGGAGCAGTAGAGACCCGATATGAGAGGATTACGAGTAGACCGCTCGTATCAGGTACCATCCTTCTTCTTTGCGAACAACACTGGGCCCCCCAGGGAGACATGGTGGGACGGATGAAGCCTATACTGGTAAGCTCGTCTAGCTGGATCTTCAACTCACTTTGCTCTGCTGGTGCCATCCTAAAAGCTGGGAGAGAGATTGGTGCGGTACCTGGTACTAGGTCGATATCAAAATCGACCTCTCTGGACGGTGGAAGCCCTGGCAACACCTCGGGAAACACGTCGGTGTAGTCGCAAACGATCCTGGGAAAACTGCTCTGCTGCACTCCCTCAGAACCGAACAGGGATAGGCTAGCCAACAAGGATGAGAGCTCGCTGCCACGCCTCCCCACACCACAAGCAAAGGAATCAGCTGAGAACCGATCCCCCAACAACACAAACCGTGTCCCGTCAGGTGTCCAAGCGACCACCCTCCGGTGACTACAGTTGATGATAACTCGGTATGCTGCTAACCAGTCCATACCGAGTATCACATCGAAGCCCGTCATGTCTAGCACCCACAGGTCTAGACAGACACGGAGGCCTCCAACCTCCAAGGAACAAGATCGGCAGACCCGGTCTACCCTGGCTGTCCCGCCGATCGGTGAGTCTACAGACTGTGCCACCTCTAACCAACTCGTCTCTAATCCTAGCGATGCCACACACATGCTAGAACTAGAAAGCTGAAAGATACCTCTGAGCACGGATGGCTCTGCCGCTGCCTGCTGGTACTGATGTGGCGGCTGGTAAAGCTGAACGGTGTCCGGCTGCTCACGCTCAGGAAGAGCAAACACACGCCCCCGCTGGGCGCCTCCACCCCTGGAGCGGCTCGGTCCAGCCCTGACCCACGCCCACCACCGCTCCCCTGCCAGGCACCGGACCCCCCGCCTCTACTGCCCTGCGGCATATCGCCCCGCGCTCCTCGCAAAGGACAGTCTCTATGGTAGTGCCCCGGCTGCCCGCACAGGAAACAAGTGGCTGACGCGCCACCAGGCTGCTGACCCTGGCCTCCTCCTGATGGAGCCTGCCCAGACGGCCCGGGTGTCAGGAGAAACTGGCCTGCAAGATTCGGCAGCTACGGCTGGAACTGCTGTGGACGCTGCGACTGCTGCTTGAAAGGTCGCTGACGCCGCTGATGGCCTCTACCGAATCCCCCTCTGAACTGGGGTCTCTGCGGTGTATTGGTAGAGGATGCTGGTGGAACTGCCCGGCACCTCTCGTCCCGCAACTACGCCTCCACTACTAAGGCAAAGTTCAGAGCTGCTGCGTGCGTCTGGAAACGGTGGGAACACGTCTAGCGCATGATCTCTGGACGAAGACCCCACTCGAACTGCCGTGCCCTAGCCACTGGATCTGCTGCCACTGCCCCCGCGAAACGGACCAAGTGCGTGAACCGGGTGGCATACTGCTCAACAGAGTGAGTACCCTGCAGAAGGGACTGGTACTCGCGAGACAGAGCGTCACGCGTACTCTCCGGGAAGTACGCGTCCAAGAACAACGCTCTGAATTCCTCCCACATCGGCTCCTCTCCGCCACTGGTGTACTGGGCGGTGCACCACCAGTCAAGACCGTCACCATCGAACCGGAACACCGCGAGGGTGACCCGGATCCGGTCATCCTCGATGAAGAGAGCATCGAGAACGCGTGTGACTCCTCGGAGCTAGCCGTCTGCCGTGGCCGGATCTCCAGTCTCACCGCTGAACGAAGGCGGGTTCAACCGCTGGAAATCCGTCATGACCGCCGCCGTGGCCCGCCCGTCGACCGGAGCGAGAACCCCCTCCTCGGCGAGAAGGGTCTCCTCCCGTGTGACCGAAACCGTCGCTTGTGATGGCCCAGTCCGTCGAGCTCGTACCGCCCTAGCGGGAACCTCCCTGCTCGGTTGGGCGGGACAACCGGGTCGTGCCCCACCCCGACCGATAACCAAAGGCAGGTCTCGAACTCCCGCCATCTGCGTGATCACCAACGACAAACGAGCATTCACTCGTCAGAAGCCGCAGAACAAAACAGCACAAACAGAAAGCGGAAAAACATAACACATCAAAAGGAGCATGCACGGATGTTCTAAACATAGAACTATCCCATCCCACACTCAAACTCAACCGAATCCTGATCCTAACCCTGGGATCTACAACCTATGCTCTGATACCAAGCTGTCGCGCCCTGACCCGCGAAAGCCCAACCGGGCCGAGTGACGCGAACCGAAACCTAACAAACCGCGGAAAGTATTGGCGAGGGTTTCCTCTACCTTATTGGTCTCCCTAGCAGTTCACCAAAACACCCTCAATTTAAAAGACATAATTGAACAAACATCGAACCCAAGATTACAAAACCCAAGTGAATTAAATATACATATCTTCGGAGAGGGGAAGATTCAAATACAACATATAACACTCCCGTAGGAGATTAACTAAAATAGGTTTAAAGCTGTAAAAGATCACCACCTCTCAAACTCCGCCTGGCGCCGCCGCACCGCCGACCAACTGCCCGGTAGGGGCCACCAAAGAGGCGCTAACGCAAGCACCTACAAAACGCAGCACGGGTAGGAGTGAGCATAAAGTTCAGTAGGGTTCTACACTACGACACACAGAAGGAAGAGGGAAACGTAACAATGTCGCCCTCAAGTAAGACCTGGGTGTATACATGGGCCCCATAACCCCACCGCGTGTCCCTGAGGCCCACGATGATACGTGGACGAACTGAGCCAATCCAAGAAGGGACCCACGTCCTTGCTTGGGTGGGCCCACGCCAAGGAGCTGGCTGCAACCAGGTCACTTTGGGCGTCCTAAGCCCAACCAGCCAAAAGGATTCTTATTCCCTAGCTGGTTTGCTTACTTAGTTGATTTCCTAGTTAGTAGTTATCTTGATTGAGTCAGTTTCCTAGATTGAGTTCAGTTTATGATTTGCTTAAATCAGTTCCTATTATGAGTCCTTGTTATTAGGAAGTTGAGATAAGATTGAGTCTTATTAGGAAAGTCTGGTTACTTGCTGATTAAAGCAAGGTAGTATTCAGGTTGTAGTAGAACTCTCTTGAGGCCTCTATAAAAGGACCTCCATAGCTTGTAATTATGCAGGGACGAATTTATGAGAGTTATTATTTAGTAGAGATAAATCTTAGGAGTAGAAGTAATATAGGAGTAGCTGTAACCCTAATTCCACAACCCACCAGCCACCTTCATCTCTCTCTACTGCCGGATTCTTTCTCCACCAGCCGGCCACCATCCATTGCCGTCCACCGCTGCCATCTACAGTGCACGTCCCCATCACCGGCGTCCCCTTGGCTGCCGTGCTTCCCTCCACCACATTCTCCAAGGCTTGAATCTCCAAGAGAAGCCAGCCAACCCTAGAGGAGCTGCAAGGTATCCCTCTTCTCATCCGTCTCCTCCTCTAGTCTTCGCCTTCCTCGTCGAATACCTAGGGTCCTTCTCCTAAAACCCTAAAGGTATCTCTCGACCTAGCCATAGATTTGGCTAAAGAGGATCTGAGATAAGGCAAGAGACCCGGTACGAAAGCCCTTGAGAAGGTGCATCGTATCACACGATCATGGTCTTCCATCCGAACTGGTCACATGTAAGGTCACACTCAGTAGCAGGAAACAACACTGCTGACTCACAAGCAGGAACCCGACACTGCAGGCTGAAAATGGCACCGCTGAGTACGCCACTCCTCTACTAAAGGGTCAACACAGTGGAACATCGGCTACACCTCAGCATCCGACTCGAGGCCGACACGACCTCTACAATCACCAAGCAACATGTGTACCAGTCATCTAGACGTATCATCAAGTTTGACTGGACATCACAATTTCAACCGGGTCCAAACTACCCAACCCCGGTCCTAGGGCTAAATCCGAGCATCCAGCCTCGGGATGGCAACCCACAAATCACCAACGCCCTAACCATGTAACTAATGCACAACAAAGAATGTATGCAATGAACATACACAAGTAAGAGGTAAGCATGCAACAGTATGATAAGACAACATACAAGTCCAACTGAATCGCTGCAGCGGTACTACCAACCGCTACCAGCCAATCCACAGCGGGTCCCGGCATTACGACGGTACCGCGACCGTCAACCGCGGAGTCCTGCAACAGGAAGCAACCCCGAAAACTCTGATGAACAGTAAAATATAATATTATATGTTCCGAACATATAATATTATTTAAATCACCAAAATCCTCTTCTTAGAAGCTAATTGACCCCGTCAATCCGACGTCTAAATGACGTCGGATTCTAGATCCAACATAGACATCAGTAGATCAACATGCTGGGATCAACATATAAAAAATTGGGAAACATCCAACGGCTCAATTAACGGGACAACACTAATCAAAACCGCTAATCGCACTAACTTACCATTACTTGCTGCAACGCAGCCCACCCGTAAGAAATTCATAACAAATCGTAGACAAATCAGAAAATTATGTAATCAGTTGGGTCTGAGAGTAGATTCAAAGATCTACAACTCTTATGTTCATCATAACCCAATATCATGCACGTACCGATCGGAAAACTCACCGTAAGCCGGCTGTTCTTCAAGAACAGCAGAAACCGGAAAATCCGAGATTAAACATGCTTAAATCCTACTAAAATCTCAACCAAAGCTTATGAAACTTACAACAGAAATTACACTAAGCAAGAGGCATCCAAAAACACCAAGAACAACAAGATCTAACGTCTAGATCAAAAGAAAGCCCCTGAACTAACTCAAGTAGGTAGAAACCTATCGGAAACGCAAATCCTTAGTTGATTCCCCGCTAACCAATCACCAACCCAGCTTCAAACCACACCAGGGATCTTCCTCATGCCGCCACGGATCCAACGAGCCTTCAAACGTCCAAAACCGTGGCCGGAGGAGGGAGAACGGAGAGGAAGAAGTGGCTGCCGGAAAACAGGCGAAGCAGAGCCGCGGGAAGAAGAAGGAAGAAGGAAGAAGAAGGAGAAGGAGAAGAGGAAGAAGGGAAAGAGGAAAAGCCAGGAAAGGGGGAGAGGATAACGATGAGGGAGAGGAGAGGAGAGAAAGTCCTCTCTCCCTCTAACAGTGGAGAGCGACGGCCGCCGTTGGCCGTCCTCTCAAAAATCACTGCCAATACTTTCTGGCACAGGAAGATCGATCTTGTTAGTAAGGAAGATCTATCTCCTTAGCAAGAAAGATCGATCTCATTTTCCCAGAAACTCAAACTTGGGCTAAAACACAAGCCCGAGCTTGGATCTTCCGATCCCTGGTTCTCCTACCATTCTAATCAACCACTAACACAAACATGGTTAGTGTGTGCACACGCGGGTGTGGAACAAACCGACAATGCGCAATTTACCAAATTGCCCTTGTGGTTTACAACGAGCCACAGGCCCGACCCAGGCGGTCGACCCACAATTGGAGGGACAGGTCCTCACATGCACAGTGTCGCGCCCCGACCCGCGAAAGCCCAACCGGGCCGGGCGACGCGAACCGGATCTTAACTAAATGCGGAAATAATGGCGAGGGGTTCCCTCTAACTTTCTGATTTCATTAAACAGTTCATAAGCACCCCTGAATAATACAATAATTTCAAACCTCAAAAGATATAATATAATATTCAAAAACCTCAAAGGGGTTACAACAGTTTATACATCATACTCCCGTAGGAGACTAACTATAACAAAAGTGTAGAAAGTGATCATCGATCCTCAGACCCCGACAGACGCCGCCGCGCCACCAAACGCCTACCCGGTAGGGGCCACTGAAGAAGAGCTAACGCCTGCACTGCAAACGCAACCCGGGTAGGAGTGAGCATAAAGCTCAGAAGGGTTCTACACTACGTCACACAGAAGGAAGGGAACGCAAGAGTGTCGCCCTCGAGTAAGACCTAGGTGTATACAGGGGTCCCATAACCCCACCGCGTGTCCCTGAGACCCAGGGGCAGCACTCTCCCGCTCAAGCCAGATCCGATCCAGCTAGCCAGATCCGCCAATTGGACTCAAATCAAGTCCGATCAGGCCAATTCTGATCGATTGGAGCAGTAGAGACCCGATACGAGAGGATTACGAGTAGACTGCTCGTATCAGCGTGTTTGCATTGATTATAGGAAACTCAATGCTTTGACTAGAAAAGATCACTTCCCTCTTCCTTTCATTGATCAAATATTAGAAAGACTTTATGGTCAGAGTTATTATTGTTTCCTAGATGAATATTCAAGGTATAACCAAGTTGTAGTCGATCCTCAAGATCAAGAGAAGACTACTTTCACATGCCCTTTTGGAACTTTTGCTTACCGTAGGATGCCTTTTGGTCTTTGTAATGCACCTGTGACTTTTCAAAAGTGTATGATGGCTATCTTCTCTGATATGATTGATAAATTCTTAGAAGTCTTCATGGATGATTTTTCTATATTTGGAAATTCTTTTGAATCTTGTTTAGATAATCTTTCTAAAGTCCTTGATGAATGCATTGAAACTAACTTAATTTTGATTTGGTAAAAGAGTCATTTTATGGTTCAGGAAGGAATTGTCTTAGGTCACATTGTGTAGGGCTAAAGTTGAGTTAATTGCCAAATTACCTCCACCTTCATCTGTGTGTCAGATTCGCTCTTTTATAGGCCATGCTGGATTCTACCGTCGATTCATCAAAACAATTTCCAAAATTTCATGACCCTTGTGTGAATTACTGGTCAAAGATGCTCCTTTTGTCTTCAATAATGCAGGTTTGACAGCTTTTAAAACTATCCGTGATTTAGTTTCCACCGCACCTATAGTTCATACTCCTTACTACTCCTTACCTTTTGAACTTATGTGTGATGCTTTTGATTCTGCCGTAGGAGTTATTTTAGGACAGCGAGTACATAAAGTTCCGCATATGATTTATTATTATGCTAGTAAGACCCTCTTTGAATCTCAATTGAATTATACCACTACTGAGAAGGAATTATTAGCCATAATATTTGCATTGGAAAAGTTCCGTCCCTATCTCCTAGGTTCTAAAATTCTTATCTACACTGATCATGCTGCTCTGCGATATCTTTTCGTTAAAAAGGATGCCAAACCTAGACTGATTCGATGGATCTTTCTTTTGCAAGAATTTGATCTAGAGATTAGGGATAAGAAAGGTTCAGAAAATGTAGTTGCTGATCACTTGTCTCGCCTTCCTTTGGAATATATTCTTGATAACACTCCTGTTGATACGTCCTTTCCCGATGAGCATCTCTTTCAAGTGACTCGTCTTTCACTGCCTTGGAATGCACGTCTAGTGAATTATCTTGTTTCAGGCAAGCTTCCCGACTCATGGTCTAAAAATGCTAAAGATAGATTCTTTTATCAAATTAAATATTATATATGGGAAGACCCTGAATTAATTAAGCATTGCTCTGATCAAGTAAGTAATTAGATGATGTGTGTCTGAGTCAGAAGTTCATGACATTCTCACTTTCTGTCATACACTTGCATGTGGTGGTCATTTTTCCAGAACGATTACCGCTTCAAAAGTTCTACAAGGTGGATTTTATTGGCCTTCAATTTTTAAGGATTCTCATAATTTCTGCCAATCTTGCATTAGAGGTCAGAAAACTGGAAATATCTCTCGTAGGAATGAGATGCCTCAGACTCCGATTTTAGTTGCTGATATTTTTTATCTATGGGTTATAGATTTTATGAGACCCTTTCCACCTTCATTTGGTTTTCAGTATATCCTTGTTGTTGTTGACTATGTTTCTAAATGGGTAGAAGCTATAGCAACCAAGTCAAATGATCATAGAGTTGGGTTAAATTTCTTCAAAGTAATATCTTCTCTAGATTTGGTTGTTCTTGTGCGATTATTAGCGAATATTTTAATAATCAACATTTTGCTTCCCTCCTGAGAAAGTAGTCTATCACACATAAAGTAGCCACTCCCTATCATCCTCAGACTAGTGGTCAAGTAGTTTCTAATAGGGAAAAGCGCATATTAGAGAAAACCGTTCGCATTGACCGTATAGATTGGGACATAAAGCTAGATGATGCATTGTGGGCTTACATGACTGCTTATAAAACACCTATTGGTATGTCCCCATATCGATTAATTTTTTGTAAGCTTTGTCATTTACCTGTTGAATTAGAACATCGAGCTATGTGAGCCATTAAAAAGTTTAATACAGATACCAATGCTGTCACAGTGATACGAGGTCGAACCAAGCTCAGCATGGGCCAACCCAACCCACGCCAAGGAAGGACTTGATCGAGTCAAGTCCTAGAAAGTCCTAGATGTGCAAGTCGAGCCCTAGCTGAACTGGCTTCAAGCCCAAGCCCGAGCATGGGCTGGACCAAGACCCACACCCATGAGGAACTAAGGAGGTCCCACGCAGGTCGGACCCCACCTCCTAGCTGACCCGACCATGGACCAAGCCAAGACCAAGTCCACACCCAAGCATGGATCCATAGTTCCGGCCTTGGGAACCAGGTCCCAAGCCTAATCCGGCATTAGGGATCCTAATCCCTAGCTGGATCACTTTCTTAGTTGGTTATTAGTTGATTTAATAGTTTGGATTATGATTGAGTCAGTTTTCTATTAGTAGTTATCTTGATTGAGTCTTATTAGGAAAGGATTGTAACTTGCTGATTATAGCAAGATAGTAGTTATCTGATTAGATCTTATTGAGGCCTCTTGTATTAGGTATGCATGACGAATTATGAGAATAAAATAGGTTTATTAGTAGGATAATTTAGGAGTAGATGTAACCCTAGGAGTAGCTGTAACTTAATCTTCCACAAATTCTCCAGCCACCTTCATCTCTCTCTATTGCCGGATTCTCTCTCCACCAGCAGGCCACCATCCATCGCCGTCCGCCGCTGCCATCTACAGTACACGTCCCCATCACCGATGACCCCCCTTGGCTGCTGTGCCTCCCTCCACCACGTTCTCCAAGGCTTGGATCTCCAAGAGAAGCCAGCCAACCCTAGAGGAGCTGCAAGGTATCCCTCTTCTCATCCGTCTTCTCCTTCAGTCTTCGCCTTCCTTGTCGAATACCTAGGGTCCTTCTCCTAAAACCCAAAAGGTATCTCTCGACCGAGCCATAGATTTGGCTAAAGTGGATCTGAGACAAGGCAAGAGACCAGGTACGAAAGCCCTTGAGAAGGTGCATCGTATCAACTTGGTATCAGAGCTCCGTTTCGTGGACTGTGCAGCCCAAAGCCTTCTAGAAGCTACTCTGATGGCAGGAGTACCAGCCTATCCTATACTGCCAGCTATGATACCCTTACCAAATCATCATCTACCTCCACCCTATGCAGCCTATAATCCAATTCCTCCTAACCAGCCTACTACCCAACCGGTTCAACCCACTCATCCTCTTTCCCTTGGCCATCCATTCCCTAACCCTAACCCTACTGTACCTGGCCGAGTCCCTCCACTACCATATCAGCCTCCTACTAAGCCAGTCCATCCTTCACCCATACCTGGTCCCACTACCCTTCCTCCGCCACCATACCAGCCCCTATACCCGGCCCATGCCCAGCCTCCATACCAGCAGCCTATGCCACCTCCCTACGCACCGTACAACCCTAGTCTTCCCTACAATCCATCACCACTGTATCAGCCATTTGCTCCACCCTACAACCAACCCAAACCTGCAAACACCAACGGGTATTTGAGTACAACTTGGACTCCGAATCCTACTGGAAATAGGATTACAAATCCTACTCCAACTAGGAATCAGTCAAGCTCAGAGTACGACTTGGACTCAAAATCCTACTGGTACTAGGATTACAAATCCTACTCCAACTACGAATCCTAGTAAAACTTGGAGTGCCGCTTACCCTACAGCTGAACAATGGAAGGAAGCTGTCCAAACTTGGATCCCTCTACCTCACCCTTCAGCAGAACAGTGGGAAGCAATGATCCAACGATATTCTCCTACAATCCAGTCAAGCCCTACCGGAGTTCATATTCCTAGTCAAAATCCCATTTTAGCTGCGACTTGGATTGCGGAACCTAAACCCAGCTCTACCTGGATTAGGACTACACATACGACTCCGACTCCACATGAGATTCCGAGATCAACTCCAAGTGGGGCGGCAGCAAGCATCAGGGAAGAAAAGATCAAGGAGATAGTGGAGGAGCCAGAGCTATCAGATCCTCAGCTTGAGCAACACCCGCTGCCACTTTACCCAGCTTCACCACCTTAGCCAGATCCCGCCCCACATCTCAAACCAGTCAGAAGCCTATCATCATCTTCTTCCTTATTCCCTTCGTCAAAACCCTACCTCCCCCCCACCAGCAATTCCTCTTTAGCAGCCAACCTCACCTTAGTTGAAGCCCTTCCCGCACCAAGTAACCTTCCCCAAGGCCCTCCTCAGTCCTACAATCCCAAATCCCTCTCCTTCAACTCCGGCAACAACCTCAAAGGTAATCGCTGCCTACCTGTCCCTGATCCTACCATAACCTCCTTCCATGGCCCACTAAAGGATCTCTCAAGCCACCAAAGACTGTCCCCTAACCCTCCTGACCCTTCCCATAGCCTTACCGAGGCCGACCCCAAACCCCCTCCAGATCCGCCACCTGGACCGAACCCCCATCCTCTCATCCCCTCTTCTCCATGGGATCCAAACCCTGATGAACCTCCCTCACCGGCAACCAAGTTCCGTCCCCTCTGCGTTGCCAGAGCACTTCAGCCATCTGATCAGATCAAATCAAATCACAGCGGTTTGAACCTGATCAAACCCCGACTCCATCACCTACAATTGATCGAGTCAGATTGCAGCTTACAAGTGATACGAGATCGAACCAAGCTCAGCCTGGGCCAGCCCAACCCACGCCAAGGAAGGACTTGATCGAGTCTAGTCCTAGATGTGCAAGCCGAGCCCTAGCTGAACTGCCTTCAAGCCCAAGCCCGAGCATGGGATGGACCAAGGAGCAGGACCCACGCCCAGGAGGAAGTAAGGAGGTCCCAAGCAGGTCGGACCCCACCTCCTAGCTGACCCGACCATGGACCAAGCCAAGACCAAGTCCACGCCCAAGCATGGATCCATAGTCCTGGCCTTGGAACCAGGTCCCAAGCCTAATCCGGAATTAGAGATCCTAATCCCTAGCTGGATCACTTTCTTAGTTGTTATTAGTTGATTTATTAGTTTGGATTATGATTGAGTCAGTTTTCTATTAGCCGTTATCTTGATTGAGTCTTATTAGGAAAGGATTGTAACTTGCTGATTATAGCAAGATAGTAGTTATCTGATTAGATCTTGTTGAGGCCCCTATAAAAGGACCTCCATAGCTTGTATTAGGTATGCATGACGAATTATGAGAATAAAATAGAGTTATTAGTAGGATAATATAGCAGTAGCTGTAACCCTAGGAGTAGCTGTAGCTTAATCTTCCACAAATTCCCCAGCCATCTTCATCTCTCTCTATTGCCGGATTCTCTCTCCACCAGCCGGCCACCATCCATCGCCGCCCCGTCGCTGCCATCTACAGTGCACGTCCCCATCACCGCCGTCCATCCTTGGCCGCCGCAACTCCTCCGCCACCTCCCTTGGCTTGGATCTCGAAGAGAAGCCAATCAACCATAGAGGAAGCTGCAAGGTATCCCTCTTATCATCCGTCTCCCTCCTCTAGTCTTCGCCTTCCTCGTCGAATACCTAGGGTCCTTCTCCTAAAACCCTAAAGGTATCTCTCGACCTAGCCATAGATTTGGCTAAGGAGGATCCGAGATCAGGCAAGAGACCCAGGTACGAAAGCCCTAGAGAAGGTGCATCGTATCAACTTGGTATCAGAGCTCCGTTTCGCAGACTGTGCCGCCCAAAGCCTTCTAGAAGCTACTCTGATGGCAAGAGTACCAGCCTATCCTATACCGCCATCTATGATACCCCTACCATATCATCATCTACCTCCACCCTATGCAGCCTACAATCCAATTCCTCCTAACCAGCCTACTACCCAACCGGTTCAACCCACTCATCCTCTTTCCCTTGGCCATCCGTTCCCTAACCCTAACCCTACTTTACCTGGTCGAGTCCCTCCACTACCATATCAGCCTCCTACTCAGCCGGTCCATCCTTCACCCATACCTGGTCTCAATACCCTTCCTCCGCCACCATACCAGCCCCTATATCCAGCCCTTGCCCAGCTTCGGATACCATTAGATCCACCATGGGACCGACCAGGTTTCTCACCACCGAGTCCAAAGTTGCAGTTGCGGTCCAGCCAGGTCACTCCGGGTCGACAAGAGCAGAGTTCTCTTCCCTCGGCAAAGGCCTTGAGGACAAGGCACTCTTCGAAGGGGGAGGGGATGATACGAGGTCGAACCAAGCTCAGCCTGGGCCAGCCCAACCCACGCCAAGGAAGGACTTGATCGAGTCTAGTCCTAGATGTGCAAGCCGAGCCCTAGCTGAACTGGCTTCAAGCCCAAGCCCGAGCATGGGCTGGACCAAGGCGCAGGACCCACGCCCAGGAGGAACTAAGGAGGTCCCACGCAGGTCGGACCCCACCTCCTAGCTGACCCAACCATGGACCAAGCCAAGACAAAGTCCATGCCCAAGCATGGATCCATAGTCCCGGCCTTGGAACCAGGTCCCAAGCCTAATCCGGAATTAGGGATCCTAATCCCTAGCTGGATCACTTTCTTAGTTGGTTATTAGTTGATTTATTAGTTTGGATTATGATTGAGTCAGTTTTTTATTAGTCCTTATCTTGATTGAGTCTTATAAGGAAAGGATTGTAACTTGCTGATTATAGCAAGATAGTAGTTATCTGATTATATCTTGTTGAAGCCCCTATAAAAGGACCTCCATAGCTTGTATTAGGTATGCATGACGAATTATGAGAATAAAATAGAATTATTAGTAGGATAATATAGGAGTAGCTGTAACCCTAGGAGTAGCTGTAACTTAATCTTCCACAAATTCCCCAGCCACCTTCATCTCTCTCTATTGCCGGATTCTCTCTCCACCAGCCGGCCACCATCCATCGCCGCCCGTCGCTGCCATCTACAGTGCACGTCCCCATCACCGGCGTCCATCCGTGGCCGCCGCAACTCCTCCGCCACCTCCCTTGGCTTGGATCTCCAATAGAAGCCAGCCAACCATAGTGGAAGCTGCAAGGTATCCCTCTTATCATCCGTCTCCCTCCTCCAGTCTTCGCCTTCCTCGTCGAATACCTAGGGTCCTTCTCCTAAAACCCTAAAGGTATCTCTCGACCTAGCCATAGATTTGGCTAAGGAGGATCCGAGATCAGGCAAGAGACCAGGTACGAAAGCCCAAGAGAAGGTGCATCGTATCAACAAGACTTGGTCAGATTCCATCCAAGCACAACCATGTTTGGTAACACCAACCAGATCCGACCAAGCTCAGATCAGACCAGGCTAAGTCAGACTCAATTGGATGCAGCCAGAATCAATCCGGCTAGATCTGATTGTAGCCAGCCAAGCTCCATCAAGTTCAGACAAACTGAACCTGATCAAGATCCAAATAGTGCAGCAGAAGCGTGGCCCAGCCGACTTCACTTCAGACTGGACCAAAGCGAGCTTGACTCAGCATCAAGCCAAGACCCTGCACATCCGACAAGGCCATGGAGATCAGATCCCGTTCTTTGGTCATGGGCGACACTATTCATGGGACGTGATGAGGATGATCCAGGAGAACCATTGAAGATCCCATGCTTGGAGCCACCTGAACCATCAGATTGTCCCCCGGATGTTCCGTCCTCGGCACGACTGTATCCAGCCGCCGTCTTGGGTCTACTTCCACCTTGGAAGGATTTGATTCAGGTTGACCGAGTCTTTGACCTAGGATGCCAGCACTTGAGGTGGCCCAATCATCGATTTACAGCCGCCCTCTACTTCTTGGAGTTCCAGAGGCCGCCAGATCCACCTAAGTTACAGCCTCCTTCCAGACTGGCAGCATGGCCGCCTAACTCGCCGCTTCGGATACCATTAGATCCACCATGGGACCGACCAGGTTTCTCACCACTGAGTCAAGTGTAGTTGTTGTTACGGTCCAGCCAGGTCACTCCGGGTCGACAAGAGCAGAGTTCTCTTCCCTCAGCAAATTCAGGCCTTGAGGACAAGGCACTCTTCGAAGGGGGAGGGGATGATACGAGCTCGAACCAAGCTCAGCCTAGGCAAGCCCAACCCACGCCAAGGAAGGACTTGATCGAGTCTAGTCCTAGATGTGCAAGCCGAGCCCTAGCTAAACTGGCTTCAAGCCCAAGCCCGAGCAAGGGCTGGACCAAGACCCACGCCCAGGAGGAACTAAGGAGGTCCCACGCAGGTCGGACCCCACCTCCTAGCTGACCCGACCATGGACCAAGCCAAGACCAAGTCCACGCCCAAGCGTGGATCCATAGTCCCGGCCTTGGAACCAGGTCCCAAGCCTAATCCGGCATTAGGGATCCTAATCCCTAGCTGGATCATTTTCTTAGTTGGTTATTAGTTGATTTATTAATTTGGATTATGATTGAGTCAGTTTTCTATTAGTAGTTATCTTGATTGAGTCTTATTAGGAAAGGATTGTAACTTGCTGATTATAGCAAGATAGTAGTTATCTAGTTTGATCTTGTTGAGGCCTCTATAAAAGGACCTCCATAGCTTGTATTAGGTATGCATGACGAATTATGAGAATAAAATAGAGTTATTAGTAGGATAATTTAGGAGTAGCTGTAACCCTAGGAGTAGCTGTAACTTAATCTTCCACAAATTCCCCAGCCACCTTCATCTCTCTCTATTGCCGGATTATCTCTCCACCAGCCGGCCACCATCCATCGCCGTCCTTCGCTGCCATCTACAGTACACGTCCCCATCACCGGCGACCCCCCTTGGCTGCTGTGCCTCCCTCCACCACGTTCTCCAAGGCTTGGATCTCCAATAGAAGCCAGCCAACCCTAGAGGACATAGCTCACGGTGATGTTATTGAGTCCATCGAGCTAACGGACCAGTGCTATAACTGACCTTTTTAGGCTCGTCTAGCGAAAGATGTAAAATTACACACTTCCTGTGAGGCAACCCAGTTTTATGATTTTTCCTTAGTTTTTTAGAATTTCTTTAATTTTTAGGTTTTTCCCATGTTTTTTTTTCCGATTTTTCCTATATTTGTTCCTTTATTTTCCTTCAAGAATAATAATAATAACTTGAAATTGAAAACTCCTGGTTCACGGTCGACCATCGCATCGATTGTTGCATTGTCTGTGAGCCTTTGTCATGAAAAAGGCTTTTTTGGTTCAATGCAACGATCGACCGTCGCCTCCTCAACCAAATCCTATCATCCACGGTCGATCGGCCGATCGACCTTCCCATCAACCGTTGTCTTATTTTCTCATCACACGGTCGACCATCGCCTTCGTTTCCCAAGATCACCCACTCCCATGGTCGACCGTTGGATCGACCGCCAATAACATTTTTTCTGCTCGAGCAGATCTACAATCAGATTTCAATCTAATCCTACTCTAACTTAAATTTAGTTCATCCTCTATTTAAATCCGCCCGTTCATGACTTCCTATCTCATCTCTTGCGCTTCGATCTCTCTGTCGATCGACCGGCAACTTCCTTCCTGCTCTGTTCCTTCATCGTCCTCCCTTCCGACCATCGTCGATCACCTCTTCCACCACCCAAGCCACTGCCTTCCTCACTCCGTTCCTCTTCCATCTTTCTGGTCTCATCCTCTCTTTAGCCATTGGTGTGCTTTGTCGTTTCCGCCGAAGCCTTAGTCTATTCCTCTACCATGCCCAGCGACCAGTTTTCGCTCAACTGTTCGTAGACACGCGTCGCGCCCCTCGTCAGGCCTAGCCAGATCACCAAATTGCAATATGTCTCAATCGAGCCAATCCTCTTACTCTTCTGATGATAGTCCGCTTCACTCCCTGATGTCCGAATTCGCACCTGGATCTCCACTGTTGCAGGCATCGTGGTTCTCCTCAGACGATGACTCGATGAGTACTGCCAATTCCCCGACACCACCATCGCCACCAACGGTCTTATGCTTTCCACCTAGAGTAATTTCTGAACCCGATGCACCTGTTGATTCCTCTGATGCCTATCCCGTTGGTGTTGAGTTCTACAGGTTGTTACCTCCTGCGGATTTGTTTGCCCACATCATATATGACATTCAGCATGCTCTAGACCTTGATGATCCTGGGTATCTTTCCAAAGTCCTGGTGGTTCAACACTCGTAGTGCTTCCACGTTCCCTCATTGGTCCTGCTCTTCTGATGCCTCCTGAGTCACCATATGCATCGGATGACCCTGACCGTCCGCCGACCCCGACCGATGCCTAGTGACTATGATTCTGAGGAAGAAGCCAACGAGGACGAGTTGGATGATGAATGAGGAGCTTTGCTGATTTTGTTTCTTTAGGACTATTTTAGTGGATGATTGCTTATCTAGGTTTTATATTATCTTGGTGATATGGTCTGCAGCAAGGATGCTCGTGTAGTTAGTCTTTCTTTTTCTTTTTGGAATTTAGTGCATCTTTTGAATCATGTAGATGACCGATCCTCAAAGTTTCTACATTCAATCAAAACACTTATATTTGATATTTTGGAAAGGTTCTTTTATGGCAGGTTTTCCTGTAGAAACTAATTGTGGGCGATTAATCCATACACCGATCAGGGAATATTATTTTTGCTTTTTATATGTCTCTTATAAAAGAAATTTATGATAAATATAGCTGTTTAGAAATTTATCTTATGAATTATTCTGTTTAGAAATATAGCCCTAGATGGCAATTTTTTAGGGAATATAGCTGTTTAGGGAATATAGCTGTTTAGAAATATAGCCCTAGATGGCAATTTTTTGGGCATATAGCTGTTTAGGGAATATAGCTGTTTAGAAATATAGCCCTAGATGGCAATTTTTTTGGCTTTATTATTTTAGTATCCTTTAGAGACTTTTATGATATTTATTGATAAATATAGCTGTTTAGAAATTTATCTTATGAATTATTCTAATACTTGTATGTCATATAAGGGATAGTAAATTTTTGCTAGGCAAGATATATTAATATACTTTAACACTTTTATCATGATTTAAGGATGATATGACGTATCCTAATGCACATGTTCACTTTCACATGTTGAAGAGTTGATATTGGATTCTAAGCATGATACGATGCACCTTCTCTAGGGCTTTCGTATCTGGTCTCGTGCCTAGTCTCGGCTCCTCCTTAGCCAAAGCTATGGCTAGGTCGAGATATACCTTTAGGGTTTTAGGAGAAGCACCCTAGGTATTCGACAAGGAAGGCTGAAAACCGGAGGAGAGAGACGGATGAGGAAGAGGATTACCTTGCAGCTTCCTCAATGGTTGGCTGGCTTCTCTTGGAGATCCAAGCCTTGGAGAACGTGGGTGATGGCTGGTAGTGGTGATGATGGTGGCGGAGGAGTGGACGGCAGCGGAGAAGGAGACCGGTGATGGAGAAGGACCGGCTGTAGAGAGAGATGAAGGTGGCTGGTGGATTATGAGCAAACTAGGTTACAGCTACTCCTAGGTTTACAACTACTCCTAGGTTTACAGCTACTCCTAAATTATTTTACTAATAACTCTATTTTATTCTCATAATTCGTCATGCATAATACAAGCTATGGAGGTCCTTTAATAGAGGCCTCAAGAGAGTTCTACTACAACCTGAATACCTTCATGCTTGGACAGCAAGTAAAAGACTCTTACTAATTCAACTCAAACTGACTCCTAATAACCAGGAATGAACTAAGTAAGCTAGTGACTTGACTCAACCAAAACTAGGACTCAATTAAATAGAAACTGGCTAAGCACAAACTGAACTCAAACTAAGAAATCAACTAAGTAAGCAAACCAGCTAGGAAATAGGAATCCTTTTGGCTGGTTAGGCTTAGGACGCCCAAAGGGATCTGGGTACAGCCAGCTCCTTGGCATGGGCCCACCCAAGCAAGGACGTGGGTCCCTTCTTGGGATGGCTCGGTTCGACCTCGTATCATCCCCCTTCCCTTCGAAATGGGCCTTGTCCTCAAGGCCTGAATTTGCTGAGGGAAAAGGGCTCTGCGCTTGTCGGACCGAAGTGACCTGGCTGGACCGCAACTGTTGCTCTAAACTCGGCGGTGAGAATCCTGGTCGCACCCATGGTGGATCTAATGGTATCCGAAGCGGCGAGTCAGGGGCCATGCTGCCAGTCTGGAAGAAGGGAACTGAAGTGCCGGTGGATCTGAGGATCGCTGGAACTCCAAGAAGTAAATGGCCGCTACAGATAGGTGGTTGTGCATAGTCATCGTCGGTCGTCCGGGATCGAAGACTAGATCAACTCGAATCGAGTCCTTCCAAGGTGGAAGTAGACCCAATATGGCAGCTGAATACGGTCGAGTGCAGTTGAGCTTGGATATCTCTCTGCTTTGCTCGAAAGGAATCATCAAGGCTCTAGCTTCAACATCAGTCCTCATGGTCAAAGTCGACAAAGTCGTTCTGAAACTTCGAGTGGTTGATGGTTGCTGGGCGATGCTCATGGATCTGGTCAGCTGGAAGAAGGCAACCGAATAAGGAGGGTAGCTCCTTGGATAGCTCAGCTCGGTTGTGGGATGCCTGATCAACTGAAGATGCATAGGGAACATCTGGATCTGATATGGTGGAAGTCTGAAATCAAGCTTGATCAAGTCGGATTGGCTGAGTTTGTTTGGACTTGGTGGTGGGCTTGGATCAGATCTGACTTGGCTGAATTTGGTTAAATCCAATTGATCCTGACTTAGCTTGAACTGGTCTGGATCTGGGCTTGATCGGATTTGGTTGGTGTAGCCAAATCTGGTTGAGCCTGGATTGAATCTGTCCAAGTCTTGTAGGCTGGGAATAGAAAGAGATCTGGCTGCCGAAAGTGGCCGGAACTCAATCGCCGGTGAGGGATGCTCGTCGGAATTCCAATCCCATGGAGAAGAGGGGATGAGAGGATGGGGGTTTGGTACGGGTGGCGGATCTGGAGGGGGTTTGGGGTCAGCCTCGGTAAGGATACGGGAAGGGTCAGGAGGTTTAGGGGACAGCCTTTGTTGCCCCAGAAGATCCTTCAGTGGGACGTGAGGGGAGGAGGTCATGGTAGTCTTGGGCCGTGGTAGACCGTGACTTCCTTGAGGTTTGTCGCCGGAGTCAGGTAAAATGGAGTTGGGGGCTGGCAAGGTTGTACATGGAACAGATATGGCTATGGGCGGAGAGGTTGGGTGGCTGTGAGGGGGACCTTGATGGAGGTTACATGGTGTAGGGAGTTCTTCAACAAAGGTGAGATCGGTGGTTGCAGCTTCATGGATGTTGACTGGGCTGGGATGTGGTGTGGTTGGGTAAGGGGGCAGCGAGTGTTGTTCATGGGTTGGGTCATGGGGAAGCTCGGGGGTAGGTGGAGTATAAGGAGTCCTAATCCAGGTAGAACTAGGTTTAGATTCTGCAATCCAAGTTGTAGCTAGAATGGGATTTTCTCTGAAAATCTGAACTCTGGTAGGGCTTGACAGATTTGTAGGAGAATATCGTTTGATCATTGCTTCCCACTGTTCTGCTGAAGGGTAAGGTAGAGGGCTCCAACTTTGGACGGCTTCCTTCCATTGTTCAACTGTAGGGTAAGCCGTACTCCAAGTTTGACTGGGATTCCTAGTTGGAGTAGGATTTGTAATCCTAGTTCCAGTAGGATTTTGAGTCCAAGTCGTACTCTGAGTTTGACTCAGATTCCTAGTTGGAGTAGGATTTGTAATCCTAGTTCCAGTAGGATTCGGAGTCCAAGTTGTACTCAAATACCCATTGGTGTTTCTAGGTTTGGGCTGGTTGTAGGGACTGCTAGGGGGCTCAAGGTTTGGATAATGGGTCGACTTACATAGGCAGGTTGGATGTGAGGTGGGTTGTAGGCTGCATAGGGTGGAGGTGGGTAGGGTTAGGGTTCTGTAGGGATAATGATGGAAGTAAGGGATGATGATGTGGAAGAGAGGTTTGACCAGGTAGAGGAGTAGGTCTGGTCGGATGAACAGTGATTTGTGTAGGGGTTGAGCAATTCGCGGTATAACTAGGGTTTTGGCTAGGTACTCTTCCTGCCATGTGGACTCTTTCGGAAGGATTCTGGAAGGCACAGGTAGGAGGAAAGAGCTCTGATACCAAGTTGATACGATGCACCTTCTCTAGGGCTTTCGTATTTGGTCTCTTGCCTAGTCTCGGCTCCTCCTTAGCCAAAGCTATGGCTAGGTCGAGATATACTTTTAGGGTTTTAGGAGAAGCACCCTTGGTATTCGACAAGGAAGGCTGAAAACCGGAGGAGAGAGACGGATGAGGAAGAGGATTACCTTGCAGCTTCCTCAATGGTTGGCTGGCTTCTCTTGGAGATCCAAGCCTTGGAGAACGTGGGTGATGGCTGGTAGTGGTGATGATGGTGGCGGAGGAGTGGATGGCAGCGGAGAAGGAGACCGGTGATGGAGAAGGACCGGCTGTAGAGAGAGATGAAGGTGGCTGGTGGATTTATGAGGAAACTAGGTTACAGCTACTCCTAGGTTTACAGCTACTCCTAAATTATTCTACTAATAACTTTATTTTATTCTCATAATTCGTCATGCATAAAGCTATGGAGGTCCTTTTATAGAGGCCTCAAGAGAGTTCTACTATAACCTGAATACCTTCTTGCTTGGACAGCAAGTAAAAGACTCTTACTAATTCAACTCAAACTGACTCCTAATAACCAGGAATGAACTAAGTAAGCTAGTGACTTGACTCAACCAAAACTAGGACTCAATTAAATAGAAACTGCTAAGCACAAACTGAACTCAAACTAAGAAATCAACTAAGTAAGCAAACCAGCTAGGAAATAGGAATCCTTTTGGTTGGTTAGGCTTAGGACGCCCAAAGGGATCTGGGTACAGCCAGCTCCTTGGCATGGGCCCACCCAAGCAAGGACGTGGGTCCCTTCTTGGGATGGCTCAATTCAACCTCGTATCAAAGCATGATACTATGATAGATTTACAGTCTTATATCATGTCACAAGAAATACATGAACACATGCAATTATCTGAATCTAAAAAGATAAGGATTTTCAACTTAGTAACCGAGCAGTGTGCCTAACCAACGTGGTGTTCGCGTAAAACAATTGAAATTTCTAAAAAACAATAAGGGTTTCATACTTAGTAACCGGGCAAGGTGCCTAACAAGGTGTATTGTTCGCGTAAAACAGTTGAAATTCCTGCATAAAAAAAAGGGAAGAGAAAAATGAATAAAAACATAGATTGTTATGTGATAAGTGGAAAATATGTGCTTGGATAGGATTGTGATCTTGAATAATTGAAGTATTTAGATATAATTGATGCTCTGAAGCATGTGGAACCCCATTCATACACATGAGTGTTAAAGTTATTTTTAATCATGATTAAATGTGTTGAAGTGTTGGAAATATGTTATGCCATGTTTTGACTTACTATATTTTTATATGACTATGAGTTGAAAGGTTTATTCATGGATATTATTTCTATTTCATGCATTTGAGTTGATGAATATTACAATTTATTTCTAATGACATACTTAAGGGGATGTATGATGTTTGTGGGTGTCATCACTGAAAACCCTCAAGAGACTAATATTTATAATTAAACCCCTTAATTTACCTTGTTAGGAAATACAGAAAAAGACTAATATGTTGAAATTACGCCGCTCCGCTGTCAGTTTGAAAAGAATTCGTCAAAATCTCCAGATAATTCATAAATTCCTTAAATTTAGAGGACTTCTATAATACTTCAAGATCTATAACTTTCATGTTGGATAAGTTGCGAGATTTCTGATAGATTAATACCAGTTTTGAAGACTATGAAGATATACAACTGCTGGAAAACTGGTCTGTCGACGTTTAGGAGAATATTCGCCAAATATTTCATATAAGTCCGAATATTATCCAATATTCTGGATCTGACAGAAGACTTCCTATTGTACAATTTTTGTGTTGAACATGTTTTCTGATTCCAGCTTTGGACCCGATTGTGACCGGAATAGGCTGCTATGAAATAATCCAGGGAATCCGAGTTGTAGTAGGTGTCCAACTTAGCCAAAACCCTAATGCCGGGAGTTCACCTATAAAAACGTGTTTGCTGGCCGAAAATTGGAGGCCCCCATTGGAAGAAAAGAGATGATTAGGGTTTCTGAAGAAAGAGTTAATGCGTGGATCCCGATTGTTCATCAAATCTATGAAGCTGGTGCTATTCAGCCCCTGTTCAGTGCATCCAGCCAGCTTCTGCTCAAAGTTGGTGCTATTCCGTGAGGAATCTCACGAAGCCTTCATTGTGAAGGTTGTAGATCTTGGAATCTACTTTCAATTGCCTCTGGTTTAGTGATTTTTGGTGAACTGTTTCCTAAGCTGTTGTAGAACTTAAATTAAGAAAATGATTAGTAAATTATGTGGAAATCAGATATCAATTAGATCCAATACTTGGCCTGCATGTCCCTAACATGCTGAGATACATCTACCCAAGTTTAATTTGAAGTTTGACGTTGTTTGCATGACGAATTGATAAGATTTCACCGCCTCTAACTAGGGGGTACTGTAGCAATCCAGAATTTAGCTTTTTAGTGGATTTTTGACATTTGACCATGTTTAATTCTTCGAGATACATCTAGTTAGTATTCCTAGCATTGGTTAGGTCTATCATGATTAGTTGGTTGGAATTCGACGACTAATTGCACGGTTTATCAGCTTATTTTCTTAGTCGCTAACTTTCCCTTAATTAGCCTTTACATTTTGTGAATCACGTATGGCTATGTATTTGAATCTTACATGCTTAATTCACCTAATACCCTTAATTGATGTTCTTAGTAACATTTAGGATTTACAAGCAACATTTGATAGGTTTTGGGTGTTTGAACCCTCGATATCGGTTTGCCGGTTTAACTAGAAGCTTACTTGTCTAATCAGCATTTAATTGACCATCATGCCTATCATCTATATGAGTTTGTATTTCGCTAACGAACGTGTATTCCGTCGTCAATTTCATGTACTTAGAAGCTTACTTCAAATTGTAGTATGTAATCTGTGTGTGTGTGTGTGTGTGTGTGTGTGGCTCAGCCCTACGTCAAGCTTGTGGTTGAACCAAGGGAGTCATGCCCCTTGGGATGTGTAGATAATTAGATGGGCCAAAGGTGTGCCCTTATTTGTTGAATGATATTATGCATGGGTTGGATGTGTGGACAAATATTGTCTCTTGACGTGTTTTGGGTAGCTGGTGTTTGTTTAACTACTCTTTTAGCTCGTTGTCATGCTGCCTCAGCATGTTGGATTATTGTTTGATGCTATGGCATGTAGGGACACCTAGGCTTAGTTGTTTGAATAGGCTCATGCATGATGCTTGCATTAGAGGCATTCAGGCTAGGTGGTAGGAGATAGATTCGATCGTCAATCCGGGGTTCTCGGGTAGCCCGGATCTAGCCCTAGGACCGGTGTTTGGGTAGTCGAGGATTAGGACATGATTGTCATCGAATGATCATGTTTACTAACATTTTGAGGTTATTGTTATAGTAGACTATGCACTATATTCTTGTACTTGAGGTATAGAGGTCGTGTCGGGTCTCCAAGGCCAAGTGCTAAGGATGGATGTCGATGTCCCTGACTTGTGTGTCCCCGCGAGAGATGGTACGACTGGGCATGGTGGTACCTGGACAGGAGCCCACAGTCTTTGTTTCCTCTCGTTTGTTCTTGGGTGAGGGTGGGACCCAGAAAGGAGCCCTCGGGAATCGATGGGGTTATGGGGCCCCTTGGCACACCTTAGACTTAGGCGGAGAATGACATAGTTGCAGTTTCCCTTCCTTTCTGTGCGATGTAGAGTAGAACCCTACTGGGCATTATTGCTCACCCTACCTGGGCTGCATCGGCGATGCATGTCGATGCAGTTCCTTCTTTTTCAATTAGTTGCGGCATTGGAGGCGGCACTCCCCTTGGTGGTGCGTGAGATCGAGGATATCATCAGTTTACCTTATTCAATTGATGTACAACTTTAAATGTATAATTTGTAATCTGAAGGAGAAATGTATTTGTATTCTAATTTGATGTAAATTGATCAGAGACTGTTGTCCTTAGAGGACTTGTACCATTATTGTATCATTTAAAAGTTGATTCTTTTAACAGTTAGTTTTGTATTATTGCTTGATGATATGGTAGTACAAGTTAATTGTGAATACAATAATTGTGCACTAGGTTTTAAAGTGAAATGTACAGGGGATGCTCTCTTTGTTTGATTTTAGAGTTAGGTCCCTCATGTCTCGGCCCGGATGGGTTTTCTGGGTCGGGATGTGACACATGACCTCGTGAAACTTTTAAGATGAAAGTTGTACATCATCGAGTCTTCCTTCACTTTCCGCCGATTTCATAATTTTTTAATTTTCCTACGATTTATGACAAATTGTTTTGTAAACTACGACAAAGCAGAGTTTAGGGGAAAGATCGAACTTCTTGAATAGAAGATCGATCTCTTGTCCTTAGGTAGAGGACGTGCAGAGGGAAGATCGATCTTCTTGGAACGGAAGATCGATCTTCTTGGAATGGAAGATCGATCTTCTTGGGAAAGAAAATCGATTTTTTATGCGCAGATAGCTGAAATTGATTCCGATTTCAACGATTTTGATTTCTTTTCAACCCAGATTTCTTGTATGTCTTTTCTAATGACGAATAATGACTAGTATGATATTTTAACTAGGATTTTGAAAAAAATTTCTTTGAATTATGCTGTAATTTGTATTTTTGGTTGATTTACTTCATTTACCGATTTCAACCAGCTTTATGTCAAGCATGCGATATATATTTTGTGATTGCTTTAATAGCTTTCCTAACCACTTGTACATAACCCTTTACCGCTTTATGGTTAACCGGGGGATTGATGACTTTCGAGAATGCGTAGATAAATGGGCCGATGGTGTTACTGCTTTAATTGACTGCTTATTGATGTTGTTGTTATCTATTTGGCTAGGGTTGTATTCCCGTTGTAGAAATTACGGTTCACGGCTTTAGATGCCGTCGTAATGTTAAAATTTAGATTGAATGTGTAGTTTGCTTGTTAATGGCCTGTGGACGCCGTTGTAATGCTAGAATGTATATTCGCTTGTTCAGACCCTTGCTATGTTTACCCTCTTCGGCGAGTTGTATGTTATGCCTAGTCCTGTATATATTGTTGTGGCATATTATTGCATGCATCTGATTGCATTAGAAGCATAAGGATAGGACATGTGCGAATAGGGGTTTCGTCGATCCGAGGGCTTGGGTAGCTCAGATCTAGCCATAGGACCGAGGCTGGGTAGTAAGTGTCACGGCCCGACCATGAAACCAAATCCAGATCAAGGCGTGAGCCACCTAAACCTGTTTACATCATCAATAGGCATACACGTATATAACTGCTACGAGTTTGAATAATTTGGTCCTCCAGTTCATAAAAAAATTCGACATAATCTCCTTTATAATTATTGCACAAGAAACCTGTATATTTTACAATTTCAACATCTACATTAAAGAATATTACAACATTTCTCAAATAGAACTGAATTAATAATCATACAATTCTGTTCTTGATACATCAGATTATACATCAATTTGTACATCATTGATTAAAACTGTAAATTAACTGTAGAAGAACTCCTCGAAGCTCCAAATCCTCGATCACCTCGAAATATAGCGTCATCTTCTAGAAGAACACCTGAAAGAAGGAACTGCATCAACCTGCATCGCCGATGCAGCCTAGTAGGGTTCTACTCTACGTCGCACAGTAGGGTTCTACTCTACGTCGCACAGAAAGGAAGGGAAACTGCAACTGTGTCATTCTCCGTCTAAGCCTAAGGTATGCCAAGGGGCCCCATAACCCCGTCGATTCTTGATGGCTCCTGTTGTGAGGACCTGTCCCTCTACTCCTGGGTCGACCGGCTGGGTCGGACCCGTGGCTTATTTGATTGTTTCGCGTCGAGCGCGCGATCCGGTGGATCATATTGTTTCTTAGACCGCAAGGGCAATTTGGTAAATTGCACCTTGTCGGTTTGTTTCACAACCACGTGGTGCACACATAGCTCCAATGTTTGATTTATGTGTTTGCTAGAACCCTAGGCGGGCTTGGGATTGAAAGATCCAAGCTCGGGTGCCAGAAGCCTGTTTTTGGGGCAGCTGGCGGCTCGTGTGCGATCGATCGCTCCTTGATCGGACTTGTGTCGGTGGTCAGTGTGGCCGACATGTCCAGATAAGGATGCGAACCGACTTAACCTGGCCCAGTCCGATCGATCGGTCCCTGGAGCGATCGATCGGACTCGAGCCTATAAATAGCCCGCGACCTTCCCCTGTTTTTCCGGTTTGCTCCCGTCTTCTTCTTCCCCTCCGTTCTCCCTCCTCCGGCCATCTTTTTGGGAGCTTGAAGGCTTGTTGGACTCGTGGTAACGAGAGGAAGATCCTTGGCTTGCTTGGACGCCGCCTTGGTAGGCGTACCGCGGGGAATCAGCTGAGGAGTGCGCTTCCGTTAGATCTTGCTGTTCATGGTGTTTTTGGATGCCTCTTGTTTAGTGTAATTTCTGTTGTAAGTTTCATAAGCTTTGGTTAAGATTTTGGTAGGATTTAAGCATGATTAAACTCGGATTTTCTGATTTATGTTGTTCTTGAAGAACATCCGCTTTACGGCGTGTTTTCCGGTCTTTCCGTGCATGATCTTGGGTTATGATGAACATAAGAGTTGTAGATCTTTGAATCGACTCTCAGACCCAACTGATTTCATAATTTTCTGATTTTCCTACGATTTGGTATGAATTTCTTACGGGTGGGCTGCGTTGCAGCAAGTAATGGTAAGTTAGTGAGATTAGCGGTTTTGATTAGTGTTTTCCCGTTAATCGAGCCGTTGGATGTTTCCTAATTTTGGATATGTTGATCCCATCATGTTGATGTCTAAGTTGGATCTCGAATCCGACGTCGTTTCGACGTCGGATCGACGGGGTCAATTAGCTTCTAAGTAGAGGATTTTTGGTGTTTTAATAATATGATAATATGTCGGAACATATAATATTATATTTTTACTGTTCATCAGAGTTTTCGGGGTTGCTTCCCGTTGCAGGAGTCCGTGGTTGGCGGTCGCGGTACCGTCATAATGACGGGACCCGCTGCGGATTGGCTGGCAGCGGTTGGTAGTACCATTGCAGCGATCCAGTTGGACTTGTATGTTGTCTTATCATACTGTTGCATGCTTACCTTTCACTGTGTATGTTCATTGAATGCATTCTCTGTTGTGCATTAGTTGCATGGTTAGGGCGTGGGTGATCTGTGGGTCGCCGTCCCGAGGCTGGAAGCTCGGATTTAGCCCTAGGACCAGGGGTTGGGTAGTTTGGACCCGGTTTGAATTATGGTGTCTAGTCGAATTCGATGATAGGCCTAGATGACTGGTACACTCAGTGCTTGATGATTGTAGAGGTCGTGTCGGCCTCGAGTGGGATGGTGAGTTGTAACCAGTGTCCCACTGTATTGACCCTTGAGTAGAGAGGTTGACTACTCAGCGGTGCCATTTCCCGCCTGTAGTGTCGTTCCCTGCTTATGGGCCAGCAGTGTTAGTCCTGCTTACTGAGTGTGACCTGACATGTGACCAGTTCTTCTGGAAGACCATGATCGTGGGCCTCAGGGACACGCGGTGGGGTTATGGGACCCCTGTATACATCCAGGTCTTACTTGAGGGTGACATTGTTGCGTTTCCCTCTTCCTTCTGTGTGTCGTAATGTAGAACCCTACTGAGCTTTATGCTCACTCCCACCCGAGCTGCGTTTTGCAGGTGCAGGCGTTAGCTCCTCTTTGGTGGCCCCTACCGGGCAGTTGGTCGGCGGTGCGGCAGCGCCATGCGGAGTTTGAGAGGTGGCGATCTTTTACAGCTTTAAAACTATGTTAGTTAGTCTCCTACGGGAGTGTTTAATGTTGTATTTGAATCTTCCCCTCTCCGAGGATATATATATTAAATTCACTTGGGTTTTGTAATCTTGGGTTTGATGTTGTTCAATTATGTCTTTTAAATTGAGGGTGTTTGTGATGAATTGTTAGGGAGACCAATAGGTTAGAGGGAACCCTCGCCAATATTTTCCGCGTTTCGTTAGGTTCCAGTTCGCGTCGCCCGGCCTGGTTGGGCTTTCGCGGGTATGGGCGCGACACCTGTCCAGGTCTTACCCTCACCCAAGAACAAACGAGAGAAAACAAAGAATGCGGGCTCCTCTCCAGGTACCACCCTGCCCAGTCATACCATCTCTCGCGTGGACACACATGTTAGGGACATCGACAACCATCCTTGGCGCTTGGCCTTGGAGATCCAACACGACCTCTACACCTCAAGTACAAGAATATCAAACATGGTCGACTATAACAATAACCTCAAATGATATCAAACATAATTATTGATGGCAATCACGCTCTAATCCTTGACTACCCAAACCCCGGTCCTAGGGCTAGATCCGGGCTATCCGAAAACCCCGGATCGGCGATAGAATCCATCGCCTACCACCTAGCCTGAATGCATGAGCCTATTCAAACAATTAGGCCTAGGTGTCTCTACTTGCCAAATCATCAGTCAATTGTCCACGAGGTTATAACAAAACTACACATTTGGCATACCATAAGTTGAGAAAAAGACTATCACGACAAAAACCTTTCAACCATTCACATACAGGGCACACCTTCAGCCCAACTAAACTACACATTCCCGAGGGTCATCTATTCTTCGGTTAACCCTCAAATAAATAGAAACAGACACACAGCTGGCCCTAGGCATAAGCATAGCACGAGAATACATCAATTGCATAATCAATATTAGTCTACTACAAGAATAGAATAGGTGAAGGAACAATTGGAATCAAAGAATAACAATTAGCAATGAGTACAAGGACGTCACACAATCAGACATAGGTCTACATCGAGGGATTACATCTACGCCATTTAATCCAAACAAGTATACATATTGATTCAACGGAAATAAAGGAAATCCTAATTCCAATTGAACGCTGACGCGGAACCAACTAGGAAGAAGAAGGGAAACATACAACCCACCGTTACCAGTTTAACATTTTAGTAGCAATAAAACACACCAATGATGAATTAGAAAGCAATTGCAGTAATTCCAATCATCTACAAAATCCAACCATGACCGGCAATTTCAGACCAAATGCCACAACCATGGGGAAAACATCGAAGAGGAGGGTTTAAGGAGGACCTCAGGTGCCCAGCAGCTGAGAACAGGGGAGAGCCCCCAGCTGCTACTGCACAGACAACAATGTCTAAGGAGGAAAAACTCAATGAAATCCAACGTCAGCCAACAAACCCAAACCAACACCAAGAACCTCGAAGCCAATCAGAGATGGAGGAATTAGAGGAGCTCAAACGTCCGGCAAACCAAAATAAAACAGGGGAGAAGAATCCGAGAGAAAACAATCGATCTAAAACTCAGCAGCAAGAGAGAAGAGGAAGCTAGCATCACAATACCCTAGATTAGCAATGCAACCCGTCGGAACAGCAAGGAGATGGAGAACTCTCATCAAATCCAGCAACCATCGGAGAATACCACCAAGCAAGCAGGGGAAACAAAGAGCAAAGAATAGTGTCAGGGTCCATGGCAGCTAGGAGAGAACAGAGGGAATGTGTACAGGGGAGAGGAAGACCACAACCACGAATACCAACAAGCCATGGAAACAGAGTATATGCATAAATCCCATGCCACGGCATCGACATCCACGAAAAACCAGAGAGGAGAGTAAGAAAATCTCATCACAATCCACCACTAATCCATAGAACCAAACAATAGTAGCAATGAGAAGAGAAGAACATCAACAAGAGGCTACGGGACCAAAACAGAGCATCAAAAAGCCTAAGCTAGCATGCAATTGGAACCCATCCAAAGAGCCTAACTTGAGCTTTGGGTAGATCCCCTACTTCTGGATTGTGCGAGAGCACTCCTCCAGTCATCGATGCCGTTGCCATCGGTTCCGCAGGTCACAGCCGTCCACCCTCTCTTCCGGTCATGAATCGCCGCCTCTCTCTTCTCTCCCTCCCGATCTCTTCTCTCTCACAACAGTAACCTAATGGGAGAAAAGGGGTTAATATATTAATGGCTTAATATTAGATCATGGCCATCCGATCGGCCAGATCTGATCCAAGCTGCTCAAATCTCGATCCTCATGATCAAACTCAGATCCTCCGATTTAGAGTACTCCTAATGGTCTAATCAAGCACACACATCATCACAAGGCCGTGTGTGCGCAGCGCGTGTGTGAAACCGACTCCGCCAAGGGTAATCTACCAAATTAACCCCGGAGTCGCAACGATCAAAAGAGATTGCGAAGCAAGGCCAACCGAGCCAAACCAATCGAACCAGAACCTTGACCGACGCGGTCGGACCAGGTTGGAGGTACGGGTCCTCACAGTAAGGTCTCAGGCGTGAATTGTTGTGTTGATCTTATGTTATCAAGGTTAATGTTTAGTTTGCTACAATTATATTATTATTGAGGTTTAGCGGTCATGTCGTCTTTTCCAAGGCCGAGTGCTAAGGATGGTTGTCGATGCATTCCCGACGTGGTCCCCAGGCATGGGAATCCTTCTGGGTGTTCAAGAGAGAGGTTTCATGACAGGAGCCCTTGGGACATCGATGGGTTATGGGACCCTTGACATACGTTAGGCTTAGGAGGTGAAACGACGCTGTTGTTGTTTTCTCCCTTTATGTGTGACATAGAACCTTACTAAGCTTTGTTGCTCACGCCTAACCAGGTTGTGTGTGCAAATACATGCGCTAGCTCTCCTACTTTAGCTCCAGTTGGACAGGCCTTTGGCGGCGCGTCGACTTCAAGAGGCGCTTGAGGATCTTAAGGGCCCAGTTGTACTATTACAGATTTTTGTTCTACAGTTATAATTTGAGGAATTGTATTAAATGTATAATTTTCCTCTTTGAGGAATTTGTGGTATCTATCGCTTAATTGAGGAACAATTGTACTTTTGAATCTTATATCATGCAATAATAAATTATTAGATTATAGTTTTGCCATTAGATTAGTTTTCTTCAAATTAATTGTGATATTTGTACATAAATGCTCCAAAATGGAAAGTGAATAGGTTTAGATCCCTCACGCCCCGGTCCGGATTGGTTTTCTGGGCCAGGGTGTGACACTTGTTGCTTGGGAGACCTTGGCAATTTGATAGGCGTGTGAAGCATGATGGCTATACAAACAAGTACTCTTTTGTGTTCAATCAAAGGCCAATCACACTTGTTCCAATGACACCAAAACTGGTTTACACTGTGATACGAGCAGTCTACTCGCAATCCTCTCGTATCGGGACTCTACTACTCCAATTGATCAGAATTGAGTCTGATCAGACTTGATTGGCTGAATCTGGCTAGCTGGACCAAGTCTGGCTTAAGCTGGTTCAGATCTAGATCTGGTTCAATTGATTGGAGGAGATAAGGTTGACCAAGTCAACTGGTCAAGGAAGATTTGATACGCTACGCCTTCTCATAGGCATGGGTACTAGGTCTCTTGCCGGGTCTCGGCTCGTCCTTAGCCAAATCTATGGCTAGGTCGAGAGGAACCTTTAAGGTTTTAGGAGAAGCACCCTAGGTATTCGACGAGGAAGAGGCTAAACCGGAGAAGAGATATGAACTAGTGTCGGGATACCTTGCAGCTCCTCTAATGATGGTCGGATGCACTTGGGAAACCAGCCAAGGGAGGTGGTGGAGGAAAGGCAGCAGCCAAGGAAGGACGCCGGAAGTGGCAGACGTGGATAGTGGATGGCACTGGCGGTGGTCGGCTGGTGGAGAATAACCGACGGTAGGGAGGGGTGAAGGTGGCAGATGGACTTGGTGGAAATTAGGTTATACTACTCCTATGATTTACTCTACTAACTACTAACTTCATTTTATAGAGGTCTCGATAGAGTTCTACTCCAACTTGAGTACCTTCTTGCTTAAACAACAAGTAAATAGACTCTTCCTAATACAACTCAAAACTGACTAATAATAACCAAGACTTATCTAAATAAGCAAGTGACTTAACTCAACCAAAACTAGGACTCAAATAATAGAAACTCAACTACGAACTGAACTCTTAATTAACTCTACTAAGACCAGGAAATTGACTCAATTAGGATAACTACTAGGAATACCAAATAAGCAAACCAGTTAGGGATAAGGCTCCCTAAGGCCGGCTTGGCTCAACCTGCTCCAAAGAGACCTGGTCCCAGTCGGCCTTGGTCGTGAGTCTGCCCATGCTTAGGCGTGGATCCAAACTTGGCCGAGTCTTGGCTCGTAACAAGATCCGATGGCTGGGGGCCGCCAGAGGTGGATCGCTGGCAAGGGGGGCTTGACGGCGGTTGGGACCTAGGCGGGAAGGGTTGTCGGATTGAGGGGATGAAATCTAAAGGCTCGGATTGGTTGGAGGAGGCCTAGATCGACGGGATCTAGGATGTGGCCTGTGGTGGGTTTAGAGGAGGAGATTGTCGGGGACGACGATGAGGGCTTTGGGGATGTCGGGAATCTTGGGGATGGGTTGTGGGGAGACGAGGAACGGATCTAACGGATTCGATCTTCCAATGGTTGGCTAGATGCAACGAATCTGGAAAGGGTCGGTGACGGTGAAGCTTGGGGAGGACAGAGATACCACTGGAGAAGATGAATGGAGGCGGTGAAGGGGTATGGTCGGAGTCGTGTGACTTAGAGGAAGTGGATGGCGGGTTTAGGTGGCGACGGGGGTGGTCGGAGAGGTATGGACAAAGGTGGTCGGCGGTGAAGCTAGGGTTTGTGCATGTGAGAGAGGAGGAAGAGGATGGTGATGTGGCAGAGGGCCCTGACGTGGTGGAGAGAGAAAAGGATGTGGAGAGAGAAGATGAAGGTGAGGGCAATACCGATGGGGGCGAAGGTGGTTCCGACTGCGAAGAAGATGATCGGCGGGGAAGAAGGTGGATTGGTGAACGTCGATTGAAGAGAACTCTTGGGGAAGAAGAGAACTCAACCCTTGAATAGTCCTTAATGGAGAACTAAGCCCTAGGATAATCCTAGCTAGAGGATTAAGCCTTCTCAATCCCTGATGGAGGATCAAGCTGTGATAATTACTCTATGAGAAGCAACTCCTAAACTACTCTCTACTTTATTCATCTACTCAATACTTCATTATTCATGGATACATCACACCTAGCTACTGAGGTCCTTTTATGGAGAGATCTCAAAACAAACCCGAACTCGGCGAAAACGACGAAGAACACGAGAAAATCCAACCAAATCCATAGGTAGAACCCTACCTCGACAAGAGCTGCTTCAATCCACGAAGCCAAGCCTTGGATCTTCCTAAATCCTCTCAAGATTTCGCCAGGTCTGAGCCCAATCGCAGCGGAATCGGAAAGAGGAAGAAAGGAAACATCGCGTCCGCTCTTATGCGAACGCTCCAGTTCGAGTGGGATCGATCCAAACTCCACCTTGGATCGATCCGAACTCCATTGGCGGCCAACACTCCCTAGTGCATCGTGGATCGATCCAAAGTGGAGTTTGGATCGATCCAAGCTGCCTGCACAGGGAATCAAAATTGGGCCAAACTCAAGTCCAATTCCGGATCTTTCGATCCCGGGTCCACCTAAGCATTCTAATCAAACACATACACAATCAAGGTCAGTGTGTGCACACGCAGGTGCGAAACAAACCGACAAGGCGCAATTTACCAAATTGCCCTTGTGGTCAACAACGAGCCACATGAATGGAGGGACAGGTCCTCACATAATCCATCTAGAAACCCCCTTGCTTAATTAGCAAGTAAAAAGGCTTCCATAATCAAACTCAACTTACTAACTCAAATAGGACTCATAATTAATTCCTAGCAACATGTAGCTAACTAGGAAAGCAGATAACAACTGGGACTCAATTAAATATAAAAGACTAATAATAAATCCTAATTAAATTCTCTAGTTTGAACTAGGGATGTCCAAGTTAAACTAGGAAAGAGGCTAAGCCCGTTTGGGTCCTCTTCTGGGCGTAGCAGGTCCAGTTGGTCGAGTCGAATCGACTCGTATCATCCCCCCTCCCTTCAAAATTGACCTTGTCCTCAAGGCTGGAGTCAAGTCAGGTAGGACGGCTCTCTATGGCTAGACCGAATTGACTTGCCTCGGTAGCTCTGTGCTGGGAGGGGAGAATCCGGGTCGATCACATGACTAGTTAGTACCAAGCATCTGGTGGGTCGTGCTGAGGACGGAGCATGTGACGACCTGTCCCTCTACTCCTGGGTCGACCGCCTGGGTCGGGCTCGTGGATCGTTGTAGACCACAAGGGCAATTTGGTAAATTACACCTTGTCGGTTTGTTTCACACCCACGGGTGCACACACTGACCGTGTTTGTGTTAGTGTTTGCTTAGAATGGTTAGGTGGACCCGGGATCGGAAGATCCGAGCTTGGACTTGTGCTTTAGCCCAAGTTTGAGTTTCTGGGCGAAGGAGATCGAACTTCCTGTGCCAGAAAGTCGTGGCGGTGGATTTCTGAGTGGACGGCCGCCGTTGGCCGTCGCTCTCCACTGTCAGAGGGAGAGAAGAAAAATCTTCTCTCCTCTCCCTTACCCTCTTCTTCTTCCCCTCTTCCCTGGCTCCTCCTTCCTCTCTTCTTCTCTTCTTCCTCCTTCTCTTTCCCGCGGCCCTGTTTCCCCTGTTTCCGACAGCCATCTTCTTCCCCTCCGTTCTCCCTCCGGCCATCATTTTGGGTGCTTGAGGGCTCGTTGGATTCGTGGCAGCGATAGGAAGATCCATGGCTTGGTTTGAATCCAGTTTGGTGCTCGTAGAGCAGGGGTTCAGCCGAGGTTTGCGTTTCTGGTAGGTTTCTACCAACTTGAGTTGTTTTTGGGTTTTCTCTTAATCTAGCTGGTAGATTTAGGTGTTCTTAGTGTTTTTGTTTTCCTCTTGTTTAGATTAATTTCTGTTGTAACTTTCATAAGATTTGATTGAGATTTTAGTAGGTTTTTAGCATGTTTAAGCTCGGATTTTCGGTTTCTCTGTTCTTGAAGAACAGCCGACTTATGGGGCATTTTCCGATCTGCCCGTGCCAGATCTTGATTTATGATGAACACAAGAGTTGTAGATCTATGGCTTTACTCTCAGTTCCAACCAGTTTAATAATTTTCTGATTTTTCTGTGCATTGTTATAATTTTCGTATGGATGGGATGTGTTGCAGAAATTTAACGTAATTAGTGTAGTGATTTTGATTAGCGTTTTCCCGGTAATCGAGCCGTCATGTTTCCCGGTTTTGGATATGTTGATCCCAGCATGTTTATCTGCGGTTTCCTAAGTTGGATCTCGAATCTGACATCCTTTGGACGTCAGATCGACGAGGTCGATTAGCCTCTAATTAAATGATACGAGCGGTCTACTCGTAATCCTCTCGTATCGGGTCTCTACTGCTCCAATCGATCAGAATTGGCCTAATCGAACCTGATTGAGTCCAATTGGCTGATATGGCTTGAGCTGGTTCGGATATGGCTGAGCCTGATTAGATAGGACTTGACTGGGTCAAGTCTGATTGGTTGATTGGCTCAAGGAATTGGATCTGGCTCGGATTGGGCTAAGTGGCTTGGCTGAACCGGCTTAATTGGCTAAGCCAAATTGGTTGGGCTGAACCGGCCTGGATCCGAGGGCTGAGAGTCGCCGGAGTGGATCGCCGGTGTAGGGGCGTCGGAGGTGGTCGGGATCTTGGCAGGGAAGGTCGTGGGTTGATGGGGAACAGATCCACCGGAGTGGATCGGCCGGAGGTATGCCGAATCGACGGGATCTGGGGGAAACGGCGGTGAAGGTTGGTTCGGCCGGCGTCGGGGACGACGGGGAGGCTATGGCAAGGTCGGGAACGGTCGGGGATCTGGTCTACGGAGGCCGGGGACGGGGTTTAAGAAGGTTTGGGGTGAGATCGGGGTCGGACAGGGGGTTGACAGCGATGGGGACGGAGGTCGGGTTGCCGGGGAAGGCGCCGGAGAGGACGAAGGAGGAAGTGGAGGTGATGGCCGGAGTCCTGAGGGCTTGGGGAAGAGGATGGTCGTCTTGGATGGCGACGGGGCTGGCCGGAGAGGCTGGACGGAGGTAGGCTAGGGTTGCAATACGGGAGAGAAGGGAAGAAGATGATGAACAGTAATGGTGACGTGGCGTTGATGTGCATGGGGTCGCTGACGTGGCGGAGAGAGAAAGTGGCGTGGAGAAGGAAGATGAAGGTGAAGGCGATGCTGGATGCGGAGAAGATGACCGACGGGGAAGAAGGTGGATCGATGGTAGATTTTCGGATGGAAACTACATTACCTCTACTCCTATGATATTCTATCAACTATTCTTAATAATATTCTTCATCATTCATCCTCATAATACAAACCACTTGATACGAGGCCAAACCGAGCCATTCCAAGAAGGGACCCACGTCCTTGCTTGGATGGGCCCACGCCAAGGAGTTGGCTGCAACCAGGTCACTTTGGGCGTCCTAAGCCCAACCAGCCAAAAGGATTCTTATTCCCTAGCTGGTTTGCTTACTTAGTTGATTTCCTAGTTAGTAGTTATCTTGATTGAGTCAGTTTCCTAGATTGAGTTCAGTTTATAATTTGCTTAAATCAGTTCCTCTTATGAGTCCTTGTTATTAGGAAGTTGAGATAAGATTGAGTCTTATTAGGAAAGTCTGGTTACTTGCTGATTAAAGCAAGGTAGTATTCAGGTTGTAGTAGAACTCTCTTGAGGCCTCTATAAAAGGACCTCCATAGCTTGTAATTATGCATGGACGAATTTATGAGAGTTATTATTTAGTAGAGATAAATCCTAGGAGTAGAAGTAATATAGGAGTAGCTGTAACCTAGTTTCCTCATAATCCACCAGCCACCTTCTCTCTCTACAGCCGGTCCTTCTCCATCACCGGTCTCCTTCTCCGCTGCCGTCCACTCCTTCGCCACCATCATCACCACTACCAGCCATCACCCACGTTCTCCAAGGCTTGGATCTCCAAGAGAAGCCAGCCAACCCTAGAGGAGCTGCAAGGTATCCCTCTTCTCATCCATCTCCTCCTCTAGTCTTCGCCTTCCTCGTCGAATACCTAGGGTCCTTCTCCTAAAACCCTAAAGGTATCTCTCGATCTAGCCATAGATTTGGCTAAAGAGGATCTGAGATAAGGCAAGAGACCCGGTACGAAAGCCCTTGAGAAGGTGCATCGTATCAACTTGGTATCAGAGCTCTTTCCTCTTACCTGTGCCTTCCAGAATCCTTCCGAAGGAGTCCACATGGCAGGAAGAGTACCTGGCCAAAACCCTAGTTATATCGTGAATTGCTCAAACCCTACACGGATCACTGTTCATCCGACCAGACCTACTCCTATACCTGGTCGAATCCCTCTTCCACATCATTATCCTTTACCCCCATCATCATCATCCCTACAGAACCCTAACCCTACCCAACCTCCACCCTATACAGCCTACAACCCAATTCTTCCACAAGCCTACCATTACCCACCTCACATCCAACCTGCCTATGAACCGAGCCAGTATCCAAACCTTGAGCCCTCTATCCATCCCTCACCCATACCTGGTCCCACTACCCGTTCTCCGCCACCATACCAGCAGCCTATGCCACCTCCCTACGCACCGTACAACCCTATTCCTCCCTACAATCCATCACCACCGTATCAGCCATTACCTACTCCCTACAACCAACCCAAACCTACAAACACCAATGGCTATTTGAGTACAACTTGGACTTCGAATCCTACTGGAACTAGGATTACAAATCCTGCTCCAACTAGGAGTCTGAGTCAAACTCAGAGTACGACTTGGACTCAAGATCCTACTGGAACTAGGATTGCAAATCCTACTCCAACTAGGAATCCTAGTCAAACTCGGAGTACGACTTACCCTACGGCTGAACAATGGAAGGAAGCTGTCCAGAGTTGGATCCCTTTGCCTTACCCTTCAGTAGAACAATGGGAAGCAATGATCCAACGATATTTTCCTACAAATCAGTCAAGCCCTACCACAGAGTTCAGATTTCCAAAGAAAATCCCATTCTAGCTGCAACTTGGATTGCAAAACATAAACCCAGCTCTACCGGGATTAGGACTCCTCATACTCCACCTACCCATGAGCTGCCCCATGACCAAAACCATGAACAACACCCGCTGCCCCCTCACCCAACCACACCACATCCCACGACCAGCAACTCTCCCTACTCCTCCCCGGCAGCCCCCACCACAAATCAAGGCCACCCTCTTTCCCCCTACAAACCCACGGCCCCCCGTTCTCCAGCCCTACAGCCGATTGTCATCTCCGGCAATCCACCTGAAGTCCACAAAACTGCAGCCACCGACCTTACCTCAGTTCATGCCCTCCCCGTACCATGTAACCCCCACCAAGGCCCTCCTCATTCCTACCCCGTTCCATCCCCAAACCAGCCGGCTCCCAAATCCATCTCCTTCAACTCCGGCAGCAACCCCCAAGGTAATCGCTGCCTACCTGCCCCTGATCCTACCATAACCTCCTTCCATGGCCCACTGAAGGATCTCTCAAGCCAACAAAGGCCGTCCCCTAAACCTCCTGACACCTTCCCCGACATTACCAAGCCCGGCTCCAAACCCCAACCACCAGAACCGACACCCATCCAGATTCACCCCATTGGTTCGAACCCCCATCCTCTCATCCCCTCTTCTCCATGGGATCCAAACCCTGATGAACATCCCTCACCGGCGACCAAATTCAGTTCCCTCTCAGTTGCCAGAGCCACTCAGCTATCTGATCAGATCAAATCAAATCACTACGGTTTGAACCTGATCATACTCCGACTCCATCACCTACAATTGGTCGAGTCAGATTGCAGCTTACAAGACTTGGTCAGATTCCATCCAAGCACAACCAGGTTTGGTTACACCAACCTGATCCGACCAAGCTCAAATCAAACCAGGCTAAGTCAGACTCAATTGGATGCAGCCAGAATCAATCCTGCTAGATCTGATTGCAGCCAGCCAAGCTCCATCAAGCTCAGTCAAACTGAACCTGATCAAGATCCAAATAGTGCAGCAGAAGCGTGGCCCAGCCGACTTCACTTCAGACTGGGCCAAAGCGAGCTTGACTCAGCATCAAGCCAAGACCCTGCACATCCGACCAGGCCATGGAGATCATATCCCGTCCTATGGTCATGGGCGACACTACTCATGGGACGTGACGAGGATGATCCAGGAGAACCATTGAAGATCCCATGCTTGGAGCCACCTGAACCATCAGATCGTCCCCCGGATGCTCCGTCCTCGGCACGACTGTATCCAGCCGCTGTCTTGGGTCTACTTCCATCTTGGAAGGATTTGATTCAGGTCGACCGAGTCTTTGACCTAGGACACCAGCACTTGAGGTGGCCCCATCGTCAATCTACAGCCGCCCTCTACTTCTTGGAGTTCCAGAGGCCGCCAGATCCACCTAAGTTTCAGCCTCCTCCTTCTAGACCGGCAGCATGGCTCTTTGATTCACCGATCCGGTTACCACCTGATCCACCATGGGTGCGACCAGGGTTCTCACCAGCTGCATGCCCCCCTGATTCAATGGCCCAGTTACCATTAGATCCACCATGGGCCCGACCGGGATTCTCACCGCCGAGTACAGAGCAACAGTTGCGGTCCAGCCACATCACTCCGGTTCGAGAAGAGAAGAGCCCTCTTTCCTAATCACATTCAGGCCTTGAGGACACGGCCAATTTCGAAGGGAGGAGGGATGATACGAGGTCAAACCGAGCCATTCCAAGAAGGGACCCACGTCCTTGCTTGGATGGGCCCACGCCAAGGAGTTGGCTGCAACCAGGTCACTTTGGGCGTCCTAAGCCCAACCAGCCAAAAGGATTCTTATTCCCTAGCTGGTTTGCTTACTTAGTTGATTTCCTAGTTAGTAGTTATCTTGATTGAGTCAGTTTCCTAGATTGAGTTCAGTTTATGATTTGCTTAAATCAGTTCCTCTTATGAGTCCTTGTTATTAGGAAGTTGAGATAAGATTGAGTCTTATTAGGAAAGTCTGGTTACTTGCTGATTAAAGCAAGGTAGTATTCAGGTTGTAGTAGAACTCTCTTGAGGCCTCTATAAAAGGACCTCCATAGCTTGTAATTATGCATGGACGAATTTATGAGAGTTATTATTTAGTAGAGATAAATCCTAGGAGTAGAAGTAATATAGGAGTAGCTGTAACCTAGTTTCCTCATAATCCACCAGCCACCTTCTCTCTCTACAGCCGGTCCTTCTCCATCACCGGTCTCCTTCTCCGCTGCCGTCCACTCCTTCGCCACCATCATCACCACTACCAGCCATCACCCACGTTCTCCAAGGCTTGGATCTCCAAGAGAAGCCAGCCAACCCTAGAGGAGCTGCAAGGTTGATCTCTTCTCATCCATCTCCTCCTCTAGTCTTCGCCTTCCTCGTCGAATACCTAGGGTCCTTCTCCTAAAACCCTAAAGGTATCTCTCGACCTAGCCATAGATTTGGCTAAAGAGGATCTGAGATAAGGCAAGAGACCCGGTACGAAAGCCCTTGAGAAGGTGCATCGTATCACCACTGAGGTCCTTTTATAGAGACCTTGACAGAGTCCTAATCCAACTAAAAACCCCCTTGCTTAATTAGCAAGTAATAAGGCTTTCAGACTCAACTCAACTTCCTAACAATCAAATACCAACTAGGACTCAATTAAATATAAAAGACTAATGATAAATCCTAATCAAATACTCTAGTTTGAACTAGGGAAGTCCAAGTCAAACTAGGAATGAGGCTGAACCAGTTTGGTTCCTCTTCTGGGTTCGGGTCCAGTTGGTCGAGTCGGATCGACTCGTATCATTATGGGAGGGCTCCAGCGGCTCTCCGGCGAGCTGGAGACGGCGGCGTCAATAGAGGACGGCGGATCAAGGTGGACTAGCAGTGGATTAGCGTGTGAAGGTAGGGTTTCTACCTTGATCTTTGGGTTAAGCTAAATCTAGGGTTTGTTTGTTGGATTAGTTGATTTCTTTGTTCTAATTAGCGCCTCTAAGCATGCTTAGTAACTGATTGAAGCTTCATGCGATTTGATTTGGGTTTTATACGGATTTTTGGAAGTTTTTTCTGGATTTTATCGAAGCTCTGTTTTTCTGCGAGCTTGAGCTGTTCTAGCTCAGATCTGGGCTCGTACGTGCATGATCTCATTTGATCATCAAGATGAAAGTTGTAGATCTTCGAATCGACTTTCAATTGCCGCTGATTTCATAATTTTCAGAATTTCCTACGATTTATTCTGAATTGTTCCCTGATCTGCGATGAAACCCAATCTTTGATAAAAGCTTGGGTTTTTGGCCGAAAATGGAGTTTTTCTTGATCTATTGGCTTGGGTCTTCTCGTAGTAGATTGCTAGGGTTGTTAGATATCATGTATATGAATTCTAGGGTAATTATGAAGGATTTATGCCGAGTTTCAAGCATGTGTAGCTCTAGGTTTCAATTATGCAAATATTATCTTTTCTCGCAATTAATGTTAATCTTGTAAGATTTGTGTATGTATTTAATTGCGTAGAATAAATGGGCTAACAGTGTGCCCTTTACTGCTTTGTGGTTGAACCAAGGGAGTCATGCCCCTTGGGATGTTTAGATAGAATTAAGGGCTGGGGTTGTACCCTGCCATAGTTAATGTGTATTTGTGACGGTTGTGTGTTGTTTGGCAGGGGTTGTACCCCCGTTGTAGAAATTGCGGTTGACGGCTGTGGACGCCGTCGTAATGCCAAAATTTCGATTGAATGTGTTGTTGCTTGTTTACGACCGTGGGCGTCGTTATAATCTTGGATTATTGTAGTTTAGACCTTTATCTGCTTTATGCATGTTTACCCCTTGGCGACCTGTAGGCTATGCCTAGCCCTGTATGTTGATACAAGCGGTCTACTCGTAATCCTCTCGTATCGGGTCTCTACTATTCCAATTGATCAAAATTGGCCTGATCAGGCTTGATTGGCTCCAATTGGCAAATCTGGCTAGCTGGATCGGATCTGGCTTGAGTTGGTTCAGATCTGGCTGAGCCTGATTTGAATTAGACTTGACTGGATCAAGTCTGATTGATTAAGGGGTTGAACCAAGTCAAGTCGGCTGGATCTGATTCAAGTTGGCTGAGCCAATTTGGTTGGGCTGAACCGGACGGGATTCGAGGGCTGAGAGTCGCCAGAGTGGATCGCCAGCGTAGGGGCGGCGGAGGCGGTCGGGATACTGGCAGGAAGGTTCGAGGGTTGATGGGAATGAGATCCATCGGAGTGGATTTGCGAGGGAAGGTCTAGATCAGTGGGATCGGGTGTGGTCGGAGGTGGGTTTAGAGTAGACCGGCGTCGGGGACGACGGCGAGGCTCCGGAGTGGCTAGGGAAGGTTGGGATCGGGTATAGGGAAGGTCGGCTAGGGTTATAGAGTGGTTTGGGGTGAGATCTGTGTAGGACACGGATTGACGGCAATGGGGACGGAGGTCGGGTTGCCAGGGAAGACGTCGGGGGAGACGACGAAGGCGGAGGAGCGGCTGGACGGAGTCGTGGTGCCAAGGGGAGGTCGATGGAGGTCTTGGACGGGGACGGGGATGGCCGGAGAGACTGGACGGTGGTGGTCGGCGTGAGGCTCGGGCACGGGAGACGACAGAGCGGAGGAAGGAGATGGTTACGTGGTAGGTGACTTGGCGTGGGGTCATTGATGTGGCGGAGAGAGAAAGTGACAGGGAGAGAGAAATTCCGGTGGAGGCGGTGCCGGCTGCGGAGAAGATGACCGACGGGGATGAAGGTGAATCGATGGTGGATGTCTAGTGGAATCTACATTACCTCTACTCCTATGATATTCTACTCCTATGATATTCTATCAACTATTCTTAATAATTCTCTTCATCATACAAACTACTGAGGTCCTTTTATAGAGACCTTGACAGAGTCCTAATCCAACTAAAAAACCCCCTTGCTTAATTAGCAAGTAATAAGGCTTTCAAACTCAACTCAACTTCCTAACTCAAATGGACTCTTAATTAATTCCTAACAATCAAATATTAACTAGGACTCAATAAAAGAATAATATTAAATCCTAATTAAATACTCTAGTTTGAACTAGGGAAGTCCAAGTCAAACTAGGAAAGAGGCTAAACCAGTTTGGTTCATCTTCTGGGTTCTAGTCCAGTTGGTCAAGTCGGATCGACTCGTATCATCCCCCCTTCCTTCAGAATTGGCCTTGTCCTCAAGGCCAGAGTCAAGTCAAGTAGGATGGCTCTATGTGGCTGGACCGAAGGTAAAAGGAAATTTTCACCTGGATCTGGCGAAGGTGGTTGCAACAGCTGGGGCTCCGGTTCGATCTGAGAGTTGGATGGTTGTTGCTCCTCGATCTGGATCTTCTGGCACCGATGATTAGGATTGTACCTCTCATCACAGTAGTAGCACAAGCCTCTGATCCTCTTCTATTCGAACTCATCTTGATATGCTGCTCCTTCTCATAGACACGGGTACTGAGTCTCTTGCCTGGTCTGGGCTCTTCCTTAGCCAAACCTATGGCTAGGTCGAGAGATACATTTAGGATTTTAGGAGAAGCACCCTATGTATTCGACGAGAAAGAGATTAAACGAGAGGAGAGAGACGAAGAGGTGAAGAGGTATACCTTGCAGCTCCTCTAAGTATGGCGAGTTGCACTTGGGAACTCGGCCAAGGAAGGTGGCGGAAGAGAGGTAGCGGCCAAGGAAGGACGCCGGGGTTGGAGACGTGGACGGTGTCTGGCAGCGGTGGACGACGGTTGGTGGTGGCCGGCTGGTGGAGATGGGGCCGCCTCTAGAGAGACAAGGGTAGAGTGGCTGGTGGATTTATGGTGGAACTATATTATACTCTACTAACTACTATTTTATTCATCTTATCAAGCATAAAAAAATACAAAGGTATGGAGGTCCTTATATAGAGACCTCAAATAGTCCTAGTTCTACTTCAGTTCCTACTCAGATATCCCCTTGCTTAATGAGCAAGTAATAAGACTCTCCTATAACAGCTCGAACTTCCCCAATTAATGAGGCAATAACCAGCTAGGATTCTAACAACTTTTCCTAATATCCAAATCAAATGATAACTATGACTCAAATAAATAGAAAACTCAACTGAGTAGCAAACTCTTAATTAACTTTACCAAGACCAAGAAACTAACTCAAACTTGGTGATGGGACCATGGCTAGGACTAACAAAGAGAGTCAAGAACCATTTCAGATGCCTTTAGGACCAGTCACGAGAGCTCAAGCTAAGAGGTTCAAAGCAGCACTTGGTGGATTAATTCAAGAAATTCGGAATGGAGAAGATTGCAAGCTCACAATTAATGAAGGATCAAGGTTTATCCACGTCATTAAGGCAATCACCAGCTAGGCATGCAAGAGTTGGTGTGGCATTTATGTTCTCATGCAAGAGTTGGGTGTGGAATTCATCAAGGCTTTGGAAATCTGAGTAATTAGTGTCTTTTGGAATTGTAGTGAGATATAAATTCCGATTTAATAGGAGTATGAGTTTTTCAATGTATTGGCTCATATATGGGCATGATCTATGTAATGAAGAACAGATTTTGATTGATAAAAAGTGAGAGAATTTCTCTTTGGTTCTTCGTAGAACTATCGAACTTATCAGGATTTTCTGTGGCGTTCATCTTGACTTATCAAACGGATTTCCATCCCTGTTTGTGGCGTCCTCACCTCATACCAAGGTTCTTGCTTGATTATAAGCAACGGGTCGCGGTTTCCATCCAAACCTGATTGTAGAACGATCCTACAGTTCACCTTGCTACGGGTTTCGTCACAACTTGGCGAGATTCGTATCACTTGGAAACTAAGATCAGGGAAGACCAACTAAGATTGGATCTCCTAGTGGCCGGTTGGGCTCAACCTGCCCAAGTGGGCCCGCCCAAGCAAGGGCGTGGGTCCCTTCTTGGAATTGTTCGGTTCGATCTCGTATCATCTCTTCTCCCTTCGAAATTGGCCTTGTCCTCAAGGCCTGAATCTGCTGAGGAAAAAGGGCTCTGCTCTTGTTGAACCAGAGTGACCTGGCTGGACCGCAACTGTAGCTCTGGGCTCGGCGGTGAAAATCCTGGTCATATCCATTGTGGATCAATCGGTAACTGGGTCAATGAATCAAGAGGCCATGCAACTGGTGTAGAAGAAGGGAACTGAAGTGCATGTGTATTTGGGGGTTGTTGGAACTCCAAGAAGTAGATGGTGGTGATAGATCAATGGTTGTGTGTCGTCATCGTATGTTGTCTTGGGTCGAAGATTAGATCAACCCGAATAGAGTCCTCCCATTGTGGAAGTAGACCTAATATGGCAGCACGATATGATCGAGAGCAGTTGAGCTTGGATATCTCTTTGCTTCGCTCGAAAGGGATCATATGGGCTCTAGCTACAGCATGAATCCACACAATCAGAGTCGACGGAGTCGTTCTGAAGCTATGAATGGTTGATGGATGTTGGGCGAGGCTCACAGATCTAATCAGCTAGTTGATGGCATCCGAATAAGGAGGAGAGCTCCTCAGGTTGATTATTGGATGCTTGATCAACTGAAGATGCGTAGTGTCGCGCCCCGACCCGCAAAGGCCCAACCAGACCGGGCGACGCGAACCATGTAGACGATCACCGCTCCTCAAGCACCGCCAGACGCCGCCTCGCCAACAAACACCTGCCCGGTAGGGGCTACTGAAGAAGAGCTAATGCTTGCACCTGTAAAATGCAGCTTGGGTAGGAGTGAGCACTAAGCTCAGTAGGGTTCTACACTACGACACACAGAAGGGAGAGAACACAACAGTGTCGCCCCCAAGCTAGGCCTAGGTGTGCTACGGGGCCCCACAACCCCACCGCGCGTCACTGAGAGCTCCCACTAGCATGAACCCGACACTGTTAGGTGAGGGACCGACACCGGTTGCATCCTCAGTACCTGGCTCGAGGCCGACACAACCTCTAAATCATCGATCAATATGTATTCAAGTCATCTAAGCATATCATTGATATCGACTGAATACTACAATCCAACCTGGACCTTGCTACCCACCATGGTCCTAGAACTAAATCGGAGCTACCCGAAAGCCTCGGATCGGCGATCAACCCTGCGCCCACGCCCCATCCTTATGCATCTTGTCGGGCCCCGACCCGCAGGGCGCACCCGGGCCGGGACCGCGAGGGGGAAAAACCTAAAACTACAGCCTCAACTGGCGGAAACAGTTGAGACTACGGCCAGCTGGCGGAAACAGCTGCCAAAAGGCACAAGCGGAAGCAAGCTACTACAACATCTATTAACAACTATTACAAAACGGTACTAATAGCGTTAAACAGAGTTTAGTACAACAAGCTACAAGGGATCAACAGTCCCCAAAAAGAAACTACAACACCCACCGGGGTCTCCGCGAAGGCGCAAACAAAACCATCCTGACCCTCAGACATGGTCAGGATCCGGCGCACTGCCACGAGACGGCCGCGGGGGCAACACGGGAACAGAGCGGCCACCTGCAACAAACACAGTCCAGGTAGGCATGAGCAACAGCTCAGCAGGGTCCCACTCTACCACCCTCGCTAAGAAGGCAAACCCAACGAACCACTCTGAGGCCAAGTACCGAGGCTTGCCAAGGACCCCATAAATCCCGTCACTAACCCGAAGGATTCCTGTCCCAAGTACGCCCCTCCGACAACCACTGCTCAGGGGTGGGCAACTCCGACAATCCCTGACACAGGGTGGACATGACGCTACTGGTAGGACACCCTTCCCCAAGCGGGATCTCCACACTTGGCGGAACGACCGAGGTTAGGACTACCATCTCTCAGTACTCCAAGCCACAGAGCCAACAGGACCCCTAACTCCTGACCCAAGACTAAGCCTAGCCAGGGAGTCCATCGATCCCATCGATTTCCTCCCCCCCCCCCCAGGGTTCCTGTCCAACCTACGTCCCTCCGATAGCCAATGCTCAAGGACTGGGCTACCTCCGACGGTCCTTGACACAGGGTGGGCCGGACGATACTTGTAGGACACCCTTACCGGGGTAACGGCGTCAACCACTTAGTCATTGATCACCGGAGTCCACGGGTCAACCCCACCCAGTCTAACCTAGCATGTCTAATGCTCAGAAAGCAAGGCAGGATAAGAATATGTAAAGCAGTAACAAACAGCATAGCAAGGGCACACCTTCGGCCCACTTATACTAAACACTCCCGAGGGTCATGACTCCCTCGGTTCACCACAAAGCAGTAACATTCAAAGCATGATTCAATACAGGATCAACCCCGAGGGTAAAAACCGTAAAAACCACATACATGCGAAGCCCCGCGGGCAAAACTCTTGAAAACCCTCTCTGTTGCTAAAGGATCGATCCTCACCAAGGGAAGGATCGATCATCCAAGCAACAGTGAGCTTCCCTCGCTGACGAGCCAAAGAAGATCGATCACTCCTCCCAGGAGGATCAATCATTCTCAGGACGAAGGGTAACCATGCTTACCCAGGCCCCATGATCGATCTCCCCCCATAAGAAGATCGATCATGTGCTGGGCGCAGCAAGCCCACACCAGAGGACCGATCGTTCCTCCCAGAAGGATCGATCACCCAAAGATGGGTTCCGGCGTGCTTCCGGCCGGAGAACCGCCGGAAAACACAACCAAACCTCACCAAACTTGGTGGGTTGGTAGAGCTGAGTACCACGAGGCTACTCAAGGCCTCAAAACCGGAAACCAACATCTCCACAAGGAGATCTATCAAGAACAAAACCCGGATTTAAACCCTCAAAGCTAGCCGGAGATTGGAGTGGGATCCCTACCTCCTCAGAGCAGCTTCGATCCACGAAGCCTAGCCATGGATCTTCCTCACCTCGCCACGAACCCAACGAGCCTTCAAGCTCCAGGAGAGGTGGCCGGAGGAGGAAGAACGGAGGAGAGAAAGGGGCGGTCGGAACAGGGGAAGAAGCAAAGCATCCGCGGGAAAGAAGAAGAAGAGGGGAAGAAAGGAGGGGGAGGGGAAGGGGGTAAGGCCGGGGAAAGCCGGAGAAACCGCGGGAAAGGCAAAGGAGGGGAGCAAAAGTCTCCCCTCCCCTGACAGGGGAAGTGACGGCCACCGCGGTGGCCGTCCTTCGAAAGCCACCGACAAAGACTTCCAGGCACAGGCATGATCGATCATCCTTGCATGCGCGATCGATCTTGCTAGCCACAGGATCGATCTCCACCCATAGGTGATTGATCTTCTGAGCCCTGAAAGACAAACTTGGGCTGGGACACAAGCCCAAGTCCAGAACCCCCAACCTCGGGTCCTCCTAACATTTCTAACAACCACAAGCACCAAACAAGGTCTGTGTGTGCACACCCCCGTGTGAAACGACCGCCAAGGCGCAATTTCCCAAATTTCCCTTAGGTCAAAAACAAGCCAAAGGAAAAAGAGGGGCAGGTCCTCACACATCTAATGCACAACAGCATTCATGCTATGATCATACGCAGATAAGCATGTAACAGTATGATAAAAACACACACAAATCCAACTGGATCGCTGCAGCGATATGACGGAACCGCGACCGTCAACTGTGGACCCCTGAAACGGGAAGCAACCCCGAAAACGCCAAAATTATTCCGCATTAGTGAGGCTCTGGTTTGCGTCGCCCGGCCCGGTTGGGCCTTCGCGGGTAATAATGATGCATAATGTCATATTTTTGCCCCTTTATACTTAGTCTCCTGTGCTTATTTGATATCTAAATACACTCATATTCCTTATATTTTGATTTAGGATACAATTGGAGTCGTTGAGTGCGAAACAGGGCAAAAAGAGCATATTTGGGCAGTTTCCGCATAAAGGGATCGATCTTCTATAATGGAGAGATCTATCTTATCATGCCGTAATGAAGAAATCTGATACGAGTCGATTCGACTCGACCAACTGGATCCGAACCCAGAAGAGGAACCAAACTGATTCAGCCTCTTTCCTAGTTTGACTTGGTCTTCCTTAGTTCAAACTAGAGTATTTAATTAGTGTTTATCATTAGTCTTTTATATTTAATTGAGTCCTAGTTGATATTTGAGTTAGGAAGTTGAGTTGAGTTTGAAACCTTATTACTTGCTAATTAAGTAAGGGGGTTTTCTTGTTGGATTAGGACTATGTCAAGGTCTCTATAAAAGGACCTTAGTAGTTTGTATTAGGGAATGCATGAGATGAATGAAGAATTATGTTAGGAGTAGTTGATAAATTATCATAGGAGTAGAATATCATAGGAGTAGAGATAATATAGTTTCCACCAGATATCTACCATAGATCCACCTTCTTCCTTGTCGGTCATCTTCTCCGCAGCCGGCACTGTCTCCACCGGTATTTCTCTCTCCCCACCACTTTCTCTCTCCTCCACGTCACCGCCACGTCAGCTCCACGTCACCCCCTACTGTTCATCGTCTTCCTCTCTCTCCCGTGCTTCTAACCCTAGCTTCGCCGGCCACCCTTCCTGTTCCCTCTCTGGCCAGCCCCGTCGCCATCCAAGACCTCCAACGCCTTCCCCTATCTCCCACGACTCCGGCCATATCCTTCACGTCGTCCTTCACCATCTCCGGTGATATCCACCGCCGTCCACCCTCCGAGCTCCGCTGCCCTCTACCCCGATCCTGCCCTAAACACCTCTAAAACCCTCCCCAGACTCCTATACAGACCTTCCCTGACCGTTTCCAACATCCTAAGCCACCCACGAGCCGATCCGACTCGACCAACTGGATCCGAACCCTGAAGAGGAACCAAACTGGTTCAGCCTCTTTCCTAGTTTGACTTGGACTTCCCTAATTTAAACTAGAGTATTTAATTAGTATTTATCATTAGTCATTTATTTTATTTGAGTCCTAGTTGATATTTGATTGTTAGGAATTAATTAAGAGTCAATTTGAGTTAGGAAGTTGAGTTGAGTCAGAAAGCCTTATTACTTGCTAATTAAGCAAGGGGGTTTTCCCGTTAGATTAGGACTCTGTCAAGGTCTCTATAAAAGGACCTTAGTAGTTTGTATTAGGTAATGCATGAGATGAATGATAAAGAATAGTTGATAAAATATCTTAGGAGTAGAATATCATAGGAGTAGAAGTAATGTAGATTCCACCAGATATCCACCATAGATCTATATTCTTCCCCGCTGGTCACCTTCTCCGCAGCCGGCACCGCCTCCACCAGAATTTCTCTCTCCCCGTCACTTTCTCTCTCCTCCACGTCAGCACTCTCTCTCCCCGTCACCTGCCACCTCAGCATCATCTTCTCCACTCCCCTTCCGTGCCCTAACCCTAGCTTCACCGCCGGCCTCCTTTCCGTACCCTCTCCGGCCAGCCCCGTCGCCATCCACTTCCTCTAAGCCCCACGACTCCTGCCATCCCTTTTCCGTCGCCCCACTCCATCTTCTCCGGTGATTCCCACGGCAACCCAACAACCCGGCTCCGTCCCCATCGCCGTCAACCCCTTCCCGACCCAGATCTCACCCCCAAACCTTCCTAAAACCCTTCCCCGGCCTCCCTAGACCCGATTCCGACCGTTCCCAGCCCTGCCGAGTTCCCTGTCGTCGTCCCCGACGCCGGCCTCCTCTAAACCGCCATCGAGCTCCCAGATCCGGCCAATCCTACATCCATCTCCCAGATTTGAGCAGGTGGATCCACCGTCCCTCGACCCTTCCTGCCACTATCCCGACAGCCGCCGCCGCTCCCACTCCGGCGATCCTCAGCCGTCGGATATTCCCAGCCACCTTTGGCCAAATTGGCTCAGCCCACTTAACCGGTTCAGCCAAGCCAGTCAATCCGGATCCAGCCCAATCCAACTTGGTCAGCTTGATCCAGATCACTTCAGACTTGACCCAGTCAAGTCCCATCCAATCAAGCTCAGCCAGATCCGATCCAGCTCAAGCCAGATCCGATCTAGCTAGCCAAATCAGCCCATTGGACTCAAATCAAGTCCGATCAGGGTGATTCTGATCGATTGGAGCAGTAGAGACCCATTACGAGAGGATCACAAGTAAACCGCTCGTAACATGCTATAAATAAGGATATCATCAAAATAGACAACAACAAACATGCCAATGAATGTTCGCAAAACATGATTCATTGACCGCATAAAAGTGCTTGGTGCGTTAGTTAACCCATAAGGCATAACTAGCCACTCACATAAGCCATGTTTTGTTTTAAAAGCAGTTTTCCAGTCATCGCCTTCTCTCATTCTGATCTGATGATACCCACTCTTCAAATCAATTTTAGAAAACACACGAGCACCATGCAGCTCATCTAACATATCATCTAAGCGAGGAATAGGATGACGATACTTTATCGTGATATTGTTGATGGCTCGACAATCAATGCACATCTTCCAAGTCCCATCCTTGTTAGGAACCAAAATCACCGAAACAGCACATGGACTCATGCTTTCCCTCATATATCCCCTTTCCATCAACTCTTGAACTTGCTTTTGTAGCTCCTTTGTCTCCTCGGGGTTGCTTCTATAAGCTAGTCGGTTCGGGATAGTGGCATCGGGTACAAAATCAATTTGATGCTCAATTCCCTGAATAGGTGGCAAACCGTGTGGTATCTCCTCCGGAAAGACATCATCAAACTCCTGCAAGAGATCAGCAACAGAACTCGACAAAGACACGATAAGTTGGTAAGTATTCAAATATGCCTCCTTGTACAAAAGTGCAATCATCGGCTGACTTGAAAACATTGTTCGTTTTATCTCACGTGCCCTTGAATAAAAGTTCTTTTTTCCACTCTCTCTTTTCATCACTCTCTTTTTGATGCTCACTCTTTTTCTCTCTTTCCCTCTTTCTTTTTTCATCACTCTCTTTTTGATGCTCATTCTTTTTCTCTCTTTCACTCTTTCTCTTTTCATCACTCTCTTTTTGCAGCCTCACTTGATCATCGTAAACCTGTTTTGGTGTCATAGGAACAAGAGTGATTGGCCTTTGATTGAACACAAAAGAGTACTTGTTCGTATAGCCATCATGCTTCACACGCCTATCAAATTGCCAAGGCCTCCCAAGCAGCAAATGTCCAGCTTGCATTGGCACCACGTCACACAACACCTCGTCTTCATATTTACCAATTTGGAAGGAAACTAACACTTGCTTGTTTACCTTCACTTCACCACTATCATTCATCCACTGTAGCTTGTATGGCTGCGGATGCTTGAGTGTTGGTAGCTCCAATTTCTCCACCAATGTCATGTAGCAACATTAGTGCAGCTTCCACCATCAATAATCACACTACACACCTTGTCTTTAACATAGCACCTAGTATGAAAGAGATTGTCTCCCTGCAGCTCATCTTCTTCCTTTGCATGCATGCTTAGCCACCATCAATTCTCCATGAACAGCATACACTTCCTCATCAATATCCTCCAATGGCGGCATACAAGTAGTGTCTAACTCGTCATCGGTTTCAATCTCACCGTTATCTCGTACCACCATGACTCTCTTGTTTGGGCATTGGCTAGCTATGTGACCCCTTCCTTGACATTTAAAACACTTAACATCACGAGTTCGAGAAGCAGATGGATTTCCTTGAGAACTGTGGCTGGTGGATAAGAGTTTTGGCTCAGGTTTAGACTTCGCAGCCGACTTCTCCTCCTTCACATAATTTGGCTTCCACAACGAAGTAGAACCTGAACCTTGGGCTGCACGTATACCTCCCCTCCTCTTGAGCTGCCGCTCAACCTTGTTAGCCATGTGCACCATATCTTCCAACTCCACATAATGTTGCATCTCCACCCTATCTTGAATCTCTTGGTTTAATCCACTCAAAAATCTGGCCATTGTAGCTTCTCGATCTTCCTCCACATTAGCCCGGATCATAGCAATGTCCATCTCCTTGCAGTAATCTTCAACACTCCGATTACCTTGCTTGAGATTTTGCAGCTTTTGGTACAACTCACGGTAATAGTGACTAGGAACAAATCGCTTCCTCCTCACGATTTTCATCTCCTCCCATGTCTCTATTGGTCGTTCTCTATTCCGCCTCCTGTTCCACACGAACTGATCCCACCAAACAATAGCATAATCAGAAAATTCAATGGCTGCAAGTTTTACCTTCTTCATCTCGGAGTAGTTGTGGCAATCAAATACTCACTCCACCTTCTTCTCCCATTCAAGGTAGGCCTCAGGGTCGTTTTTACCTTGAAACGAAGGAATATGCATCTTTATGCTATTGAGATTGTTATCTTCCTAATTCCAAACACGTCTTCCTCGTGCATTCCTCCTATGGCTTCCCACTGAATTTCGATCATCATCCTCCTCGGATCTGGCCCAATCATCTCTTTCATCCCTTGAATCTTCCATTCTATCCAATTCTCGCCTCATCATGCGCCCCATCTCTCCCACAATAGCCTCCATAAACAACTTCGGATCAGCACCTTCCGCAGCACCTTTTTCACCACTTTGAGACATGATTTCCTGTAAAAGAAAACTCACAAATACTCCCTCTTGTGTATCTCTCAAATCACTCAACACTCTTAGAAATTCCCTTTCGGTTCTTATCGAACTAGTCAAACTCAGATCAGAAATTTCATTCGTCTTCTTTTTTCTTCTTTTTTTCACGAATTTCTTTCTGTCTTTCTTTTCCTTTTTTTTTCAGAAGAAACACGAATACACTTGATGGGAAGAAGAAAGATCTTGATCTTTTTCTTTTTCTTTTTGATCAAATTTGATAAAGAAAAATGACGTTCAAAGATAGATAATGAGGAATATGAAGGGGAAGCAAGAAACAAATTTGATCTTCTATAAGATTTGGTACAAAACCGAAGATCAAGGAATGATAAGGATAAGCAAACCTGAAACTAGAAACTGAGCTTCTGATACCAAGTGATACGAACCTCGCCAAGTTGTGACGAAACCCGTAGCAAGATGAACTGTAGGATCGTTCTAGAATCAGGTTTGGATGGAAACCGCGACCCGTTGCTTATAATCAAGCAGGAACAAGGTATGAGGTGAGGATGCCACAAACGCGGATGGTAATCTGTTTGATAAGTCAAGATGAACGCCACAGGAAATCCTGATAAGTTCGATAGTTCTACGAAGAACCAAAGAGAAATTCTCTCAACTTTTTTTATCTATCAAAATCTGTTCTTCATTACATAGATCCTGCCCATATATGAGCCAATACATTGAAAAACTCATACTCCTATTAAATCCGAATTTATATCTCACTACAATTCCAAGAGACACTAATTACTCATATTTCCAAAGCCTTGATCAATGCCACACCCAACTCTTGCATGAGAACATAAATGCCACACCAACTCTTGCATGCCTTGCTGGTGATTGCCTTAATGACGTGGATAAACCTTGGCCCTTCATTAATTGTGAGCTTGCAATCTTCTCCATTCTGAATTTCTTGAATTAATCCACTAAGTGCTGCTTTGAACCTCTTAGCTTGAGCTCTCGTGTGTTACGAGCGGTCTACTCGTGATCGGACTTGATTTGAGTCCAATGAGCTGATTTAGATGAATCTGGATCGAATTTGGCTCAAGAAATTGAATGTAGCTCGATCTGGGCTTAGTGACTTGCTGAATCGGTTAGGATCGGGTTAAGTGGTTGAATTAGACTAATGGCTGAGTGGGACAAGGGTTGGCTGGGAGATCCGATGGCTGGGGTTTGCCGGAGTAGATCGCCGGTGTAGGGGCGGCGGTGGTGGTCGGGACACTGACAGGAAGGGTCGCCTGGAGGTGGGGAAGAGAGATCCGAAGGGTTGGATTGGTCGGAGAATGGCTGGATCAACGGGATCTAGGAAGTGGCCGGCGGTGGGTTTAGAGGGGATCGACGTCGGGGACGAAGGCGAGGCTCAGGCGTGGCTTAGAAGGGTTGGGATCGGTTTAGGGAGGTCGGCCGGGAACTGGGGAGGATCTGGGGGATTAATGGCGGTCGGGGTCGTGGAAGACGGCGGCGGCTGTGAAGTGGGGAACGACGGGTATTCCGCCGGAGAAGACGATGCGGCCGATGGAGGGGTTGGTCGGAGTTGTGGGAGATAGGCGAAGTCGGTGGTGACCTTGGTTGGCGACGGGGGCGGCCGGAGAGGGCTTGACGGAGGAGATCGGCGGGAAGGTAGGGTTTGGCACGGGAGAGAAGAAGATGATGCTGATGTGGCAGATGACGAGGAGAGAGAGGGGTGACGTGGCGCTGACGTGGAGGAGAGAGAAAGTGACGGGGAGAAGGAAGATGAAGGTGAAGGCGATGCCGGCTGCGGAGGAGATGACCAGCGGGGAAGAAGATGGATCTATGGTAGATATCTGGTGGAAGCTATATTATCTCTACTCCTATGATATTCTACTCCTATGATAATTTATCAACTACTCTTAATCATTCGTCTCATGCATTCCCTAATACAAATTACTAAGGTTCTTTTATAGAGACCTTAACATAGTCCTAATCCAACAAGAAAACCCCCTTGCTTAATTAGCAAGTAATAAGGTTTCAAACTCAACTCAACTTCCTAACTCAAATATCAACTAGGACTCAATTAAATATAAAAGACTAATGATAAATACTAATTAAATACTCTAGTTTGAACTAAGGAAGACCAAGTCAAACTAGGAAAGAGGCTGAACCAGTTTGGTTCCTCTTCTGGGTTCGGGTCCAGTTGGTCGAGCCGGATCGACTCGAATCATCGTGACTGGTCCTAAAGGCATATGAAATGGTTCTTGACTCTCTTTGTCAGTACTAGCCATGGTCCCATCAGGACATCCAACAGCTATGTGCCCAACTCTTCAAGAGGAGCCTAATGAACAGGTGAATGCTGCGGGTAGTTTCCCTGGACTACCGCAAAGGAAGTATGATCCCTATTCGAACATGTATAATCCGGGATGGAGGGATCACCCCAATCTCAACTATGGGAATCTACAAGTAAATCAACCCGCAACTCAAATCCGCCCAATTGGCCAGCAATATCAGCAATATAGACCACCATACCCCCCGAGACCACAAGCAAACCCAACTCCTAATTCTGGTATATCTTTAGAAGATATTGTTAAATCCCTTGCTACTAATACTCTGCAATTTCAACGGGAGACAAAGCAATTTCAACAAGAGGCGAAGGCTAGTATTCAAGGTTTGGAACATCAGGTGGGCCAAATGGCGACAACAATTAGTAAGCTTGAGGCACAAAGTTCGGGAAAATTATCCTCTCAAACGGTAATAAATCCAAGAGAAAATGCAAGTGCAATCGTTTTGAGAAGTGGTAAAGAAGTTGAGATTCCAGCAAAGGAAGTCACTGCATCGTCACCGCAAGGAAAAGAGCAGAACATTGTTGCGGACAAAGACTTTCCCGATGACGACGACATACCTAAACGTAAGTTCCCACCTCATTCTGATTATAAACCAGTGCCTCCTTTTCCTCAGGCTTTAATTGAATCTAGAAGAGATGAATAAAATAAAGATCTATATGAGACTTTTCGCCGATGTGAGGTAAATATTCCACTCTTAGATGCTATTAAACAAGTACCTCGTTATATTAAATTTTTGAAGGAATTGTGTACAATTAAGAGGAAACAGAGTCTTAAAGGATGTGAGAAGGTGAGAGTAGGGGAGAATGTTTCTGCAGATATTCAAAGAAAAATTCCTGCAAAGTGTAAAGATCAAGGTATGTTTACTATCCCATGTACAATTGGTAACACTAAATTTGAAAGAGCCATGATAGATTTAGGAGCTTTCTATCAATGTCATGCCATATTCTATATATGCTTCTTTGAAACTTGGACCATTGAATGAAACTGGTGTTGTGATTCAATTGGCTGACATATCTAATACCTATCCAAAAGGTGTAGTTGAGGATATTCTTGTGCAAGTTAATGATTTAGTTTTCCCTGCTGATCCTTGATATGGAGAATGGTGATCAAACTGTCGGATCGACTCGTATCAGTCAGTTTCAGGTTTGATCGGTCGCTCCAGGCCGTAGGCTCCTTCACTCAAAGTCCAATTCAACGCAGATGGCGCAGTTCGACTGATCGGATTCAAGTCCGACCGGTCTCTTCAGGCTGCTGACGAGTTGTTTTTTTCAAAAAAAAAATATGTTCCAATGCTGCAAAAATTCTAGAAAATTGTCAGAAAAATCCTAAAAAGTGTAAAATAAAGTAAGAAAAAATAAGAAAGATAAAAACCTAACTAAGGAAAGAAAATGAGTTAAGAGAAAATCAATTAGTTAACCGTCGAAATCCGTGGCAACGACACCAAAAATTGATTTCTTGCAAACGTGTCATTAAAGCACATCAAACTTCAATCAAAATATAATCCTTATTTTATCACTATCCTACAGGGTAGACTAGTGGTGAAGTTCGGAGTCGATCCACAGGGAAACCCCTTTATATCTTAGAAACCCTTAATCCCGGAATTAGGAGTCGTAGCTGAGGTTAAACTCTAATTTCCCTAAATTTCGTATTGATGACGTCATCCGAGCGATCCATCGGACTCAAAACCGATCCATCGCTCAAGTCCGATTGATTGGGTCTCCACTGCCACGTCATTAATTTCAGCCTTTATTTCCAACTTCCATATATTCGACTTTGATCAAATACTGGTGTCAATGTATACGGAATCTCACAAAGTCTTCAACATGAACATTGTAGCTCTTGAAGTCTTATTTAATATCCCTGAATTTCAGAATATTTTGATTTTTTATAATTTCTGGTGATTTATTTCCAAACAGTCGATGAAGCAGTCTTTTTGTAGAATGTAATGATTTTTGGCCGAATTTCTTGTATTTCTTCTCAAATCCTATGTAAACCTAAAATCAAATAATAAGATATCAAATACACCTACTCTTAGTCTAACAAAGGTAATTTAAGTGGTTTAATTATATATAATCTATGACTTATAATCCTAGTTTCAGTAGGATTTGGAGTAGGACCGCTGTTCGGCTGAAGGGTAAGGCATAGGGATCCAACTCTGGACATCTTCCTTCCATTCTTCAGCTATTGGGTAAGCCGTACTCTGAGTTTGACTAGGATTTCTAGTTGGAGTAGGACTTGTAATGCTAGTTCCAGTAGGATTGGAGTCGAAGTCATATTCGAATACCCGTTGGTGTTTGCCTGTTCGGGTTGGTTGTATGGTGGAGGTAATGATAAAGAGGTGATGGATTGTAGGGAGGAATAGGGGGCTGATGTGGTGGTTGACGTGGATGAAGTGTAGGTTGTTGAGAAATTAGATTGTAGGCTGCATAGGGTGGAGGTAGAGGATGATATGGCCATAGATTGTAGGTAGGGACATGAGGTTGTTGTCGGAGGGGTGTACGTGGCGGTAGTGTAGATGGGCTGGTAGGGCAGATGTCGGGTGAGTAGGAAGTGGGGTAAGAGGAGTTGGTCCTAATCTAACTAAGACATAGTTGGGAATAGGGCTGGATTCTCCTTGGTTGGGCACAGCTTCCGAGGTCTAGGGGAAATAGGATTTGTGGTTGCAGGCTGGTTAGGGTTAGGGTTCTATCCCTGTATCTATATTGACATGAAGACAATCCACTCCGAGATCCTTAGGATGAGGGTCTACATCCCATGCTGGGAGTTTTGCATCTCAAGTTGTTAGTATTGCAAAGTGAGCAATGACCCTTTGATGCCCTTGATCTCTTCTCTCGTTACGGTGCTCTCCCGTTCCTGGGAAGTACTCACGGAGGTATCTCCTGCCATTAGTGTAGCTTCGGGAAGGCTTTGGGCGGGCACAGTCGATGGAATGGAGCTCTGATACCAAGTTGATACGCTGCGCCTTCTCGTAGGCACGGGTACCGGGTCTCTTGCCTGGTCTCAGCTCCTCCTTAGCCAAACCTATAGCTAGGTTGAGAGATACCTTTAGGGTTTTAGGAGAAGCAACCTTGGTATTCGATGAGGAAGAGATTAAACCAGAGGTGAGAGACGAAGTGGTGAAGAGGAATACCTTGTAGCTCCTCTAGGTATGGCCAGCTGCACTGGGGAACTCGGCCAGTGGAAGAGAGGCAGCGGCCAAGGAAGGACGTCGGGGTTGGAGACGTGGACGGTGGCTAGTAGCAGCGGACGACAGTTGGTGGTGGCCGGCTTGTGGAGAAGGGGCCGGCTGTAAAGAGAGAAGGATGGAGTGGTTGGTGGATTTCTGGTGGAACTATATTATACTACTCCTAGGGTTTACTCTACTAACTACTACTTTTATTCATCTTATCAAGTATAAGAAAATACAAAGGTATGGAGGTCCTTATATAGAGGCCTCACATAGTCCTAGTTCTACTTCAGTCCCTACTCAGATATCCGCACAAAGCTATGACTCTAACAACTTTTACTAATATCCAAATCTCATAATAACTAGGACTCAAATAAATAGAAAACTCAACTGAGAAGCAAACTCTTAATTAACTCTACCAAGACCAGGAAACTAACTCAAACCTGGAAACTAAGATCAGGGAAGACCAAGCAAGATTGGATCTCCTAGTGGCCGGTTGGGCTCGACCTGCCCAAGTGGGCACGGATGCTACCAGTTACTTGGCGTGGGCCCGCCAAGCAAGGGCGTGGGTCCCTTCTTTTAATGGTTCGGTTCGACCTCATATCAGATATGGGGATAGCTTGCCGGATTTGGCCTTGGCTGGCCCAGGTGGTTGTGCAGAATTCCTGCTCTTGGAGAAGCTACCTTGAACAGCTTACGCATTTCGTTTCCAAAATCTTTTTCTTTTAGTTCTTCTCCTTTATTGATTGTTGGCATCTTAGTTGGAGTCAGACTCAGGGTCACAACCGGGGTTGTAATCTGAATCGTAACTGAAGTCGCACTCGGAGTTGCAATTGGGGTTACTCTCAGAGTCACAATAGGAGTTGTAGTCGGAGTAACTAATCCAAGTTGGCTCGGGGTCAGGTTCCGCAATCTGGATTGCAGTTGAAGTAGGGGCCTATCTCGGAGTCTGAGTCCCTGACAAAGAGAGGGGAATGATGGGACCATGGCTAGGACTGACAAAGAGAGTCAAGAACCATCTGACAAAGAGAGTCAAGAACCATTTCAGATGCCTTTAGGACTCACGAGAGCTCAAGCTAAGAGGTTCAAAGCAGCACTTAGTGGATTAATTCAAGAAATTCAGAATGGAAAAAATTGCAAGCTCACAATTAATGAAGGGCCAAGGTTTATCCACGTCATTAAGGCAATCACCAGCTAGGCATGCAAGAGTTGGTGTGCCATTTATGTTCTCATGCAAGAGTTGGGTGTGGCATTGATCAAGGCTTTGGAAATCTGAGTAATCAGTGTCTTTTGGAATTGTAGTGAGATATAAATTCCGATTTAATAGGAGTATGAATTTTTTCAATGTATTGGCTCATATATGGGCAAGATCTATGTAATGAAGAACAGATTTTGATTGATAAAAGGTGAGAGAATTTCTCTTTGGTTCTTCGTAGAACTATCGAACTTATCAGGATTTCCTGTGGCGTTCATCTAGAATTATCAAACGGATTTCCATCCCCGTTTGTGGCGTCCTCACCTCATACCAAGGTTCTTGCTTGATTATAAGCAACGGGTCGCGGTTTCCATCCAAACCTGATTGTAGAACGATCCTACAGTTCATCTTGCTACGGGTTTCGTCACATCTTGGCGAGGTTCGTATCAAAAGCAGCTGTAGCAGGGTTGTAAGCGCAGCAGTGACAGGCATTAGAGACAGTGGGCCAGTTGGAGCTCAAGTTCAAGGACCAGGGTTCCAGCAGTTTCCTCTACATTGTGCAGAGTATGCCAGCAATTCTACCAATAGTGATAGAGGAGGCGTAGCGCAGAGATGCAGAGCTCAAGGAGTTGCACACATCGGCAGGCACGGAGGGCGCAGACGAGGACTGGACAGTATCATCAGACGGAGGGCTACGATTTAGAGGTAAAGTAATGGTTTCGGAAAATCCAGTTTTGTGAGAGGACGCCCTACGAGAGTTTCATCACTCTCGTTTTGTAGTTCATCCTGGGGGCACCAAGATGTAATAGGACCTGCGACGGAAGTTCTGGTGGTGCGGGACTAAGAGGGCAGTGACGGAGTTCATATCGCGCGCGCCTTACCTGTCAAAAGATCTTGCAGAGCACCAGCGAACTCCAGGGTTACTTCAGCCCCTTCCACTAGCTGAGTGAAAGTGAGAGCACATCACGATGGACTTCGTGACCGGGCTACCGAGATCTCCTAGGAGGAATGACACGATTTGGGTCATCGTGGATCGATTGACCAAATCGGCGCACTTCCTGCCTATGTGGACGATAGACTTGACAGACAGGTTGGGCAGTTTGTACGTCAGAGAGGTGGTCAGACTACACGGAGTTTCAGTGTCTATAGTGTCAGACCGTGAGCCCATGTTCACCAGCAGGTACTGGCTAGGCTTTCAGGAGGCAGTCGGCACACTCCTGACCTTCAACATGGCATTTCATCCGTAGACAGAGACGGGCAGTCAGAGCGAACGATCCAAATCTTAGAGGACATGTTGCGGGCATGTGTCCTCAATGCCGAGGGCAGCTGGGAGGAGCACGTTCCCTTGGTGAAGTTCGTCTACAACAACCGCTACTAGTCCAGTCTTGGAGTAGCACCTTTCGAGGTGTTGTACGGTAGCCCATGTCGTTCCCCAGTGTGCTGGACAGAGGTTGGAGAGGCACCACTCACCGGTCCAGACATCGTCAGGCGGTCGTCAGAGAGGTTGGTGCAGATCAGGCAGAGACTTCTAACGGCTCAGAGCCGGCAGAAGAGTTATGCATACCAGAGGCGATGACCGTTAGAGTTTCTAGTCAACGACTGAGTGTTCCTGCGAGCATCACCGTACAGAGGGTCAGTTAGGTTTGGCAAAGGTGGTAAGTGAAGGTCCAAGAGGGGGGGTGAATTGGACTCTTTTCGAAAAACTAGATTAATGGAAAAATCAAGTAGGAGAGAGCTAACACCTTAAATGCTTGTAGATGAAATGAAAACTAAAGCAAAATAGCATGCAAGAATAATATCAAGGTTAGAGAGATGACACCGATTTTATAGTAGTTCGACCCAACTCTTGGTCTACGTCCACTTCTCTCAAGGCTCCCCTTGAGGTTCCACTACTTGCAAATCGTTTACAAGCTTTTCCTCCAAACTTCCTGGTGCTTGGTGACCTTACAATCACAACCACTTGCTGTTGGATAGCTCTCAAAGTACTTCTTCACACTTGAAGAAGGTTTACAAAGGTTGTAGCTCAAAAGAGAATAAGTAGAAAACTCTTGCTAAGACTTGCTCAGATGATCTCAATAATAATGATAAAAGTTGTGGCAAGTTAACATCAAAGAACTACTTATATCTGGGCTTCAACCAGCTCAACAAGGACCTCCAACGGCTCTCTGCAACTCTCCAACGGCTAGTTTTTTACTCTGCGTGTTGCTGGCGGTCGATCCATGCATCACCCGTCATGTATAAAAACTCAGCCTTTTCGATCGACGGTCAATCCATGCATCGTCCGTCACGGCTCACGGTCGACCGTGACATCGACCGTCACATCGTCCGTCAGCCTCTGTTAAGAAAAAGGCTTCCCACGGTCGATGCTCCGATCAACTGTCGCTTCTTCACTTTTCTTCATAAATGCTCCACGGTCGACCGCCGCATCGACCGTCGCATCGTTCGTCAGGCTCTGTCAAGAAAATGGCTTCCCACGGTCAATGCACCGATCGACCGTGAGCCAACAATACATTTTGCCAAGTATGGTACATCCAACGTGCAACCACACGGTCGATCCATGGATCGACCGTCACATTCCCACGGTCGATCCATGCATCGACCGTCACATTCCCACGGTCGATCCATGCATCGACCGTCAGTACAAAAGTGACTTAAATATTGAATTTAAGATTTCCAATTAAATGGGTAATAAATATTAAACATATATTTTATCATTTAATGTATATTGGCATCATCAAATCAAGGTTAGGATCAACAATCTCCCCCTTTTTGATGATGACAATCCTTTTAATTGTGATGATAAAATATTTTGACTCCCCCTTAATCAATGCAACCATTTCTTTCAAGAAATGTGTTCTAAAGTGAATTATCAAGATGCACATAAGTCATATATCTCTAAAATGATATGAGAAGTTCCATTTAAGATATGTTGACAGAATAGTTTGGATTTTAGCATGTTCACTTCTTTACAATAATAACATTTAAGGTTTTATGAAGTGATTTCATATTCAACATTGAGATTAAAACATTGTACATAACAATATCCAAACACATTTGCGTTTCATTCAAAAGATTCCGACACTTACATACAATACTTCCATTCAAAATCATTCGGAAAACTTTGGATTTACAAGACTTTCATTTCAAAACAAGGTTTTCCAAAATACAAGAGTAAAAATATGAAATGTAGGGCTTTTGTTCAACATTCATTCATCACACTTTTTCTCCCCCTTTGGCATCATCAAAAAGAAGTAAGAAGCATGGGGATTTAGGATCAATCAACTGAAGGTGTGGAAGGTGGCAATTCAGTTTTGATGTAGGAAAAAATGTCTTCAAGTTGCTTGGATATCTTGGCGTGATCTTGGGTGAGTGTTGATTGGGAAGTCTTGATGTCACTTAGATTTACTTCCATTCTTCCCAATCTTGCTTCAAGCTCATCAAGTATTTGTGCCGTGTTGCGACGAGCTCGGCTACTGGAGGGGTCACCTTGAAATATGGGCGCATCTTCTTCTCCCCCTAAATTTTCCTCATCATGCTCTTCTTGATGCTCACCTTCCTCATCACCATTGATATCAGGAAAACCGAGGCCTAAAGCACGTTTGGCGGCCTTCATCCTTTTATATAGGTAGATTTGTTGAAGGGTTGAGAAAGGGGTTTTCTTTCATCAACAGCTAGGTTGAGGGTAAGGGCTGGGAAAATTCTTGTTAGAAGCCCCCCAAATGGTAGTGATTGCCTAGCATTAAGGTTAAGCATCTCCTTGATATTACCTAGGTTTAGAGGCTTCCTCCTAACCATGCAAGAAAGAACATAGGCATGGATGGGCTTCAAGTGATCATGGTGGCCAAGCTTAGGAAAAAGATTTGTTCCTAGAAAGTGGGCAAGCTCCCTAAATTGTTGGTGTAGGCTATTTAATTCTATAGGATTTTTCTCAACTAGGAGCCTTAAGGATTGCCTTTCTCCCTTGTTTATCTTTATCAATTCTGTTGAGATCCTCATAAGAAGTAAAGTATATGCACTCTCTGTCGCGCCCCGACCCGCGTAGGCCTAACCGGGCCGAGCCACGCGAAGCAGAACCTAACCTACTGCGGAAATTTTGGCGAGGTTTCCCTCTAATCGTAGTGGTTACCCTAGCAATTCACAATCATCCTGTATTAACATACAATTACAAATCTCAAAGACTGAACTGATATAGTATACAAGTCCTCAAAACAGGGAAATTATACATTTATCATTCCCGTAGGAGACTATCTATAACAAAAGGGTAAAAACATAAATCGCCGCTCCTCAAGCACCGCCAGACGCCGCCACGTCACCAAACACCGCCCCGGTAGGGGCGACCGAAGAAGAGCTAGCGCTAGCACCTGCAAAACGTAGCCCGGGTAAGAGTGAGCACTAAGCTCAGCAGGGACACTATACTACGACACTCACAAGGGAGGGAACACAACAGTGCCGCCCTCAAGCAAGACTTGGGTGTGCAGCAAGGGTCCCATAACCCATTGCCGGTGTCCCTAGGCATACCCAACCATGGTCACCCTAAAGAGCTGGGCCCATCCTGGATACACCTAGTGTCGTAGGGTTCCAGCTGTGGTCACCCCAAACGAACTGGGCCCACACTGATCGCCACTGCGGGCAGGAACAGACACTGCCTGGGCTGGACTCACTCCGACGGCCCTCAAAGGACAAGGACCGACACCGGTTGCACCCACAACATCTGGCTCGAGGCCGACACGACCTCTATAATCATCAAGCAACATGTATTCAGGTCATCTAACCCTATCATCGAAAAATCGACTGAATACTACAAATCGAATCCTGGACCAAGCTACCCGCAACGGTCCTAGAACTAGATTCGGACTACCCGAAAGCCCCGGATCGGCAACGCCCTACACAGATGCAACTAATGCACAACACAATGCATGATATGCGCATATGTAGGGTAATACAGCTAAACATGCAACAGTTAAATAACAAGGTCTGGGCACGGCACCCTGCCGGCCCGGGGTAGTGAACAGGTAAATAAGGTCTAAGGACTGCTACAGTGGTACCCCCCACCAACTGTCAGCAGTCCATCACAACACCTGCATCGGGAAGCAGCCCCGCAAACAACAGCTTATAGATATCACAAATAAAGCCCTCGGCGCACGCCAGCATGCGAGGCTAAGGAAAGCTGTAGGGCTACCCGTCCGTTTATTCTAAACATCCCGGGAGTCATCACTCCCCCGGTTCACCATTGCCCTATTATAGGGCTAACATGCTTAAACATATGTACAAGGTATAAAAGCGGTAAGAAAAACCGACATACCAAGCCCCGCGGGCAAAAACCATGAAAAATCCTCTCTGTTACTAAAGGATCGATCTTTTCGAAAAGATCGATCTTTTAAGTAACAGTGAGCTTCCCTCACTGTCGAGCTAAAGAAGATCGATCCTTCCTCCCAGAAAGATCGATCTCTCTCGAGACAGAGGGCACCCTTCTCGTCGCGCCAAGAAAGATCGATCCTTCCTCCCAGGAAGATCGATCTGAATGGTTATGCATGTATAGAACGGGGTCATCATCCGTGAATGACTCTTGAGTCTTGCATTAGGTCGCTGACTGAAAGTTTCAAGAAAGATTCTGACTGATTGACGTTAGCAGGAGACTGCTTTGATTTGGTTTGGTATTACACGTCAAACATTGTTGTTTTCCGTCATCCTCTTTGGTTTGGATTTGTCTACCGATCTACGACCAGTTAGCAGTTCCAGCAGTACTACGCCAAAGCTGTAGACATCGCTCCTGGTTGTCAAGTGCCCTGTTACATTAGCAAAAAGTAGGACATTAGACCAAGTAGGAAGATCGATCTTCCTCGCAGCACAGGGTAACCATGCTACCCAAGACCCAGGATCGATCTTCTCCAAGCAGAGGATCGATCCTTCATCGGGCGTAGCATGACCAACCCAGAGGGATCGATCCTTCCTCTAGATCAAGAAATACCGCCGGAAGGTACATTCAAGCTTAACGAAACTCTGGGATCTGATAGATCAAGATCCCACGAGTCCAAAACAGGTGAAATCACGGAAAACCAACAGGTATATCAAGAGATCTAAGCATAGAAGATTGTAGGTAGGAATCCCTACCTAAGCAAGAGCAGCTTCAATCCAAGCTGCTAGGCCTTGGATTGTCCTCAAACACCTTCAAAAATCGCAAGATCTGAGCACAGATCTCCGGATTTCAAAAGGATTCAAGGAAGAAAGTCTCTTCTTCTTTATAGGCAAACGAACCGACTTATGAATGATTGATCTTTCCCTAGGGAAGGATCGATCCTTCATGACGATCGCACCCTGACTTTCTGGCACAAGAAGATCGATCTCTTAGCTAGAGAAGATCAATCCTTTTTGTGCTGAAAGCTAGACTTGGGCAAGAACTCAAGCCCAAGCCCGGATCTTTCGATCCCGGGTCCCACTAACCGTTCTAACCAAACATTACCACAAACACGGTCAGTGTGTGCACACGCGGGTGTGAAACAAGGCGACAAGGCGCAATTTACCAAATTACCCTTGCGGTCCACGACGAGCCACAAGAGTAGAGGGACGGGTCCTCACACTCTCCTTGATTTGGTGCATCTAGTAACTCAATCAACCATTCTACGGTAATCTTGAATTCATTTCCATAGATATAGTGATACGAGTCGATCCGACTCGACCAACTGGACCCGAACCCAGAAGAGGAACCAATCTGGTTCAACCTCTTTCCTAGTTTGACTTGGATTTTCCTAGTTCAAACTAGAGTATTTAATTAGTATTTATCATTAGTCTTTTATTGAGTCCTAGTTGATTGTTAGGAATTAATTAAGAGTCCATTTGAGTTAGGAAGTTGAGTTGAGTCAGAAACCTTATTACTTGCTAATTAAGCAATGGAGTTTTTCTAATGGATTAGGACTCTGTCAAGGTCTCTATAAAAGGACCTTAGTAGTTTGTATTAGGTAAGGATGCATGAGATGAATGATTAAGAGTAGTTGATAAGTTATCATAGGAGTAGAATATCATAGGAGTAGAAGTAAAGTAGGTTCCACCCGAAATCCATCATAGATCCATCTTCTTCCCCGTCGGTCATCTTCCCCGCAGCCGGCACCGCCTCCACCAGTGTTTCTCTTTCCCCCGTCACTTTCTCTCTCCGCCACGTCAGCGACCCCACCGCCACGTCAGCGCCACGTCACCCCCTACTGTTCATCATCTCCTTCCCTCTCTTCTCTCCCGTACCTTAGCATCCGCCGACCACCGCCGTTCTCTCCTCTCCGGCCAGCCCCGTCGCCACCTAAACCCACCATCGTCTCCCCCTGCCTCCCACGACTCCGGCCATACCCTTCCCTCCGTCCTTCGTCCCCTCCGGCGCCGTCCCCGACAAGCCTACCTCCGTCCCCTCCGCCGTCAACCCACTTCCGATCCCCGAACTCACCCCCAAACCACACTAAATCCATCGCCTATCTCCTCCGACCCTCTTTCCGACGTCCTCAGCCACTCCCGGAGCCTCCCTCGTCGTCCTCGACTCCGGCCGACCCAACCTTCACCGCCGTCTTCACCCGATCCGGCCGATCCGCCACCCATCTCCCAGATCCACTCCGTTGGAACTCTTCCCCACCTCCAGGCGACGCTTCCTGCCACTATCCCGACCGCCGCCGCCGCCCCTACGCCGGCGATCTACGCCGGTCAGCCTCAGCCCTCGGATCCAGGCTGGTTCAGCCCAGCCAACTTGGCTCAGCCAACTTGGGCCGGTTCAGCCAAGTTTCCTAATTGATCCAGCCAACTTGACCTGGCTCAAGCCACTTAGCCCAATCCGAGCCAAATTCAATTCCAAGAGCCAATCAACCAATCCAGATTTGACCCAGTCGAGTCCTACCCCAATCTGAGTCAGATCTGAACCAGATTCGATCCAGATTTAGCCCATTGGACTCAATCAAGTCCGATCAGGCCGATTCTGCTCGATTGGAGCAGTAGAGACCCATTACGAGAGGATCACGAGTAGACCGCTCGTAACAACTTGGTATCAGAGCTCCGTTCCACCGACTGTGCGGTTCAGAATTTACTGGAAACTTCGCCACCATGTACGGAGTACCCCTGGAAAGTTTGGAGTAACAATTCAAGATTCTGCAGTCCCAGTTGAAGCTCTGTGTCAACTTTGATGGAACGCCAAAGCAGAACCTTGGAGCGCACCAGTAGAAAGTGGGAGCAGATTACTAGTAGATGGTCAACTGTGACTCAAACAACTCCCATAGGGATTCAGGTTTTGAGTCAGACCCCTACTCCAACTGCAACCCAGATTGCGGAACCTGACCCTGAGCCAACTCAGATTATGAGAGTTGTAATTGCGAGTCTGAATGAGAGACCAACAATCAGTAAGAGAGAAAAGGTCCAGGAGCTAATCGAGGAGCAACAACCGTCCGATTCTCAGATCGAACCAGAGCACCTGCTGTTGCAACCTCTGTCAGACCCGGGTGAAACCTTCCTTCTACCTTCCAATGATTTTTCTGAATTTTTACCTATTTTTTCATATTTTTCCGAAATTTCCCCTGGTTTTCTCTCTCCTCCTGGGAATCGGCTCGTCCCTGGCTCAACCGCGGTTCGCCATCAGCTCACCACCCTCACCCGCGCCCGGCTCACTTCCAAGCCAGGACCCCTTCGTCCCGGCTCATCCACGGCTTCATCGGCTTATCTTCGAGCCGTCACTTCAAGGCCGTCCTCCGGCGTCTTCCTCCCCATCCATCCATCGAGGAAGCACCGGCGTCCCTCACCTAAGCCGCCGTGGCCAACCACGACGACGATAGAGGCTCGCCGGAAACCAACTCCGGCAAAAGGCCCTGTTCCGGCCTCCTCCAATCCGCCCAGATCTGAGGTTGATCCTTCGATCGAACCTCACGAGAAAGGTCCCAAGACCTTCCCGTACCTGTTCCCGACGAGCTCGAGCCCCGTCGCGGCCTAGATCACCGACGATCACCGGCGACGACATCCACCGCGCCGCCACCTTCAGATCCGGTGCATCCGAGGCCCAATCCGACGATCAGACCGTACGGATGGAACCCCCTCGTCCCTACGAAGCTTCCTGTGCCGTTGCCACACTCCGGCGACCTCGTTTCGCCGTTGATCCAGCTCCGGCAGCTTCTCAGCCGTCCGATCAAGACTGCAACTTGATCCAGCCGTTTGATCAACCTGATCTTCGATCCCGTGGTTCCGATCTTCGATCTGAACCTGATCCAAGAGTCCCCAGCAATCAGGACCATCCAGATCAACCCCAAGTGATCCAGATGCATCCTCAGTCGTTGATCAAGCATTCAAAGGTTGAGATGAGTCATAAAAGGAGCTACCCTCCTTATTCAGATTTCATCTACAACCTGATCAGATCTGATTATGATGGTAACACCGGTTTAGCTCAACTGACTCAAGTCCAGATTGACACCGGCAGAGCCAACCAAGTCAGACAGGTTTGGACCAGAGTACGACTCAGCACAGCTGAAGATTCAACTTGGTTCAACCAACTTCTAGCCCAGACTAGTGCAGCAGAAGCGTGGTTCAGCCATCTTCACTTCAGATTGGACCAAAGCCAGCTTGACCCAGATTCAAGCCAAGTCCCTGCACAGTTGATCAGACCATGGAGATCAGATCCCATCCTATGGTCATGGGCAACACTACTGATGGGACATGATGAGGATGATCCAGGAGAGCCATTGAAGATCATATTCCTGGAGCTACCTGAGCCGTCAGATCGACCGCCAGATGCTCATCCATCACTGCCACTGCAACCCCTGGACCCGTCATGGGATCGACCTGGTTTCTCCCCACCGAGTCCAGAGCTACATCAGCAAGTTGATTCGGTCCAGCCACATAGAGCCATCCTACCTGACTTAACTCTGGCCTTGAGGACAAGGCCAATTTTGAAGGAAGGGGGGGTGATACGAGTCGATCCGACTCGACCAACTGGACCCGAACCCAGAAGAGGAACCAATCTGGTTCAACCTCTTTCCTAGTTTGACTTGGATTTTCCTAGTTCAAACTAGAGTATTTAATTAGTATTTATCATTAGTCTTTTATTGAGTCCTAGTTGATTGTTAGGAATTAATTAAGAGTCCCTTTGAGTTAGGAAGTTGAGTTGAGTCAGAAACCTTATTACTTGCTAATTAAGCAAGGGGGTTTTTCTAGTGGATTAGGACTCTGTCAAGGTCTCTATAAAAGGACCTTAGTAGTTTGTATTAGGTAAGGATGCATGAGATGAATGATTAAGAGTAGTTGATAAGTTATCATAGGAGTAGAATATCATAGGAGTAGAAGTAAAGTAGATTCCATCCGAAATCCACCATAGATCCATCTTCTTCCCCGTCGGTCATCTTCCCCGCAGCCGGCACCGCCTCCACCAGTGTTTCTCTTTCCCCCGTCACTTTCTCTCTCCGCCACTTCAGCGACCCCACCGCCACGTCAGCGCCACGTCACCCCCTACTGTTCATCATCTCCTTCCCTCTCTTCTCTCCCGTACCTTAGCATCCGCCGACCACCGCCGTTCTCCTCTCCGGCCAGCCCCGTCGCCACCTAAACCCACCATCGTCTCCCCCTGCCTCCCACGACTCCGGCCATACCCTTCCCTCCGTCCTTCGTCCCCTCCGGCGCCGTCCCCGACAAGCCTACCTCCGTCCCCTCCGCCGTCAACCCACTTCCGATCCCCGAACTCACCCCCAAACCACACTAAATCCATCGCCTATCTCCTCCGACCCTCTTTCCGACGTCCTCAGCCACTCCCGGAGCCTCCCTCGTCGTCCTCGACTCCGGCCGACCCAACCTTCACCGCCGTCTTCACCCGATCCGGCCGATCCGCCACCCATCTCCCAGATCCACTCCGTTGGAACTCTTCCCCACCTCCAGGCGACGCTTCCTGCCACTATCCCGACCGCCGCCGCCGCCCCTACGCCGGCGATCTACGCCGGTGAGCCTCAGCCCTCGGATCCAGGCTGGTTCAGCCCAGCCAACTTGGCTCAGCCAACTTGGGCCGGTTCAGCCAAGTTTCCTAATTGATCCAGCCAACTTGACCTGGCTCAAGCCACTTAGCCCAATCCGAGCCAAATTCAATTCCAAGAGCCAATCAACCAATCCAGATTTGACCCAGTCGAGTCCTACCCCAATCTGAGTCAGATCTGAACCAGATTCGATCCAGATTTAGCCCATTGGACTCAATCAAGTCCGATCAGGCCGATTCTGATTGATTGGAGCAGTAGAGACCCATTACGAGAGGATCACGAGTAGACCGCTCGTAACATATAGCTACTAAGGGCCACACATCCTTCTTCATCAATACTTTCAGTAATATTGCAATAAAAATATCGAACTATTTCAGGATAAATGTACTGAGGCATCTCTAAGAATTTCTTCCAACCCATATGAACAAAAAAACTTTCAACTACGTATTCCTTTCCTATGGGCAATTGAAGAGCTCTACCCGAGACTACAAACTTATCCTTAAATTCAGGCCAGGAGTTATACCTATCCTTATCTAGGAAGAAGTAGTCGTCGTAGGAAGGAGTAGGTGGAGGATTAGATGAAGACACGCCAAGCGAACCTTTGGTTTTCTTCATCACGTTCTTTTGCTTTGCTACTGCGGTCTTCCTTTTCCCAGCTTGACTTGGTTCCTCAGGTGGAGGAGGGTCGGCATTCTTGGCTCGAGGCATGGTGTACGTCCTGGTTAGGGTTTTGAGAGGGGAAGAGTAGATCATGGTTTTGAGAAAGGAAGAGCAGCGGGCTGCGGTCGTTGAAAGAGCTAGGACACGGTCGAACCAGGAGTTAAAATGAAGGGGAGATCGGGTGAGGTGTTTATAGGGGAGATGTGAAAATGACTGAAAAGCCCTCACTTAAGTTGTCACACGGTCCGTGGCGATCGATCCATGAGTTTGGCCGTCGACCGTCGCGAACATTTTGTGTAAAAAAGCAATCGCATTGTCGATCCAACGAAGTTGGCAGTCGACCGTGGCACACAATAGGTCTAAAAATGAAAGCCCACTGTCGATCCAAAGAGTTGGCGGTCGACCGTCCAGTGCGAATGTACGCACGGTCGACCGTCAGGAAGTCCATCGACCGTCAGTTCCAGAAAGTGAGTTTTGAAATTCAATTTAAAATTATTTTTTAAATAAAAAAATCACAAAACTTTGCATACACGTGTAACTAAATATTATGAGCTAAAAACCACTCATCAACCATGATCTTAATTTACCAAAATTTAGCATTCAAGTTGGATATGGTATGAAAAACAGATAAAGAGGTGACCATACTTTTCCTTTTAACTTCTTTATTTTGGACATCCATTGGAGAACTCGAGCTCCCTTAGTAGATATAGAAATCTATCTTCACTCAAGGGTTTGGTTAGAATATCTGCAATTTGGTGTTCGGTGCTAACAAATTCAAGTGCAATATCTCCTTTTTGTGTGTGATCACGTAGGAAATGGTGTCGAATTTCTATGTGCTTTGTTCTAGAATGTAGGATGGGATTTTTAGATAAGCTTATGGCACTAGTGTTGTCACATCTAATGGGCATTTTACCTACATGTATGTTGTAATCTACCAATTGCATTTTCATCCAAAGTAATTGTGCACAACAACTATCCGCCGCAATGTATTCCACTTCGGCGGTGGATAAAGCAACTGAATTTTGGTTCTTGGAGAACCAAGAAACAAGTGCATGACCAAGAAAGTGACATGTATCACTTGTGCGTATTCTATCAAGCCTACATCCGGCAAAATCCGCATCGGAGTAGCCAATTAGATCAAATAATGATCTTCTAGGATACCACAAACCATAATTTTGGGTTCCTATTAGATATCTAAAGATCCTCTTGACCGCAACCAAATGAGTGAGATTCCTTAGGACAAGATTGATATCTAGCACAAAGGCAAACACTAAACATGATGTCCGGTCTACTAGCGGTCAATTAAAGTAGAGAACCAATCATCCCTCTATAAAGTGTTTGTTCAACGGGTTTCCCATCTTCATCCTTGTCTAATTTGAGTGTTGTACACATGGGGGTTCTATAAATTTTGGATTCAACAAAATCATATTTCTTGAGTAGGTCTCTAGTGTATTTGGCTTGATTAACAAAGATTCATTCTCGAGTTTGCATGATTTGTAAACCAAAAAAATAATTGAGTTCACCCATCAAACTCACTTTGCATACATGTGGCAAATTCTTCCCAAAGTCTATCATTTCTAGAACCAAAAATAATATCATCAACATAAATTTGAACCAAGAGCAAATCTTTGCCTTTTGATTTGGTAAATAATGTAGCATCAAATTTTCCTCTACAAAAATCATTATCCATCAAGAATTTGCTAAGCCTTTCATACCAAGCTCTAGGAGCTTGTTTTAATCCATACAAGGCTTTACGACACGTTTGGTTCGCACAAGGAATGGGGGACGGAATGGAAATGGGATTAGGAATGAGTTATTACTAATGTGATTTTGTGATATTAGGATTGGGAATAGGAATGAATCATTACCATGTTTGGTATACAAGCAGAAGCCTGGGAATGGAATAGGAATGAAATACAAATGACTAAAATACCCTCTCTTTTTTTCTTTGTAGTTTTTACGATGGGAAAAAATTGTAGATGCAAGTGAACTAAGCTGGACAAATTATACAATACACATATTTTTAAATGGGTCACGTACCAATAAAAAAACAAGGAAAGGTCACTAGCTTTGTGCTTCATTCATTCACTAGCTCTGTGCTTCATTCACATACCAATATGACCCATTTTTTTTTAAATCTTTGGCCATTCTCTGTTTCATGTTATGCATGTGCTCATTGTGATTGTTTAATGAGCTATGGTACTCACATGAAGGAAGAGTAGTTGAAGCAGTCACCACGATGGACGGCGGATTAATACAAATTCAAAATGATGGACAGTGCAATCTACAAACGCAAGGAGCTGCACTCATACTCAAAGCAACTTCAACAAAATAAGAAACCTTGGACCACTTCCATGCCGGTTTGGTTTGATTGAACAACTGGATCAACCTCATCAATCAAAGTGGATAAAGGTCTCAGTTTTTGTGGTCATGGAAAGGCTCTTTGTACAGCCTTTGTTCTTGAAATACACCTAGATGATTGGACAAGCCAAGTATAAATTCAAAATGCTTGATACGAGCGGTCTACTCGTGATCCTCTCGTATTGGGTCTCTACTGCTCCAATCGATCAGAATTGGCATGATCGGACTTGATTGAGTCCAATTGGCTGATCTGGCTAGCTGGATCGGATCCGGCTTGAGCTGGATCGGATCTAGCTGAGCCTGATTGGATCGGACTTGACTGGGTCAAGTCTGAAGTGATCTGGATCAAGCTGACCAAGTTGGATTCGGCTGGATCCGGATTGACTGGCTTGGCTAAACCAATTAGACTTGGGCTGAGTCTGAATCAGCTGGCTGGCTGAACCGGACTTGATCCAATGGCTGAGGAGTCGCCGGAGTGGATCGCCGGCGTAGGGGAGGCGGCAGCGGTTGGGATATTGTCAGGAAGGGTCGCGGGGTGATGGCGAAGAGATCCAACGGCTCGGATCGGGGATATGGGTGGCGGATTGGCCGGATCTAGGAGGTCGGCCGGTGGGTTTAGAGGAGGACGGCGTCGGGGACGACGACGGGGAGCTCGGCGGGGGTCCTTGGGACGTCGGGAAGGATCGTGGGGAGACGAGGAACGGATCTAACGGATCCGATCTTCCAATGGAGTGCTAGAGGCGGCGGATCGAAAGGGGTCGGTGACGGTGGAGCTTGGGAAGGACGGGAATACCGGCGGGGAAGGTGAACAGGGCGGTGAAGGGGTTGGTCGGAGTCGTGAGGGCTTGGGGAAGAGGATGGTGGTCTTGGATGGTAGCGGGGACGGCCGGAGAAGTAGAACGGCGGGAAGCTAGGGTTCCGGGAGAGAGGAAGGAGATGATGAACAGTGGTGATGATGTGGCGCTGACGTGGTGGAGAGAGAAAGTCCGTGGAGGCGGTGCCGGCTGCGAAGAAGATGACCGACGGGGAAGAAGGTGGATCTATGGTAGATATCCGGTGGAAGCTATATTATCTCTACTCCTATGATATTCTACTCCTATGATAATTTATCAACTACTCCTAATAATTAATAATTCTTCATTCATCTCATGCATCCTAATACAAACTACTAAGGTCCTTTTATAGAGACCTTGACAGAGTCCTAACCCAACTAGAAAACCCCCTTGCTTAATTAGCAAGTAATAAGGCTTTCTGACTCAACTCAACTTCCTAACTCAAATGGACTCTTAATTAATTCCTAACAATCAAATATCAACTAGGACTCAAATAAATATCAAAGACTAATGATAAATACGAATTAAATACTCTAGTTTGAACTAGGGAAGTCCAAGTCAAACTAGGAAAGAGGCTGAACCAGTCTGGTTCCTCTTCTGGGTTCGGGTCCAGTTGGTCGAGTCGAATCGACTCGTATCAATGCTGGACAGTGCCAATCTACAAAAATCTCTTTGCTTAAGATAAGGCCTATTGTCATCGCTGTGCCATCCAATATAGGCTCCTTTACACCAGCTGCAAATAATGAAAAACAATTAGTATATAATCTACTAAAACATTTACTTGCACACTTCAATCACTAATTAATCAGAGCAGTAAACGAATCCACTTCCCCTGATATAGACATATAGATTTAAAAAAAAGTTCATCCGCAACCTGAGAGTTCAATAGTTTCAAAGTAGGCACAGATGTTTTTCTTCTCTTCTCCTAGAGGAGGATGGCAACACAAAGGCATGATAAATGATGATAGGTTAAGAGCAAACCCAGTTTAACAACTACCATTTGCAACCCCAAGAATAGGGCAAGAACAGAAGCCATGATAAAATAAAATCAATAGAAACATTTAATGGAGAGCAGTATCATGAACAAGAAATGCACTACAAGAAATCCCATATTTTTTGACTAATATATTGGTCGCAGTATCTCTAATTTTAGTCGCTAAATCCTTTTATGACCAATAAATGTTGGTCGCGGCCTTGGTCGCAAAATGCTGGTCGTCTAAAGTTCGCCTCGACCAATGATATGTTGGTCGTACAAAAAACCCCTTTTGGCGACTCTAATTGTCTCCGTCACAATTGTTGTAACGTTTGGTGACTAACTATTTGGTCACCGCGATAGTCACGTTATATTTCGTTGGTCACAACAAGTGGCACTTTTGAGACGAAACAAACATGTTTTAGTGACTACTACATTAGTCGCCAAAGAGCATCATTTATATTGACCGCTACATTTAGTCACCACAACCGGCCCTTACATTGACCAACGAGTATAGTCACTGATAAGTCACTAATTATTCCTAATTAAACCCCTTAAATTACCTTTGTTAGGTCTAGAGTAGTTGTATTTAATAGTTTGTTAGTTGATTTCAGGTTTAATCATGCTTTGAGAAGAAATGCAAGAAATTCGGCTAAAATGACTAAATAAACTGCTTCGTTGACCGTCAGTAATATATTCGCCAAATATTTTTAAAAGGTCCAAATATTCTAAAACTTTGAGATATTGTCTAAGACTCAGAGATCTACAACTTTCATGTTAGACACTTGGCGAGATTCCATACAGATTAATACCAGTTGTGAAGACTATGAAGATATACAGCTGCTGGAAACTGGTCCGTCGACGTTCAGAAGAATATTCGTCAAATATTTTTTATAACTCTAAATATTATAAAATCTTCGAGATATGACAGAAGACTTGAAGATCTAAAACTTTCCTGTTGAAGACATTCTCATATTCCAAGCCAATTAGCGCCAGAATTGAGTTAAAGTTGGAATCCTGAATTGGAGTTGAAATACGAAAAGAGGAAAGTCAAAGTTTAAGTCTAGATATGACTCTTAAGTCCAAGTTTAGGGTTTTCCCTATTTAAAAGGCCTTTTCCAGCCGAATTTCTCATCTTTTTGACAATCTTTGGAGGAGGAAGAAGAAGACGGAGAGGATGTGGATGGTGACAGCTTCCTATTCCAACCCGATGGCTTTCATCCAAAAGATGAGTTGCTAATTCTTGTACTTAGGATTATTCATGAAACCCTAGTGTAGTTTTGGTTTTTCTTTAGTTGGATTCTTGTGAACTTCTCGATGCATGATCTCATGAATATGGTTTTATTGTTAATAGAGTTGAAGGAACAGAGTTCCCTTGACGTACTTTTAGTCCTACATGATTTCTGTGATTGATTGTAGAGATTTATGAGATGGTTTTCATGAAGTTATTGGTTTGCCTTTGAGATAAGCTATGCTACGCGAAGATAGGTTGTGCCACAGTCATTAGGAGTAGTATAATTTAAGGTAATCGTAGGACCAAAGACAATCTATGCCAAGCAAAGATAGGTCATGCCGTTGGGAACATTAACTTTATTTTAGGGATTCATGTGAGCTTGTAGCCATATGATCCATAATGTTGAGAGAAGGGAACAAGATGATAACTAGAGAAGACTAATAATGAAACTAGGGCGGATTGAGTAATTCCTAAGTAACTACTCTATTGATTCAAATTGATCAACCTTTTATTTCTTTTATTTATTAGTTTAGATAAGTCTATTCTATCTTTGATTCTTTTCCTTAGTTTTAGGGTTTTGAGAATTGATTTTGATTTCCAACGTTTTCCCTGTGGATCGACTCTGGACTTCACCGATATTTTTACCTAGTAGTTTAGTGATTGAATAAGGATATAAATTTAATATTTGATTGAGTTTACAATGTTTTAACGACGACGTTTGTAAGCGATCAGTCACAACAACCTGTGACCAAAGGTGACCAATGTTGCTAGTTACAAAAGCATGTCACTCACTTAAGGCAACTAAGACATTTAGTCAAAAAAGTCTCTACTTATGACGACCAATACGTTTAGTCACAACATATCGCTACCTATGACGACCATTGTTGTTAGTCACAAACGCATGTTACTTAAGGCAACCAACATATTTAGCCACAACATACCGTCACTTATGACAACCAACGCGTTTGGTCACGATAAAACCGTCATTTATGGTGACCAATGCTTCACATATTTGCGCAACCAATTTTTATAGGTCACAGAAGACCAATTTAATATAATTATGACGAATAATAATTAGTCACTAAAGAAGTTTTTAAATAGAGAGATTTGTTTTAATGACCGTCATGTTCGTCACAAATGATTATTGTGCGATTACATAAATTGATCACAAAAGATATTTAATTTAATTTTTTAACAAAATATAATGGACAATAACAAATTAAATTTTTGAATATACATTATAATTACCAAATGCTCATTGCCATAGAATTGAAGAATATTCATCCAAAAATGTTTTCATAAACAATACAAAAATGTGTCCACAAATAGGCCATATTAAACTCTCAAAGAAATGTAAAAAACCAGTACAAAAAAAAATAATAAAGTCCATCCACTGCTGCTGCATATAGTTGAAAGTTTCTGCGAGGAAAAAATAAAAAAATATGTGACTTAAAACATTTTGGATAATAAAAAAGAAGAATATAATATTGAGTTAAAAATATCATACCTCATTGAATGAGGAACTCAAGACTGTCTTATTGTCCATATGCTCGACGATTGACTTCATTAATTTTTCTAATCGATTAGTTTTTTCAGTCAAAGTTTGCACCTCCTTAGTCAATTCAACTACTCGTGTTTCAGCTGCATCAGCTCGTTTCTCTGCTTGATCCAATTGCATACGGGCGTGTTGTCCCCCGTTAGTCAATGAACTTGGCTCCAAACCGTGCCCAAGACCAGGTACATACCCTGGGGTCTTGCCAAGTACTTTCTCACATATTTCATCATCAGTCAGTTGTTGACCTCCTTCTGACACTGGCTGAGTCTTGAAGGTAATCATTTGCAACTACAAATATTATAAGTATAAGCAATTTGCATTGGTATAAATTAAACTATGCATAAGAATTAAACAAACAAGCAAATAAAAAAAGACTTACATAATTCTCTACAGCTTGTTTCGAAGTCCAAGTCCCATCCTTACAATGTGTCTTATTGTAGAATTCAACCCTTCCAATCTCAAACTCTCGCTAATCAACATTACAATATTATAATATATTAGAACATGTAACAAAAAAGTTCAAATCTTACAACATTGTTATTAATAATAGGCTATTATACCAACTCTTCTCCGCGTCGTATAAAAGACTTGGATCCCAAACAATGAAGAACTTTCAGCTTGGATTGATTTTCTTTACTTGTCTTGCTCCTAGCCTGCAACAAATTAGAATAATCAACCATTTGTTTCCTAGAAAGTGTAGCTAGAAATACAAATAAAAAATCACACTATATCAGCATTAAGTCGCTATTTGAAGATTAGCCAATGCACTGCAAATCTTTTTTAACTATGCAACTCAGATAACTGAACTACTAAAAGAAATCTCCACGGCAACAAATTAGTATAAACATAGTGTTCGCGAATAAAACGTCGATCTCGCGGGGACGAGATCTCTATCTTATTTTCGAGCAAATCATTTTTTGTTCAAGGAAATTACAGGCACCACACCCCTGGATCGCGGAATTGGCAGATCCATCATTTACATCCCCGTAGGGAACATCTCCGATTCTAGATCCAAATAAATATTTTTTTACATATAAGAAAAGAAATAAATGTGAAGTCCTTGGACGGCCACCTTCATCGTCGGAATGTTGTCTGAAACTTGTTCCGAAGATGACGAGTTTGGAGAAGACGTTGAATAAAGTTGCGGAAGCCGTGAATATAGTTGCGGAAGCCGCGAATGTAGTTGGCGAAGCTGTCGAATATAGTTGAGGGAGCCACCGAATATAGTTGCGGAAGCCGCCAATATAGTTGATGAAGCCGCCAATATATTTGGGGACGGGCCGCGAACATAGTCGCGGACGAGCCTGGCCGATAAAGTTGAAGACGCGTCTAGCAGACGGAGTTATGGACTAATCCTCTGGCCGATAGAGTTGATGAAGCTTCTCGGTCGATGACGTCCAAGCTTCAAGGTTTCGCCGATGGGTTTAGAGGAGACACCGTCAGCCCAAATCTAGTGAAGATGGTCTTGCTCGTCGCGGTAAAGTGGCCGCTGGAACACTGGCTGGAAACAGGGGTCCTGCGGCTGGAACAGAGGATCGCAGCTGTCGAGCCCCGACCCGTGAAAGCCCAACCGGGCCGGGCGACGCGAACCGAACCCTAACTAAATGCGGAAATAATGGCGAGGGGTTCCCTCTAACTTTCTGATTTCATTAAACAGTTCATAAGCACCCATGAATAATACAATAATTTCAAACCTCAAAAGATATAATATAATATTCAAAAACCTCAAAGGGGTTACAACAGTTTATACATCATACTCCCATAGGAGACTAACTATAACAAAAGTGTAGAAAAAGATCACCGATCCTTAGACCCCGCCAGAAGCCGCCGCGCCACCAAACGCCTGCCCGGTAGGGGCCACTGAAGAAGAGCTAACGCATGCACCTGCAAACGCAACCCGGGTAGGAGTGAGCATAAAGCTCAGTAGGGTTCTACACTACGTCACACAGAAGGAAGGGTAACGCAAGAGTGTCGCCCTCGAGTAAGACCTAGGTGTATACAGGGTCCCATAACCCCACCGCGTGTCCCTGAGGCCCAGGGGCAGCACTCAGTAGTAGGAACAGCACTGGCGACACAACTACAGGAACCCGACACTGCAAGGTCAGCACAGTGGGACACCGGCTACACCTCAGCATCTGATTCAAGGCCGACACGACCTCTATAATCATCAAGCAACATGTGTACCAGTTATCTAAGCATATCATCAAGTTTGACTGGACACCACAATTCGAACCGAGTCCTAACTACCCAACCCCGGTCCTAGGGCTAAATCCGAGCTTCCAACCTCGGGACGGCGATCCACAAATCACCCACGCCCTAACCTTATGCAACTAATGCACAACAGAGAATGCATGCTATGAACATACACAAGCAAGAGACATAGGCATGCAACAGTATGTCAAGGCAGCATACAAGTCCAACAGGATCGCTACAGAGGTACTACCAACCGCTGCCAGCCGATCCGCAGCGGGTCCCGGCATTACGACGGTACCACGACCGTCAACCGCGGACTCCTGCAACGGGAAGCAACCCCGAAAACATCGATGAACAGTAAAATATGAACATATAATATTATATTAAAACACCAAACATTCTCTACATAGCAGCTAGTTGATCCCGTTGATCCGATGTCCAAACTACATCGGATTCAAGATCCAACTTAGGCTCATGTAGATCTATATGCCGGGATCAACATATCCAAAATCGGGAAACATCCAACGGTTCGATTACCGGAAAAACACTAATCAAAACCACTAAAAATAGTCCACAAAACGTCATCAAACAGCCTTTGGATCGATCTGGAACATTTGGATCGATCCAGAAGGTATTGGATCGATCCGGAACATTTTGGATCGATCCAAACAGTTTCTGCTTCATACCAGCTTCAGATCAGCCTCGTCACAAGCCACGAGAAAATTCACCACAATTCGTAGAAAAATCGGAAAAATATGAAATAAGCTGGAATAGAAAGATAACTCAGAGATCAACAACTCTTATTCCCAACACAACCCCAGAGATTATACACGTACCAATCGGAAAGCCGCAAACCGGCTGTTCTTCAAGAACAACAGAAATCGGAAAATCCGAGATAAAACATGCATAAATCCTACTGAAATCTTAACCAAAGTTCATGAAACTTAAATCAGAGATTATACTAAGCAACATGCATCCAACAACACAATTACAACAAGATCAAACGGCTATACTAAGAGAACACCCCTAAACCACTCTCGTAGGTAGAACACCTACCGGAAACGCACTTCTCAGTTGATTCCCCGCTAAACAGTCACCAACCCAGCTCCAAACCACACCAAAGCTCTTCCTCACGCCGCCACGGATCCAACGAGCCTTCAAGCTCCCAAAACGGTGGCCGGAGGAGGGAGAAAAGAGGAGAAGAAGGGGATGCCAGAACAGGGGAAACAGAGCCCGCGGGAAGAAGAAGAGGGAAGGAAGAAGGAGGGGAAAGAGAAGAGGAAGGGAAGAGGAAGAAGAGTGAGGGGGAAGGCCCGGGGAAGGAGGGGGAAGGTGAAGGAGAGGTCCTCTCCTCTGACAACGGAGAGCGACGGCCATGCCGGCTGTCCTCGCCGCTCAACTGCCCTGCTGCAAGCTCAACTGCCCTGCAACAGTACCCGGATCGATCCAAGGCCAAAATTGTCGCGCCCCGACCCGCGAAAGCCCAACCGGGCCGGGCGACGCAAACCGGAACCTAACAAACGCGGAAGAAAAGCTGACGAGGGTTCCCTCTAACCTATTGGTCTCCCTAGCAAGTCACCAAAACACCCTCAATTAAAAGACATTTAATTAATGAAACCTCGAACCACAGATTTAAAACTTAAAGTGTTAAATATACAAATCCTCGGAGAGAGGAAGATTCAAAGTACAACATTACTCCCGTTGGAGACTAACTAACATAGTGTAAAAGCAGAAAACGATCACCACCTCTCAAAGCCACCAGGCGCCGCCGCACCGCCGACCAACTGCCCGGTAGGGGCCAAAGAAGAAGAACCGACGTCTGCACCTGCAAAACGCAGCCCCGGGTAGGTGTGAGCACTAAGCTCAGTAGGGATCTACACTACGACACACAGAAGGAAGGGGGAAACGCAACAGTGTCGCCCTCAAGCCAGACTCGAGTGAGCTACAATGGTCCCATTACCATTCACCGGTGATCTCTAGGCATATCCAACCATGGTCACCCCAACGGACTGGGCCCATCTTGGATACACCTAGTGTCGCAGGGTTCCAGCTGTGGTCACCCGTTCTTCACTGGGCCCACACTGATGCCTCTGCTGGCAGGAACGGACACTGCCCAAAGAATAAGACCCGCCACCGGTGGCATCCTCAACACCTGACTTGAGGCTGACACGACCTCTAATCATCATCAAGCAACAGGTGTACCAATCCTTTAGGCCTATCATCGAATTTGACTGGACACCACAATTCAAACCGGGTCCAAACTACCCAACCCCGGTCCTAGGGCTAAGTCCGAGCTTCCAGCCTCGGGACGGCGACCCAAAGATCACCCACGCCCTAACCAATGCAACTAATGCACAATACAACGATGCATGCTATGACATATACAAACAGGAGATAGGCATGCAACAGTATGACAAACATCATATAAGTCAACCGGATCACTGCAGCGGTACTACCGACCGCTGCCAGCCGATCCGCAGCGGGTCCCGGCTTTACGACGGTACTACGACCGTCGACCGCAGACTCCTGCAACGGGAAGCAACCCCGAAAACCGCTGATGAACAAAACAAAATATAGTATTATATTCCGAAATATAATATTTATATTCAAAAACACCCAAAGCCTCTACTTAGGGCTAATTGATCCCGTCGATCCGATGCCAAAACGATGTCAGATTCAAGATCCAACTTAGCCACCAGTAGGTGTATAAACCAAGATCATCATATCCAAAAATCATAATCATCCAACGGTTGGATTAACGGGAAAACGCTAATCAAAAATCGCTAATCAACTAACTTAACAATTAATTGCTGCAACGCAGCCCTCCAGTAAACAATTCATAAGAAATTGTAGCAAACTCCGAAAATTACGAAACAAGATGGAATGCAAAGCTAACAAATAGATCTACAACTCTTATGTTTATGAAAAGCCAAGATCATGTACTCGCCGGCCAGAAAACTTGCCGCAAGCCGGCTGTTTCTCAAGAACAGCAGAAAACCAGAAATCCGAGACTAATCTTGCATAAAACCTACTCAAATCTCAACCGATTAATATAAAACTTAAATCAGTTATTCTACAAGGAATAAGGAATCCAAAAAAACAAGGATCAATAAGATCCAACGGCTAGATCTCAAGAAAACCCGAAAAGAACACAGTAGGTATAACCCTACCTAGCTGTGCTTTCCTCGGCTGATTCCCCGCGATTTGATCACCAACAAGCCTCCAAACCACTTCAGGGATCTTCCTCTCGTTGCCACGAATCCAACGAGCCTTAGAACGCCGAAAAAGATGGCCGGAGGAGGGAGAACGGAAGAGGGAAAGGTGGCTGCCGGAAAAACAGGGGAAGAGCAAAGCTTCGGGAGAGAAGAAGGAAGGAAGAAGAAAGAGAGAAGAAGGGGGAAGAGGAGGGGAAGAAAGGAGGGGAAAGGGGGAGGGGACAGCCGGGAAAGGGGGGGAAAAGTGAGGGGAGGGGAGGGGAAGTCTTCCCTCTCTGACAGGAGAGAGCGACGGCCAACGGCGGCCGTCCTCGCGAAGCAGAAAAGCCACCGACTCATAAATGATCGATCGATCCGTCATGACGATCTCACAAGGCTTTCTGGCACGAAGAGGATCGATCCCTTAGCCAGAGAGGATCGATCCTTTGTGTGCTGAAAGCTAAACTTGGGCAAGAACTCAAGCCCAAGTCCGGATCTTTCGATCCCGGGTCCACCTAGCCATTCTAAACAAGCACTAACACATACAAGGTCAGTGTGTGCACACGCGGGTGTGAAACAAACCAACAAGGCACAATTTATCAAATTGCCCTTGTGGTCCAAGAAACAATACGATCCACCGGATCGCGCGCTCGACGCGAAACAAACCAACGAGCCACGGGCCTGACCCAGCCGGTCGACCCAGGAGTAGAGGGACGGGTCCTCACAAAAATGGATCGATCCAAGACAGGCTGGATCGATCCAACACACTTGGATCGATCCGAACGGGTCAAAAACCCACCGACTCGCTCACGAGTCCGATCAATCGCTCCTAGGAGTGATCGATCGCTCAAGGGCCGTAAGCTGCCCAAAAGGAAGCTTCAGCGCGCCCGAGCTGGGATCTTCCGATCCCGGGTCCACCTAACCATTCTAATCAAGCACTAACACAAACAAGGTCAGTGTGTGCACACGCGGGTGTGAAACAAACCAACAAGGCGCAATTTATCAAATTGCCCTTGCGGTCCACAACGAGCCACGGCCCGACCCAGGCGGTCGACCCAGGAATGAAGGGACATGTCCTCACAGCAGCGACCGGAACAGGGGACGCAGCAGCTGGAGCTCGAGGACGTCGGCTGGAAGCCTGAGGACGTCGGCTAAAAGCTTGAGAGCGCCTGGGTTTGGACCTCACCGCCTCGGGGATGTAGCCGGAGCAGAGGAAATCAGCGGCTAGAACTTGGGATTCGTTGCCGTGGAAGAGATGCTGCTGGAGTTGAGGGTGTCGGCTGGAAACAGAGGAGGCAGCAGCTGGAGTTCAACGACGTCGGCTGGAAGCTTGAAGACGTCGGCTGGAAACAGAGCTGCGGCTGGAATAGATGAATGGCCGAAGCTCCTTGGACTGGACCAGAGGATTGTCTGGAAGCAGGGGAGCCACGGCTGGAACTTGAGGACGCCGGCTGGAAACAGAGGTCGTCGGCTGGATCAAGGATGACAGCGGGGACCTCCTTGGGTTGGGTGGCGAATCTCCTCGGGCTGGCTTGAGGAAGACGGCGACGAGGAAGATGATGGGTTCATCCTTAGGCGGTGATGGGTTTCTCTGGTTGGGCAGCGGCGACGGAGACACCTTTGGGTTTGGAGCGGAGATCCTCGGGCTGGGCGAGGTTTCCTCGACTAGGCGACGATGATGACGGCCTCTCCCCTCTCGAGCTCCCTCCTCCTTTCTTTCTTCAATCTTTCAGCATTTCCTCTCTCAATTTGCCAGCCTCTCTTCTCTCCTCCTTTGCTATTTCGCCAGCCCCTTGCTTTGTTCCTTTCTCCTCTTCTTATAGGAATCGGGGTGTTAGCTGGGCATTTGGTGAGATGCGAGCGTATCAAGGGATCCTAGCTGTTGAGATCTGATTTCCAGCCAGATTGTTGGGAGGTTGGGATGTTGGGATTTGATGCTGTTGAGATATGGGTGAGGTTAGGATTTCCTAACCATTTAGATTAGGGAGTTGGGATTTGGCCTTTAAATTTCAAATGTTCGTTTAAATTTGAAGATTTGAATGGTTTTGTTTAAATTTGAATGTCCCATTTAAATTTCAAGTTCATGTGTGAACTTGTTTGAATTTTAAATATTTATTCAATTTTCAAGTATTTATCTTGAATTTGAATAATTATCCAGCTGTCGGACATTTGTTCAAATTTTGAATGTCTTATTTGAATTTTGAATTTTATGTGCTATTTGGAGAATTTACTGAAATATCCCCTGGCAAGCCGGTTGTAAATTACCAAAATACCCTTTTTATCGGTCATATGTATTTTGGACCGAAATGCCCCCAGGGTAGAGAAAATACCTCTATTTTAGATTTTCACACCCCTGAAGATGTGAAATGACTAAAATACCCCTTGGGGTTAAATGACCAAACTACCCTTTCGGTCTGGTTGTTTAGGCGCGACGCATGGCAACGCGACTTTTGTGTGTCATGGACACGTGCGCACATTATGTAGCGCACGTATATTTTTTGCCGAGATTTGGGCATATTTTAATTTGGACGCGATGCATGATGACGCATCTATGTTGCACGTGTCATGGACACCTGCGCGCGCATTTATGTGACGCGCATATTTTAGACCTGATGTATGCAAGTCATGTGCGCGCATGGCGCGCGCATCACCCTGGCTGGGACTTAGGCGAATTTGAGTTTAGGTATTTGTTTGGGTTTATTTTGAATTTTCGGATTTTTCCTTTATTTATTTCAGGGAATTTTCTATAATGCCCCTGATGTTGTCGAAAATTACCAAAACGCCCTTATATTTGCACAGCTTATTTAGGATGCCATCAAAGCTATGTAAAGGCTATTTTAGAGTGTAATGGGAGATTTAGACATGTATTTTAGTCTAAATTCCCAAAAAACCCTTGGGTGGATAAAATTACCAAAATACCCTTGTTCCTATGGTTTGTATAGGATGTCGTCAAAACCGGGAATATGTAGGGGGTTTGGATGGACTCGACTGTGTATGAGCCAGTTTGGAATTGATGCATGCGGATTCAATCGGGGAAATTCCGCAAATGTTATTGACTTAGCCTTAGCTAAAATCGATGTCAACAGATGCCCCCTCGAGGCCTGCGTGTGAAATTTATGTGATTTGAACACGCAGGGCTCGAAAATTTTGTGTTGGTATAGCAATTTCATTTGATGTAAGATTTCTTGTGAAATTTGGAAAGTTTGAATAATTTGAGTGATGCTTTACCATGATGTGTATATTGGCTGGGCATCACAAAGGTTGGTTTACTTGCCTGTGTTATTTATGTGCACAAGCATGTTGTCTTTATCCTGTGGATCAGTATGTGACTGAAGCTGTTGCCACATATCTTTTTTTGTTTCAAGATCTTTGGACAAAGTGTTTGATTTAAGTTTGGACCTTGGTAAAAATATCCAGGTAGGATCAGGATTATTTGGTGTTCGGATGACCAGAACCTCAGCTTATGTTGGATTATTTTTGGTGCAATCCGGCTCAGATTCAGTTTGGGAAGAGTTCTAATATATTTTGAACTCTTCCAAAACCAGTTTCACTTTTCCCCTTTTCTTAACCGCTCGATAACTCTCAATATCGGTTGTTTGGCGAGATCGCGTAGGAATCCGACCTTATCTTTCATGCTGCCCTCATATATATATCCAGGCCACTCTGCTTGCGTGACTCTTTTGGAGGCTTTCTCAATAACGAGAGTTTTCTTCTCTCTCACAAAAAAAAATCCAACGTTCAGGAGGTGGACAAAGAGGATTTGGAGCTTTCTTCCATCCAGGTCTTTATTTTTCTTTTGCCTGCTTGCTTTCATATTATGATGGTCGACAGCCTCTGCTTTTTATTGCCAAGCTTTGATGCGTTTTATTTTTGATTGGATCGCATGCCCAGGTTTTTTTTTCCGCATCTGCATGCTCTATTTCTTTGTTTTCGCATACTTTTCTTTTCTCCTGTTATATTTTTGGAGAGTGTGATTGGAGGTATCTAGTAAGCTCGATACTCTCGGAGAAGGACAGCAAGCAATCCGCCAACATATGGATGTCTTGCAATCACTTTTGGTGTGCGACAATGGCAGGGAGTGCCAGCGAACCCATGGGAACTCGCCAAGGTTGTTGTATAATGCTTAGACTCGGACACTGCAGGAAGTTGCTGCAGTTGCCGGCCAGTGCTTTGGAACCCATTCCCCTATTTCTTCCATGTTCATCCTTGCCTCAAGGCTTAGGTGACGGTTTCGCTTCTCCAAGAAGTTTTCCAGGTGGTGAAGAGGGGCTCCGGGCATGGTGGACAAGACCGACACGAGAGCATCCTCTTCTCCTTCTTTCTTTCCTTCGTTTCCTCTGTTTTGTTTTGTTTTTTTTTCACTCCGCACTCGTCCCTTTCCTCTTTGCTCTGCCTTGTTTTCTTCAAAGCTCTGGTGTCCATTTTTCAGGGGCTTCTCAGGCGACGGTCACAAGGAGCGGCTGAGGCTTGGGCGACGCCGTGGGCGACGGCGATGGCGGCTCGGACTGCGTCTGAAGAGAAGAGCCTGGCGTGTCTTGGGTGAGTTCAAGGACAGGTGTGTGTATATATATACACCTTTCCTGCTGAGCTTACATTGGATAGGAGCAGAGCTTTTAGAGACTGTTCCTATATGCAGATATTCGAGCTTTTTGCTATTCAAGGGTTCGTACGCTCATATAAGTTTAGAGACAATTTTGTTTGTTTCCTTGCCAGAGGCAACGGGGTGTGAGGATATTTTATTTCTTTTGAAAAGGTAAGAATACTTTCTGCGTGCGATTCATACTCATAATTTAATGTGTACTTGCAAAATGCAAAGCAATTTTATTTTTGCTATCAGTTTAGGCTCTTGAAGCTTGGAGCGTACATATATTTTTTGTGTGTTGTCAGTTTAGGCTCGTGAAGCTCGGAGCATACATATATTTTTTTGTGTGCTGTCAGTTTAGGCTCATGAAGCTCGGAGCAAAGCGGATGGGAAAATGTTGTGCCTATAGTTTATACTCGCAAGGCTTAGATTGCTTCAGTTTAGGCTCGTGAAGCTTGGAGCATTGTGTTAAAATTTGTGTTTTGCCAACAGTTTATACTCATATGGCTTGGAGTATTGTTGCTTACGGTTTAGGCTCATGAAGCTTGGAGCATTGTGTATTTAGTAATAATATCTTTTGAGAAATTTGCCGTTCACTGGTGGCGGAGCGTATTCGCCATCCGGGGATACAATCTTGTAGGCTCCATTGGTGTAGGCCTCTTGAACTATGAAAGGTCCTACCCATTTAGGATCGAATTTTCCTTGGGTTCTTCTGGTGACGACCATGGGTCGAACTACAACAAGGACAAGATCCCCAACTTTGAACGAACGGCGTTTCACCTTTTTGTCAAAGGCTCTGGAGACTCTTGCTTGATACATTTCCAGGTATTGCTGAGCTTCAACGCGCTTTTCTTCTAAGCTGTCAAGCTCTTCGAGCCTCAATTTTGCTGCTTGGTCTTCCATCAGATTCTCATGTATAGTGACTCTGAGTGAAGGGATTTGGATTTCGAGAGGAAGTACAGCTTCTCCACCGAAAACGAGCGAATAGGGGGTTGCCCCCATTGGAGTCTTCATCGTGGTACGATACGCCCAGAGATTCTTCAGAAGCTTCTCGTGCCATTCTCTTCTGCTGTTGTGGACGACTTTCTTTAGGAGCTTGCAGAGGATTTTGTTAAAGGCCTCCGCTTGTCCGTTAGCCACGGCGTTATATGCCGACGGGAAGTGGTGTTTAATTTTGGGCTTGGCACAAAACCTCTCCATGTCTCTATTTTTGAAAGGTGTGTCGTTGTCCGATATGAGTTTCGCAGGGATCCCAAATCGGTAAACAATATGTGTTTTGATGAATTGTACTACTGTCTCCCCCCTTGTATTTTTAAGGGAATGGCTTCTGCCCATTTGGAGAAGTAGTTTGTTGCCGCCAGGATGTAGGAGTGACCTTTTGAGGAAGATGGTTGAATGGGACCCACGATATCCATACCCCATGTTTCGAAGGGCCATGAGATGCTCGTAGGATGGAGCGGTTCTGGGGGTTGATGTATGAAGTCTGCGTGAATCTGACAGACGTGACATTTTTTAACATACTCAATGGTGTCGCGCACCATTGAAGGCCAATAGTACCCCAAATGTTTCAGCTGGTTATCTAATTTGGGACCTGATTGATGTGCTCCGCATACACCTGAGTGTACTTCTTGGAGGGCTGAAGCTGCTTCTTCACTGGAGAGGCATCGTAGCAGGAGTCCATCATAGGACCTTCGGTATAATACATTGTCCATGTAGGTGTATTTTGTGACCCTTCTTCTTATCCTCAATCTTTCTTGGGGATTCATAGGAAGTATCCCGGACTTGAGGTAGTTGAGGAAGGGGGTTCTCCAGTCTTGCGTTTGTATTTCTGACGCAGCGGCGACGTTGATGAACACCGGCATGTAGATACTTGGAATTTCTTCAAGCAGGGGAGTGAGGACTCGTCTCTCCTCAACTCTTACTTCCAATGTTTCTGTGGGCGAGAGAACCATGGCAGCAGCTAAACTGGCTAGCGCATCCGCTTTTTGGTTCTGGGATCGCGGGACGTGTTGGATCTTTAATTCTTTGAAGTGATTGATGAGCTCTTTTGCCCTAATGAAATAAGGAATTAATTCTTCTTTCTTGATTGCATATGTGCCAAGAAGCTGATTTACTACGAGTTGGGAATCCCCGTAAGCGGTCAGTAGATCCATCCCTATTTCCAGTGCTATCTCCAATCCAATGACGAGGGCTTCATACTCCGCCATGTTGTTGGATGACGCCGAAGTGAGCACGAAAGAATATGGGAGTAAGGCTTGTGTTGGAGTGACAAAGATTATCCTTGCCCCCGCTCCCGAGCGCCTGCAAGCTCCATCGAAATACATCTCCCAAGGAGGTTGAATGTCAGCCACAAAAATTTCTTCATCTGGAAGGTCGTCTTCTATGGCTGAGTCATCCGGTATCGGGTACGCGGCGAGGAAGTCGGCCAGCGCTTGTCCTTTAACAGCTTTATGTCGAACTGTGATAATAACATGGCGCCCACTTTGCAAGTCGTCCGGAGAGGACCAACTTCTTTAAAATATACCATAGGGGGTCAGCTTTGGAGACGAGCTGCACTGAATGCTCTAAAAGGTAGTGCCGGAGCTTTTGGGTGGCAAACACCAGGGATAGACACACCTTTTCCATCTCCGAATAACCGTGCTCGGCTCAGACCAAAGTTCTACTAAGGTAGTAGAGAGCTCTCTCCTTGCCTTCGTCGTCATGCTGTGCAAGTAAAGCTCCTAATGACCCGGGCAAAGTTGCCGTATAGAGGATCAAGGGCTTTCTTTTGACGGGAAAGGCGAGAACCGGTGGGTTGATGAGATATTCTTTTATACTTTGGAAGGCATTTTGGCAAGCTTTATCCCATTCGAAGGGTGTCCCTTTCTTCATAAGGTGGGAGAATGGCTGGCAACGGCCTGACAGATTGGAGATGAATCTGCGTATATAGGCGAGCCGACCTTGAAGACCCTTAAGTTCGCGAAGATTCCGAGGCGGAGGCATCTCTAGAATCGCTTTAACTTTGGCAGGATCAACTTCAATTCCTTGTTTACGAACCACAAACCCAAGGAGTTTGCCGGACGTAACTCCGAACGCACATTTCATGGGATTCATCTTTAAATTGTGGCGTCTGAGTCTCTCGATGACTTTAGTCAGATGCTCGAAATGATCTTGTCTGTGTTTTGTTTTCACTACCAAGTCATCGACGTAGCACTCTACAATATCATGAAGTAGATCGTCGAAGATGACCGTCATGGCTCTTTGATAAGTGGCCCCGGCATTTTTTAACCCGAAAGGCATCACTATATAGTAGAAAATGCCCTTCGGTATGCGAAAAGCAGTGAGCTCTTCATCATCGGTAGCCATCTTTATCTGATTATATCCCGAATACCCATCCATAAAGGACAGAATCTCATGGCCGGTAGTTGCATCGACTATGAGTTCAGTTTTGGGCAGTGGAAAATCATCTTTGTTTAGATCTCTGAAATCTATACAGAGTCTAAGTTGGCCATTCTTCTTCTTCACAGGAACGATATTCGCGAGCCATTTTGGATATTGGACTTCTCGAATAAAGCCCGCCTTCATGAGTTTGTCGACCTCGGCGATGATTTTTGGAATAAACTAGGGTCGAAAGCGCCTTTGAGATTGCTTGATAGGGTGGACATCTCCTGCTATGGAGAGATGATGGATAGCCACATCGACATCCAAGCCTGGCATTTCTTTATAGCTCCAAGCGAACACGTCCCAGTTTTCACGAAGGAAAAGAACAAACTGGTTCTTCTCGTCCGACGTCATATGTGAGCTAATGAAGGTGGGACGATGATCATCCTCTGCCCCCAGATTAATTTCTTCTAGTTCGTCAATGGTTGCTTGACCACCGTCTTCGAGCTGTGGCGGCGCTTCTTGAAGATCGACGAACTTAGCAGAAATGACACATACTTGGAACTCGTATCCGAGTCCTGCTCTGTCAAATATTAAGTTTTCACCGTAGCGAATGACTTTTCTTTGTGCTTCTGTAAGAATGTCTTCAAAGGGTTGTTTCCTGCCTCGGCCTCCGCACAAACCTTCACCAGAATTGATGTCATGTACACGTCCCCCATCACCGGCAACCCCCTTGGCTGCTGTGCCTCCCTCCACCACGTTCTCCAAGGCTTGGATCTCCAAGAGAAGCCAGCCAACCCTAGAGGAGCTGCAAGGTATCCCTCTTCTCATCCGTCTCCTCCTCTATAGTCTTCGCCTTCCTCGTCGAATACCTAGGATCCTTCTCCTAAAACCCTAAAGGTATCTGTCGCACCCCGACCCACGAAAGCCCAACCGGGCCGGGCAACGCGAACCGGAACCTAACGAAACACGGAAAAAGACGGCGAGGGTTCCCTCTAACCTATTGGTCTCCCTAACAGTTCACCAAAAGCACCCTCAAAAGTGGATACATCATGGTGAATCTTCTAGGCCAAATATGATCAACGAGAGTGGCAATCATAGCACGAGACATAATGAAACTTCAAAAATGAACTATGTTCATGAAATATTGGAAGATGTTGGTGTTGGGGAAGTGGGTGATAATGTTGAAGATGTAGATGTTGGGGAAGTGGGTGATAATGTTGATGATGAGGTGCTAGATAGACACCATTCTTTTGTTCCCAATGTGGAACCGGATAAGTTTGCTAGATTGTTAAGGGATGCGCAATGTGAGCTCTATACGGGTTGTCAGAAGTACTCGAAGCTGGATTTCCTCATCAAGATGCTTCATTTGAAGGTAATAAACAAGTGGAGCAATAAGTCCTTGGATATGATGCTTGAATTACTTAAGGATGCACTTCCATGTGATGAGACATTGCCCAAGTCATATTATGAGGCTCAAAGCTTGCTAAGAGAACTTGGTTTAGGCTATACATTGATTCATGCTTGCAAATATAATTGTGTATTGTTCTGGAAGGAGTATGAAAATCGACAAGAGTGTCCAATATGCTTAACTTCAAGATGGAAATCTATTTCACGAAAAGGTAAGAAGATTCCTCACAAGTATTACGATACTTTCCATTGAAACCTAGATTGAAGAGAATGTTTATGTCAAGAAAAATAGCTACTGATATGCGATGGCACAAGGAAAAACGTATTGAAGAAATGGGTGTATTGAGACATCCTGCGGGCTCTGTGGCATGGCGATCATTCGATGAGGAGCATAGTTGGTTTGCGAGAGATCCGCACAATGTGTGACTTGGGCTAGCAAGTGATGGCTTTAACCCTTTTGGAAACATGAGCACAAACTACAGCATGTGGCCTGTTATTTTTATGGTGTACAATTTGCCACCATGGAAATGTTTAAAAGACCCTTTCTTTATAATGTCCTTGCTTATTCTAGGACCAGATTCCCCTGGAAACAACATTGATGTGTATCTTCGACCGTTGATCGATGAGTTGAAAGGGTTGTGGGAAGATGGCGTGGATACCTATGATGTCTACAGCAAAGAGAATTTCAAATTGCATGCTGCTGTGTTGTGGACCATAAATGATTTTCCGGCTTATGGCATGTTATCAGGTTGGAGTACGAAGGGTAAGTTAGCATGTCCAGTTTGTAACGAGCAGACATGTTCTATGACACTAAAGAATGGTCGAAAACAATGCTACATGGGCCATCGTCGTTTCTTAGATTTGCGTCATAAGTGGCAAAAAAGTTATAAATTTGATGGAAAACATGAAAATAGATCCAAACCAAAAGAAGTTGACTGGAGACGATGTGCTACAACAACTATCTCATATACCTGCTGATATGACATTTGGAAAGCATCCAAATTAGAAAAAGAGAAAGCGTTCTGAAGCAGAGTTGAATTGGACAAAAAAAAGTATTTTCTTTGAGTTACCTTACTGGCAAAGTCTCAAGCTACGACATAATCTTGATGTTATGCATATAGAAAAAAATATTTGTGAGAATGTGCTTGGAACATTGATGAATATAGATGGAAAAACAAAAGACACCTACAAGGCTCATATGGACCTAGAGTTAATGGGAATAAGGAAGGAGCTATACCTGCAGCGAGCTGGTGATAAAATTTTGATTCCTCCTGCATGTTATACATTGGCCTCACATGATAGAAGAGGTATATGTGAATGGCTGAAATCAATAAAATTTCCAGACGGTTATGCATCTTATATCTCCCGATGTGTAAACATTAGAGATTGTAAGATACATGGATTGAAAAGCCATGATTGTCATATGCTTCTACGGTTACTTCCAATTGGAATACGTGGCTACTTGTCAAAAGATGTATCCAATGCATTGATTGAGTTGGGTTCTTTTTCAGAGAATTGTGCTCGAAGACTTTGCAATTGCAAGTTTTGGAACAACTTGACAGTGATATTGCCCTAATACTATGCAAGCTTGAATTGATATTTCCGCCAGCATTTTTCGATGTGATGGTTCACTTAGCAATTCACCTGGCAAATGAGGCTAAAATTGGTGGACCAGTTCGATTTAGATGGATGTATCTAGTCGAAAGGTAACTCAAACTTAGTCTTTCGTTACTATGTTGCTATAATTACGATTTCTGAGTACAATGTTAAGTTTTAATATTTCACAATTATTAACCTTGAAATAGGTTCTTACGCACTTTAAAGGAATCTGTACGCAACAAAGCTTGTCCAGAAGGTTCAATTGCTGAAGCTTATATTGACAAAGAACGTCTTACGTTCTGTTCGATGTATCTGGATAATGTTGAAACAAGATTTAATCGAGAGGAACGAAATGATGATGGGGGTCAAGCTCATTCAGCATCAAAACTGTCTGTTTTTAAATGGAATGTCCGTCCGTTAGGAGCTCCAATCTCAGACAAGCTAAACTTTACAGATTATGCAAAAGTCCGGTGGTTTGTGCTGAATAACTGTACTGAGATAGAGGACTATTTGGAGTAAGTTATATATTTCATATCATTCAAACTATGACACTCCATGTTCAAACGTACAGACAACACAAAGAAGAAATCCGACGTCAAAGTGCTACTCATGTTGAGCAAAGACACCAAAATGGATTTGCATCTTGGTTTGAAAAACATGTAGGTGCTGAAGTTTAGGAAACCTACATTGGATAAATTTAGTTATAAAATACAGTACTAAATATCTTTTGTTTTTAATTTCTCTGAATACAGATGCTACGATTACATAGAGAAAAATCACAAAAACCTACAAACGATCTTTATTCCCTTGCATTGGGTCCGGATTATAGAGTCTTAAAGTATATTGGATGTATAGTCAATGGGATCCGGTTTCACACTAGTGAATGTGAAAAGTATCGTGGCACTCAAAATAGTGGTCTTGTCGTCAAAGGGGAACATCAGTCGGAAGAGATCGACTTCTACGACATCTTGATTGATATTATCGAGTTGAAGTATCTTCAGGGAAATCTTGCATATTTATTCAAGTGTGAGTGGCTCAATGTGAGTGATAAAAAAGAAGGAATACGAAAGGATCAATATTTCACCAGTATTAACATGAGCAAAACATGGTATGCAGATGATCCTTTTGTGCTAGCGTATCAAGCAGAACAAGTTTATTACTTGAAGGATACAAAAAATGGTGGATCTTGGCATAGTGCAAAAGATGCAACCAAGAAATATGTATGATATTCCAGAGGTGGATGAGGAAAATGATAACCATGAGGAAAATGAAGAAAATGAGGCATATGAGCAAAATGATTTTGATGACATGACCCCACAAGTTGATGAAAGTGAAGTGGCGACTTTGCTTAGACAAAATATGGTTTCAGACCAAATTGATGCTAATATAATGACTGCTCAAGGACATGATCAAGACAATATAATTTTTGATGATGCCGATGATTGCGAAAATGAAGATGATACCATTCTTGTGATACGCAATCCGACTCGACCAACTGGACCCGAACCCAGAAGAGGAACCAAACTGGTTCAGTCTCTTTCCAAGTTTGACTTGGACTTCTCTAGTTCAAACTAGAGTATTTGATTAGGATTTATCATTAGTCTTTTATATTTTATTGAGTCCTAGTTAATATTTGATTGTTATGAATTAATTAAGAAGTTGAGTTAGGAAGTTGAGTTGAGTTTGAAACCTTATTACTTGCTAATTAAGTAAGGGGGTTTTCTAGTTGGATTAGGACTCTGTTAAGGTCTCTATAAAAGGACCTCAGTAGTTTGTATTGGAATGATGAATGATGAATAGATTTATTAAGAATAGTTGATAGAATATCATAGGGGTAGAAGTAATGTAGTTTTCCACCAGAAATCCACCATCGATCCACTTTCTTCCCCGCCGGTCACCTTCTTCGCAGCCGGCACCGCATCCACCGGTATTTCTCTCTCCCCGCCACTTTCTCTCTCCTCCACGTCAGCGCACTGTTCATCATCTCCTTCCTCTCTTTCCCGTGCCCTACATCACCGCCGTTCCCTCTCCGGCCAGCCCCGTCGCCATCCAAGACGACCATCCTCTTCCCCAAGCCTTCACGACTCCGGCAAACCCCTTCACCGCCCCGTTCGTCTTCTCTGGCGTCTTCCCCTGCAACCCAACCTCCCGAGCTCCACCGGCTCTTCCATGTCCGTCCCCGATCTCACCCCCAACCCCCCTAAAACCCTCGCAGGCCTTCCTAGACCCGATCCCAACCCCTCTAAGCCACGCCCGAGCCTCGCCGTCGTCCCCGACGCCGATCCGCCACTAAACCCATCCCCGGCCACATCCGATTCCATCGATCTAGACCTTCCCCCGCAAATCCACTCCGGTGGATCTCATTCCCATCAACCCATGACTTCTCTTGCCAAGGTCCCGACCGCCGCCGCCCCTACGCTAGCGATCTACTCAGGCGACTCTCAACCCTCGGATCCAGGTCGGTTCAGCCCAACCAAGTTGGTTCAACCAACTCTAACCTGATTCAGCTCAGCCACTTAATCCGAGTCAAGTCCAATCCAGCCCAAGCCAAGCCACTTAGCCCAATCCAACCCGGTCAGCCTGATCCAGATCAACTTAGACTTGACCCAGTCAAGTCCTATCCAATCAGGCTCAGCCAGATCCAAACCAGCTCAAACCAGATCAGCCAATTGGACTCAATCAGGTCCGATCAGGCCAATTCTGATCGATTGGAGCAGTAGAGACCCGATACGAGAGGATTACGAGTAGACCGCTCGTATACAGATGATGCAGAAAGTGAAGAGTTTTTGGATGAAGCTGATAGTGATACTAACAGCATTTAGTTTTGGTTATTTTTTACACTATTAGCACTGGTATGTTATAGTTTTATTGATTTTGCTTTACTTAAAATGTGAGTAAGATGTTTTCATATACTTTTCAATATAGTGCCTTAACTGTTCTAAACTATAGTTTTATTAGCTGTGTGTTATCAGTTTTATTTGTGGATATCACTTGATAGAACACTAATGGCACTAGGACGCTTCTATCCTACTTTTTAACTTACTCTCTGATACGAGGTCGAACTGAGCCATCCCAAGAAGGGACCCACGTCCTTGCTTGGGTGGGCCCATGCCAAGGAGCTGGCTGCACCCATATCCCTTTGGGCGTCCTAAGCCCAACCAGCCAAAAGAATTCTTATTCCCTAGCTGGTTTGGTTACATAGTTGATTTCCTAGTTAGTAGTTATCTTGATTGAGTCAGTTTCCTAGATTGAGTTCAGTTTATGATTTGCTTAAATCAGTTCCTATTATGAGTCCTTGTTATTAGGAAGTTGAGATATGATTGAGTTTTATTAGGAAAGTCTGGTTACTTGCTGATTAAAGCAAGGTCGTATTCAGATTGTAGTAGGACTCTCTAGAGGCCTCTATAAAAGGACCTCCATAGCTTGTAATTATGGATGACGAATTATGAAAATAAAATAGAGTTATTAGTAGGATAATTTAGGAGTAGCTGTAAACCTAGGAGTAGCTGTAATCCTCATAATCCACCAGCCACCTTCATCTCTCTCTATAGCCGGTCCTTCTCCATCACCGGTCTCCTTCTCTCCGCTGCCGTCCACTCCTCCGCCACCATCATCACCTCTACCAGCCATCACCCACGTTCTCCAAGGCTTGGATCTCCAAGAAAAGCCAGCCAACCATTGAGGAAGCTGCAAGGTAATCCTCTTCCTCATCCGTCTCTCTCCTCCAGTTTTCAACCTTCCTTGTAGAATACCTAGGGTGCTTCTCCTAAAACCCTAAAGGTATATCTCGACCTAGCCATAGCTTTGGCTAAGGAGGAGCCGAGACTAGGCAAGAGACCAGATACGAAAGCCCTAGAGAAGGTGCATCGTATCAACTTGGTATCAGAGCTCTTTCCTCCTACATGTGCCGTCCAGAATCCTTCCGAAAGAGTCCACATGGCAGGAAGAGTACATGGCCAAAACCCTAGTTATACCGCGGATTGCTCAACCCCTACACAAATCACTGTTCATCCGGCCAGACCTACTCCTTTACCTGGTAAACCTCTCTTCCACATCATCATCCCTTACTTCCATCATTATCCCTACAGATCCCTAACCTTAGCCCTACTGTACCTGGCTGAGTTCCTCCACAACCATACCAGCCCCTATACCCGGCCCATGCCCAGCCTCCATACCAGCAGCCTATGACACCTCCCTACGCACCGTACAACCCTAGTCTTCCCTACAATCCATCACCACCGTATCAGCCATTACCTACTCCCTACAACCAACCCAAACCTACAAACACCAATGGCTATTTGAGTACAACTTGGACTCCGAATCCTACTGGAACTAGGATTACAAATCCTACTCCAACTAGGAATCTGAGTCAAACTCAGAGTACGACTTCAAAATCCTACTGGAACTAGGGTTACAAATCCTACTCCAACTAGGAATCCTAGTCAAACTTGGAGTACGGCTTACCCTACCGTTGAACAATGGAACGAAGCTGTCCAAAGTTGGAGCCCTGTACCTTACCCTTCAGCAGAACAGTGGGAAGCAATGATCAAACGATATTCTCCTACAAATATGTCAAGCCCTACCAGAGTTCAGATTTCCAGAGAAAATCCCATTCTAGCTACAACATGGATTGCAAAACCTTAAATCCAGCTCTACCTGGATTAGGCCTCCTCATACTCCTCCTACCCACGAGCTGGCCCATGACCCAAACCAAGAACAACACCCGCTGCCCCCTTACCCAACCACACCACATCCCAGCCTAGTCAATATTCAGCCATCATCTCCTTCCTCCTTCCCTGCATCCAAACCCTACCTTCCCACCACCAGTAAGTCTCCCTATTCCCTCTTCGACAGCCACCGACCTCAACTTAGTTCAAGCCCTCCCCGCACCATGTAACCTCCTCCAATGTCCTCCTCACAGCCACCCAACCTCTCCTCCCATAGCCCTTCCATGTACAAACCTACCGGCTCCCAACTCCATCTTCCCTGACTCAGGCGACAAACCTCAAGGAAGTCACGGTCTACCTTTGCTCCATACTACCGTAAACTCCTCTCACAGCCCACTGAAGGACTTCCTGGGGCAACAAAGGCCGTCCCCTAAACCTGCTGACCCCTTCCCAGACATTACCAAGCCTGCCTCCAAAATCCAACCACCAGAACTGACACCCATCCAGATTCACTCCATTGGATCGAACCCCCATCCTCTCACTACCTCTTCTCCATGGGATTGGAATTCCGACGAGTATCCCTCACCGGCGATTGAGTTCCGGCCACTTTCAGCTACCAGAAGATCTCTTCCCATTCCCAAGTTTCGTCAAGCACATGACAGACCTCAACCAGATCAGATCAGATCAAATCACCACCATTTGAACCTGATCAGACTCCGACTCCATCTTCCACACTTGATCGAGTCAGACTCCATCCTACAAGACTTCGACAGATTCAATCGAGGCTCTAATAGATTTGGCACCACCAACCAAATCCGATCAAGCCCAGATCCAGACCAGATCAGGCTAAGTCAGACTCAATTGGATTCAGCTAGAATCAATCCAGTTAGGTGTGATCTTAGCCAGGCAAGTCCAGGAAAGCTCAGCCAATCAGACTTGGGAAGGCCAAATTCCAAACTTCAGCAAGATCAGACCAGATTCTGGATGACCTCTACACATCATCGACATCTGATCAAGCATCCCATGATCGATCTCAACAATCCAAGGAGTTTCTCTCCTCATTCGGATGCCATCTTCCAGCTGACCAGATCCATGAGCATCGCCTAGCAACCATCAACCACTCAAAGTTTCAGAACGACTTTGTCGACTCTGACCGTGAGGACTGATGTTGAAGCTAGAGCCGTGATGGTCCCTTTGGAGCAAAGCAGAGAGATCCCCAAGCTCAACTATTCTCCACCGTATCTAGCTGCCATATTGGGTCTACTTCCACATTGGGAGGACTCAATTCAAGTTGATCTAGTCTTCGACCCTGGACGACAGACGATGCCTATGCACAACCACATGCACAGACACAGATCTACAACCGCCCTCTACTTCTTGGAGTTCCAGAGGCCGCCAGATCCACCAAAGTTTCAGCCTCCTCCTTCCAGACCGGCAGCATGGCCCCCAGACTCGCCGCTTCGGATACCATTAGATCCACCATGGGACCGACCAGGTTTCTCACCACCGAGTCCAACGTTGCAGTTGCGGCCCAGCCAGGTCATTCCGGGTCGACAAGAGCAGAGTTCTCTTCCCTCAGAAAATTCAGGCCTTGAGGACAAGGCACTCTTCGAAGGGGGAGGGGATGATACGAGGTCGAACTGAGCCATCCCAAGAAGAGACCCACATCCTTGCTTGGGTGGGCCCATGCCAAGGAGCTGGCTGCACCCATATCCCTTTGGGCGTCCTAAGCCCAACCAGCCAAAAGAATTCTTATTCCCTAGCTGGTTTGGTTACATAGTTGATTTCCTAGTTAGTAGTTATCAATCATCAGTTTTCTAGATTGAGTTCAGTTTATGATTTGCTTAAATCAGTTCCTATTATGAGTCCTTGTTATTAGGAAGTTGAGATATGATTGAGTCTTATTAGGAAAGTCTGGTTACTTGCTGATTAAAGCAAGGTAGTATTCAGATTGTAGTAGGACTCTCTAGAGGCCTCTATAAAAGGACCTCCATAGCTTGTAATTATGGATGACGAATTATGAGAATAAAATAGAGTTATTAGTAGGATAATTTTGTCGCGCCCCGACACGCGTAGGCCCAACCGGGCCAGGCGACGCGAACCGGAACTTAACCTACTGCGGAAATTTGGCGAGGTTTCCCTCTAATCGTAGTGGTTACCCTAATAAGCATAATCATCCTGTATTAAGTACAACAATTATAAAGCTCAACACACAAAGCTGGAATATAGTACAAATCCTCAAACAGGGAATGTTATACAAAATCGCTCCCGTAGGAGACTATCTAACAAAGGTGTACACGGACAGATCACAGCTCCTCAAGCTCCGCCAGACGCCGCCACGTCACCGAACACTTGCCCGGTAGGGGCGACCGAAGAAGAGCTAGCGCCAGCACCTGCAAAACGCAGCCCGGGTAGGAGTGAGCACTAAGCTCAGCAGGGACACTACACTACGACACTCACAAAGGAAGGGAACACAACAGTGTCGTCCCCAAGCAAAGCCTAGGTGTATCACAGGGGTCCCATAACCCCACCGGATACCCCTGAGAGCCCCAGTCGTGGTCTCCCAGCGAACTGGTCACACACTGGGTCACACTCAGTAAGACAAGAAACGGCACTGCCAACTCACGACAGGATCCTGGGCACTGTCGGCGGGTAGCACCGCTGGGTAGTCACACCTGCCACCCAAGAGTTCTAGAAGGATTGGGTACCGGCTACACCACGACTTGGCTCAAGGCCGACACGACCTCTAAACATCAAGCACAACAGTATTCAAGTCCAACTAACCCTATCATCGAAAAGACTGAATACGACAAATCGAGTCCTGGACCAAGCTACCCGCACGGTCCTAAGAAATAGATCCGGGCTACCCAGAAGCCCCGGATCGGCAACGCCCTAAACAGATGCAACTAATGCACAACACAATGCATGCTATGAACATGCGCAGAATAGATACATGTAAGCATGCAGCAGGATGTGATGATATAAATACAAGGTCTGGGCACGGCACCCTGCCGCCCCGGGGTGGTGAGCGATTAAAGTAAGGTCTAGGGAACTGCTGCAGTGGTACCACCACCAGCTGCCAGCAGTTCACCACAACACCTGCACCGGGAAACAGCCCCGCAAACAACAGCTTACAGATATAGCAGATAAGGCCCTCGGCGCACGCCGGCATGCAAGGCTATGGAAAGCTGTAGGGCTACCCGCCCATTTATTCTAAACATCCCGGGAGTCATCACTCTCCCGGTTCACCACTGCCCTATTATAGGGCTAACATGCTTAATCATATGTACAAGATATCAAGACAGTAAGGAAAACTATCATACAAAGCCCCGCGGGCAAAACCCACTTAAAACACCCTTCATCCACTAAAGGATCGATCCTTCTCATCAAGAGGATCGATCCCTTCAGGACTTAGGGAAAACACGTCTCTGTGAACCAAAGAGATTGATCCTTCTCATCCAGAGGATCGATCCTCTTGTCACCAGAGACCCGTCGTCCCCCAGCCACCAAAGGATCGATCTCTCCCTCCAGGAGGATCGATCCCGCACGGGCTGGGCATGACTCATCAAAGGGGATCGATCCTTCCTCAAAGAGGATCGATCCTTCCTCAAAGAGGATCGATCTCGATGGGTTCTCCGGCGTACTTCCGGCGAGGAATACCGCCGGAAAACTCATCCAAACTTCATGAAACTCTGGGATCTGATAGATCAGAACCCCACGAGTCTAAAACCGGCATAAACACAGAAAACCAACAACTATATATGCAGATCTAAGCAATAAACCACAGATCAAACCGGAAAACTCAAAACCCCGAAGAGAGATGTCGGTAGGATCCCTATCGGAGCAAACGCAGCTTAGATCCAAGCAGCTAGGCCTTGGATCGTCCTCAAACGCCTTCAAAATCCCAAGATCTGAGCTCAAATCACCGGATTTCAAAAGGGTTTCAAGGAAGAAGGTTCGTCTGCTTTATAGGCAAACGAACTGACCTATGAAGGATCGATCCTTCCCAAAGGGAGGATCGATCTCTCCATGACGATCACACTTGACTTTCTGGCACAAGAGGATCGATCCTTTTTGTGCTGAAAGCTAAACTTAGGCGAGAATTCAAGCCTAAGTCCGGATCTTTCGATCCCGGGTTCCACTAACCATCCTAAGCAAACATTACCACAAACATGGTCAGTGTGTGTACAAGCGCGAGTGAGGAACTAGCCGACAAGGTGCAATTTACCAAATTGCCCTTGCGGTCCACAGCGAGCCACAGGAGGGGAGGGACGGGTCCTCACAAATTTAGGAGTAGCTGTAAACCTAGGAGTAGCTGTAACCTAGTTTCCTCATAATCCACCAGCCACCTTCATCTCTCTCTACAGCCGGTCCTTCTCCATCACCGGTCTCCTTCTCCGCTGCCGTCCACTCCTCCGCCACCATCATCACCTCTACCAGCCATCACCCACGTTCTCCAAGGCTTCGATCTCCAAGAGAAGCCAGCCAACCATTGAGGAACCTGCAAGGTAATCCTCTTCCTCATCCGTCTCTCTCCTCCGGTTTTCAGCCTTCCTTGTCGAATACCTAGGGTGCTTCTCCTAAAACCCTAAAGGTATATCTCTACCTAGCCATAGCTTTGGCTAAGGAGGAGCCGAGACTAGGCAAGAGACCAGATACGAAAGCCCTACAGAAGGTGCATCGTATCACTCTCAATTTTGTTTTTCGGGTTTTAAGTGGAAGCCTTTTGTTTAATGTGTTTCAAGTTATTTACAAACATAAATCTGAAGTGTGTTCTAAATATCCTTTCTCATATCCAGCTCATTTAGAATGTCAACGAGTATGATGGATTTTTATAGTGCTGATTAGAGTTAAAGCAATTTGTTCTAGGGATAAACCTTGAGTTTAGATCATCTAGCATTAAATGTTTGCTTAAGGGAGGAAATGACATGTATGCCATTCAGTCTTCATTCGATGGAAAGATCAACTATTAACCACATTTCAGGTGACGTGCAATTCACCTTCATCAAGTTATGCATTTTTGATGATGCCAGATCATTATTTTTGTCTATGTTTACGCATATATGTGGTTGTTCATACAGATGTGCATACACATAGCTTCATATGTGTCCTTTATATAGTTACTCATGTGTGCATATACTTGTGTGTACATCCATATATCAGTATCTTTATATTTATAAATGGTAAACATTTAATGGGTTTTTAACCATGAATTTATCCCTAAGTTTGGTTAGAAACTCTTTGTTATCATTCAAGGAAACTACTTGGTTTTAGATTCCTCCCACTCATATTTCTTTACCATATCCTGAAGCAAGGCTGGAATTAATACCATGTCAAATCTTTCAATTAAGATTGTATTTTTAGTGTAGTGTACCCACTCTTTCTCTCTGATTATTTTTATGTGTATACGTTTGGGTATATGCACATTTAATTTGTATGTAATGTTTATTTTAATGTGTAGTGGGTTAGTTATTTGTTTTTTAGCTAGCTAGTTAGTTTAATATGCCTATGGACTTTTGCTCAAACAGAATTGACATTTTCTGGCTCTTAAAATTCTGAATTCTTCACCTTTCATAAGTGAAGTCCCATGTATAATTGCAATGATTAAAACTTAAGCCTGAATAGTACAGTAATACTTGGGTAGCTGGCATATGGCTGCTCATTGGGGAGGTTTTTTGGTCGTGTATCTTTATAGCGGATGCTTTGTGGATTATGAGTTACTTCATGTGATTGTGTTCTAAAATCTTCTAGATGCCACTGAATGTTATGTGATTTGATTACGTTATCGAGCTCATAATTCAGCAGTTTAGAGGATTCTGAATTTCATGACCTATAGTAGTGTATCATACAAGCCATTATACACACGCATTGTTCTACATCGTTCTTCAGACAAAGGCTCTTATTTGCTTGATCTTGAAGCATAATACAAGCATAACTACATGTTTCAAACTGTTCTAAACTAACACCATAAATGATCTTTTCTGATGATCAGCTTTCTTTCTGACCCAGTGTCCTCGTATTTTCGTTCTTCCTTCAGGTACCTCTCGGAGCAGTCAAAGAGAAAAGCACACCATTGATTTCATTCATCAACCATGGCCTCGTACTTAGGTGACCCATCTATTGTGGCAACCTAAAGCAGTGTCAGCTAAAGCGGTTTCCAGATGCCTTCTCTATACAAAGAGGACTTGTAGGCCCGGTAGAACCAGATATCATGTTAATATCGTCACAGCTATCTTCAAATAGTGAAAGAGGAAGAATGGGAAATGTTGTGATAGGGTTGTGATGATAGTCTTTGTATATTATAATGATGATATTCGAGATAAAGTTAGTTGATATATAGTTACATGATTACTTGGCTAGCTAGCAGTAATGATGTACATGAATTCTAGTTAAGTTTACAGTGATGTAGTAAAGTTAGTTGGTATCATTCTCTTTGATTTTGTGTATTTCAATCTTATTTCCTATGTTTTAATTTTTAAGTATTATCTTTTGGTTTTTTTTTCTTGTAGAAACTTTTATGGATGGACTATTATATATGCAACAACAACAGTAGATGGACTTTTATAAATTTTTTTTCTTTCTCCTAGTATTTTACATTTCTTTGAGACTTTAATATGGCCTATATGTAGACACATTTTTGTATTGTTTTTGAAAACCTTTTTGGAAGAATATTATTCAATTTTATGGCAATGAACATTTGGTGATTATAATGTGTTCTAGAATTTAGTTTGTCATTGTCCATTATATTTTATCAAAAAATTAAATAAAATATCTTTTGTGATCAATTTTTGTAATCTCACAAGCTTAACTTGTTTAGGTCGTTTTACTAATTAGACATGCGTTATGGGGTAAATGTTATTGGAAACGAAATAACTTGTGTTGTCTTTTAGACCATTAAATGATCATGTTTTTTGCATCCCATCAATTTAATTAAAGACCAATAATTAAAACTGGCAGCAATAAAGCTGGAAAAATCATATTTTACTTTGACTTACGTAATGTGCAAAAACCTTTAGTCGCTAAAGATATATAATTCTGTAATGAACATAATTAGTCACAAAATCATTAGAAAGAAAACCTATCATGACCAGTTTTACAGGTTGGTCACAGAAACAACAATATTATGGTCACAAATACTTTAACCATTGGCTAAAACATTTTAGCGACGATTATTGGATTAGCTATTGCCAAACTGGCTTTGGTGACGATTGGCTTTGGTCGCCCATACTCTTTTCATCCATTGCCAAACAAAGAGTGATTATTTTGTGACGGTCTTGACTTGGTTACAAACAGTTGGTCACAATAAGTATACTATTGGAATTTCAGACATTTATTGCGACGAAACTTTTGTCACTAGAAAGTATACTATTGCAACCAACGTTGTTAGTCACAACAACTCTAAATTACCAAGTTTATGGTGACCAATTCCAAATCCATCGCGCAAACTACATTTGTTTGGTCACAAAAGCTTTTGCCTAGATCAAAAGGTAGTTTTGGCCACTAAGTTTTGGCGACGATATTTTTGTGGTCACAAATGCACCCCTCGTCCATATTGAGTGATTAAAACTTTTGTTGGTCGCCTATAGATAATGTTTAGCGACTACCGTTGCTTGGTTGCAAAAACACTAGTCACAAAAACTCACATTTCTTGTAGTGATGGGTACCCTCGCTCCCACCACAAAATCCCAAAAACAAAAAAAATTAAAAATGGAGCACGAGTGTTAACCTGATGAGGCCAGTGAACTCGACCAAGAGCTCAAAGGGGCAACCGAAGAGCTCCTCGGCCTTCTCTCTGAGCCTCTCGCGGATGGCGACGAATGGGATGAGGAGGTGAGGGTAGTTGGTGGCGACGAGGTGGGCGAGGGTGGTCGAGAGGATGTTTGGATGGTACCCCACCGTGCCGCAGCTGCGGTGTATAAACTCCAGCTCCTACGTCCATGCATAAAAATCACATCTTTTAGATGTGAGGTTGAGCAAGAGAGCGAGAATGAGAGATGGATGCAAGAAAACCTTGCAAAGATCGAGGGAGACGAAGCCACGGAGGAGGAGAGAAGCAGGAGAGGAGAAGAAGAAGAGGGAAGAGGGACGCGGAAGAGAGAAGAGGGACGGGGAAGAGAGAAGAGAAGAAGAGGGAAGAGGAAGAGGGAAGAGGGACGCGGAAGAGAGGAGAAGAGAGAAGAGGGAAGAGGGACGCGGAAGATATCGATCACGGGTAGCTTAGTAATTTTATTTCCTAATCCCCCGATGGTCCGGAACGGAATGAACCAGTCCGAGGTATAAGATGAGATTGGCCTATTCCCAAGTTGTCAGGAATGTAGCATTCCATTCCTGACGTTAAGTGCCAACCAAACATGGGAATGGGATTTGACCCAGGAATTGACTATTCCATTCCCAACATTTTTGTGCAACCAAACATGTCGTTAGTGAGTTTGAATACATGATCTCTCAATTTGTAGTCTTCAAATCCGGGGGGTTGTTCAACATAGACTTCTTCCTTTAGTAAACCATTCAAGAAAGCACTCTTAACATCCATTTGATATAATTTGAAATCTTTGTAAGATGCAAAAGCTAGAAGTAGTCTTATTGCCTCAAGTCTAGCTACCGCTGCAAAAGTCTCATCAAAATCAATTTCTTCTTGTTGATTGAACCCTTTTGCAACAACTCTAGCTTTATTCCTTGTAATTGTCCCTGATTCATCCATTTTGTTTCTAAAAATCCATTTAGTACCAATAACGGGATGATCATAAGGTCTAGGTACCAAATTCCAAACTTCATTTCTTTCAAATTGATTCAACTCTTCTTGCATTGCTAAGATCTAATGATCATCCTCTACTGCTTCCTCAATTGTTTTGGGCTCAATTTGAGATAGGAAGGCTAGATTTGTACATGCATTTAATGAAAATCTAGTTTGGATTCCTCTTGATGGTTCACCAATTATCAATTCCTTTGGGTGTGAAGATGCATATTTCCAATCTTTGGGCAAATCATGATGTTGATCACTAGGTGTAATTTCAAAGGATTTCTCAAATCTATCATTCAATTCTTCAACATCATTTTGGGTTTCATCTACTACACGTTTTGAATTGTCATTAGGAATATCATCATCTTTACCATCAATTCTACTAAGAGCTCTATAATCATTTCATCAAAAGTAACATGCATTGATTCTTCAACCACTAATGTTCTTTTATTGAAGATTCTATAGCTTTGGCTTCTCTCCGAGTATCCAAGAAAAACTCCTTCATCGGATCTAGCATCAAATTTTCCAAGATTATCCTTGCAATGTTCAAGATAAAACATTTGCAACCAAAAGCTCTAAAGTATGGAATATTTGGAATTCTTCCTTTCCAAAGCTGATAAGGGGTTTTCTTCAAAATGGGTCTCAAAGTTACTCTATTAATCACATGGCAAGAAGTATTAATTGCTTCGGCCCAAAAATACTTAGGAAGATTATTCTCACATAATAGAGTTCTAGCCGTGTCTTCTAGGGTTCTATTTTTCCTTTCAACAACACCATTTTGTTGAGGGGTTCTAGGTGATGAGAAGTTATTGGAAATCCCGTTGTCATTGCAAAACTTTTTTAGATGGGAATTCTTGAATTCTCCTCCATGGTCACTTTCTAATGCATGTAATGAGAATACCTTTCTCATTTTGAACTCTTCTACAAAAGTTGGTGAATTCCTCAAACACTTCATCTTTGTGTGTAAGGAAAATCACCCAAGTGTATCTAGTGTAGTCATCTACTAAAACAAAACCATATGAGCCACCACCTAAGCTTGTAGGTTTGGTTGGTCCAAAAAGGTCTATGTGAATGAGTTCTAATGCTCTTATGGTGGAAACTACATCTTTAGGCTTGAAAGAGGATTTTACTTGTTTTCCTCTTTGACATGCATCACAAATCTTATCTTTCTCAAATTTGATCTTGGGAAGTCCAAGAACAAGGTATTTTCGAGAAAGTTTGGATATTAAATCCATGTGTGCATGTCCAAGCCTTCTATGCCATAATCATGAATTATCATTTAAGACACTAAAGCATACATCATTATGGCAAACAAGATCATCAAGATAAAATGTGTATACATTACCATCACGATGACCTACTAGCAAGATTTTATCACTAAGAGCATTCTTAACATAGCATTTTTAATCTTCAAAAATAACTTTGTTACCTCTATCACATAATTGACTAATGCTAAGCAAGTTATGTTTCAAACCTTCAACTAACAGAACATTTTCAATAATAATGGAAGAGGTTTTACCAATATTGCCAATGCCAATAATTTTTCCTTTTCCATTATCTCCAAAGGTCACCATTCCTCTGATACGAGTGGTCTACTCGTAACCCTCTCGTATCGGGTCTCTACTTCTCCAATCGATCAGAATTGGCCTTATCGGACTTGATTTGAGTCCAATTGGCTGAGTCTGGCTAGCTGGATCGTATCTGGCTTGAGCTGGTTCAGATCTGGCTGAGCCTGACAGGATAGGACCTGATTGGGTGAAGGGGTTGGACTGATTGAGTTAAGTGGGCTAGTTGACTGGGTCAACCGGGTCCTAATCAGAGTGGCTGATGGATTGGGTTAGGCTGAACCAACTTGGTTTGGGTTAACTGGTTTGAACCAGGGATCCGACGACTGAGGAGTCACCGGAGTGGATCGCCGGCGTAGGGCGTCGCCGGCAGTCGGGACCTTGGCAGGAAGGGTCGTGGGTTGATGGGGAACAGATCCAACGGCTCGGATCTTGGAGGTAGGTGGCGGATCGGTCGGATCTAGGAGGTCGACGGCGGGTTTAGAGGAGGCCGGCGTCGGGGAGGACGACGGGGAGCTCGGCGGGGCCTAGAACGGTCGGGATCGGGTCTAGGGAGGTCGGCCGGGAACTTAGGAGGGATTTGGGAGGGTTGATAGCGGTCGGACAGGGAAGGGGCGACGGAGCTCGGGAGGTTGGGTTGCCGTGGATATCACCGGAGACGGTGAAGAGCGACGGGAAAGAGATGGCTGGGGTCGTGGGGCTTAGGGGAAGATAGTGGAAGTCTTGGATGGCGACGGAGCTGGCCGGAGAGAAAGAACGGCGGTGATGCTAGGGTTCCGATCACGAGAGAGAGGAGGAAGAAGATGAACAGTGATGACGTGGTGCTGATGTGGCGTGGGGTCGCTGACATGGTGGAGAGAGAAAGTCCATGGAGGCGATGCCGGCTGCGGAGAAGATGACCAGCGCGGAAGAAGATGGATTGGTGGTTCTGGTGGGAACTACATTACTTCTACTCCTATGATATTCTACTCCTATGATATTCTATCAACTATTCTTAATAATTCTCTTCTTCATTCATCCTCCCTAATACAAACTATTGAGGTCCTTTTATAGAGACCTTGACAGAGTCCTAATCCAACTAGAAAACCCCCTTGCTTAATTAGCAAGTAATAAGGTTTCAAACTCAACTCAACTTCCTAACTCAAATGGACTCTTAATTAATTCCTAACAATCAAATATTAACTAGAACTCAATTAAATATAAAAGACTAATGATAAATCCTAATCAAATACTTTAGTTTGAACTAGGGAAGTCCAAGTCAAACTAGGAAAGAGGCTAACCAGTTTGGTTCCTCTTCTGGGTTCGGGTCCAGTTGGTCGAGTCGGATCGACTCGTATCATCCTCCATCTTTAGATTGAAAGGTTGAGAACATGCTCATTTCACCCGTCATATGTCTTGAGCATCCGCTATCAAGGTACCATCTTTTAGCCTTTGTGTTGGTCTTGATCTTGGATCTCATGCATTCCTACAAATAGGAGATCAAACCTTGATTTTTGGTACCCAGATCTTTTTGGGTCCATTTGCATTAGTACTATGCATAAGAGAAGAAGATGAATAATGTCTAGGTGCTCAAATTTTCTTAGCATTAGCATGCCTCATTAGATAGCAACTATGTGCAATGTGACCTACTTTGCAACAATAATGACATATAGGTGCTTGTGCTACCTTAGGAGGATGAGAAGAAGCTTTAACAAAGTTAGTTTTCTTTTGGTTGTTCACCTTCCTAGGGTTGTAGCCAATTCCTTCCTTGTTTAAGGAGTTCCTTTGGCTATCAAGGATCTCATCTAACTTGTCTCTACTCTTCATGAATTTAGCTATAGTGATTTTTTAAGTCATTAACCTCAAGAGTGAGATCTCTCTTGGATTTCCTCAAGAAGATAAGTTCCCTTTGCATATCATAGTTTGTGTTCTTCAATATGGTGAGCTCATATTGAGTGTCACTTCCTTGAGTTCTTCCTCAAATGTATTATTAGTGTCACAAGAGTTGTTGTCTAGCATGCATTTGTTTTCATTTTCTAATATTCCAATCCTATGCATGACATCTAATTTCTCTTCTTCTACTTTCTTCAAGTCCTTACAAGTAGCATAGTATTTCTTTTTTAAGGACTTTGAAATCATTAGCTAAAAGCATGATAAGCATCAAAAAGTTCTTCAAATGCAAGCTCATCCTCTACCTCATTTTCTTCTTCTTCCTCATCTCCATGTGCCATTAAGCATATGTTGGCTACCTCTTGTTCTTCTTCATCGGATGAGGTCTCCACATCACTTTCTCCCCAAGTAGCCATCATTGCCTTCTTTTTCTTGAACTCCTTCTTTGTTGGCTTCTTGAGTTGAGGGCAATCAGACTTGTAGTGTTCGGGTTTTCTACACTCATAACATATGATTTCATTTGAGTTAGAAGATGTAGGATTGTACTTTTCACCTTTGAAGAATTTTTTCTTGAAGAAATTCTTTCCTCCTTGGCGCTTGAAGATCTTTTGTATTCTTCTTGATATCATCGCCAACTCCTCATCGTCATCTCCTTCACTTGAATCGGATGAGTCTTTGCTAGATGACTTGAAGGCAACCGTCTTCTTATTTTTATCTCCCTCTTCGTTGCTTCTCTTCAAGTTCATCTCATAGGTCATGAGGGAATCCATGAGCTCATCTAGTGACAACTTGGATAGATTCTTGGCTTCTTCGATCGCTGTCACTTTAGGATCCCAAGACTTAGATAGACACCTAAGAATCTTCCTCACAACCTCATCGTTAGCATAAATTCTTCCAAGAGATTCAAGCACATTTAATATGTTAGTAAAACGTGTAAACATCTCACTAATGGTTTCATCATTCTTCATGCAAAATAGTTCATACTCATGTACAAGCATACTTATCTTAGACTCTTTAACCCAGCTTGTTCCCTTATAAGTAACCTCAAGTTTATCCCATATCTCTTTTGTTGATTTGCATGTAGAGACCTTATTGAATTCACTAGGGCTAAAGGCACAAAATAGAAAACTTTTGGCCTTGGCATTAATTTGAAGGTTCTTGAGATCAATTGGGGTGTAGTCACTCTTTGTCTTTAGGACTTCTTTCCCTTCAACAATTTTCATAGGAATATAAGGTCCATCCTCTATTACTAACCAAGCCTCATAATCCATAGATTGGATGAATATCTCCATCTTGGTTTTCCAATATGTGTAGTTGGATCCATTGAAGTATGGTGGCCTATTGGTAGCTTGTCCCTCTATGTTTTCCATCTCTAGATAGATCCTCTAAGGGTTGTTACACCACTAAAAATAGAGACCTAGCTCTGATACCAATTGAAGGTCCAAGAGGGGGTGAATTGGACTCTTTTCGAAAAACTAGATTAATGGAAAAATCAGGTAGGAGAGAGCTAACACCTTAAATGCTTGTAGATGAAATGAAAACTAAAGCAAAATAGCATGCAAGAATAATATCAAGGAAGGTTAGAGAGATGGCACCGATTTTATAGTGGTTCGATCCAACTCTTGGTCTACGTCCACTTCTCTCAAGGCTCCCCTTGAGGTTTCACTACTTGCAAATCGTTTACAAGCTTTTCCTCCAAGCTTCCTGGTGCTTGGTGACCTTACAATCACAGCCACTTGCTGTTGGATAGCTCTCAAAGTACTTCTTCACACTTGAAGAAGATTTACAAAGGTTGTAGCTCAAAAGAGAAATAAGTAGAAAACTCTTGCTAAGACTTGCTCAGATGATCTCAATAATAATGATAAAAGTTGTGGCAAGTTTACATCAAAGAACTACTTATATCTGGACTTCAACCAGCTCAACAAGGACCTCCAACGGCTCTCTTCAACTCTCCAACGGCTAGTTTTTTACTCTGCGCGTTGCTGGCGGTCGATCCATGCATCGTCCGTCATGTATAAAAACTTAGCCATTTTGATCGACGGTCGATCCATGCATCGTCCGTCACACCTCACCGTCGACCGTGACATCGACTGTCACATCGTCCGTCAGCCTCTGTTAAGAAAAATCCTTCCCACGGTCGATGCTCCGATCGACCGTCGCTTCTTCACTTTTCTTCATAAATGCTCCATAGTCGACCACCGCATCAACCGTCGCATCGTCCGTCAGGCTTTGTCAAGAAAATGACTTCCCACGGTCGATGCACCGATCGACCGTGAGCCAACAATACATTTTGCCAAGTATGGTGCATCCAACGTGCAACCACACGGTCGATGCATGGATCAACCATGGGAATGGATCGACCGTCAGTACAAAAGTGACTTAAATATTGAATTTAAGATTTTCAATTAAAGGGCTAATAAATATTAAACATATATTTTATCATTTAATGTATATTGACATCATCAAAACAAGGTTAGGATCAACAATTAGTTGACGCCGAGGTTCGTTTAGCCGTTCGAGATCCTAGAGAGGATAGACGAGGTAGCTTACCACCTGGATCTTCCTCAGCACATGTCAGCTGTGCATCCGACATTCCATGTGTCAATGTTGAGGAAATATCACCCGGGCCCGTCTCATGTCATCAGGGTGGATGACATCAAGGTTGAGGCAGACACGACGTTCGTTGAGTAGCCAGTTTAGGTACTTGACCGGAGGGATCACGTCTTACGGGGAAAGACGATTCCCTTGGTCTAGGTACTGTGGAGGCAAAGAGGCGTCGAGGACTTGGGAGCGCGAGGCGCGCATGCGGCAGGAGTATCCGCATTTGTTTCCTTCTCGAGGTACCTCTTGTCATGTCTTCTAGTGTAGCTTCTTTTTCTGTTTCTGAGCCCTACCCTTATCGAATCTCGGGACGAGATTTCCTGTAAGGGTATTAGGATGTGAGGACCTATACCTTTACTCCTGGATCAACCGGCTGGGTCGGGCCCGTGGCTCGTTGCTTGTTTCGCATCAAGCGCGCAATCCGGTGGATCACATTATTTCTTGAACCGCAAGGGCAATTTGGTAAATTTCACCTTGTCGGTTTGTTTCACACCTGCGTGTGTACACACTGACCGTGTTTTTGATAATGTTTGGTTAGAACGGTTAGGTGAACCCAGGATGGAAAGATCCGGGCTTGGGCTTGTGTTCTTGCCCAAGTCTAGCTTTCAGTACCAAAAAGATCGATCTTCTCTTGCTAAGAAGATCGATCCTTTAGTGCCAGAAAGTCAAGCAGGATCGTCATGAAGGATCGAGGAAAAGATCGATCATTCATAAGTCGGTTTGTCCGTCTATAAAACGGGCGCGACCTTCTTTAATCTCTTTTGAAATCCGCCGTTCCTGAGCTCAGATCCGGGTGGATTTCAAAGAGGTTGAGGGCGATATTTGGCTTGGCAGCTGGGATTGAAGCTGCTTTTGTCAAGGTAGGGATGCTACCTACTTGTTTTTCGATTTTTGTGAGTTTTGAGCTTGACTGTGATTTCTTTTGCTTAGATCTGCTCGTATGCATGTTTGTTTTCAACGCGACTAGCAGTTTTGGACTCGTGGTCCTTCGTCCTACCAGATCCCAAGGCTTTGGGGGGTTTGCTAGAGTTTTCTGATGGTATTTCTCGCCGACCGGTCGCCGGAGAACCCAACGGGATCGATCCTTTTTTAGGAAGGATCGATCGATCATTCTTGGGGCGTCATGCATGGCCCGTGCATGATCGATCTTCTGGTGGAAGAAGATCGATCTTTGCTTGGTAGCATGGACGGGGGCCCCTGGTCACGAAAGTGATCGATCTTCTTGGAGGGAAGATCGATCCCTTTTGGCTTGACAGGGATGGAACTCCATGTTTGCGAAGAAGATTGATACTTTCTTGGAAATGATCGATCCTTTTGGTCGCAGGGAGGTGTTTTCATCTGATTTTGACCGCGGGGCTTTGTATGTGCGGTTTTCTTTACCGGTTTATACCTTATACATATCTTGAGCATGTTAGCCCCATACTGAGGGGTAGTGGTGAACCGGGAGAGTGACGACTCCTGGGTATGTAGGTAGCATGTCGCGCCCCGACCCGTGAAAGCCCAACCGGCCCGGGCGACGCGAACCGGAACCTAAAGAAACGTGGAAAAATTGGCGAGGGTTCCCTCTAACCTATTGGTCTCCCTAAACAATTAAAAGACAATAATTTAAGCAAACCTCGAACCCAAGATTACAATCCCAAAAGTGTTTAATATACATATCCTCGAAAAGGGGAAGATCCAAATACAACATTTACTCCCGTAGGAGGCTAACTAACAAGGGTTTAAAGCTATAACAGATTGCCACCTCTCAAACTCCGCCTGGCGTCGCCGCACCGCCGACCAACTGCCCGGTAGGGGCCACCGAAGAGGAGCTAACGCCTGCACCTGCAAAATACAGTCCGGATAGGAGTGAGCAACTAAGCTCAGCAGGGAAACTACACTACGACACATAGAAGGAAGAGGGAAACGCAACACTGTCGCCCTCAAGTAAGACCTGGGTGTATACAGAGGTCCCATAACCTCACCGCGTGTCCCTGAGGTCCACGATTATGGTCTTCCAGAAGAACTAGTCACATGACGGGTCACACTCAAAAAGCAGGAACTAACACTGCTGGCCCACAAGCAGGGAACAACACTGCAGGCGGGAAATGGCACTGTTGAGTAGGCAACCCCTCTACTCAAGGGTCAACACAGTGGGACACCGGCTACACCTCAGCATTCGACTCGAGGCCGACACGACCTCTACAATCATCAAGCAAGAACTGTACCACTCATCTAGGCCTATCATCGAATTTGACTGTACACCATAATTCAAATCGGGTCCAAACTACCCAACCCCGGTCCTAGGGCTAAATCCGAGCTTCCAGCCTCGGGACGGCGACCCACAGATCGCCCACGCCCTAACCATGCAACTAATAGACAACAGAGATGCATGCGATGAACATACGCATAGAGAACAGTTAAAGCATGCAGCAGTATGTGATGATAGCATAACACGGTCTGGGCTCGGCACACTGCCGCCCCGGGGTGGTGAACATGATATTTAAGGTCTGGAACTGTTGTAGTGGTACACCACCAACTGCCAGTAAGTTCACCAGCAACCTGCACCGGGAAGCAGCCACACAAACAACAGAGACAAACCACGCAGGTAAAAGCCCTCGGCGCACGCCGGCATGCAAGGCTATGGAAAGCAGTAGAGCTACTTGCCCACTTATTCTGAACATCACAAGAGTCATCACTCTCCTGGTTCACCACTGCCCCTAATATAGGGCTAGCATGCTTAAGAGTATGTACAATGTATAAAACTATAGGAAATCTGTACTGTGAGGACCTGCCCCTCTACCCCTGTGGCTCGTTGTAGACCGTAAGGGCAATTTGGTAAATTGCGCCTTGTTAGTTTGTTTCACACCCGCGTGTGCACACACTGGCCTTGTATGTGTTAGTATTTGTTTAGAATGGCTAGGTGGACCCGGGATCGGAAGATCCCAGCTCGGGCGCGCGGAAGCTTGTCTTTGGGCAGCTGACGACCCTTGAGCGATCGATCGCTCCTTGGAGCGATCGGTCGGACTCGTGAGCGAGTCGGTGGATTTTGATCCGGGGCGAGAACGATCGATCGCTCATTGGAGCAACCGATCGGACTCGCGTCGGTGGCTTTTCTGCTTCGCGAGGACGGCCGCCGTTGGCCGTCGCTCTCTCATGTCAGAGGGGGAAGACTTTCCCTCCCCTCCCCTCACTTTTTCCCCTTTCCCCCGGCTTTCCCCTTCCCCTTTCCCTCCTTTTCTTCCCCTCCTCTTCCTCCTTCTCCTCCTTTCTTCTTCCTCCTTCTTTCTTCTCCCGAAACCTCTGCTTCTTTCCCCTGTTTCCGGCAGCCAACTTCCTCACCTCCGTACTCCCTCCTCCGACCATCTTTTTCGGCGTTCTAAGGCTCGTTGGATCCGTGACAACGAGAGGAAGATCCCTGAAGTGGTTTGGAAGCTTGTTGGTGATCAACTCGCGGGGAATCAGCCGAGGAAAGCGCTGTTAGGTAGGGTTATACCTACTGATGTTGTTTTTGGGTTTTCTTTAGATCTAGCCGTTGGATCTTGTTGATCCTTATTTTGTTGGATTCCTTATGCCTATTAGAATTACTGATATAAGTTTCATGTTGTTTGGTTGACATTTGAGTAGGTTGTATGCATGATTAAGCTCGGATTTCCGGTTTTCTGCTGTTCTTGAAGAACAGCCGGCTTGCGGCGAGTTTTCCGGCCGGCGTGTACGTGATCTTGGGTTGTGATGAACATAAGAGTGGTAGATCTTTGAGTCTACTCTCCAACCCCACTGATTTCATAGTTTTCCGATTTTTCTACGATTTGTTATAAATTGTTTGCTGGAGGGCTGCGTTGCAGCAATTAATTGGTAAGTGAGTTGATTAGCGATTTTGATTAGTGTTTTCCGTTAATCCAACCGTTGGATGATTATGAATTTTGGATATGATGATCCTGGTATATACACCTACTGGTGACTAAGTTGGATCTTGAATCCGACGACGTTTGGACGTCGGATCGACGGGATCAATTAGCCCCTAAGTAGTGGTTTTGGGTGTTTGAATATAATATTATATTTCGGAATATAATATTATATTGTTTACTGTTCATCAGCGGTTTTCGGAGTTGCTTCCCGTTGCAGGAGTCCGCGGTTGACGGTCGCGGTACCGTCCGTAATGCCGGGACCCGCTGCGGATCGGCTGGCAGCGGTTGGTAGTACCGCTGCAGCGATACAGTAAACTTATATGATGCTTGACATACTGTTGCATGATTTGCTTCTTATCTATGTATGTCATAGCATGCATTGTTGAATTGTGGATTAGTTGCATTGGTTAGGGCGTGGGTGATCTTTGGGTCGCCGTCCCGAGGCTGGAAACTCGGACTTAGCCCTAATACCAGGGTTGGGTTGTTTGGACCCGGTTTGAATTGTAGTGCCCAGTCAAACTTGATGTTAGGCCTAGATAACTGGTGCACTTAATGCTTGATGATTATATAGAGGTCGTGTCGGCCTTGAGTCGGATGCTGAGGGGTAGCCGGTGTCCCACTGTGCTGACCGGGGGGAGTAGTGAAGTTGCCTACTCAGCTTGTGTGTCGCCAGTGCTGTTCCTGTTATTGATGGCTGCTCCTGGGCCTCAGGGACACGCGGTGGGGTTATGGGACCCCTGTATACACCCAGGTCCTACTTAACAGCGACACTGTTGCGTTTCCCTCTTCCTTCTGTGTGTCGTAGTGTAGATCCCTACTGAGCTTAGTGCTCACACCTACCCGGGCTGCGTTTTGCAGGTACAGGCGTCAGTTCTTCCTCCGTGGCCCCTACCGGGCAGTTGGTCGGTGGTGCGGCGGCGCCTTGTGGACTTTGAGAGGTGGCGATATTTACTGCTTTTATCCTTTTGGCTAGTTAGTCTCCTACGGGAGTAATGTTGTATCTGGATCTTCCCCTCTCCGAGGATATGTATATTAAATCTTTTTGAGTTCTTAAATCTGTGGTTCGAGGCTTCATTATTATATTGTCTTTTAATTTGGGGGTGCTTTGGTGAAATGTTAGGGAGACCAATAGGTTAGAGGAAACCCTCGCCAGCTTTGTTTTCCGCGTTTTGTAGGTTCCGGTTCGCGTCGCCCGGCCCGGTTGGGCTTTCGCGGGTCGGGGCGCGACATGTACATACAAAGCCCCGCGGGCAAAACCAATGAAAACTCTTCTCTGCCACCAAAGGATCGATCTTTCAAGTAACAGAGAGCTTTCCCTTCCTGTCGAGCCAAAGAAGATCGATCCTTCCTCCCAGGAAGATCGATCATCCTCGCGACAGAGGGCACCCTCTTGCCGCGCCAAGGAAGATCGATCCTTCATCCGAGGAAGATCGATCCTCCTCGCGACAAGGGGGATCCCATGCTACCCAAGGCACAAAGATCGATCATCCTCACCAGATGATCGATCATGCTCGGGTTCAACACGACCAACAATGAAGGATCGATCTTTCTCCCAGAAAGATCGATCTTATTGGGTTCTTCGGCGAATCTCCGGAGAGAAATACCGTCGGAAAACTCCATCAAATCCCACAAAACCTTGGGATCTGGTAGTACGAAGGACCACGAGTCCAAAACCGGTGAAAATACTACAAACTAACAAGTATGCAGTGAGATCTAAGCAAAAGAAGACACAATCAACTCAAAACTCACAAAATCGGAAAACAAACGTAGGTAGGATCCCTACCTAGCCTAGAGCAGCTTCAATCCCAGCTGCAAGGCCTTGGATCGTCCCAAATCTTTTCAAAATCCGGCTGCTCTGAGCTCAAGAACGCGGATTTCAAAAGGGATTCAAGGAAGAGGGTTACGTCCGTTTTATAGATAAACGAACCGACCTATGAATGATCGATCCTTCATGACGATCGCGCCTTGACTTTCTGGCATTAAAAGATCGATCTTCTAGCAAGGAAAGATCGATCCTTTAGGTGCAGAAAGCTAAACTTGGGCTAAAACTCAAGCCCAAGCCTGAATCTTTCGATCCCGGGTCCACCTAACCTTTCTAATCAAACACTAACACAAACATGGTCAGTGTGTGCACACGTGGGTGTGAAACAAACCAACAAGGTGAAATTTACCAAATTGCCCTTGCGGTCTACAACGAGCCACAGGGGTAGAGGGACAGGTCCTCACATAGCATGTTGTACTGTTAGCCTTGTTTGCCGGGGTTGCTTCCCGTAACATGTTGTCTTTTTGTGGACTGGCTGCAGTTGGTGGGGTCGCCACTATAGCAGTTCCTTGCCCTATTTTATCTGTTCACCACTCCGGGCCGACAGGGTGACGAGCCTAGACTGTGTTTATTTTATCGTCACATATGTTGCATGCTTATCTACTTTCCTGTGCGTGTTCATAGCATGCATCTGGTTATGCATTAGCTGCATAAGGTTAGGGTGTGAGCGATCTATGCTATCGTCGTCCCGAGGCTTGAAAGCTCGGATTTAACCTTAGGACGAGGGCTGAGTAGCTTGGTCAAGGTTTGAATGGTTGTGTTCAGTCGATTTCGATGATAGGCCTAGATTATGATACGAGCGGTCTACTCGTAATCCTCTCGTATTGGGTCTCTACTGCTCCAATCGATCAGAATTGGCCTGATCGGACCTGATTGAGTCCAATTGGCTGATCTGGTTTGAGCTGGTTCGGATCTGGCTAAGCCTGATTAGATAGGACTTGACTGGGTCAAGTCTGAGTTGATCTGGATCAGGCTGACCGGGTTGGATTGGGCTAAGTGGCTGGATTGGGTTGGATTGGACTTGACTCGAATTAAGTGGCTGAGCTGAATTGGTTGAGCCAACTTGGTTGGGCTGAACCGGAGTTGATACATGGCTGAGGTTCACCGGAGTAGATCGCTGGCGAAGGGGCGACGGCGGCAGTCGGGACCTTGGCACGCGAAGTCGCGGGTTGATGGGAATGAGATCCACCAGAGTGGATTTGCAAGGAAAGGTCTAGATCGGCGGGATCGAGTGTGGCCGGCGATGGGTTTAGTGGTGGATCGGCGTCGGAGACGACGGCGAGGCTCGGGCGTGGCTTAGAGGGGTTGGGATCGGGTCTAGGAAGGTCGGCTAGGGTTATAGAGTGGTTCGGGGGTGAGATCTGGGTAGGACATGGGTTAACGGCAATGGGGACCGAGGTTGGGTTGCCGGGGAAGACGATAGAGGCGGATGAGCGGCTTGGCGAGGTCGTGGGCTACAGGGGAGGTCGAAGGTGGACTTTGGAGGTGACGGGGACGGCCGGAGAAGGCTGAGGGAAGGACGGCCGGCGGTATGGTTGCAGCACGCGGAAGAGAAGAGAGGAAGAAGATGGCGATGATGTGGCGCTGGAGGCTGACGTGGCGGAGAGAGGAAGCGACAGGGAGAGAGAAATTCCGGTGAAGGCGGTGCCGGCTGCGGAGAAGGTGACCGAGGGGAAGAAGGTGGATCGATGGTGGATTTCTGGTGGAAAACTACATTATTTCTACTCCTATGATATTCTATCAACTATTCTTAATAAATCTCTTCTTCATTCATCATCCTAATACAAACTACTGAGGTCCTTTTATAGAGACCTTGACAGAGTCCTAATCCAACTAGAAAACCCCCCTTGTTTAATTAGCAAGTAATAAGGCTTTCAAACTCAACTCAACTTCCTAACTCAAATGGACTCTTAATAATTCCTAACAATCAAATATTAACTAGGACTCAATAAAAGAATAATAATAAATCCTAATTAAATACTCTAGGTTGAACTAGGGAAGTCCAAGTCAAATTAGGAAAGAGGCTGAACCAGTTTGGTTCCTCTTCTGGGTTCGGGTCCAGTTGGTCGGCCACGTTGATCACCATCCCGTTGGTGCCAACGTCACCATTGGGCGCCATCAAGGGTGTCGTCTGGGGGCCGTACTCCGGCTGGTGGAATGGCCACGCGCACTGCCGTGGGCACTCGCTCGACGAGTCGCCGACCTAGACGTAAGCGGCGCCGTTTTTACTGGCGGAGGAGCCGTGGGTGCCGCAGCTCGACATGCAGAAGCCCTCGACGTCCACGTCGCGCGCCATGGCACAGGGTCAACTCCCATGGCCTCCCCGTCCCTCTTCTCCTCCCCTCTTTCTCTCCTCCTCCGGCGTCCTCTCTCCCGACCTCTCTCCTCCTCCGGCGATGGATTTCCATCATTTGTCACCTTTCCTCTGTTTCTACTCTGTTTCTCATTTTTGTTCACCTTTCCACTGCTTGTTTATATGTAACTGAGTTAAATTTGCATTGTCGAGGTTGTTCGAGATGGGTGGGAGGAGGATCGGTGGGAGGTTGTTCACTTCGAGGAAGACGGCGGCGGAGGATGGCGGTTGTGGAGCTCTCCAAGGCCTCCGGCGACACCATCGAGTATAACAAGTTCTCCAAGGTGATGAAAGCATCGACGCCGGCGGCGGAGGTCAGAGTAATGGTACAAGGCGTTGAAGTAATTATTAGTGGATGCTGTACATCTGTTGGTAATTAATGGTTGTGGGCTAGACGGAGCTTACTGTAAATAACAGAGTTTTTATCTGAATAGAGATGGATTTCTTATCTTGGCAATTTTGTTTTAAATAGTTTTAGATAGTAATTAGAGCTGCTACCATATAGATTTAGCTGCTACCTTTCCATCGTTGTTTTTTTATTAATACGTGACCCATTTAAAAATATGTGTATTGTATAATTTGTCCAGCTTAGTTCACCTGCATCTATAATTTTCTCTCATTGTAAAAACAACAAATAAAAGAAAAGAAAAGGAGGGTATTTTAGTCATTTGTACTTCATTCCTATTCTATTCCCGGGCTTTTGTTTGTATACCAAACACGGTAATGCTTCATTCCTATTCCCAATCCTGATATCACAAAATCACTTTGGTAATAGACCATTCCTAATCCCAATCCCATTCCATTCCCATTCCTAATCCCATTCCCATTCCTTGTGCGAACCAAACATGTCGTAAGCGTTCTGAATCCCTGATGGAGGATCAAGCCATGATAATTACTCTATGAGAAGCTACTCCTAAACTGCTCTCTACTTTATTCATCTACTCAATACTTCATTATTCATGGATACATCATACCTAGCTACTGAGGTCCTTTTATAGAGGCCCCGATTAAGTCCTAATCCAACTAGAAAATCCACTTGCTTAATTAGCAAGTAATAATGCTTCCATACTCAAACTCAACTTACTAACTCAAATAGAACTCATAATTAATTCCTAACAACATGTAGCTAACTAGGAAAACAGATAACAACTATGACTCAATTAAATATAAAAGACTAATAATAAATCATAATTAAATACTCTAGTTTGAACTAGGGAAGTCGAAGTCAACTAGGAAAGAGGTTAAACCCGTTTGGGTCCTCTTTTGGGCGCGGGTCCAGTTGTCCTCAAGGCCGGAGTCATTTGTACTTCATTCCTATTCCATTCCCGGGCTTTTGTTTGTATACCAAACACGGTAATGCTTCATTCCTATTCCCAATCCTGATATCACAAAATCACTTTGGTAATAGACCATTCCTAATCCCAATCCCATTCCATTCCCATTCCTAATCCCATTCCCATTCCTTGTGCGAACCAAACATGTCGTAAGCGTTCTGAATCCCTGATGGAGGATCAAGCCATGATAATTACTCTATGAGAAGCTACTCCTAAACTGCTCTCTACTTTATTCATCTACTCAATACTTCATTATTCATGGATACATCATACCTAGCTACTGAGGTCCTTTTATAGAGGCCCCGATTAAGTCCTAATCCAACTAGAAAATCCACTTGCTTAATTAGCAAGTAATAATGCTTCCATACTCAAACTCAACTTACTAACTCAAATAGAACTCATAATTAATTCCTAACAACATGTAGCTAACTAGGAAAACAGATAACAACTATGACTCAATTAAATATAAAAGACTAATAATAAATCATAATTAAATACTCTAGTTTGAACTAGGGAAGTCGAAGTCAACTAGGAAAGAGGTTAAACCCGTTTGGGTCCTCTTTTGGGCGCGGGTCCAGTTGTCCTCAAGGCCGGAGTCAAGTCAGGTAGGAGGGCTCTCTGCGGCTGGACCGAATCGACTTGCTTCGGTAGCTCTGGGCTGGGAGGGGAGAAACTGGGTCGATCCCATGACTAGTCCAGGGGTAGCAGTACTAAGCATCTGGTGGGTCATGCTGAGGACGAAGCATCTGGGGGTTGATCTGACGGCTCTGGTAGCTCCAAGAGTTGTGCTCTGAATGGTTCTCCTGGATCATCTTTGTCATGTCCCATGAGCAGTGTTGCCCATGACCATAGGACGGGACCTGATCTCCGTGGTCTGATTAGCAGTACAGGGTCTTGGTGTTATGAATTCAACCACCACTAAACCAGCCCAGACCAGATCCATGCCCAAACCCAAGCATGGGCGGATCCATGGTCAAGGTTAGGTGGGACCTACATCCTTTTGAGCATCCTAAGTCCAACCAGCCAAAAGGAATCCTATTCCTAGCTGGTTATTCCTTAGTTAGTTTCTTTATTACTTTTCTAGTTGATTTCCTAGTTTGAGTTCAGTTTATGCTTTGCTTTATTAGTTCCTATTATGAGTTCTAATTATTAGGAAGTTTGAGTTATGATTGAGTCTTAGTAGGAAAGTACTATTACTTGCTGATTAAAACAAGATAGTTCTCTAGTTGGAGTAGAACTCTGTCAAGGCCTCTATAAAAGGACTTCTATAGTTTGTATTAGGTTATGGATGAATTATGATGAATAAAGTAGAGTTATTATTAGAATAATCTTAGGAGTAGCTGTAACCCTAATTCCACCAACTCCACCATCCACCTTCTCTTCCCTTCCCTACCGCCGGATCCTTTCTCTACCACCGGCCTCAACCATCCGCTGCCATCCTCCGTCCGCCGTCCACCTCCAAGTCCCCCGCGTTCCCCTTTGGCTGTCGTGCTCCCCTCCGCCACCTCATCACTGCTGCCACGTTCTCCAAGGCTTGGATCCCCCAAGGGTAGCCGGCCAACCATAGAGGAAGCTGCGAGGTAATCCTCTTCCTCATCCGTCTCTCTCCTCCGGTTTGAGCCTTCCTCGTCGAATACCTAGGGTGCTTCTCCTAAAACCGTAAAGGTATCTCTCGACCTAGCCATAACTTTGGTTAAGGAGGAGCCGAGACCAAGCAAGAGACCCGGTACCCGCGCTTACGAGAAAGCTTGGCGTATCACTTGGCTTGTTATAGGAAAAGTTGTTAGAGTCCTAGCTGGTTATAGCCTCATTAATTGGGGAAGTTTGACTTGTTATAGGAGACTCTTATTACTTACTCATTAAGTAAGGGGATATATGAGTAGGAACTGAAGTAGAACTAGGAGTATGTGAGGTCTCTATATAAGGACCTCCATACCTTTGTATTTGCTTATGCTTGAGAGGATGAATAAAGTAGTAGTTAGTAGAGTAAACCCTAGGGCCATGTTTGGTTGCACTATTAATCCAGGAACCGGAATGGGAATTTCTTAAAACAAGGAATTCAACATGTTTGGTTGCAGCCTCCATTTAGGAATCAGAATTGAAGTTCCTGTGTTTAAGGGATTTCTGGATTCCCGAATTTGATATGGGAATCCAAAGTTCCCTCAAACGCAGAATGATACGAGGACCAACTGAGCCAATCCAAGAAGGGACCCACGTTCTTGCTTGGGCAGGCCAACACCAAGGAGCTAGCTGCAACCAGGTCCTTTGGAGCAGGTTGAGCCAAGCTAGCCTAAGGGCCAAATCAAAGCTGAACCAGTTCCAAAACCAAGCACAACAAGCATGGGTGGACCCATAATGGGCCCATGATCCATGAGGTGGCTTAGCCAAGCCGGCCTTACTTGGTTATTTCCTTAGTTGAGTCTTAATTGCTTTCCTAGTTGATTTCCTGGTTTGAGTTAAGTTTGTGCTTAGCCAGTTTCTATTTAATTGAGTCCTAGTTTTGGTTGAGTCGAGTCACTAACTTACTTAGTTCATCCCTGGTTATTAGGAGTCAGTTTGAGTTGATTAGTAAGAGTCTTTTACTTGCTATCTAAGCAAAAAAGTATTCAGGTTGTAGTAGAACTCTCTTGAGGCCTCTATAAAAGGACCTCTATAGCTTGTATTAGGGTTTTTATGCATGGACGAATTTATAAGAGATAAATCCTAGGAGTAAAAGTAATATAGGAGTAGCTATAACCCTAATTCCACAAACCACCAGCCACCTTCACCCTTCTCTCTCTACAGCCGGATTCTTCTCCACCAGCCGGCCACTATCATCACCGCCGCTACCAGCCACCTCCGCCATCCAACCCCAAGTCCCCGGCGTCCCCTTGGCTGCCGTGCTTCCCTCCACCACGTTCTCCAAGGCTTGGTTCTCCAAGAGAAGCCAACCAACCATTGAGGAAGCTGCGAGGTAATCCTCTCCCTCATCCATCTCCCTTGTCACACCTTGACCCAGAAAACCCATCCAGAACGGGGTGTGAGGGTTCCTATCACTATTCATCTCCAACTGGCGCGATACAAAAGCGGAAAACATGGGTAAACTTAAACAATTCATATTCCAGAGATAAACTGTAATTCAATTTATAAATACATCAAGTTGTACTGTCTAAACATCTGATTACAATTCTTATCAAACTCTTCCAAGGGAAAAGATATTATACAAATAATCCCAAAAGTCCTCGAAAGATATTTATAATATACAAAACTATCAAAAGGTACATCAGTCTTCCTGCAGCAACCTCAAACGCCTCTGAAAGTACTCGTGCCGCCAAAGGCCGATCCCGTCAGCTCTACTGCTGAAGAACTGGCGCCTGCACCTGCAAACGCAGCCCGGGTAGGAGTGAGCGATAAGCTCAGTAGGGTTCTACTCTACGGCACATAGAAGGGAGGAAAACACCAATAGTGATGTCTCCCCGCTCAAGCCTAAGGAATGCCACGGGGTCCCACAACCCCTATTGACTCCCCAAGGGATCCTACTCTTCTCAACCGACCACGCTGGGAACATCAACCAACACGCTAGGAGGAAAAGAACCAGAACCAGTAGGATCACCGTTACCCAGTAGGAAACCACTGCCTGGGGACCATGTCAGGGACATCGACAACCATCCTTAACACTTAGCCTTGGGAAGACAACACGACCTTTAAACCCCAAAACAAAGATCACAACCAACTATAATACATTCTCAATAGCATAAGATTCCTATGATCACGTCCTAATCCTCACTACCCATCCGCGGTCCTAAGGCTAGATCCGAGCTACCCGAGAGCCTCGGATCACGTCCTAATCCTCACTACACTCAATGTGAGGACCCGTCCCTCTTCTCCTGGGTCGACCGGTTGGGTCGGGCCCGTGGCTCGTTGGTTTGTTTCGCGTCGAGCGCGCGATCCGGTGGATCGCATTGTTTATTGAACCCCAAGGGCAATTTGGTAAATTGTGCCTTGTTGGTTTGTTTCACACCCGCGTGTGCACACACTGACCTTGTATGTGTTAGTGCTTGTTTAGAATGGCTAGGTGAACCCGGGATCGAAAGATCCGGACTTGGGCTTGAGTTATTGCCTAAGTTTAGCTTTCAGCACACAAAGGATCGATCCTCTCTGGCTAAGGGATCGATCCTCTTCGTGCCAGAAAGCCTTGTGAGAACGTCATGAAGGATCGATCCTTCCTTGAGGAAGGATCGATCATTTATGAGTCGGTGGCTTTTCTGCTTCGCGAGGACGGCCGCCGTTGGCCGTCGCTCTCTCCTGTCAGAGAGGGAAGACTTCCCCTCCCCTCCCCTCACTTTTCCCCCTCTTTCCCGGCTTTCCCCTCCCCCTTTCCTCTCTTTTCTTCCCCTCCTCTTCCCCCTTCTCTTCTCTTCTTCTTCCTTCTTTCTCTTCTTTCCCGCGGTGCTCTGTTTCTTCCCTTCTCCGCCGGCGAGCTTCTTCTCCTCCGTTCTCCCTCCTCCGACCACCAAATTGGGTGGTCTTTGGCTCGTTGGATCCGTGACAACGAGAGGAAGGCTCCTGGTGTGGTTTGGTAGCTTGTTGGTGATCAAATCGCAGGGAATCTGCCGAGGAAAGCGCAGCTAGGTAGGGTTATACCTACTGTGTTCATTTCGGGTTTTCTTGAGATCTAGCCGTTGGCTCTTGTTGATCCTTATTTTGTTGGATTCCTTATGCCTATTAGAATAACTGATATAAGTTTCATGTTAATCAGTTGAGATTTGAGTAGGTTTTATGCAAGATTTGTCTCGGATTTCTGGTATTCTGCTGTTCTTGAGAAACAGCCGGATTGCGGCGAGTTTTCCGGTCGGCTTGTACATGGTCTTGGCTTTTCATAAACATAAGACTTGTAGAACTATTCGTTAGCTTTCTATTCCATCTTGTTTCGTAATTTCCCGATTTTTCTACGATTTCTTATGAATTGTTTGCTGAAGGGCTGCGTTGCAGCAATTAATGGGTAAGTTAGTTTGATTAACGAAATTGATTAGCGTTTTCCTGTTAATCCAACCATTGGATGATTATGATTTTTGGATATGATGATCCTGGTTTATACACCTACTGGTGACTAAGTTGGATCTTGAATCCGACGTCGTTTGGATGTCGGATCGACGGGATCAATTAGCCCCTAAGTAGAGGCTTTGAGTGTTTTGAATATAATATTATATTTTGGAATATAATATTATATTGTGTACTGTTCATCAACGGTTTTCGGGGTTGCTTCCCGTTGCAGGAGTCTGCGGTTGACGGTCGTGGTACCGTCGTAATGCCGGGACCCGCTGCGGATCGGCTGGCAGCGGTCGGTAGTACCGCTGCAACGATCCAGTAGACTTATATGATGCTTGACATACTGTTGCATGTTCTGCTTCTTATCTGTGTATCTCATAGCATGCATTGTTGATTGTGCATTAGTTGCATTGGTTAGGGCGTGGGTGATCCTTGGGTCGCCGTCCCGAGGCTGGAAGCTCGGACTTAGCCCTAGGACCGGGGTTGGGTAGTTTGGACCCGGTTTGATTTGTGGTGTCCAGTCAAATTCGATGATAGGCCTAGAGGACTGGTACACATGTTGCTTGATGATGATTAGAGGTCGTGTCGGCCTCAAGTCAGGTGTTGAGGATGCCACCGGTGGCGGGTCTTATTTTCTTTGGGCAGTGTCCGTTCCTGCCAACAGGGGCATCAGTGTGGGCCCAGTGAAGAACGGGTGATCACAGCTGGAACCCTGCGACACTAGGTGTATCCAGGATGGGCCCAGTCCGTTTGGGTGACCATGGTTGGATATGCCTAGAGATCACCGGTGAATGGTAATGGGACCATTGTAGCTCACTCGAGTCTGGCTTGAGGGCGACACTGTTGCGTTTCCCTCTTCCTTCTGTGTGTCGTAGTATAGATCCCTACTGAGCTTAGTGCTCACACCTACCCGGGGCTGCGTTTTGCAGGTGCAGACGTCGGTTCTTCTTCTTTGGCCCCTACCGGGCAGTTGGTCGGCGGTGCGGCGGCGCCTGGTGGCTTTGAGATGTGGTGATCGTTTACTGCTTTTACCCTATGTTAGTTAGTCTCCTACGGGAGTAATGTTGTACTTTGAATCTTCCCCTATCCGAGGATTTGTATATTTAACACTTTAAGTTTTAAATCTGTGGTTCGAGGTTTTGTTAATTATTGTAACTTTTAATTGGGGGCTTTTGATGAATTGCTAGGGAGACCAATAGGTTAGAGGGAACCCTCGTCGTTCTTTTTCCGCGTTTGTAGGTTCCGGTTCGCGTCGTCCGGCCCGGTTGGGCTTTCGCGGGTCGGGGCGCGACACTCATAGTTAGCTAGCGACTAAGGAAAGCAATAAGCATTTAAACAACTATCAACCAAGTATTTAAATGCGAGTCAACAAGTAAATTTGCCATAGGATAAGTACACGAATCGATTCTCAATCTCGATAGAAATCCCTCGAAAACATCGTGTATGCTTCCTAATATGATTGGATATCTATCATGAATGAAAACCAATCAAAGGAAACCAGAAAACACAGCTCAGTGGCCCACGGTCGATGTGACGGTCGACCGTGAGTCCACGGTCGATCCGACGGTCGACCGTGGGGTCAAATGAGGGAAAAGCATCAAGGCCACGGTCGATCGGTGCATCGACCCTGGGAAGCCCAAAACGAGACAGAGCCTCACGGACGATGCGACGGTCGATCCGACGGACGATGTGACCGACGGTCGACCGTGAGGCGGAAAGGAAAAGAGAGGGAGCCCACGGTCGATCGGTGCATCGACCCTGGGAGACCAAAAACGCGACAGAGCCTGACGGACGATGCGACGGTCGATCGTGAGGCCACGGTCGATCCGACGGTCGACTGTCCGGCTCAAAAGACGCGTATCCACGCTTGACGGTCGATCCGCCGATCGACCGTCGAGCTTGATGCACAGTTCATCAGAATAGTGCCGGAAATCCAATTTCTTGGATTTGAAGGATCAAATCTTGTTGGAAAATAATGAAACTTTGCAAGCATGTGTAAAAGATGATGGAGAAGCTAATGGTATGAATAAAATATGATTTTGATGGTTAAATCTCAAACCTAGGTCTCAATGGCCGAAAACCGACAAAACGGCGATAATACGGAAATCGTCCGATAAAATACGGAAATCAACTGATAGGAATACTAGAAGCAAGCCATACTACACATGCATTGAACCACACAACATTCTAACAAGTACTCCTACAGCGAAAACACAAGAAACCTATCCTAGGAGAACCCGCTCACAGGATCGAGGTAGAAACACCTACTTGAGCAAGTAGGGCAGCTCCTCCACGCGTCCAACCAGTCAACCCGCCAAGATCCGCTCCTCGAAGCTCGCGTCTCCAAACCCTAGCTCAGCCGAAGGAGAGAGAAAAGAGAGAGAGAGGGAGACAACGACAACAAAGGAGAAAGGAAAGAGAGAGAAAGGGACAGGCTATATATAGAGGTATGAACCGATCTCGGCCGTCCGATTCGATCTTCCCCGATTGAGCTCCGATCTTCCGATCGAACGCACCCTTAAGGTTCTAATCAAATACATACATCAATCCAAGGCCGTGTGTGCAACGCGGGTGTGAAACTGATCACTAGGGGGCATATTTACCAGAATGCCCCTGGGGCTAAAAACCACCATACGATCGCCCGATCGTACCCGACGCGGAATCAAACCAACAGGAAAACGGCCCTCGACCCACGCGGTCGAGCCAGGTCAGAGAGACGGGCCCTCACATCCCTCCTCCAGTCTTCAGCCTTCCTTGTCGAATATCTAGGGTGCTTCTCCTAAAACCCTAAAGGTATATCTCGACCTAGCCATAACTTTGGCTAAGGAGGAGACGAGACTAGGCAAGAGACCAAATACGAAAGCCCTAGAGAAGGAGCATCGTATCACAGAAACTCTCATATTCATGAAATGTACATGAATACCCTTCATCTTTGTTTGATTAAACTGATCAAACGGCTAGGATAAATCTTTAAAATAATCTTATTTCTTTCTCTTATTTATTTCTCTTATTTATTAATAATATTTCAAATAGTATTAATAATCTTATTTATTTCTCTTATTTAATAATAATATTTCACATAATATTAATAATAATATTTCTTTCTCTTATTTATTAATAATATTTCAAATAATATTAATAATCTTATTTCTTTCTCTTATTTATTAATAATATTTCAAATAATATTAATAATCTTATTTCTTTCTCTTATTTATTAATAATATTAGGAACTCTCATATTAATAATCTTATTTCTTTCTCTTATTTATTAATAATATTTCAAATAATATCTTATTTCTTTCCCGTATTATTAATAATCTTTCATCCAAATAAGCCAAGGTAATAAAAATACATATACATACATAAATATATTGGTAAATCTATGCTAGTATAGTAAGGGGTATTTTGGTCTTTAATTTATATTCCCATTCAAGTTCCCATGTTTATTATGTGGGTGCGGCTATCCACACCACCGTTTCGACTCAACACACCACACCATTTTTCATACCCAAAAGACCCATTGGTGATATGTCCAAACTAACCTTCTGAAATACAATACACCACAAAACCTAATCTACCATAAGTTTTATTTCTCAATACACCACAACACCACATCTTCTCCTACCTCTAACCATCATCTTCTCCTTCTCTTACTACCGAATTTTCACCTCCAATCCCTAACCATCTCCTCCCTCCAAGCCCTAGGTCTTCAAGTTACTCACTCCCCCTCCCTCCAAGCCCTAGGTCTTCAAGTTATTCTATCTTCTTTCTTATCCTCCAACACATTCACATTATACTCCAAACTATCTCCTCCAACCTTAGGTTTTCAACTCACACAAGCCCTCCCCATTATACATTGTCAATCCAAGGTGTATTAGGTCGAAATGGATGGAGAAGACGAATGCTGGAGCGAAGGAGACGAGAAAAGGCGCTCCAAAAATGTACATTTCCTCTTCTCTTGTTTTTTTTTGTCCTTCCCGGATCGCGTTTTGATCGGTAGTATCAGACCGACAGAAAACGTCAACGTATCGGTCTGTAGAACCCGATACTTTGGCTTAATTTACCGGTAACATATTACCGATTATTATGCTATGTATACCGGGACGTATCCACCGAAACTATAGCTTTATATACCGGTAAAATGGTACCAATGATACGTTCATATACCGGTACCATGGTACCGATGTGAACACAGTGTTGGCTACCTACCTTACTCACTCTTTGCTTACATTCAGGAGCATGTTTCTACTGATGCGAGCGGTGTAGGAGCTATAATTACTCACGACTACACCTTGGAATTCACGACCAGTACGGTATGTTATTTAATCGCTATATCTTGCCGGACGACAAAGGTCTAAACTTCATTAACATAATTCTTATTGTTTGGTTATAGATATTTCAAAGTCGACAAGCACTTGTCCAATGGGTACAGACAGTTGGGAGGCAGAATGGGCTGGTGATTGTGACAAAGAATTCAGAGGCCGGGGGGTGTGGTAGAAAGCCGAGGATTACCTTGGCATGTGAGCGCAGTGGAGAGTATCGGAAAACTGTGAAGAAAGATGATAGCGAGAAGAAAAAATTTGCCAATCGAAAGAAAAAATCCGTCGACTCCGGGACGAAGAAGTGTGGATGTCCTTTCAAGCTTCAGGGTCTGAAGCTTGTATCTGATGATGATTGGATGCTAAGAGTTATTTGCGGAGTCCACAATCACTCCCATGCGGATCACCTCGAGGGTCACTCGTTCGCGGGAAGATTATCTGCTGAACAAAATGATATGGTGGTTACGATGTCAGCAAACCTAGTGAAGCCACGGCAAATCCTGAACACTATAAAGCAACAAGATCCTGAAAACGTATCCACCGTGAAGACCATCTACAATGTACGGCAAAGGAATAGGGTGATTGAAAAGGCTGGGAGATCAGAGATGCAGCAACTATTGAAGCATCTAAATGAGTTTGGATACGTTGAGTATCATACGGTTCGAGAAGACACAGACGCTGTGAGGGACGTATTCTGGGCACACCCTGTGTCTATTGATTTAGTCCGTGCATTTCCCGAGGTGTTGATTATGGATTGCACCTACAAGACCAATAGATATCGACTTCCATTGCTAGAGATTGTTGGCGTCACGTCGACGAGTATGACATTCGCCGCAGCTTTTGCCTACATGGAGTGTGAGAAGGAGGACAGGTACACATGGGCTTTGAAAATATTAAGGACATTGTTGGAAGGATGCCCAATGCCACGCGTTGTGGTGACAGACCGAGAACTGGCTTTGATGAACGCTATCAGCTCGGTCTTTCCGGAGTCCAAAAGCATGCTATGTAGATGGCATATCCAAAGAACGTAGAGCTCAGCTGCAAACACATTTTCGAAACTGCAGATAAAGCCGACTTGTTTATGACAATGTGGAAATTGGTTGTAACTGCATCTACCGAGGATGAGTACAAGAAACACTTGGAGACACTAGAGACATCTTTTTGCGGTTACCCAGCAGCTTCTAAATATGTTCGGGAATCGTGGCTGGATGGCTTCAAAGAACTGTTCGTCAGTGCTTGGACTGACGAATATATGCATTTTGGCAATCACACTACAAACAGGGTAGAGAGTGCACATGCCAAGTTAAAGAGGCATCTCGGGGCATCCAACTGCAGTTTTGACACATCGTGGGCTACTATTCACTCCCTGCTTGAGCTGCAACACTGTGATATCAAAGCCTCCTTTGAGAAGAGCAAATACATTGTGCATCACAGTTTCAAGCCGGCCATCTTCAAGGAGCTGCGAGGCTTCATTTCAAAGAGTGCTCTTTTAATAGTTCAAAAAGAATCTGAGAGGGCCAATGAGATCGGTGCGGATAAGTTCGCATGTGGTTGTACAGTATGTGCCCATGAGATCGCCAACTACAAGCTTGATTGCCGCCCCATACCCCTAGAATGCATACATCACCATTGGCTGAAGCTTGACTTGTCGGCTACACCAGCCAATGAAATCCCAAAACTTAAGTGCCAAAATGCTCTAGAACTCTTGGAAAACAAATTTCTAGCTGAGAATGAGGCAGGAAGAATGCATTTGCTGAGGAAAATGTATGAGCTAGCAGAACCGCAGTTTAGTTATGTTCTTGAGCCAGAGGTGAAGTTGAGGACCCGCGGTCGACCAAGCGCTAAGGAGAAGAAGTTGATGCTCTCAACACAACGCGACCCATCCGCCTTTGAGTATGCACCTTCGTTCAAGGACAGTAACTCACTAGAGGAAACTCCTCTACATGTTAGTCCCATATCTTGCATGAAACCAGAGAAGCCTGATATAGTAAAAAAAAAGCGTCCAAAAGAGAGTGTGCTAAGGGCTCGGACAGCCGCTCCGCTGGGCTATCTTGGCGAGTTTCCAGAAGGGTTGACAAAATATATTAAGCATGTTAAGGATGTTGCATCAGATGGTAACTGCGGCTTTAGAGCGATAGCCGGGCTATTGGGCTACGGCGAGGACAACTGGGCCCAGGTGAGGAACGATCTTATCAATGAGTTGCGTGATCACTTCGAGGGCTACCTTAAGTTGTATGGGAATGAAAAGCGTGTTCACGAGCTTATGTACTCATTGTCGTTTCTCGAAGACAACCCTCTACCCGATCGGTGGATGACCATGCCAGACATGGGTTATCTTATTGCATCACGATACTCGGTTGTCCTACTCCACATCTCCAGAAGACAATGCGTGACCTTACTGCCACTTTGGACAGCAGCGCCCCCGAAACCGGCACGGAGGATCATCGCAATCGGGTTCGTAAACGGAAATCACTTTGTACAACTCCACATGCAGCCTGGATGTCCAATGCCACTAGTGGTCAGCAGCTGGGATCGATATCGAGATGCTGGTGCCATTGGATGGGATTCCTATAACGATGAGATAGAAAAATTTGGGTTAATCGTGTCATCAGATGTTGCTACAACGGACACCATAGATCTTGAATGAAAATTTGGGTATTAATGTCTTATATGATTTTCAATATGAATATCTTGTCTGGTTGTAAACATTGTGTTCCAAACATTGTATGAGTATGTTGTATGGTTGTAAACATGTGTTGCAAAGGGTTAACTTCATACTCTGTGTTTTTTTTATCAAGTACGCAACTATCGGTACCCAAGTACCGATAATAACCTAGACACATAACGGTACCATACTACCGGATGTATACCCGACACTATCGGTAATTAGATACCGTTACAAAGCCAATCAAGTAAAACAAACACTGTCTCGGTACTCACGCTTCCGAACAGTGAAGCATTTTATCGGTACTATACTACCGTTACAACATGGAATCAAAGGCAGGCGAAAGCTGCGTTGTATCGGTAGTTTGGTACCGATAAAATGCTTCACTGTTCGGAAGCGTGAGTACCGAAACAGTGCTTGTTTTACTTGATTGGCTTTGTTTCGGTACTCACACTTCCGAACAGTGAAGCCTTTTATCGGTACTATACTACCGATCAAACATGGAATCAAAGGCAGACGTAAGCTGCGTTGTATCGGTAGCATAGTACCGATAAAATGCCTCACTGTTCGGAAGTGTGAGTACCGAAACAGTGTTTGTTTTACTTGATTGGCTTTGTAACGGTATCTAATTACCGATAGTGTCGGTATACATCCGGTAGTATGGTACCGATATGTATATTGGTTGTTAACGGTACTTGGGTACCGATAGTTGCGTACTTGATAAAAAAAAAGAGTATTTAGGAGGGAGGTTTAATTCTACATTGTAAACACGTCGACACTATCGATAACACGTCTATACATTGTAAACACATCTACATTGATAACACGTCTATACATTGGAAACACGTCCATACATTGGATACAATTAAGTTCATACATTGGAAACACATTCATACTATCAATATATATGCTATTCTCTGGTTCGTTGTTTAGATCTTCTCTCGTAGGCGCGCTCCGTGTCAGTCTCGCCGCGGGCTATTCTTTGAGCCCGCGCCCACCTACTCCTATGGTCGTCAATGGTCAGGGTATCCATGTGCGCCACGGTGTCGTCGATGATCGTGACAATCCTATCATACTGAATTTCAAGAATTCGAAACAAATTAGACATAATATTATATGCTAGTATTTCATTTCCATTTAGAATTGCTAAAAAGTTACCTTCGCTGGCAGATAATCATCTGCATGTTGAGCCTGGAAACTCCTCCGCTCTGGATTTATGAGCTTCACATGAGATATGGATCGATACCAGTCATAATACCCATCCACGCAGTCATACCCACGGAGAGCATACTCGCCCGTCCGGCATAAAGCAGTGCAGTGGCTTGGCCAATCAGCCCAGAACCGCGGCTCATAGTGGAAGGCCCTCTTGTACCCTCGGGCAGTCTCCTTGGCTCCCATGTGGAAGTGGGTTGGCCTTAGTGGGGCGGCGGGAATGGTCTGTACGATCCCGAATTGCCGAAGCACCCGATCAGGAAGGTACGGCTCGACGTGCTCCCCGCTGCTTATGGTGCCGAGGAAAAAGCTAATATCATCACGAGGGAAGGGGCCTCCTCTATGTCTGACGTATGGGTCCCACACAACCTGCAACCATACTCATACTAAGGGAATCAATATTTGATCACTACTAAATATATTACAAAATTCAACACGGATTCAGACAAAGATTACAACTCACCTGATGTCTACTCAGGGAATCAATCTGTGCGCGCCATTGTAGCAGAGCCATTTCCGGATCCTGACCTGGATCTTTGTGATCCAGCCACGCAAGAGCAGTCGGCGCGTCAACCGTGTATTCTGGGTCGGGCTGTGGCTTTATAATTACCGGGAGGTGATCATATATCCATGCCTGCATTGATTTAAAAAATGTGGGTCAGTCACAATTATTGGTATTATATCACAAAGCAGATGTTTTAAAAGTACGTACCTCCACCAGAGTCAAGTATCCGCCAATTGCCCTTGTCCCCCATCGACTGGCAGAGCCAAGCATGCGATAGAGGTAGACGAGGCCGGCGGCACCCCACGCATACTCACACACGGTATCCAAGTCCGTGAGGGCAGAAAGGCAGGACACGTGAACCTTCGACCCCGACTTGTCGCAAAAAAGGGTGCAACCCAGCAGATACATAATGTATGCCTTGACAGAGCACTCCAAGCCGACCTTGCGGAGAGTGCACTCTCTCCTCAGCCAGGTCATACTGACTGACAGCCCTCTCCCATCCAACTGGCTCGCGGCCTCTGCTTCACTGACTCCCAAATGAACCTTCATAAGCGCTTTCAGCTGGGAGACTTTCAGCTTGCACTCTTCAAGCGGCCTACCGGCGACGGGGATGCCCAGTATACGACTCACGTCACCCAAAGTTATCGTCATCTCTCCACAGGGCAGGTGGAACGTGTTCGTCTCCGGGTGCCACCTCTCAACGAACGCCGACACCAGGGCACTGCTTATAGTCTTGTAAGAACACACCGTCAGATTTGCTAGACCAGTGGCCTCCACGGCATTCTTAAAGTCTTGCCGTTTGATGCCGTCCCATTTCGAAGTGGACAGCCCATGCGCATAAATTTTTAGTGGCCCACGCTCCTACGTTGAGAAGGGGAAAAGTGAGCAGACTTTGATATAAGGCATGATATAAAAAAAAACTCAGCCTTTTTTTACCGCTCCAGCCCATATCCGATATGCCACGTGTGTTTTGAACTCCGTCAAAACCGACCGGTCAACAGGCCCACCAGGGATGGGTGCCTCGTCGTCAGACACCTCTTCCTCTTCACCAGGGCCAGCAACCATCAAGGCATCCTCTCGGATCTCCTCTGGAATCTCCTCAGGTACCGCTCTCCTCCTCCTAGCTGAGGCCGTCGGCCGGTGGCGGGCCGATGAAGATGTCGAGGCCGCCGAAAATGAAGAGGCTCCGGCGGGTGCTTTTCCCCTTGGATGAACCATTTAACTGTTTTGAAAAAGAAATGCAAATATTAGTAGATTGTTTCGGTATCCATATACCGGCAATTAAACGTTCTTAACGGTACCTAAGTACCGGTAATAAAGCATACATAGCGGTAGTAAGTTACCGATAGTTTGCAAAGAATATCGGTACCTAAATACCGAACAAGGTCTTTTCCATACAGCAACAAACGTATTGATCGGTACCTATGTACCGATCAACAATCCTATAATATCGGTGACTATGTACCGATATTATAGCGAATCATTCGGTTGTCTTGTACCGATTGATACGTATAAAACTGAAAGGTCGGAACCCATTGGAAAAATTTGAAAACCTTGGAAAAAAACGCATTCGGAGAACAATGCTGCAAAACCAATGCTAGGTATGCAAAGAAAATGCATTTCATGCAACAAGAAATGAAAAACTCACTTGTCCCCTCACCTCACTCGACGGTTCTCACTCGACGGACTCGACGGAGGCGTGGGTAGCTCGCCGGCGAGGCTCTGCCGCGGGTGTAGGGAGGCTGGCAACGTTCGCGAGACACACAACTGGGAAGGTGGAGGGAGATGGTCGGGAGAGTGAAGAGAGGGAGAGACTTCGGTAGAAGAGGGAGGGAGGAAGTCTCGGTAGAAGAGGGGAAGAAGGTAGGGGCTGGAGGGGCTGATGGGTAGTGTAGGTATTTTGGGTTTTGTTTAGGGTTTAGGGTTTAGTGTGGTGTGGTGTTTGAGGATAGTTTAGGTAAGTACATTTATTTTGTGTGGTGTGTTGAGTGAAACTTGGGGTTTTCAAACTTGGACTGGGGTGTGTAGAGTAAATGTGGTGTGTTGAGTTCATTTTGTGGTGCGGATAGCCGCACCCTTATTATGTATACCAAACACTTGCAAGTTCCATTCCCATTCCAGTTCCTTGATGTACCAAACAACCACAATTTCTCTCCGGTTCCGGTTCCCATTCCCAATCCCGTTCCCGTTTCTGTTCCCATTCCCATGGCAACCAAACGTGGCCTAGGAGTAGTATAATATAGTTCCACCAGAAATCCACCAGCCACTCCACCCTTCTCTCTCTTCATTCAGCCCCTTCTCCACCAGCCACCGTCCACGTCTCCAACCCCCGCGTCCTTCCTTCGCCACTGCCTCCCTTCCGCCACCTTCCTTGGCCGAGTTCCCAAGTGCAGTTGGCCATACCTAGAGGAGCTGCAAGGTATTCCTCTTGACCACTTCGTGTCTCACCTCCGGTTTAATCTCTTCCTCGTTGAATACCTAGGATGCTTCTCCTAAAACCCTCAAGCTATTTCTCGACCTAGCCATAGGTTTGGCTGAGGAGGAGCCGAGACTAGGCAAGAGACCCGATACCCGTGCCTACGAGAAGGTGCAACGTATAAAAACCACACCAAATCAACAATAGTCAAAACCTAGGTTTACCAACTCATTGTAATTGGGTAGAAGCACCAACATGTATACTTGAGCTGATCATCTACCAATCCCTCAACTCTAATTGCCGCGAACTCGCCTCGAAAAACCACAACCAACCTGATACGATGCACCTTCTCTAGGGCTTTCGTATCTGGTCTCTTGCCTAGTCTCGGCTCCTCCTTAGCCAAAGCTATGGCTAGGTCGAGATATACCTTTAGGGTTTAGGAGAAACACCCTAGGTATTCGACAAGGAAGGCTGAAAACCGGAGGAGAGAGACGGATGAGGAAGAGGAGGATTACCTTGCAGCTTCCTCAATGGTTGGCTGGCTTCTCTTGGAGATCCAAGCCTTGGAGAACGTGGGTGATGGCTGGTAGTGGTGATGATAGTGGCGGAGGAGTGGACGGCAGCGAAGAAGGAGACCGGTGATGGAGAAGGACCGGCTGTAGAGAGAGATGAAGGTGGCTGGTGGATTATGAGGAAACTAGGTTACAGCTACTCCTATATTACTCCTAGGATTTATCTCTACTAAATAATAACTCTCATAAATTCGTCCATGCATAATTACAAGCTATGGAGGTCCTTTTATAGAGGCCTCAAGAGAGTTCTACTACAACCTGAATACTACCTTGCTTTAATCAGCAAGTAACCAGACTTTCCTAATAAGACTCAATCTTATCTCAACTTCCTAATAACAAGGACTCATAATAGGAACTGATTTAAGCAAATCATAAACTGAACTCAATCTAGGAAACTGACTCAATCAAGATAACTACTAACTAGGAAATCAACTAAGTAACCAAACCAGCTAGGGAATAAGAATCCTTTTGGTTGGTTGGGCTTAGGACGCCCAAAGTGACCTGGTTGCAGCCAGCTCCTTGGCGTGGGCCCACCCAAGCAAGGACGTGGGTCCCTTCTTGGATTGGCTCAGTTCGTCCTCGTATCATCCCCTCTCCCTTCGAAATTGGCCTTGTCCTCAAGGCCTGAATTTGCTGAGGGAAAAGGGCTCTGCTCTTCTTGGACCGGAGTGACGTGGCTAGACCGCAACCATTGCTCTGACTTGGCGGTGAAAATCCTGGTCGCACCCATGGTGGATCTAATGGTATCCGAAGTGGCGAGTCAGGGAGCCATGCTGCCGGTCTGGAAGGAGGAGGCTGAAACTTAGGTGGATCTGGCGGCCTCTGGAACTCCAAGAAGTAGAGGGCGGCTGTAGATCGACGATGTGCCCACCTCAAGTGCTGGTGTCCTAGGTCAAAGACTCGGTCAACCTGAATCAAATCCTTCCAAGATGGAAGTAGACCCAAGACAGTGGCTAGATACAGTCGTGCCGAGGACGGAGCATCCAGGGGACGATCTGATGGTTCAGGTGGCTCCAAGCATGGGATCTTCAATGGTTCTCCTGGATCATCCTCGTCACGTCCCATGAGTAGTGTCGCCCATGACCAAAGGACGGGATCTGATCTCCATAGCCTGGTCGGATGTGCAGGGTCTTGGCTTGATACTGAGTCAAGCTCGCTTTGGCCCAGTCTGAAGTGAAGTCGGCTGGGCCATGCTTCTGCTGCACAATTTGGATCTTGATCAGGTTCAGTTTGACTGAGCTTGATGGAGCTTGGCTGGCTGCAATCAGATCTAGCAGGATTGATTATGGCTGCATCCAATTGAGTCTGACTTAGCCTGGTCTGATCTGAGTTTGGTCGGATCAGGTTGGTGTAACCAAACCTGGTTGTGCTTGGATGGAATCTGACCAAGTCTTGTAAGCTGCAGTATGACTCGACCAATTGTAGGTGATGGAGTCGGAGTTTGATCAGGTTCAAACCGTAGTGATTTGATTTGATCTGATCAGATAGTTGAGTGGCTCTGGCAACTGAGAGGGAACTGAATTTGGTCGCCGGTGAGGGATGTTCATCAGGGTTTGGATCCCATGGAGAAGAGGGGATGAGAGGATGGGGGTTTGGTACGGGTGGTGGATCTGGAGGGGGTTTGGGGTCGGCCTCGGTAAGGATACGGGAAGGGTCAGGAGGTTTAGGGGACGGCCTTTGTTGCCCCATGAGATCCTTCAACGGCCGTTGAGAGGAGGTCATGGTAGTCTTGGGCAGAGGTATACCGTGACTTGCTTGAGGTTTGCCGCGGAGGTCGGGGAAGATGGACTTGGGGGCCGGAAGGTTGGTACATGGAACAGATATGGGAGGAGAGGTTGGGTGGCTGTGAGGAGGACCTGCGGGGAGGGCTTGAACTAATGGGAGGTCGGTGGCTGCAGCTTCATGGATGGTGGGTAGATCGCCAGAGATGACAATCGACAATGGGGGTGGTAAAGGAAGAGACGTGGGTTTGTAGGGGGGAAGATGGTGGGCTTGGTTATTGACGTGAGCTGCTGAAGAGGAATAGGGAGACTTGCTGGTGGCGGGAAGATAGGGTTTGGATGAGGGGAATAACGAAGGAGATGATGGTAGGATGTTGACTGGGCTGGGATGTGGTGTGGTTGGAAAAGGGGGCAGCGAGTGTTGTTCATGGGTTGGGTCATGGGGCAGCTCGTGGGTAGGTGGAGTATGAGGAGTCCTAATCCAGGTAGAGCTAGGTTTAGGTTCTGCAACCCAAGTTGTAGCTAGAATGGGATTTTCTCTGGAAATCTGAACTCTGGTAGGGCTTGACAGATTTGTAGGAGAATATCGTTTGATCATTGCCTCCCACTGTTCTGCAGAAGGGTAAGGTAGAGGGCTCCAACTTTGGACAGCTTCCTTCCATTGTTCAACGGTAGGGGTAAGCCGTACTCCAAGTTTGACTAGGATTCCTAGTTGGAGTAGGATTTGTAATCCTAGTTCCAGTAGGATTTTGAGTCCAAGTCGTACTCTGAGTTTGACTCAGATTCCTAGTTGGAGCAGGATTTCTGTCGCGCCCCGACCCGCAGAGCGCACCCGGGCCGGGACACGAGGGGGAAAAACCTACAACCACAGCCTCAACTGGCGGAAACAGTTGAGACTACGGCCAGCTGACGGAAACAGCTGCCAATAGGCACAGGCGGAAGCAAAGAACTAAACAACAACTATTAACATTTATTACAAAACAGTAATAAAAGAGTTAACAGGGTTCTAGTACAACAAGCTACACGGGATCAACAGTCCCCAAAAAGAAGCTACACCACCCACCGGGGTCTCCGCAAATGCACAAACGAACCCATCCTGACCCTCAGACATGGTCAGGATCCGGCACGCTGCCACGAGACTGCCGACGGGGAAGCACCGGAGGAGAACGGGGACCCGTACCTGCAAACACACAGTCCAGGTAGGAATGAGCAACAGCTCAGCAGGGTCCTACTCTACCACTCTCGCCAAGAAGGCAAACCCAACGAACCAACCCTGAGGCCAAGTACTGAGGCTTGCCAAGGATCCCATAAATCCCATCACTAACCCGAAGGACTCCTGTCCCAAGTACGCCCCTCCGACAACCACTGCTCAGGGGTGGACAACTCCGACAATCCCTGACACAGGGTGGACATGACGCTACTGGTAGGACACCCTTCTCCAAGCGGGATCTCCACACTTGACGGAACGACCGAGGTTAAGACTACCACCTCTCAGTACTCCAAGCCACAGAGCCAACAGGACCCCTAACTCCTGACCCAAGGACTAAGTCTAGCCATGGAGTCCATCGATCCCATCGATGTCTCCCCCCCCCCAGGGTTCCTGTCCAACGTACGTCCCTCCGATAACCACTGCTCAAGGACTGGGCTACCTCCGACGGTCCTTGACACAGGGTGGGCCGGACGATACTTGTAGGACACCCTTACCGGGGTAACGGCATCCCACGCTTAGTCCTAGATCACCGGAGTCCACGGGTCAACCCTACCCAGTCTAACCTGGCATGTCTAATGCACAGGAAACAGGGCAGGATATTAAATAAAGCAGTAGCAAGTAGCACAGCAAAGGCACACCTTCGGCCCATTTATTCTAAGCACTCCCGAGGATCATGACTTCCTCGGTTCACCATAAAGCGATAAAAAGGGCATAACCCATGGCCCAGCTATACTAAGCATTCCCGAGGGTTCATTACTCCCTCGGTTAACCACAAAGCAGTAAACAAGAAGCATGATAGGCAGCATGTTAAGCCCCGAGGGCAAAACCGACAAAATCACTTGCAGGCGAAGCCCCGCGGGCAAAACAGCACTTAAAGCAAGTAAAAATCCTCTCTGCACCGAAGGAGATCGATCTCCTATAGCATGGAGATCGATCTTCCTCGAGGTTAGAAACACCCGTCCCGGTCACCCCAACGAGATCGATCTCCACCCATATGAAAATCGATCTTGTATGTGGCCCTTGACGCACTGACACCAGCCGCCAAGAGATCGATCTCCCTCCCAGGGAGATCGCTCTCGCTCGGGCGGGCTGGGTCACCCCGACCAAGATCGATCTCATCCCATGAGATCGATCATGATTGGGTTCTCCGGCGGCCGGACGGCGAGGAACACCACCGGAAACCTCCACCATACCTCACCAAACTAGGTGGTGGGCTGGTAGATCTCAGTGCCACGAAGCTACTCATGGCTTCAAAACCGGAAAACACCAACTCCACAAGGAGATCTATCGAAAACAAAACCCGGATTTCAAACCCTCAAAACAGCCGGAGCTTTGAGTGAGAACCCTACCTCTACAACGTAGCTTCGATCCACAAGACCAAGCCTAGGATCTTCCTCACGCCGTCACGGTTCCAACGAGCCTTCAAGCTCCGAGAACGGTGGCCGGAGGAGGGAGAACGGAGGAGGAAAAGGGGCGGCCGGAACAGGGGAAACAGAGCTCTCGCGAGGCAGAAGAAGGAAGGAGAAGCCGGGGGAAAGGAAGGAAGAGTGGAAGGGGGGGGTAAGGCCGGGGGGAAGCCGGCGAAGGCGGGGAAAAGCTGGGGGAGGGGAGGGAAAGTCTTCCCTCCCCTGACAGGGGAAGCGACGGCCATCGCCGTGGCCGTCCTTCGACGCCACCGCCAACGACTTCCAGGCAGAGAGAGATCGATCTTCATAGCCATGGAGATCGATCTCCCTTGCCCAGAACGGCGACCACTAGGCACAGAGAGATCGATCTTCATTTCCATGGAGATCGATCTCCCTTGCCCAAAACGGTAACCTTGGGCTGAGACACAAGCCCAAGCCCAGGACTACCGAACCTGGTTCCACCTAACCTTTCTAAACAACCACAAGCACCAAACAAGGTCTGTGTGTGCACACCCAGTGTGAAAACGACCGCCAAGGCGCAATTGCCCAAATTGCCCTTGGGGTAAACAACAAGCCACATGGATGGAGGGGCAGGTCCTCACATCCTAAAACCCTTAAAAGAAATCTCGTCCTCGAGATTCGATCAAGGTAGGGCTCGGAAACGAAAACAACGCCTAGCAGGATGCTACATAGCGGTAAAAGTTACCTCTGGAGGCGGGTGGTGCTACGGTCAGCGGTAGCGGGTGCTGAGACAGGTACTCCTGATAGGACGGCTGCACCTCGTCTGCAAAAGGGCGGTCGGGTAGGGCAAACACCTGTCCCCCACCATCCGCTCTGGCTCTGCCTCCGCTGCGGCCTTGCCCGGCTCCACCTCTCTGCCCACGCCCAGCCCAAGTCCCTCCGCCTCGACCTCCCGACGGTGCCGCACCCTGCGAGCTCCGCTGCGGACAGTCCCTGCGGAAGTGCCCCGGCTGCTGACAGTGGAAACACAGCGCTGGCCCACGCTCGGACTGCTGCCCTCGGCCTCCCTCCCAGGGAGCCTGCTGAGTGGGCCCCGCTGTAGGAAGGAGCTGGTCACCCTGGTGGGACTGATGCTGCTGGTACGGCTGCTGGCGGTACGTCTGACGCTGCTGCTGCGGGTGCGCGGACCTCCGGTGCTGGTCTCAACGACCGTGAGACCTCTGGAGCTGCTCACCTTGTGAGGACCCGTACCTCCAACCCGGTCCGACCGCGTTAGGTCGAGGGTCTGGATTTGTGGTTTGGCTCGGTTGGCCCTGGGGATGCGATCAGTTGATCGCATCGCTGTTTTTGACCCCAGTGGCATTTTGGTAAATATGCTCCCTAGTGGTCAGTTTCACACCCGCGCGTGCACACACTGACCTTGTTTGTGTTTGTGCTTGATTAGAATGGTTAGGTGGACCCAGGATCGGAAGATCCCAGCTCGGGCACGAAGAAGCCTACTTTTGGGCAGCTGGCGGCCCGTGAGCGGTCACCGCTATCGATCGCTCGACGGCTATCGATCGCTCGATAGCTATCGATCGCTCGATAGCTATCGATCGCTCGACCGCTATCGATCGCTCGACAGCCTACTTGGATCGATCCAGGTACTGTGCAGGGCGGTTGAACCTGCGCAGAGTTGTTGGACTCGCGGAGGGCAGGTGATCTCCTTCGTCCTCCTTTGTCAGGAGAGGTCTTCTCCTTCACCCTCTCCCCCACCTTCCCCGGCCTTCCTTCTCCTTCACTTCTCCCTTCTCCTTTCTTCCTTCCTTCTTTCTTCTTCTCGCGATGCCCTGTTTACCCTGTTCTGGCAGCCACCTTTCCCACTCCCGTTCTCCCTCCTCCGACCACCTTTTTGGGAGCTTGAAAGCTTGTTGGATTCGTGGCAACGAGAGGAAGACTCCTGGTGTGGTGTGGAACCTCGTTGGTGGCTGGTTTGCGAGGGATCAACCGAGGAATGCGCAGTCCGGTAGGTGTTCTACCTACATGAGTTAATTAATGGGTTTCGTTAGATCTAGCCATTAGATCTTGATGAATTTGTGTTATTAGATGCATGTGGCCTAGTATAATTACTGATATAAGTTTCATGAACTTTGGTTAAGATTTCAGTAGGATTTTAGCATGATAAATCTCGGATTTCCGGTTTTCTGCTGTTCTTGAAGAACAGCCGGCTTGCGGCGAGTTTTCCGGCTTGTACATGCATGATCTTGGATTTTTATGAGAGATAAGAGTTGTAGATCTGTGAGTCTACTTTCAAACCCAATTGATTTCATATTTTTCCGATTTTTCTACGAGTTTTGGTGAGTTTTATACGAAACTATGTCGGAGCAGAGTTGCTGATGAATAGTGCCACGGATGATCCGTGGATCAACCGTCGCGGTCTCCACGGTCGACCGTGAGCCCGAAAAATAGCGAAATAACCCCTCACGGTCGATCCGTTGATCGACCGTCAACCTTAGATTTTTCACGGTCGATCCGTTGATCGACCGCCAGCCTTGAATAGTGTTTTTTGTGGATTTTCGATGTTTTATCATGTTTGATTCTTCGGGATTCATGTGATTGGTATTCCTAGAGATCTCGATGGCTAGCATGTTCTAATTGGTTGTTTTTAGATGATTAATTGTTTGATTTTCGGCATGTCTAATTAGGTATAAATCATCCTTGTTTAATTAGCAATTAATCACATGTCATGCTTATTTATATGTATATTTAGCTTGTGGTTGAACCAAGGGGGTTGTGCCCCTTGGGATGTTTAGCTAATTAAATGGCAGAGGGTGTGCCTTATATGTGGTTGATTATTATCTGTGTGGCCGGGGTTGTGCCCCCGTTGTAGAAATTGCTTGCTAACGGTCCGTGGGCGCCGTTATAATATTGTATAATTGTAGTTTAAACATTTATCTGTTTTATGCATGTTTACCCTCCGGCAAGCTTGACGCTTCGCCTAGCCCGTGTATGGTGTCTTGGCATATTGTTGCATGCTGCTATTCCTGTATCTCTATGCTTGAGCATTGCATGCATCTGTTTGCATTAGAAGCATCAGGCTAGGTGGTAGACGATGGTTTCGATCGTTGATCCGGGGTTCTCGGGTAGCCCGGATCTAGCCCTAGGGCCAGGGTTTGGGTAGCCGAGGATTAGGACGTGATTGTCGTCATTGATCATGTTGATGTCATTCGAGGATTATTAGGTAGTCGGACTGGAATATTATATTATTTGAGGTTTAGAAGTCGTGTCGCTTTCCCTCACCGTGTGCTAAGGATGTAATCGATGTGTTCCCGACGTGGTCCCCAGGCAGTGGCATCCCTGCTGGGTAAGGGTGATCCTGCATGGTACTGTTCCCCTGTCAGTGCTTAGGGTGATCTTGGTAGAGTGACCAAGAGAGAGGTTCTTGACAGGAGCACTAGGGACATCGATGGGTTATGGGGCCCGAGACATACCTTAGACTCAGGCGGGAGGCGACACTGTTGTGTTCCCTTTCCTTTGTAAGTGACGTAGCGTAGAACCCTACTGAGCAAGCTTTGTTGCTCACTCCTACCTGGGCTGCATCGGCGATGCAGGTCGATACAGTCCCTTCTCTTTCAGGTTGTTGCGGTGTTGGAGGCGGCACTCCCCTTGGTGGTGCGTGAGATCGAGGATATCATCAGTTTGTTCTATTCAATTGATATACAGCTTTAAATGTGTAAATTGTAATTTGAAGGAGATATATATTTGTATTTCAATTTGATGTCAATTGATCAGAGATTGCTGTACTAGATGACTTGAATCATTATTATATCTTTTTAAAGTTAAATTGTATTATGATTTGTTGATAGGATAGTTTAAATTAATTGTGAATATTGTAATCATGCACCAGGTTTTAAAGTGATGTTCAAAGGGGAGGCTCTCGCCGTTTGATTTAGAGTTTAGGACCCTCACGTCCCGGTCCGGATGGGTTTTCTGGGTCGGGGCGTGACACACCTCCTCCCCCACCTGTCGCTGGTACTGACTGGCTAGTCCTCGGCCTCCCCTGGCAACGAGGCTCCACCGCCAATGCAGCACCCAAAACCGCGGAGTAGGTGGTCGCCTGGCGAGCGGCGATCAACCTCCTGATCTCCTCACGGAGCCCCCTCTCGAAGTGCAGGGCTCGGGCGGTGGGGTCGGCTGCCATTGGCCCAGCGTACCGGACCAAGTGCGTGAAGGCGGTGGCATACTGCTGCACCGTAAGAGAACCCTGAGTAAGACTGAGGTACTCCTCAGCCAAAGCCACCCGCGTGCTGTAGGGGAAGAAAGCGTCAAGGAAAGCTGCACGAAAGCCCTCCCAGGTCAACTGCTCTCCCGCTGCTCCGGTGACCTGAACTGTGAGCCACCAGTCCCGGGCATCTCCCTCGAGCTGGAGTGCCGCGAGCCTAACCCGGACGGGGTCGCTCTCGTCGAACAAGAGGTCAAGCAAACTGGTGACCCCGTCAAGCCACTCCTCGGCCGCTGACGGATCCCCGCTTCCGCCGTTGAACCTCGGCGGGTCCAACCGGCGGAACTCGAGGACCTCAGACGCTAAGAAGCGCCTGGCGACGGGTGGGGGGGCCTCCCTACGGCGGAAGGGAACCTCCACCTCGCCGCCCACCGCAGAGTCTGTCTCTGTCGCTGGTACGTAAGGCTGGTGCTGAGGCTCCTCAGCCTCGGAAGTCTGCCGGACGTCGCTCGCCTCAGGAGGATCGCCACGGCCCAACCCGCGAGGACTGTCAGGCTGCCCTACCATCTGCACCAACAACAGAAACACGAGTTCCACTCGTCAAAGACGAAACAAACTGCACTCAGCAAAGAGATACAAGCACACTCAACGGAAAGTAAGTAAGCAAACAGGGATGTTCTAACTCTAGAACTACCCAAACCCATGCACGTCTCCGCAGACCCGATCCTAATCCCTGGGATCTACAACCTATGCTCTGATACCAAGCTGTCACGCCCCGACCCGCAGAGCGCACCCGGGCCGGGACACGAGGGGGAAAAACCTACAACTACAGCCTCAACTGGCGGAAACAGCTGCCAACAGGCACATGCGGAAGCAAAGAACTAAACAACAACTATTAACATTTATTACAAAACAGTAATAAAAGAGTTAACAGGGTTCTAGTACAACAAGCTACAAGGGATCAACAGTCCCCAAAAAGAAGCTACACCACCCACCGGGGTCTCCGCAAACGCACAAACGAACCCATCCTGACCCTCAGACATGGTCAGGATCCGGCACGCTGCCACGAGACTGCCGACGGGGAAGCACCGGAGGAGAACGGGGACCCGCACCTGCAAACACACAGTCCAGGTAGGAATGAGCAACAGCTCAGCAGGGTCCTACTCTACCACTCTAGCTAAGAAGGCAAACCCAACGAACCAACCCTGAGGCCAAGTACTGAGGCTTGCCAAGGATCCCATAAATCCCATCACTAACCCGAATGACTCCTGTCCCAAGTACGCCCCTCCGACAACCACTGCTCAGGGGTGGACAACTCCGACAATCACACAGGGTGGACATGACGCTACTGGTAGGACACCCTTCTACAAGCGGGATCTCCACACTTGGCGGAACGACCGAGGTTAAGACTACCACCTCTCAGTACTCCAAGCCACAGAGCCAACAGGACCCCTAACTCCTGACCCAAGGACTAAGTGTAGCCATGGAGTCCATCGATCCCATCGATGTCTCCCCCCCCCCCCCCCAGGGTTCCTGTCCAACGTACGTCCCTCCGATAACCACTGCTCAAGGACTGGGCTACCTCCGACGGTCCTTGACACAGGGTGGGGCGGACGATACTTGTAGGACACCCTTACCGGGGTAACGGCATCCCACGCTTAGTCCTAGATCACCGGAGTCCACGGGTCAACCCCACCCAGTCTAACCTAGCATGTCTAATGCACAGGAAACAGGGCAGGATATTAAATAAGCAGTAGCAAGTAGCACAGCAAAGGCACACCTTCGGCCCATTTATTCTAAGCACTCCCGAGGATCATGACTTCCTCGGTTCACCATAAAGCGATAAAAAGGGCATAACCCATGGCCCAGCTATACTAAGCATTCCCGAGGGTTCATTACTCCCTCGGTTAATCACAAAGCAGTAAACAAGAAGCATGATAGGCAGCATGTTAAGCCCCGAGGGCAAAACCGACAAAACCACTTGCAGGCGAAGCCCCGCGGGCAAAACAGCACTTAAAGCAAGTAAAAATCCTCTCTGCACCGAAGGAGATCGATCTCCTATAGCATGGAGATCGATCTTCCTCGAGGTTAGAAGCACCCGTCCCGGTCACCCCAACGAGATCGATCTCCACCCATATGAAGATCGATCTTGTATGTGGCCCTTGACGCACTGACACTAGCCGCCAAGAGATCGATCTCCCTCCCAGGGAGATCGCTCTCGCTCGGGCGGGCTGGGTCACCCCGACCAAGATCGATCTCATCCCATGAGATCGATCATGATTGGGTTCTCCGGCGGCCGGACGGCGAGGAACACCGCCGGAAACCTCCACCATACCTCACCAAACTAGGTGGGCTGGTAGATCTCAGTGCCACGAAGCTACTCATGGCTTCAAAACCGGAAAACACCAACTCCACAAGGAGATCTATCGAAAACAAAACCAGGATTTCAAACCCTCAAAACAGCCGGAGCTTTGAGTGAGAACCCTACCTCTACAACGCAGCTTCGATCCACAAGACCAAGCCTAGGATCTTCCTCACGCCGTCACGGTTCCAACGAGCCTTCAAGCTCCTAGAACGGTGGCCGGAGGAGGGAGAACGGAGGAGGAAAAGGGGCGGCCGGAACAGGGGAAACAGAGCTCTCGCGAGGGGGAAGAAGGAAGGAGAAGCCGGGGGAAAGGAAGGAAGAGGGGAGGGGGGGGGGGGGGGTAAGGCCGGGGGAAAGCCGGCGAAGGCGGGGAAAAGCTGGGGGAGGGGAGGGAAAGTCTTCCCTCCCCTGACAGGGGAAGCGACGGCCATCGCCGTGGCCGTCCTTCGACTCCACCGCCAACGACTTCCAGGCACAGAGAGATCGATCTTCATGGCCATGGAGATCGATCTCCCTTGCCCAGAACGGCGACCACTAGGCACAGAGAGATCGATCTTCATTTCCATGGAGATCGATCTCCCTTGCCCAAAACGGTAACCTTGGGGCGAGACACAAGCCCAGGACTACCGAACCTGGTTCCACCTAACCTTTCTAAACAACCGCAAGCACCAAACAAAGTCTGTGTTTGCACACCCAGTGTGAAAACGACCGCCAAGGCGCAATTTCCCAAATTGCCCTTGGGGTAAACAACAAGCCACATGGATGGAGGGGCAGGTCATCACAATTTCTAATCCTAGTTGCAGTAGGATTCGAAGTCCAAGTTGTACTCAAATAGCCATTGTCGTTTGTAGGTTTGGGTTGGTTGTAGGGAGTAGGTAATGGCTGATACGGTGGTGATGGATTGTAGGGAAGACTAGGGTTGTACGGTGCGTAGGGAGGTGGCATAGGCTGCTTGTCGCGCCCCGACCCGCGAAAGCCCAACCGGGCCGGGCGACTCGAACCGGAACCTACAAAACCGCACCGCCGACCAACTGCCCGGTAGGGGCCAAGGAAGAAGAACTGACGCCTGCACCTGCAAAACGCAGCCCGGGTAGGTGTGAGCACTAAGCTCAGTAGGGATCTGCACTACGCCACACAGAAGGAAGAGGGAAAACGCAACAGTGTCGCCCCCAAGCAAAGCCTAGGTGTATCACAGGGGCCCCATAACCCCACCGGATACCCCTGAGAGCCCCAGTCATGGTCTTTCAGCGAACTGGTCACACACTGGGTCACACTCAGTAAGGCAGGAAACGGCACTGCCACTCACAACAGGATCCTGAGCACTGTTGGCGGGTAGCACCGCTGGGTAGTCACGCCTGCCACCCAAGAGTTTTAGAAGGACTGGGTACCGGCTACACCTCGACTTGGCTCGAGGCCGACACGACCTCTAAACATCAAACACAACAGTGTACCAGTCATCTAAGCCTATCATCGAAAAGACTGGACACCACAATTCAAACCGGGTCCAAACAACCCAACCCCCGTCCTAGGGCTAAGTCCGAGCTTCCAGCCTCGGGACGGCGACCCAAAGATCACCCACGCCCTAACCAATGCAACTAATGCACACAACAATAATGCATGCTATGACATACACAGATAATAAGAAAGGCATGCAACAGTATGTCAAGCATCATATAAGTCTACTGGATCGCTGCAGCGGTACTACCAACCGCTGCCAGCCGGTCCCGGCATTACGACGGTACCGCGACCGTCAACCGCGGACTCCTGCAACGGGAAGCAACCCCGAAAACCGATGATGAACAGTACACAATATAATATTATATTCCGAAATATAATATTATATTCAAACACCCAAAACCACTACTTAGGGGCTAATTGATCCCGTCGATCCGACGTCCAAACGACGTCGGATTCAAGATCCAACTTAGCCACCAGTAGGTGTATAAATCAGGATCATCATATCCAAAAATCATAATCATCCAACGGTTGGATTAACGGGAAAACGCTAATCAAAATCGTTAATCAAACTAACTTACCCATTAATTGCTGCAACGCAGCCCTTCAGAAAACAATTCATAAGAAATCGTATATAAATCGGAAAACTATGAAACAAGATGGAATGGAAAGCTAACGAATAGCTCTACAACTCTTATGTTTATGAAAAGCCATGATCATGTACTCACCGGCTGAAAAACTCGCCGCAAGCCGGCTGTTTCTCAAGAACAGCAGAAAACCAGAAATCCGAGACTAATCTTACATAAAACCTACTCAAATCTCAACTGATTAACATGCAACTTAAGTAAGGTATTCTACAAGGCATAAGGAATCCAACAAAACAAGGATCAACAAGATCCAACGGCTAGATCTCAAGAAAACCCAAAAAGAACATCAGTAGGTATAACCCTACCTAGCTGCGCTTTCCTCGGCCGATTCCCCGCGATTTGATCACCAACAAGCCTCCAAACCTCTTCAGGGATCTTCCTCTCGTTGTCACGAATCCAACGAGCCAAAGAACACCCAATTTGATGGTCGGAGGAGGGAGAACGGAGGTGAGAAAGGTGGCTGCCCGAAACAGGGGAAAAACAGTGCTTCGGGAGAGAAGAAGGAAGGAAGAAGAAAGAGAGGAGAAGGAGGAAGAGGAGGGGAAGAAAAGAGGGGAAAGGGGGAGGGGACAGCCGGGAAAGAGGGGAACAAGTGAGGGGAGGGGAGGGAAAGTCCTCCCCCTCTGACATGGGAGAGCGACGGCCAACGGCGGCCGTCCTCGCGAAGCAGAAAAACCAACCGACCTATGAATGATCGATCCTTCCTCAAGGGAGGATCGATCCTTCATGACGATTCACAAGGCTTTCTGGCACGAAGAGGATCGATCCCTTAGCCAGAGAGGATCGATCCTTTGTGTGCTGAAAGCTAAAATTGGGCAAGAACTCAAGCCCAAGTCCGGATCTTTCGATCCCGGGTCCACCTAGCCATTCTACACAAATACTAACACATATAAGGCCAGTGTGTGCACACGCGGGTGTGAAACAAACCAACAAGGAGCAATTTACCAAATTGCCCTTGCGGTCTACAACGAGCCACAGGGGTAGAGGGACAGGTCCTCACATCCTAATACCCTTAAAGGAAATCTCGTCCCGAGATTCGATAAGGGTAGGGCTCGGAACAACAAACAGTTACACTAGAAGACAGGACAAGAGGTACCTCGAGAAGGAAACAACTGCGAAAACTCCTGCCGCATGCGCGCCTCGCGCTCCCAAGTGACCTCCTCGGTGCCTCTATGCCTCCACAGTACCTTGACCAAGGGAATCGTCTTGCCCCGCAAGACCTAATCCCTTCGGTCAAGTACCTGAACCGGCTGCTCAACAAAACTAGCGTCTGCCTCAAGCTCAATGTCATCCACTCTGATGACATGAGACGGGTCTGGGTGATACTTCCTCAGCATCGACACATGGAAAGTCGGATGCACAGCAGACATGTGCTGATGAAGATCCAGGCGGTAAGCTACCTCGCCGACCCTCTCTAAGATCTCAAATGGCCCGACAAACCTCGGCGCCAACCTGCCACCTCTGCCAAACCTGACAGAACCTCTGTACGGCGATGCTCGCAAAAACACTCAGTTGCCGACTGCAAACTCTAACGGTCGTCGCCTCTGATCTGCATAACTCTTCTGTCGGCTCTGAGCCGTCAGAAGCCTCTGCCTGATCTGCACTAACCTCTCTGACGACTGCCTGACGATGTCTGGACCGGTGAGTGAAGCCTCTCCAACCTCTGTCCAGCACACTGGGGAACGACACAGCCTACCGTACAACGCCTCGAAAGGTGCTACTCCAAGACTGGACTGGTAGCTGTTGTTGTAGGCGAACTCCACCAAGGGAACGTGCTCCTCCCAGCTGCCTCCTGCATCGAGGACACATGCTCTCAGCATGTCCTCTAAGATCTGGATAGTCCGCTCTGACTGCCCGTCTGTCTGCGGATGCAAAGCCGTACTGAAAGTCAGGAGTGTGCCCACTGCCTCCTGAAAGTCACGCCAGAACCTGCTGGTGAACCTGGGGTCACGGTTTGACACGAAAGAAACTGGAACTCCGTCACTGCCCTCTTCATCCCGCGCCACCAGAACTATCGCCGAAGATCCTGGTACATCTTGGTGCCACCGGGATGAACTGCAAAGCGAGAGTGGTGGAACTCTCGTAGGACGTCGTCTCGAAGAACTGGATCTGCTGAAACCGCTATTCTGCCTTGGAACCGTAGCCCTCCGTCTGGCGATACTGTCCAGTCTCCGTCTGCGCCCTCTGTGCCCGCTGCTGTGCGTAACTCCTCGAGCTCTGGGTCACTGTGCTGTGCCTCCAACACTCTGGCTAGAACTGCTGGCATACTCTGCACTGCGTAGAGGAAGCTGCTGGATCCTCGATCCTCAAACTCGAGCCCCAACTGGCCCGCCGTCTCTAGAGCCTGCCATTGCCGCACTGACAACCCTGCAACTGCTGCTCTGGGGTCTCTCACCTGTCTGCTCAGCGTGTCTGCTACGACGTTTGCCTTACCAGGATGGTAATGCAACGCAAAGTCGTAGTCCTCCGGTAGCTCCATCCAGCGTCGCTGCCTCAGGTTGAGGTCACGTTGGGTGAAAACGTGCATCAAACTCTTATGGTCCGAGAAGACTGAGAACTTCTCGCCATAGTCTTCAGGGCGAAGACCACCGCTGCTAGCTCCAAGTCGTGAGTCGGGTAGTTCCTCTCATGGTTCTTCAACTGACGAGAACCATAGGAAACTACGTGGCCCTCCTGCATGAGGACACACCCCAAACCCTCACCGCTGGCATCGCAGTAGACACTGTAACCCACACCTCGCTCGGGGACGATCAGCACCGGCGCACTAGTCAACCTCGTCCTCAGCTCCACGAAGGCTCGCTCACAAGCATCATCCCACACGAACGGGACGGCCTTCTGTGTCAGTCTGGTCAACGGTCCGGCAACTCTGGAGAAGTTCCGCACGAACCGCCTGTAGTAACCCGCCAAGCCTAAGAAACTACGGACCTCAAACACTGTTCTCGGTCTCTGCCACTGTACCACTGCCTCGACCTTGGTCGGGTCAACTGAGATCCCTGCTGCCGACACCATGTGTCCAAGGAATCCCACCTGTGCAAGCCAGAACTCGCACTTGGAAGCCTTGGCATAAAGCCGATGCTCCCGAAGTAGCTGCAACACTGTCACCAAGTGTCGCTCGTACTCCGCCTCTGACCGGGAGTAGATAAGGATGTCGTCGACGAACACCACCACGAACTCGTCTAGGAAAGGCCAGAAGATCCTCTGCATGAGATCCATGAACGCTGCTGGTGCGTTCGTCAGCGCAAACGGCATCACCACGAACTCGTACAGGCCGTACCGAGTCCGAAAAGCTGTCTTCGGGATGTCGCAATCCCGAACCCTCAACTGGTGGTAGCCGGTGCGGAGGTCGATCTTCGAGAACATTGAAGATCCTCGCAACTGGTCAAACAGGTCGTCGATCCTCGGCATCGGATACCGGTTCTTCACCGTCACCCTGTTGAGCCGCCTGTAGTCTATGCAAAGTCGAAGGGTATCGTCCTTCTTCTTCGCGAACAACACTGGCGCCCCCCAGGGAGACATGCTGGGACGGATGAAACCTCTGCTGATAAGCTCGTCTAGCTGGGTCCTCAACTCACTCTGCTCTGCTGGTGCCATCCTGAAAGCTGGGAGAGAGATCGGTGCGGTACCCGGTACCAGGTCGATCTCAAAATCGACCTCTCTGGGCGGTGGAAGCCCTGGCGACACCTCGGGAAACACGTCGGTGTAGTCGCACACGATCCTGGGGAAACTGCTCTGCTGCACTCCCTCTGACCCAAACAGGGACAGGCTGGCCAGCAAGGCTGAAAGCTCGCTGCCACGCCTCCCTACACCACAAGCGAAGGAATCGGCTGAAAACCGATCCCCCAACAACACAAACTGTGTCCCCTCGGGTGTCCAAGCGACCACCCTCCGGCGACCACAGTCGATGATAGCTCGGTATGCTGCTAACCAGTCCATACCAAGTATCACATCGAAGCCTGCCATGTCTAGCACCCGCAGGTCTAGACAGACACGGAGGCCTCTAACCTCCAAAGAATAAGATCGGCAGACCCGGTCTACCCTGACTGTGCCTCCGATCGGTGAGTCTACAGACTGTGCCACCTCTAGCCAACTCGTCTCCAACCCTCTGAGCACGGATGGCTCTGCCGCTGCCTGCTGATACTGCTGCGGCTGCTGGTACTACTGGTACTGCTGTGGCGACTGGAAAAGCTGAACGATGTCCGGCTGCTCACGCACCGGAAAAGCAAACACACGCCCCCGCTGGCCGCCTCCACCTCTGGAGCGGCCCGGTCCAGCCCCTGATCCGGTCCAGCCACTGCTCCCCTGCCAAGCACTGGACCCTCCGCCTCGACTCCCCTGCGGCACAGCGCCCCGCGCTCCTCGCAAGTGGCAGTCCCCACGGTAGTGTCCCAGCTGCTCGCACGAGAAGCACGTGACTGACACGCTATCAGGCTGCTGACCCTGGCCTCCCCCCGACGGAGCCTGCCCATACGGCCCGGTCGTCAGGAGAAACTGGCCTAGCGGACTCGGTAACTGTGCCTGGAACTGCTGCGGGTGCTGCGACCGCTGCTGAAAGCGTCGCTGGCGCCGCTGGTTCCCCCTGCCGAATCCCCCTCTGAACTGGGGCCTCTGCGGTGTACTGGTAGGGAATGCCGGTGGAACTGCCCAGCACCTCTCGTCTCGCAACTGTGCCCCTACTGCCAAGGCGCAGTCCAGAACTGCTGAGTAGGCCTGGAAGAGGTAAGAACTGGTCCGTCGTCAGATCTCTGATCGAAGCCTCTGCTCAAACTGACATGCACTGACCACTGGATCTGCTGCTACTGCCCCCGCAAAACGGACCAAGTGCGCGAACCGGGTGGCATACTGCTGAAACTCCAGCAAGACCACCACAACGGTCGGCGCGTCGACCGGAGCGAGAACCCCCTCCTCGGCGAGAAGGGCCTCCTCCCGTGCGAGCGAAACCGTCGCTGGTGATGGCTCTGTCCGTCTAGCTCTGACCTCCCTGACAGGTGCTACCCTGTCTGGTCGGTCGGGTCGACCAAGTCGTGCCCCACCCCGACCATCAACCGAAGGTCAGCCTCGAGCTCCCGACATCTGCGCAATCACCAACAACAAACGAGCGTCCACTCGTTCGAAACCCAAGACAAAACAGCACAACATAAAGCGGAAAAGCATAACACATCAAAAGGAGCATGCAAGGATGTTCTAGACATAGAACTAACCCATTCCACGCTCAACTCAACCGAATCCTGATCCTAAACCCTGGGATCTACAACCTATGCTCTGATACCAAGCTGTCGCGCCCCGACCTGCGAAAGCCCAACCGGCCCGGGCGACGCGAACCGGAACCTTCAAAACGCGGAAAACAAAGCTGGCGAGGGTTCCCTCTAACCTATTGGTCTCCCTAGCAATTCATCAAAAGCCCCCAATTAAATCAACAATTAACAACATCGAACCACAGATTAAAAACTCAAGTGTTAATATACAAATCCTCGGAAAAAGGGGAAGATTCAAAGTACAACATCACTCCCGTAGGAGACTATCTAACATAGGATAAAAGCAGTAAACGATCACCACCTCTCAAAGTCCACCAGGCGCCGCCGCACCGCCGACCAACTGCCCGGTAGGGGCCAAGGAAGAAGAACTGACGCCTGCACCTGCAAAACGCAGCCCGGGTAGGTGTGAGCACTAAGCTCAGTAGGGATCTACACTACGCCACACAGAAGGAAGAGGGAAAACGCAACAGTGTCGCCCCCAAGCAAAGCCTAGGTGTATCACAGGGGCCCCATAACCCCATCGGATACCCCTGAGAGCCCCAGTCATGGTCTTCCAGCGAACTGGTCACACACTGGGTCACACTCAGTAAGGCAGGAAACGGCACTGCCACTCACAACAGGATCCTGAGCACTGTTGGCGGGTAGCACCGCTGGGTAGTCACGCCTGCCACCCAAGAGTTTTAGAAGGACTGGGTACCGGCTACACCTCGACTTGGCTCGAGGCCGACACGACCTCTAAACATCAAACACAACAGTGTACCAGTCATCTAAGACTATCATCGAAACGACTGGACATCACAATTCAAACCGGGTCCAAACAACCCAACCCCGGTCCTAGGGCTAAGTCCGAGCTTCCAGCCTCGGGACGGCGACCCAAAGATCACCCACGCCCTAACCAATGCAACTAATGCACACAACAACAATGCATGCTATGACATACACAGATAATAAGAAAGGCATGCAACAGTATGTCAAGCATCATATAAGTCTACTGGATCGCTGCAGCGGTACTACCAACCGCTGCCAGCCGATCCGCAGCGGGTCCCGGCATTACGACGGTACCGCGACCGTCAACCGCGGACTCTTGCAACGGGAAGCAACCCCGAAAACCGATGATGAACAGTACACAATATAATATTATATTCCGAAATATAATATTATATTCAAACACCCAAAACCACTACTTAGGGGCTAATTGATCCCGTCGATCCGACGTCCAAACGACGTCGGATTCAAGATCCAACTTAGCCACCAGTAGGTGTATAAATCAGGATCATCATATCCAAAAATCATAATCATCCAACGGTTGGATTAACGGGAAAACGCTAATCAAAATCGTTAATCAAACTAACTTACCCATTAATTGCTGCAACGCAGCCCTTCAGAAAAAAATTCATAAGAAATCGTATATAAATCGGAAAAATATGAAACAAGATGGAATGGAAAGCTAACGAATAGTTCTACAACTCTTATGTTTATAAAAAGCCATGATCATGTACTCGCCGGCCGGAAAACTCGCCGCAAGCCGGCTGTTTCTCAAGAACAGCAGAAAACCAGAAATCCGAGACTAATCTTGCATAAAACCTACTCAAATCTCAACTGATTAACATGAAACTTAAGTCAGTTATTCTACAAGGCATAAGGAATCCAACAAAATAAGGATCAACAAGATCCAACGGCTAGATCTCAAGAAAACCCAAAAAGAACATCAGTAGGTATAACCCTACCTAGCTGCGCTTTCCTCGGCCGATTCCCCGCGATTTGATCACCAACAAGCCTCCAAACCTCTTCAGGGATCTTCCTCTCGTTGTCACGAATCCAACGAGCCAAAGAACACCCAATTTGATGGTCGGAGGAGGGAGAACGGAGGTGAGAAAGGTGGCTACCCGAAATAGGGGAAAAACAGAGCTTCGGGAGAGAAGAAGGAAGGAAGAAGAAAGAGAGGAGAAGGAGGAAGAGGAGGGGAAGAAAGGAGGGGAAAGGGGGAGGGGACAGCCGGGAAAGAGGGGAAAAAGTGAGGGGAGGGGAGGGAAAGTCCTTCCCCTCTGACATGGGAGAGCGACGGCCAACGGCGGCCGTCCTCGCGAAGCAGAAAAACCAACCGACCTATGAATGATCGATCCTTCCTCAAGGGAGGATCGATCCTTCATGACGATTCACAAGGCTTTCTGGCACGAAGAGGATCGATCCCTTAGCCAGAGAGGATCGATCCTTTGTGTGCTGAAAGCTAAACTTGGGCAAGAACTCAAGCCCAAGTCCGGATCTTTCGATCCCGGGTCCACCTAGCCATTCTACACAAATACTAACACATATAAGGCCAGTGTGTGCACACGCGGGTGTGAAACAAACCAACAAGGAGCAATTTACCAAATTGCCCTTGCGGTCTACAACGAGCCACAGGGGTAGAGGGACAGGTCCTCACACTGCTGGTATGGAGGCTGGGCATGGGCCGGGTATAGGGGCTGGTATGGTGGTGGAGGGACTCGGCCAGGTACAGTAGGGTTAGGGTTAAGGATCTGTAGGGATAATGATGGAAGTAAGGGATGATGATGTGGAAGAGAGGTTTGACCAGGTAGAGGAGTAGGTCTGGTCGGATGAATAGTGATTTGTGTAGGGGTTGAGCAATCCGCGGTATAACTAGGGTTTTGGCCAGGTACTCTTCCTGCCATGTGGACTCTTTTGGAAGGATTCTGGATGGCACAGGTAGGAGGAAAGAGCTCTGATGCCAAGTTGATACGATGCACCTTCTCTAGGGCTTTCGTATCTGGTCTCTTACCTAGTCTCGGCTCCTCCTTAGCCAAAGCTATGGCTAGGTCGAGATATACCTTTAGGGTTTTAGGAGAAGCACCCTAAGTATTCGACAAGGAAGGTTGAAAACCGGAGGAGAGAGACGGATGAGGAAGAGGATTACCTTGCAGCTTCCTCAATGGTTGGCTGGCTTCTCTTGGAGATCCAAGCCTTGGAGAACGTGGGTGATGGCTGGTAGTGGTGATGATAGTGGCGGAGGAATGGACGGCAGCGAAGAAGGAGACCGGTGATGGAGAAGGACCGGGTGTAGAGAGAGATGAAGGTGGCTGGTGGATTATGAGGAAACTAGGTTACAGCTACTCCTATATTACTTCTACTCCTAGGATTTATCTCTACTAAATAATAACTCTCATAAATTCGTCCATGCATAATTACAAGCTATGGAGGTCCTTTTATAGAGGCCTCAAGAGAGTTCTACTACAACCTGAATACTACCTTGCTTTAATCAGCAAGTAACCAGACTTTCCTAATAAGACTCAATCTTATCTCAATTTCCTAATAACAAGGACTCATAATAGGAACTGATTTAAGCAAATCATAAACTGAACTCAATTTAGGAAACTGACTCAATCAAGATAACTACTAACTAGGAAATCAACTAAGTAACCAAACCAGCTAGGGAATAAGAATCCTTTTGGTTGGTTGGGCTTAGGACGCCCAAAGTGACCTGGTTGCAGCCAGCTCCTTGGCGTGGGCCCACCCAAGCAAGGACGTGGGTCCCTTCTTGGATTGGCTCAGTTCGTCCTCGTATCACAACCTTCCAATCCGGTAGCCAAAGTGGAGAGAAAGAGAGAAAAAGAAGAGAGGGAGAGGGATTAGGGTATTTATAGAAATTTGAATTGATCACAGCTGTCCGATTCGATCTTTTCCGATCGACCTCCGATCTTCTTATCGAAAGCACCCATAAGGTTCTAATCAATCACATATATCAATACAAGGAAGTGTGTCGCGGGTATAAAACCGACTGCCAGGATGTAATTTTTACCTAATCGCACATGGGGTCCAAAACAACAATACGATTGACTGATCACACTCGACGCGGAACCAGATCAAAAGAAAAACGATCATCGACCCACGCGGTTGAGTCATGTTAGAAGAACGGGTTCTCACACGCCCTCTCCTCCTCTTCAATGGTCTCCCATAGCATCTCTTGCTCCGTGAGTGAAGATGAGTTATTTAAATGCCCCTTTCATGGGCTAGCTAGGTATGTGCAACTTCAACCGGCCCACCTCCATCCCTAGGGTCCGCCAGCCCACCTCATGGTTAGCTTTCACACTTAACTTCAAAGTGATATTCCGTTCATTTTACTTCTTTTTTTTAATTTGTCTAGTTTTTGTCTCACTTTTTTATTCCAAACTGATCGAACATGAAAATCAGATAAATGAGTCATAGGTCAATTTAGTGACTCAACGGATGTTCATACCAATCTGAGTAGACAATCTGGGCTAGTCCAACCCAGGATGAAACTAATGTCAAATTTGAAATCGACCCGACTCAAGCTTGATCAACGCTAGACCAGACCAATTCCATCAGTCCGGGTTGGCAAACGCATCCGTTGACCAGTCTCTCTCTCGATTTTCGCGACTCATTTCCGTTAAAGTTCAACTCTCAGAAACTTGCGCTTTTTGGCCCGTTAAAAGCTCCTCCTTGATGATCATGAGTGAAAAATGTTTCTCAGCCAACCTGTCTTTTGGTTGGCTCTCAGCCAACCTGACGTGACGGGAATGGATTGGCGACACGTGGCTGGAAATCGACGGTGGATATGATGCTGAGCCAGTCACCCACCTTTAGCTGCCCTAGCCCAAGTGATTGGTAGATGCCAATGGCCACCACCACCAGCAAGAGAAGGACGACGACGATGCCGAGACTGCTCAGCTATGGCGGCGGCAAGTTCACGGTGATGGCCTGCGTGATCTGGTCCTTGGTATGGCTGGGCGGGTTCCTTTTGATCGCAATCTCTCTTCCTTCCGCTGCCCAGCGGCATCTGAATCGAAACAGCAATAGCAGCAGCAGCCGGTCGGGTGATGGCGATTTGGGCTTGCCGGAAGTGACCATCTTCTCGGCGACCCGCCCCTTCTCCTCGGATGATGGTGGGATGGATTTGGTTGGCGCGAGGCAGGAGCTGGCCGTGAGGTCGTGGCTCGCTCTCTCCCCAAATGTCTCGGTCGTTCTCTTTGGGCGGCACTCGTCTATCTTCGCGTTGGCCGCCGCCCTCGGCCCCCGTGTCGTCGTCGAATCCGGCATTGACTTCACGTATGTAGTGAGAATAGAACTTCCTCTCTTTATATTTGGTTTATGTAGTCTGTAGTCGTTTGCATAGATCTTTTAACTGGGGTAGTATCTAGGAGAGTAAACAGTTCACTTTGCCACATAATATAGAACATCTGTTCTAAATTCTTTGGGTTTTAGACAATTTGCCCTCCCAATCATCATCATCAACACGAAACCGAATTGCTACATATGGTGGCGTTCTGTCACAAACAAATGATGTTGGTAAAGCAGCATGACATGAAGCATAGACCGGTTTTATAGAGGCTTTGGAAAGTAGTTTTTGTAAACAAATCAATCTGGTACTGAAAATTTTGATTTGTGCCATCTTCTGAGGACAAGTTCACAATAGGAGAGAATCTACCTCCTGGGAGGAACAGATTAATAGGTGGATGTGAGAGGATCAATCATATAAGTGTTATTCTTTAAGCTCCTGTAGGAGATGGACTCTCTATGGTTTATATGGTCTAGCCATGAGTCCTGATGAGGATGAAAGTAGGTAGAAGTTAGAACTAGGAACAATACTCATTACTATGGTGTGAACTACAGCTGAAGATGGACTTATGAACAAATGTTGCTGTTGTTTTTACTGAGTAATCCTTTTACTTTAAGCTATTGGCATCTTTCCTCAAGTTATTTTGTGCATATTTAAACAGAATATTCAGGATTCCTTTTTCAAGTTGTTGAATTGTGTTTATGCCTCAACCACTTATTGGCTTTTATATATGGCATAGGGATAGAAAAATTTCATCTCTTCGAAAATATGAAAGTAATATTTCACCTCATTTGTCAAAGAAATAATCTTATGCATAGTTGATATGTTAGAGTAACTAGCACAACAAAAGAGACAAAGTAGAGAGGAGAGAATGGCTCTGGATTTTCCCTACGTCCACGGGAGCAAGGACACCGTCTTATTTTTCACTAGGGTAAATAAGTACCTAAAACACACCTAGTTTGCTGATGGATAGTGTGTGCAGCGTAAGAAAAATCGATAAAGCAGTAAAAAGCGTTGCACTGTGGAAGGCTCCAATGCTAAAATTCACCAATAATCGAGAAGGAAAAAGCAACTACACCAACAAACCCAATCAGTAATCAAAGAATAGAGCGAGAGAAAATAGAGAAAACACCAAGGAACATGAGGATTTACGTGGTTCGGCAATAGTCTACATCGACGGGCGGCACAGGCGATCAATCCACTATCAAGATGAAAGAGGATTACAAATACAAAGCTTATCTCCCAAATCCCTAATCTCTCTTATCCCAAAAATTAGGTTTACAAACCTCCTCTCACTAGAGCTCCAAAGGAATAAGAGCAAGTCTTAAAAAAGATTTCCAAAACCCCTATTTATAGGCCCCAACTTATTTAGTTTCGGAATTAATCTAAATCTTCTAATTTTCCCGTTTATAGTGTTTTGGATCGATCCAGAGTAGGGTTGGATCAATCCACAGTGAAAAACTTGAAAACAAGCATATGGAAACAAGGTTGGATCGATCCATTGTATGTTTGGATTGATCCATTATGCAAAGCTGCAAACATGTCTTTGGAAAGACCTTTCGGATCGATTCAAACAAGTCTGGATTGATCCAGCTTCAGGTTGGATCGATCCAATATGCAAATAGAGCCAAAAAGTCAACAATTCTCCACCTTGGTGAAATTTCTAAGTATCAAAACTTCAGAGTAGATAAGTACTTGCCGCCTGCAAATTGCATCTGAAGACGCCAAACCGGAAGGTAATCAAACATGCACATTTTTGGTCAATTCCAAACAATGTTGGAACTTGACCCCAGTAACCACTTTGGTTAACATATATGCAGGATTATCTGCAGTTCCAATCTTCTGAAGAAGAATGTCTCCATCCAAAATCTCACGAACAAAGTGAAATCGGACGTTGATGTGTTTCGTTCTTGAATGATGAACTTGGTTTTTTGCTAAATGTATTGCACTTTGACTGTCACAGTAGACAACAACACGCTGCTGAGAAATTTCAAAGTCCTCAATCAATCCATGTAACCAAATAGCCTCTTTAATGGAATCTGTCGTTGTCATGTACTCTGCTTTCGTAATAGACAAAGCAACTGTAGACTGCAATGTCGACCTCCAACTCACTGGCCCTCTAGTAAGAGTAAAAATATACCCTGTAGTTGACCTGCGCTTATCCAAATCACCAGCATAATCTGAATTCACATATTCAACTATATGATAATCCAGCTGATCATCACATTCAAAGATCAAACTAACATCCACAGTACCTGAGATATACTGTAAGATCCATCTCACAGCCTGCTAATGCTGTTTTCGTGGATCATGCATGTACATGCTTATCATACTAACTGTCTGTGAAATATATGGCCTTGTACACACCATAGCGTACATTAAACTTCCAACAACATTAGTATACGGAACTCGAGCCATATATTCAGGCTCCTCATGTCGAATTCTTACAGAGAGATTGCATATCTTCATCTATAGCCTTCTTTCATTTTATTTTTCAGAACTCTTCACTGATTCTTTATATGTGGATGGAATATCATCTTCAATAACTGGAAATGCATATGCTACAAAGTCAGTATACCTTGCAGGCTTTCGAATCTCTGTTCTTGGTCTATTGACTGTAATTGAGTCTTGTTGCTGTGAAACCTCCTCAGTCTCCTTCTCATCTGAATTTGATTCCTCATTTAAAACATGTCTACTATTATTCTTCATTGCAACAACCGGAGCATCAAACTCCACCTGTTGGGAAACACTCCTACTAGTACTCTCCTCCTGAGGGCTCTGCAGATTCACCTTCAACATTGAGAACTCATCAAATTTAATATCTCTGCTAACAATAACCTTCTTTAACTGAAGGCATCAAAGTCTATATCCTTTCACGCCAGTCTTAAAAGCCCAAAAATAATGTTTTCTTAGCTCTAGGATCTAGCTTACTTTCCTTGACATGATAATATGCAGGATAACCAAATATATGCAAAGAGTCATAATCTGTAGTAGGATGTCCATACCATACTTCAAGTGGAGTTTTTCCCTCATTTGCAGATGCAGGTAATCTGTTGATGAGATGACATGCATATGACAATGCCTCAGCCCAAAACTCTTTTTCCAAGCCAGCATTAGACAACATACACCGTATTTTCTCCAGTAAAGTACGGTTCATACATTCTGCAATCCCATTCTGCTGTGGTGTCTCCCTAAAAGTGAAGTAGGCCTTCATCCTCACCTAGCTTTAAAAAAGGATCCGATTTGAACTCACCACCATTATATGATTGAATACATTTGATTTTTCTACCAGTTTGAGTTTCTATCATCTTCTTCCACTTCAAGAAAATAACTAACACTTCACCCTTATGCTGCATAGGATAGACCCAAACTCTTTTAGAATAATCATCAACAAAATAAACAAGCCAATGCATACCTCCCAAAGATGTTGTCTTAGTATGACCCCAAACATCTATGTGTATATAATCCAAATACCTTGAGTTTGATAAACTACAGTGTCAAACTTTACTCTAGTTTGCTTTCCCAAAACACAGTGCTCACATAAACTAAGTTTGCATGTCCTTGCTCCTTTGAAGAGACATTGCTTCATCAATCCATTCAAGGCTTTTTCTCTTGCATGTCCCAAACACATGTCATAGTTTGGTGGTATCTTCTATCTCAGAATTTTGCGAAATAATTGATGCTCCACCTACTATAGTGCTTCCTTGTAGGAAATACAAATTTTTTCTTCTAATTCCCTTCATCACAACAAGAGCACCCGAAGCAACCTTAAGAGCTATACCTTTCATCGTAACTGTGAAGCCTTTAGATTCCAAAACACCCAATGAGATGAGATTCTTCTTCAAATCCGGGATGTATCGTACTTTTGTTAACTCTTTGACTGTTCCATCATGCATCTCAAATCAGATTTTACCTATCCTTTTCGTCATGTAGGCATTATTATTGCCCATATAGACTACTCCACCATCCAACTCCTCAAAGCTGAAAAACCAGTTCATGTTTGGACACATATGATAGGTGCAACTCGAATCCAAGATCCACTCGTCTGTCACAAACCAATGCTGAACCGGTCAAAGCTATATCTGAATCTTCATCATCTGAGTGCACTACATTTGCTTTCGAATTTTTCTTGTCCTTGTTTTTCATCAAAACTGGACAATCTTTCTTCCAATGAAACCTTTATTATGACAGTAGGAACACTCATCCTTCGCAAGAATTTTTCTTTCAGTCGATGCACCTCTCAACTTCGATCGGGACTTGTCATGCTTACAAAATTTCTTCTTCTCTGATCTACCTTTCACAGTCAAAGCTTCTGATCCTGAATCTCGATGGACATGCTTGTCCAACTTTTGATACTCATTGTTTATCAAAGCATTAGCAACATCTTCATACTTGATCTCACTTTTCCCATACAACAAAGTAGTAGTCAAGTGCTTATAAGAATCAGGTAATGAATTCAACAACAGAAGAGCTTTGTCTTCTTATAATATTTCAACTTCTAAATTTTGTAGATCAGCAAGTATCTTATTATAATCATTCAGATGCTCAGACATCGAAGTACCTGCTTTGTATTGAAAACGGAAGAGCTTCTTGTTCAGATAAAGCCGATTCTCAATGTTTTTTGTCATAAACTTGTCCTCCAATTTCTTCCATAATTCATTTGTTGAAGTCTACCTCATTACAAAATAATTCTGATCTCTTGCCAAACAAAGCTTGATTGTACCACAAGGTAGACGATTTATTTTCTTCCGATTCTCAATGCCTTTTGTCATAAACTTGTCCTCTAATTTCCTCCTTAATTCATTTGTTGAAGTCTACCTCATTACAAAATAATTCTGATCTCTTGCCAAACAAAGCCTGATTGTACCACAAGGTAGGCGATTTATTTTCTTCCAATCTCATTTGATATCTCATCGGGCTTCTCTTCCAATGTTATGTCTAGTTCTTGCTGGAACAATACATCCAAGACCTCACACTGTCACATACCAAAGTTGTTAGTTCCATCAAATTTCTTTACTTCGAACTTTGTATTTGAAACTGTAGGTTTGGTTGCCGGTGTAAATTTCGAAGACTTTGATAGTGTCGACTTCGAAAATGAATCCTCAGACATCTCCTCGATGTGGATGGTGAATCATTTCCAATGCTCAGATCTGAACCTGACTCTGATACCACTTGTTGCGCCGAAATGCACCATAATACTAAAATTCACCAACAATCGAGAAGGAAGAAACAACCATACCAACAAACCCAAACATTAATCAAAGAATAAAGGGAGAGAAAATGGAGAACACACTAAGGAACATGAGGATTTACGTGGTTCGACAATAGCCTACATCCACGGGCGGTACGGGCGATTAATCCATTATCAAGATGAAAGAGGATTACAAATACAAAGTTTATCTTCCAAATCCCTAATCTCTCTTATCCCAAAGATTAGGGTTACAAACCTTCTCTCTCTAGAGCTTCAAAGGAATAAGAGCAAGCCTTAAAAAAGATTTCCAAAACCCCTATTTATAGGCTCCAACTTATTTAGGATCGGAATTAATCCAAACCTTTCAATTTTCCCGTCTACAGTGTTTTGGATCGATCCAGAGTAGGGTTGGATCGATCCACTGTGAAAAATATGAAAACAAGCCTCTGAAAACATGGTTGGATCGATCTACTGTAGGTTTGGATCGATCCACTGTGCAAAGCTACAAACACGTATCTAGAAAGACCTTTCGGATCGATCCAGACAGCTTCAGGTTGGATCGATCCAAACAGCTTCAGGTTGGATCGATCCAAACTGATCTTGGATCGATCCAAGATGCAAATAGAGCCAAAAAGTTAATAAAAAGCTAGAGAAGACAAAAGCTTTTTATGTGGAAAACCCCCAATGGGTAAAAACTATGGGTCCTAATCGCGGACCATGAAAATCATGCACTATATGCCAAAAGTTGGACAGTTGACAGAGACTTGCAATCCACGTTCTCTGAATCCACACTGTCATAGTTGTCTTCTGCTGCTGTGTTATGGTCCATATACTAAAAGAGTGTCAAAATGGGAAAGTCTGCATTCTTTCCTATTGTATAAACCTTTTGACTCAAACTCCTATTTACATGACCTCTTTGACCCCAATTCAACTCCAATCCTGCCTAGTTTCAAATCTAGTAATTTGTCCACGAATTTTCCAGTATAAATAGGAATCTAATAGAATTCCTAAGAATACCAATCTGGATCCAATACGAAATGTTGAGCCTTAAGCGGCACAATCTCTTTCTTCTCAGAATACCAGTGACCAAGAATATGAGCTACTATTCTAACATGATATTTTATGACTGTGATCAAAGCATGTCAGTTAATGTTTTCTATACATGTTACACCATTGTGGATTAAACATGGAGCTTGCCAATAATGGAGAATATTATGTGCTAAGTAAGGAAATCTACCTTTTTGCTTGTGTAGTTAGTGCTCATGCAAATAATTTCAACATGGTGAAATTATTGTGTTCTGGATACTTTGGAAAAAAATATTAGGTGAACTGTCTTAAACTTGCTACATTAACCCACATTATGATGCATGGATGATAAATCCAAGAGACGAATTAAAGTGATATTTTAGGCTATCCAGTTAGCAAACTAGAGATACTACGGGTACATATAGCTAGCCTACGCCCTCTGGGTTTGTTTATATATGTAGGCTTTTAATGCTCCTACCATCACATTTAGTTTGTATTGTTATTCTATTGAGATAGATGTATTTCTTGCTAGAAATAAAGCAAATAACAGTTGATTATTGAGTAATTGCAAAAGGTACTTTTTACAATTGCTTATAGGAATCTTAAGGTTATCTACAATTGCAAATTAGTGTCTTTCTACATTCCCGAGAAGAACATACATTTTCCATCCTTGACTTCCATCTTGACAAGGATATTTTGCTTGGAAAACTAAATTTGGCATCTTACCCTTACACTTGTCTATCTTCGCGTTGGCCACCGCTACTCGGCCCCCGTGTGGTTGTCGAATCCGGCATTATGTGGTGAAAATAGAACCCTGGTGACCTCGCTTTCTCTTTTTATTTGATTTAAGTGTAAGTAGTCTGTAACTGGCACAAGAAAAGAGACAGTGTAGAGAAGGGAGAGTGGTTCGGGACTTCCCCTACATCCATTGGAGCAGGGCTACCGTCATAATTTTCGCTAGGGTAAGTATTTAAGGTTACATGATATCTATACCTAAAAAACAGCTAGTTTCCTGATTAATAACTTGTGCAGCGGAAGAAAAATCGATAAAGCAACAAAAAGCAAGGGTGATGATTTTTTTGAAAGAAATTAACATGTGTCTCTTGTATATAGATTGATAGTGACATCAATCAGAAATTTTGGATGCGAGAACACAACTTTGTTTGGTATCAATTGTTTTAAATGTTGTGTTGTCTGATTTCTTGCTTGTTTTTTTTCTTCTGTTTGTCTTCTTCCTGTTCACAAAATCCTTGCACTTAAGTTTCACAAAACTTCCAACATTACAAAATGGTAACATCTTCATATGCATCTGGTTGCCTCAAATTGTGCCTGAGTTGTTGAGTGAAAAATATAGTCCGTCTCCGACAAGAAAAATTGTTCATATTTGTTCCTGTTAAGGTTATGTATTCGTCTTTGAGGTTTCGTTACATTTCTGTCTTATTATTCTTGTGAATACATCTTGCTAGTAGCAGAAGGGATAAGAAAATATACCAGTTTGCTATGAAGACGGTGCATGTGGCATAGATAGTCATCTGATATTATGATGATTGTATACTTCCTATAAGAATGTGGAATCATGCTCTCTGTACAGCGAGATGTGTTACTGATGCTGAGCATACTTGAATTCAGTATTGTCTTGTTGTAAGTTTGTCATTGAATGCAATTGTACACGATACACGAAACTTGATAACTGGCATTAAACTCCAACTTTCATGCCAAAAGCTCATGATTCCATTGGTTGCCATCTGCATCTCCCAGGGATTGTCTGCTAGTCCATGGACATTGTGTTTTTTTTCTATTGATGCTCATTGCACTAATTGTTTTCTGTTTTGCATCACAAAGATACGCGTAAGACGAAATTGAAATTGCTGAGAAAAATTTGCCCTTTTGGTAGGTTTCTTGGGACCCCCTTCTTCCATTCAATGGTGGCAAGATCACAAGTTTCTCAATCTGGGATTTCTGTTCTTGTTGATTCTGAGACCATTCTCTTGGCAGACACCTTTAATGTCTTGTGTTTTGCTCACAAGCTCGACATCGACTGGTTCCTTATTGCCATGTCTGCAACTATTGTGCACTTTCCTTTTCACATAGATGAGAGTGGGAAGCAGTGGCTGCAAGGAAATGGTAAAACGGTAGAACTTGAAAAGGTATGAAGAAATCTATTTGTGCTTGAATTGTTGTTTCCAACTGTTTGAGTTGTATTGTTAATTGTACTATGCTCCATCCAGATGCAGGAACTTTTAGTCCAGAATCAGGATTGGAGCAAGAGTAGCGAGAGACTTCTTATGGCATGGAATATCGGTGATTCACCTTTGTTTTCTGGTGTTCTTCCTCCTTTCTTGTGTGGGAGAGGGTTTCACAATGAATGGCTCATAAATGAGGTTTCATCATCAGAATTTAGGTTAGTATTTGATGCAACTGGGGTCATATCTAGTTACTATCCAGATAAGTTGGGCAAATGGCCTAGCGAAACACGTTCAAGTTCTAGCAGTATTCATGATAGAATGTGGGAATACAGAGGAAATTTTCATCATGCTGTAATGTATGGATCTCTTTATTTCCAATCAAATAGCATTTCTAGCAAAATTGCTAAACTTGCAATGTCATCCGGAAAGTATTTTTTCACTGATCGAGAAAAAGATATGCCTTGTTATGAGCGTCATCAACGTGAATTTTATTACCTAGAGCCATCCTCTGGTGAAAAACAGCAAAAATCAAAAATATGGTCGAGGTTCTTGCTATCCAGAAAAAACAAGCAATCATTGGTTTGTATAAAGCACAGTATTCAGTTGGATATAGAAAGTATAACTTCTGCCATGAAGTTGTACAATGTTTCATTTAATATGTCAATGCCATTACCTTTCCCATTGTCTTTGGAATCCCTCCTCCAACTTATTGCAGACAAGGATAGATCTGTTGTCCTTGCAGTTGTTGGGGACAATTACAGGGATATGCTAATGAGCTGGGTGTGCCGTTTACGTCATCTCAATATCACAAATTTCATAGTTTGTGCTCTTGACAGTGATATTTTTGAGTTCTCACTGTTGCAGGTATACTGCTACTTTTCTCTTTGCTTTGATTGTTAGTCTTACTATGCCCAAGTGGCAATAAAATTGTTAGTACCATTTCCAATTGTGTGTCTATGTGTTGTCATCACCTCTTTGTTATGTCTTATTTTCTTCTGAGGTTCTTAATTTTCAGGGTTTGCCAGTCTTTAGGGACCCACTAGCTCCGAGAAATATCAGCTTCAATGACTGCCACTTTGGTACTGAGTGTTTCCAAAGAGTGACTAAAGTGAAATCCCGAATAGTTTTGCAGATACTAAAATTGGGATACAATGTTCTATTGAGTGATGTCGATGTCTATTGGTTCAAAAACCCTCTTCCATTATTGCAGTCTTTTGCTCCTACAGCATTGGTGGCTCAATCAGATGAATATAATCAGACAGGTAATATTCAACAAAGTTTGTTATTAAAATTGTACGTCAGACACCTTAATTTGTAGTTTGTTTATAAGCATGCTGTCTGGAGATAATTTCTGGTCTTTTATGCTGGTGGCGTGGTTAAGAGTTCTCTATCTCCAGGGACTTGACCTTAATGTACTGTACTAGTATCAGAGTGTGAACAAATATTTCCTGAAATGTCATGTTGTAAGGGTGACAAAATCCACCGAATAAAACTTTAACGATGTATTGTTTGCATGAAGGTGTAAGGTTCCTTCTTTGATTAACTTTTCTTTAATTTGCTTCTTATCTTCTCATGATCATGGTGCTATCACCTCTTTCTAATTCTGTGTTGAAGTTAAACTGTGCTTATTATGTAGCTCCCAATTTTTCTATGCACAAAAGTTCTCGTGACCATGAAAAACTAGTGAAATTCAGGTAGGCCTTTTTGTGAGCCAGGATTTCTTACCGTTTCCTAGTTTCTCAACCATTGTCAGCTAGGATTTCTTACTGTTTCCTAGTTTCTCAACCATAAATAGTTGAAGGTTATGGCTTGTGTATATAATCATATAGGCATCTCATATTTGAAGAGTAATTTGCATATAAGTGGCACACCATATTGTTTTGTGCAACATGGTGCCACTTTCACTGTCAGTTGCATATTAGTGGCACTTTTACTTTATAAGACGAAACTACCCTCACTTGTTGCGTAATTTCACTCACTTGTTACGCAATAAGTTAATGAACCTGCGTAACAAGTGAATGAAGTTGTGCAACAAGTGATGAGCTGCACATAAGTGAAGGGCAATTTCGTCCCTTCAAATAAAAATATTACTAATATGCAAAAAACACAAGAAGTGACACTAATATGCAAAATACAACATGTGCAAAAAACACTAGAAGTGACACTAATATGCAAAATACAACATGGGTGCCATTAATATGCAAATTACTCCATATTTGAAGGAACTTGCTTTCTATCCTTCTTACTTTTCCACTATGTAGCAGGCTATCCTCATGTAGATAACAACTTCTATAAAAAAAACTAGTGGCCAACTTGTAACTCCAATGTGCCATCCTTCTCCTTTAAGCAAAAAATTACGACCAAAGAAGACTTGTACTGGGTAGCAGGATTTACTACTGTTTCCTTGTGCATGGCTTAGAAACAATTTTGATGATAATTCCAGATTTACTTAAGTTCCTGACTATATCAATTCATTGCAGTCTCCATGTATAGCTAGAAAGAGCCTGAGATCATCAGCAATAATTCCAGATTTGGCTTAAATCTTTGTCTACGCTTGCCTAAGCATCACAAAGTGCATATTCTAATAGCTAAACTATACCATGATTTCTTTCCGTATGCTCTTTCTGGTTCCTATAAACTTGCTGTGGCGATTGAACTTTGGGTTGTACTTGGCACGTCCTGATATTAAGCATCACTATTTGCATATTCTAATAGCTAAACTAGCACCATGATTTCTTGCCATATGCTTTTTCTAGTGCCTATAAACTTGCCGCGGAGATTGAACTCTGGGTTCTACTTTGCACGTTCTGATATCGTCACAATTGCTGCAATGGAGAAGGTTATTAAGCATGCATCTGCTTCAGGCCTATCCGAACAGCCTAGCTTTTATGATGTTCTATGTGGGGAAGGCGGTATCTATCGTGTGGGAGATAATCGATGTGTTGAGCCTCATACGAACCTGACAGTATATTTTCTCGATAGGAACTTATTTCCTAATGGAGCTTTCAAGGGTCTCTGGGAAAAGCATGATGTCAGATCTGCTTGCATGAAGCAAGGGTGCCTAGTACTTCATAACAACTGGATCAGTGGCAGGAAGAGAAAACTAGAGCGCCAACTGCTCTCAGGCTTGTGGGAGTATGATCCCAGTTCAAGGCTATGTATCCAGACTTGGCAGAAGACAAAGCCCAGAAGAAATTTCTAGAGTGCAAGTTGGTAATGAATTGCCTCTGTTTCTATCAGTTGTGGCTACCAGAACCTTCTGAACTTGAAGCTTCCAAAGGAAAGATAAGACTGAGCATTTTTCTCCAGTAGTTTTGTCATGTAGGTTTCATTTCGAATTCTATCTACTGGTGTGTTGACAGGCCCCAAACTTTGCAATTCCTCTGGACTGGTCACAAGAAAAATGCTGAACCATATTCACTGACATGGATTTGGAAGAAGTTATGAGAACAGGTGTGGTACTGCGATTGTTCACCTTGGTGCTACCTCATATTCTCCGTTGTTCTAAATTATCTCGCAAAAGAAAGGGCTTTTCCACACCAGACAATGGCGGCAACAGAAGTAAAGATGAAAAGGTTTGACGCTGTCCTTCTCGTGCTCTCCATTTTTGGTTCTATATCTGTACTCTTAATACTCGACTTGGTTGATCAGATCCTTGTGTCTGTGTGCGAGTGTTAGAAGATTTGGATTGGAGCATCAGGTTAACTTGATTAGTGAAGCCAAAAGTGCAGCATACGAGTGATGTGAATACTCCAAAGCTGGACGGCGGATAAACATCACTCCATGCTTTCTCTGCTCTTTGTTTTGCCAGGTATCAGGGTGCAAGGGCCCAGGTGGAGCTTATTTTAAGTGTGGATTTTACCAGCAGATTGACCACCCTCCTGAGCTAATTCTGAGTCGATGTGCCATGGAGAATCTAAGAGGAATGGTGATGCAGATTGTTCTCACTGGTGCGATTGCTTGCAGGTTCTGAAAATGTTACTCGGAAGGAGTGATTTATGTTCCAGCTTCATTATATTGCAATTAATGTAAGCAAACTCTTAGAATATTTGTATGATGGTTGCACCTTATGTGTGACGGGAAGAGATTCGCATGTGAATTGAATTGCGCCAGTTATACGTCTATTGAGACTTCTTGGATTACTGTTCTGACGTACAACTCTGAGGTATTGCCAGTGCATAAAAAGTTGACTTTCATTGCTTAAGCAAGGGTTTTAGTTGCAAAGTGGATTTGTGGCTCTTCTGCTCATGGAATTTGATCGAGAAGCATTATTTTGCATCTCTTATGCTCTTTTCATATTGGAACTTTTGCATTTGCCCCTGGAAAAGAACAATGTCTGTCGGGATTCATTGTCATTTGTTGCTCTTGCCTGAAAACTGCATACATGCATTCATTTTTTACTGAAGCTGTAGCACTCGATTTGTTCCTTTCTCGACCTCCTGATTTCATTGATCAATGTCCGCCGTTCTGCATTCATCTCTAGATGCTGACCGTATGACAATCTTCACAGATATACTGGACTATACTATGGGGATTCTGTCAGGAGTAATATTCTCAGCATCGATCCTTCTGTTCAAGTATCTTGCAGAAGAAGAGATGAGATACTACTGTGCAAAAACTGGTAGACAAAACAATTCGAGATTTACTATTTGTGCAATTGTGATGAGCATTCTTGATATGCTGACTACAATAGCTCAATCGTGGGATTTCTAGAGAAGAGCACAGCACAAATATCATACTTTGCTCGCCTTTGTTTTCTACATGAATTGGTGCACATTGTGTTCTATCAGTGGCCCATCATGGTCGATTCTCCGTCTTCTCCTGCTATGCTAAGGCTGCATCCCCGATCCATATCTGATTCTCGGTCAAAATGGAAAGGAGATGATGACCTATTCTGTGGTCCAATTGATCAACCAAAGCAAGCGCAGTTCAAGGTTGGCTAACTCATTAGTCAGTTTAGTCCTGCTGTTAGAGTAATTTTCTTTTTAAATTCACTTGTCTTTTGATTTGTCAATCGAATGACACTTTCGTGTTTGTTTACAAAACAGGTCAAATATTATAAACTGGAGACTAAAATACCCCTGATCACGTCATCCAGTTTGCCATGTCACCCAACCTCCTCTCTCACTCTCCCACCCAGTTTCTCTCTCCTCTGCTTGAGTAATATGAGTGAGGAGAGAGGGAGGGTGGCTGGTGAGCCGGTGGCGCGAAGCTGTGCCTGGTGAGCTGGTGGAGAAGACGATGGCATGCGCGTCATGCTGGACATCGCAGCGGCAAGCTGTTGCTACATCGGGGTCCGCGACACGGAGGCGGAGCTCCGCCACGATGGCCATGATGTCCGCCTCATTACAAGGAATACCTGGTAATGTTTCACAAAATACCTGGTAATATCCTTCAACAAATTCTTGGTAATATAATTCATGTAATACCTTGTCATATTTAAAGAAATGCCTGAAAATATTTGAAGAAATACCATGTGATATCCGATCTCCCATCTTTCCACCCTATGCTTTCTTTGTCTCCCACCCTCTCTTTCTATCTCTTTACTTAATGTACCTGCTGAGAGGCTGACATGCTCTCCCCACACCCTCTCCCACATCTCTCTCTCCTTGTTGGCAAGGGCAAGGGCGGAGAGAAAGATGAAGGAATCTGTGCTTTTATGATGGTATCCTTTCTAAAGCAAGTGATTCTATTCTTTTATGAGGGAATTTTACTGCTTCTAACGATTGGGTGTATACTTTGTCTCTTGCCCATTGAACTCAACCGCCCGCGGCTCCTCTTACCAAGCCGACAACGGTTGATCCCCTGCCCTATCTCCGACTTCCCTCGAGACCGGCGACCCCACCGAGCTCGGCTGCCGCTCGAGCGCCCCCTCCCTCCTCCGGATCCGACAGCCCGAGATCACCGCCCTCTCCGACGACGCCTGCAACGCCATCGACGCCGCCCCGATCTTCATCAACGTCCCCTACCTCCGAGGCCGTCCATTCCCCCCCGGATCCAGAATCCCGATGTATATAAGAAAAGGGAATTTCTTCATTTTTACTACGTAGAGAATCTCCGGTTGGGACTCTTTACCACGTAGACATTTTTTCCCATGTGTTAGTACTCAGCATCAAATCTGACACATGTTGTGCGACCTCCGCTGGACGGCGTTATAGAAAGATGATGGTAAACCAGTCACGTGAGGTGACGTGACTGATTTTGAAGCTCTTCTCGCGCACTGAAGCAATTTTGGACCAGTACTCCCGCCTCCTCCTATTTAATGGCCATGAGAAGGGGCAAAGAAGACGAGGAGCTCGCCGACCGACTTCTTACTAAACCAACCACGGCCATCGGACGACACCATGTCGAGGAGCGACCACGAGTCCACAACTCAGCGCTGGATCAAGCGCAACCTCGAGGAGGTTGGATAGGATCTGCTACTGCTGGTGCGGTGTGGAGGCCCGATTATTCACCTCTCGGACAGAGCAGACCCGCGACAGAAGGTTCGTGGGTTGTGCAACACCATGAGTAAGATCCTGTTAGTCCATTCTCACTGTCCTGTTTAACAATGCCCTTCGGGTTCTCTTGAACTGCTTTACCTTTGGATTTTGCTGCGACCTGGATAACCTTCGGGTTCTCTTGTCCATCCCATGATGGCCAACTTTGCTGATCAGCATCTTTCTCCTCTCATTGAACCTCTGTTTCTTCAACATCCCAACCAGTTGGGATTATTGGTGCTTCTTCGGTTTTCTGAACATACTTTGCAACATCACCTTTGGGAACCCATTTCTTTACCATCAGGTTTCCATAGCAAACTAAGTAATCAAACTTCCCACTAGGTTCGCCCTAAGTGCTCACAGCTGGGTTGCCTGCCTTGTACAACTCCATGATAAGTTTCTTTTGGGAAATGTTCCTTCTTGCCACCTCTTCTTCAACCTTAATGGGGACTACAATCTCCACCCATTCGGTGTCGTAGACCACTGGCTCCTCTGCATCGCCCCAACTAGTTGGGACAATCGGATCAGAAACAGCTGGTGTTATCTGAGCGACGACTTGGGTCTTCTTCACCCAACATTTGATTTTGACGTCACCATACGTCCTTAAGTAGTTATATTTTCCACTGGGACAACCACCTGGTGCCACATTTGGGTTATCCGCTTCGTATAACTCTCTTAACAACCGCTCAGTGGATACTCCCCTTGTCCTTGCTTCTACCGTGACATCTATCTTGTAAGGACTTGAAGAAAGTAGAAGAAGAAAAATTAGATGGCATGCATAGGATTGGAACCTTAGAAAAGGAAAACAAATGCATGCTAGACAACAACTCTTGTGGCACTAGTGAAACACTTGAGGAGGAACTCAAGGACACTCAATATGAGCTCATCATATTGAAGAACACAAACTATGATATGCACAGGGAACTTATCTACTTAAGGAAATCCAAGAGAGATCTCACTCTTGAGGTTAATGACTTAAAAAATCACTATAGCTAAATTCGTGAAGTGTAGAGACAAGCTAGATGAGATCCTTGATAGCCAAAGGAGCTCCTTAAACAAGGAAGGAATTGGCTACAACCCTAGGAAGGTGAACAACCAAAAGAAGACTAACTTTGTTAAAGCTTCTTCTCATCCTCCTAAGGTAGCACAAGCACCTATATGTCATTATTGTTGCAAAGTAGGTCACATTGCACCTAGTTGCTACCTCATTAGGCATGCTAATGCTAACAAAATTTGGGTACCTAGACATTCATCTTCTTCTCTTATGCATAGTACTAATGCAAATGGACCCAAAAAGATTTGGGTACCAAAAATCAAGGTTTGATCTCTTATTTGTAGGAGTGCATGAGATCCAAGATCAAGATCAACACAAAGGCTAAAAGATGATACCTTGATAGTGGATGCTCAATACACATGACGGAAGAACGGAGCATGTTCTCAACCTTTTTAATCTAAAGATGGAGGAATAATGTCACAACCCCAACAACAACCACAATTAAAACGTAGTCAGACAAACTGCCAGAGCAGAAGGGTCAAGTTTGAAGGTCAAACTGTACATGCTCAGGGAGAACCAGAAGAAGTAACATACATAGTTGGGAAACTCTAGAAGTCTAGTTTCTGGAGAATTTTATGGTTCACGATCTCAGGTTTGCTAGAGAAAGTTACGGCGTTTTAGTACCGATGGCGTAGTGCAGAAAGTAAAACTGAATTCTGAACAAAGCAATACAAATTTGGTCTCAATTCAATTATGGATTGGCTAACAGGTGTTTAGAAGAGGCTGGAGGTCAGGGATATGAAAAGGGGACTAAAATCCAAATTCCGATTAAGATAAGAGAGCTAATAGACATCTTTCTCTTAGAGATCGACTTCGAAACTACAGAAATTTTTAAATAGAACTTAAAGAGACTGAGATGTTAAGTGGTACATAATTAGATAAAGCAGCAGAATCTACTGACCCAAAGGAGTTCAAACCACATTAAACTCACTGATTAACAACATAACTGCACTCCAACTTTCAGTTATATACAACAAAGGTTGATACAAGACCACACCCTCTCCTACAAATCAATGCAAAATACACAATCTACAGTCTTGAAACTTCTATATGCAAACACTGAGCTACAAAACATCCTTGCACCAATATCCAATCTTCCTCACATATAAAAGATGATGCCAAGGTGTTGGAATAGTAAGTTAAACTTCACCTCCTGAAAAATATAATGAGAAATGGGATGCTAACCAGCCCAGTGAGTAAAAGGATGCTGAAATTAGAATCTCACTATGTGCATCATACATAACACTACTGAAAGCTAAACTGAATCAAACAGTAACACACTTCACGATGAGTTTAAACTAGATAGAATGTACTCACTTTTCGGCTAAACAGAATAATCCGTAATTATAAAACACACATAATCTGTACGAAATTCATTTCCATGATGAATCAAAACAGCTTTAAAGAAGTTGTGAGCAGAACAACTTAAGGAAGCTGTAAGGGACGTCTCCCCTTATTGTAACTGAACCAGATATTTAAGTCCCCTGATATAGGACTTCCAAGGGTAGCAAATGATGTCTTTAACATTTTAGGAAATCAAAACATATCCATAACATCTAAATCAACATCTAGTGAATGGCAAAACTTCCAGAATTTTAAAAGATGCAGCCATATATATACATAACAAGAATCTTCTATAACGAATCAAAACAGAAAGATCATTTCGAGAATCCCATTACTCACTTAGACTTGTCTTCCTTCAATTCCCTTTTTTTTAAAATAGTCTTTTACCTTTTTCTTCTCTTCAGCTTTCTCTCTTCCCTTGTTCTTCTTGTTGTCCCCTCTCTTTTCAGCAAGCCTCCCCTTAAACGAGAGGATGAAGTGCTCCAAAGTCAAAAGGTGACTCTCAAACGTGGGGTTCTCCTCACTATGCTAGTAAGACATGTGTCTAGCAATAAGGGATGAGATGTACCAACAGCCCTGAGGTGTCCCCCACCCTCTTAATGGGTTGCCAACACATCTACATCTTAAGTCCATTCTCTATCATGCTTAAGATCAACTAAGGAAAACAGATTTGACAAATAGAGCCTATACTAGACGGTTGGTTACTGTAATTTACTTAATCAAAGAACAATAAGGCTGCACATCACAATAGAGGATAAAAAATCATTAATCTAATAAACATCATGAAGTATTTCTAAGTTAATAATTTAAATCTCAATAATGCTACTAAAAACATGGTGCAAGATTTAATGAAAAGCATCAAAAGACATGAAAAGTAATACTAGAGTATTACAAATGGTGACCTTTGGAGATAATGGAAAAGGAAAAATAATTGGCATTGGTAATATTGGTAAAACCTCTTTCATTATTATTGAAAATGTTCTCTTAGTTGAAGGTTTGAAACATAATTTGCTTAGCATTAGTCAATTATGTGATAGAGGTAACAGTTATTTTTGAAGATTCAAAATGCTATGTTAAGAATGCTCTTAGTGATAAAATCTTGCTAGTAGGTCATCGTGATGGTAAAATGTATACACATTTTATCTTGATGATCTTGTTTGCCATAATGATGTATGCTTTAGTGTCTTAAATGATAATTCATGGTTATGGCATAGAAGGCTTGGACATGCACACATGAATTTAATATCCAAACTTTCTCGAAAAGACCTTGTTCTTGGACTTCCCAAGATCAAATTTGAGAAAGATAAGATTTATGACGCATGTCAAAGAGGAAAACAAGTAAAATCCTCTTTCAAGCCTAAAGATGTAGTTTCCACCACAATAGCATTAGAACTCATTCACATGAACCTTTTTGGACCAACCAAACCTACAAGCTTAGGTGGTAGCTCATATGGCTTTGTACTAGTAGATGATTACACTAGATACACTTTGGTGATTTTTCTTGCACACAAAGATGAAGTCTTTGAGGAATTCATCAACTTTTGTAGAAGAGTCCAAAATGAGAAAGGTATTCTCATCACATGCATTAGAAGTAACCATGGAGGAGAATTCAAGAATTCCCATCTAGAAAAGTTTTGCAATGACAACGGGAACCATACAAGACATGGCCATAACTTCTCATCACCTAGAACCCCTCAACAAAATGGTGTTGTTGAAAGGAAAAATCGGACCATACAAGACATGGCTAGAACTCTATTATGTGAGAATAATCTTCCTAAGTATTTTTGGACCGAAACAATTAATACTTCTTGCCATGTGATTAATAGAGTAACTTTGAGACCTATTTTGAAGAAAACCCCCTATGAGCTTTGGAAAGAAAGAATTTCAAATATTGGGTACTTTAGAGCTTTTGGTTGCAAATGTTTTATCTTAAACAATGACAAGGATCATCTTGGAAAATTTGATGCTAGATCCGATGAAGGAGTTTTTCTTGGATACTTGGAGAGAAGCAAAAGCTATAGAATCTTCAATAAAAGAACCTTAGTGGTTGAAGAATCAATGCAAGTTACTTTTGATGAAATGATTATAGTTCCTGGTAGAATTGATGATAAAGATGATGATATTCCTAATGTCAATTCAAAAAATGTAGTAGATGAAATCGAAAATGATGTTGAAGAATTGAATGATAGATTTGAGGAATCCTTTGAAATTACACCTAGTGATCCAAACATCATGATTTGCCCAAAGATTGGAAATATGCATCTTCACACCCAAAGGAATTGATAATTGGTGAACCATCAAGAGGAATCCAAACTAGATCTTCATTAAATGCATGTGCAAATCTAGCCTTCCTATCTCAAAATGAGCCCAAAACGATTGAGGAAGCACTAGAGGATGATCATTGGATCTTAGCAATGCAAGAAGAGTTTAATCAATTTGAAAGAAATGAAGTTTGGAATTTGGTACCTAGACCTTATGATCATCCCGTTATTGGTACTAAATGGGTTTTTAGAAACAAAATGGATGAATCGGGGACAATTACAAGGAACGAAGCTAGACTTGTTGCAAAAGGGTTCAATCAACAAGAATGAATTGATTTTGATGAGATTTTTGCACAGGTAGCTAGACTTGAGGCAATAAGACTATTTCTAGCTTTTGCATCTTTCAAAGATTTCAAATTATATCAAATAGATGTTAAGAGTGCCTTCTTGAATGGTTTCCTAGAGGAAGAAGTCTATGTTGAACAACCCCTCGGATTTGAGGACTACAAATTGAGAGATAATGTATTCAAGCTCACTAAAGCCTTATATGGATTAAAACAAGCTCCTAGAGCTTGGTATGAAAGGCTTAGCAAATTCTTGATGGATAATGACTTTTGTAGAGGAAAAATTGATACTACATTATTTACCAAATCAAAAGGAAAAGATTTGCTCTTTGTTCAAATTTATGTTGATGATATTATTTTTAGTTCTACAAATGATAAACTTTGTGAAGAATTTGACACATGTATGCAAACTGAGTTTGAGATGAGTTTGATGGGTGAACTCAATTATTTTCTTGGTTTACAAATCATGCAAACTCGAGGAGAGATCTTTCTTAATCAAGCCAAATACACTAGAGACCTTGTGAGGACCCGTACCTCCAACCCGGTCCGACCGCGTGGGTCGAGGGTCTGGTTCGGTTGGTTTGGCCAGTCGGCCTTGCTTTGCGATCCCCGCTGATCGTTGCAGCTCCAGGGGTAATTTGGTAAATTACTCTTGCGGAGTTGGTTCCACACACGCGTAGCGCACACACTGCCTTGTGGTGATGTATGTGTTTGATTAGACCAGTAAGAGTACCCAAATCGGAGGATCTGAGTTAGATCATAAGGATCGAGATCTGAGCGGCTAGGATCAAATTCGGTTGATCGGACGGCCATGATCTAATATTAAACTATTAGTATGTAAACCCTTAAATCCCATCCTCTTCTCTTGTTAGGGATCGGCCACGATCCACTTCGAGAGAGAGAGAGAGAGGTTCACCCGCGACCCGATCGAGAGGGAGAGAGAGTCCGGCGGCCGGAGGAGGATCCCATCGGGCGACGGTGACCGCGGCAAGGAGGACGACATCAACGGCATGGTGCTCGATGGCTGAAGGGTGGAACCAGCGGAGGTGCTCAACTGCGACCGGAGGAGTCTGAGGCGCTCGCCGGCGGTGCTCGCGGCCGGAGAAGAAGAAGAAGAGGGAGAAGCGATCTAGAGGTAGGGTTTCTAGCCTAAACTTGGTTTAGACTCTACTAGCATAGATTAGGCCATAGGATTGCAACAGGGTTGGATTTGTTGTGCTTGCCCTATTTTCCGGCGACATGTTGCGCTGTTTCTTTTTCGGTGATGTTTTAGTACTCTCATATTTTCTGTTCTTGCATAGAGCTGTGGGAGTGACGGATCTTTGGAGCTTTGGTTTTGTTTTCCTCCTTTTCCCCTGTTTTTTTTTCCCGGCGTCTCCTTTCCCATTTTCTTCTTTCCGGTGGCTCTTTCCCCTGTTTTTCTGGTGGCTCTTCCCTTATTCTCTGGAGGCTCGTCCCTCTATTTTCTGGTGAGGAGTGTCTTGGTCTTTGGCTTCTTCGGCAGTGTTGCCCAACCATGCCCTGCGTCCTGGTACGGCCCTCTTCTCTGTTTCCGGCGATCCCTTCTCCTTCCCCTCCGGTGAATGCCCCTTCCTCCTCTACACGAGGCAGCCTCCGTCGTCCCCATGACCTCTTTCACTCCATCCACGTCTCCGTGACCACCAGCTTGCCGGATTTCCTTTGTCAATCCGGGGGTTGCTTGGCCTTGATTCTCCCCTTCCCAGATGAATCCCTTCGGGGAATGGCTTCAAGCTGCTGCCAGGTCCAATCTCCCCTATGCTAGGTTGGCCTCTTGGCTGCTTCGGTCCGATCTGTATGTTAAGTTCTATAGATATTCGATGAAATGCCAAAGACAGTATCGAACTGCTGTTATTCGCTATCATGTTGCTGAGCCTAGTTTCATGATGCATATAGCTTCCTCCTAGGATGCTCTATCCTAGGACAGATGCTATGCCCTATCAAGTTGCCATGCTCAATTATATTGCTATGCTAGACTTCTAAGTATGCTAGGTCATGACCTCTTTCCATACTATGCCATGTTGTTCCTGCTTGACAGTTAGACTATTGTTGCAAATATGCTTATCTTGATGAGTTGTTGAGCATCTGATTCATGGCCGTCTGCTCTATTTTTCCATGGCTACGTGGATTGACCTTGAGTTGCTTCCGTGGTGGATTCTTATGTTTAGCTACCTCTAGTTAGTTCTCAATGCGTGGTTTTCCGTTATCTTGATGAATTGACTATTTGCTGCCATGGCCAGTTAGCCCTACTTTCCTTAAGTTTTTGATTCTGATCGTTTGACGAGCGATTGAGTAGAGTTTTGTTATTGATTGCTCAATGAGCCGTTTCATTGATTCTTTGTCGTCGAGTGGTATATGAGTTTGGTAGTATCGCAGTATCAGTTGACTAATTGAGCTGATGATTATTCAAATACTTTATTATGTCTATTTGCTTTCCAATGCTTATATTAGTTGAATAATATTTCAAGTATGCTTATTAATACCATGTAAGCCTAGGGCCGGCGGTGTGCCCGTTTTTAATTATTTTGTTGAAATGCTTATATTGTGCGGGCCAGTGGTGTCCTGTTAATTGATTAGCTGGGGGTGTGCCTATTGTACAATTTCTGTCTGACGGCGGTGCATGTCGTCGTAATGTCGGAATTTGAATTGAACGTGATGAAATAGCTTAGCTCTCTTTTATATCTTATATGCTAAATTGGACATGCTTGATGAGATGCCATTTAGAGACACATAGGCCTAGTTGTTTGAATAGGCTCATGCATGATGATTGCATTAGAGGCATTCAGGCTAGGTAGTAGGCGATGGGTTCGATCGCCGATCCGGGGTTCTCGGGTAGCCCGGATCTAGCCCTAGGACCGGGGTTTGGGTAGTCGAGGATTAGGATGTGATTGTCATCAATGATTATGTTGGATATCATTTGAGGTTATTGCTATAGTTGACTATGGATTATGTTACGAGCGGTCTACTCGTGATCCTCTCGTAATGGGTCTCTACTGCTCCAATTGATCAGAATCGGCCTGATCGGACTTGATTTGAGCCCAATGGGCTGATTTGGCTAGCTAGATCGGATCTGGCTTGAGCCTGATTGGATGAGACTTGACTGGGTCAAGTCTGAGTTGATCTGGATCAAGCTGACCAAGTGGATTGGGCTGGACCCGGATTAAGTGGCTGAGCCAATTTGGCCAAAGCTGCCTAGGAAGATCCAACGGCTGAGGAGTCGCCGGAGTGGATCGCCGGCGTAGGGGCGGCGGCGGCGGCGGTCGGGGTAGTGGCAAGAAGGGTCGCGGGGTGATGGGGAAGAGATCCAACGGCTCGGATCTGGAATATGGTGGCGGATCGGCCGGATCTGGGGAAGACGGCGGAAGGGGTTTGGGTTCACCGGCGTCGGGGACGACGGGCTCGTCGGGAAGGGTCGTGGATGGTCGGAAGAGGGTCGTGGAGAGACGGGGAAGGTTTTAGGATGGTTTAGGGGTGATATCGGGGACGGACGCGGTTGATGGCGGGGAGGACGAAGGTCGGGTTGCCGGGGGAAGATGTCGGAGACGACGACGGAGGAAGTGAAGGTTCTGGCCGAGGTCGTGGGGCTTGGGGGAAGAGGACGGTGGCCTTGGTTGGCGACGGGGGCGGCCGGAGAGGGTACGGAAGAGACCGGCGGTGAATCTTGTCTAGGGCACGGGAGAGAAGTGGAGAAGATGATGCTGAGGTGGCAGGTGACGGGGAGAGAGAGTGCTGACGTGGAGGAGAGAGAAACAGCGTGGAGAGAGAAACACTGGTGGAGGCGGTGCCGGCTGCGAAGAAGATGACCGACGGGGAAGAAGATGGATCTATAGTAGATATCGGGTGGAAGCTACATTATCTCTACTCCTATGATATTCTACTCCTATGATAATTTATCAACTACTCTTAATCATTCATCTCATGCATTACCTAATACAAACTACTAAGGTCCTTTTATAGAGACCTGATAGAGTCCTAATCCAACTAGAAAACCCCATTGCTTAATTAGCAAGTAATAAGGTTTCTGACTCAACTCAACTTACTAACTCAAATATCAAGTAGGACTCAATTAAATATAAAAGACTAGGGAAGTCTAAGTCAAACTAGGAAAGAGGCTGAACCAGTTTGGTTCCTCTTATGGGTTCGGATCCAGTTGGTCGAGTCGGATCGACTCGTATCATGGTCTAGTCGGATCGATTATATATTTATATTTGAGGTGTAGAGGTCGTGTCGGTCTCCAAGGCCTAGTGCTAAGGATGGTTGTCGATGCGTTCCCTGACATGTGTGTCCCCGCGAGAGATGGTATGACTGGGCAGGGTGGTACCTGGACAGGAGCCCGCAATCTTTGTTTCCTCTCGTTTATTCTTGGGTAAGGGTGATCCCGCATGGTACCGTTCCCCTGTTGGTGCTTAGGGTGATCTTGGCAATATGTTCAAGAGAGAGGTTCATGACGGGAGCCCTTGGGACATCGATAGGGTTATGGAACCCTTGGCATTCCTTTGACTTAGGCGGAGAACGACACAGTTGCAGTTTTCCCTTCCTTTCTGTGCGACGTAGAGTAGAATCCTACTGGGCATTGTTGCTCACCCTACCTGGGCTGCATCGGCGATGCAGGTCGATGCAGTTTCTTCTTTCAGGTGTTCCTTTAGAAGATGGCGCGGCATTTCGAGGTGATCGAGGACTTGGAGCGTCGAGGAGTTCTTCTACATATAATTTACAGTTTTAATCAATGATGTATAAATTGATGTATTCGAGAACATGATTGTATGATCTTTAATTCAATTGTATTGGAGAAATGTTGTAACCTTCTTTAATGTAGACATTTGAGGAATGTAATAATTAATCTTTTGTCCTAATTGTAATTTGGAAAATTATCAAATGTACAGGTTTCCTGTGTTATAATTATAAAGGGAATTCTGTCAAAATTTTTATAAAGTTGAGGATTAAATTGTTTTAATTCATAGCAGTTATATACTTGTGCGCCAATTGATCATGTAAACAGGTATAGGTGGTTCACGTCTCGATTCGGATGGGTTTTCTAGGTCGGGGCGTGACAGTTTGGTATCAGAGCAGGCTGATCCCAGGGATAGGATTAGGCTTGCGGTTGAGATTTTGAGTGTGGAATGGGATAGTTCTAGGTCTAGAACATCCTTGCATGACTGTTTACGAATGCGTGTGATGTGCATTAGTTAGGTTGATTGATGTTGTGTTTTGGTTTTCGGTTGTGTCGTGACGTCTCAAGGGGAGGTGTGCACGCACACCGGTGCTGTTCGTTCCCTCGCCTGACAGTGTATCTCCCCCCATGCTGGAGATGAGCGATTAGGGAATAGGACGTGTGTCGCCTTTATACTCTTGGAATCCCGAGAGGTGGACCCGTTGTGGGCCAGAGGCGATGTTGGAGATCCTTCGACAGTAGAGGACTGATTGAAGGAGGTGTCCCGGATCCCGAATGTCTCAGACATCCTGGAGTATCGCTTGTTTGGGAAGCCGTTGTTTCCTTGTCTTCCCAGGAAGCGATGCGTAGTGGTGCTTGTCGGGGCCACTAGGGACACTGTTGGTTGTGTGTTGAGAACAGTTTGCGTACTGTTCTCTGGCCCCTACCTTTGGAAGGTGGTGTAGTTGGGAGTACCTTCCTCTGTTTCTGGTACTCGCACCGTGTGGCAGCACGCGGGTTGGTTGGATCACCTGGCTCGGTATGCTGGAGTGACAGTGGGGGACGCCCTGGACTGTACTCTGGATACTGAGACAGATGACTTGAGGGTTGACACCGGACTGCTGGTCGGTGGTCGTAGTGAGTTTCGGGGTTGTCCCGGGTTTAGTGAGATGGCTGGGTGGCCGTTGGCAGAGTACAGTGGTTTCGGCAACAGCGTCGTGCCAGTTTCTTGAGAGGTAACCTGGACCGCCAGACTGAGAGGGAACCTGCAGGGTGCTCGAGTGCTAGCCATCGGGAGCCTTTTCGCCGACGGTGCTGGTTGCGAGGGGCGCGAGACGCTTACCGCAAAGCAGTTGGATGTGACGCACGGCGTGGAGCAGAGCAGTGGGTTGACACCTCAGCTGGGGCAGGTACCTGTGGCAGACGCGGGAATTCAGATTCTAGATAGAGCCTTGCCGGAGACGAGGTAGCGACCGGTTTTACGAGAGTTTCGCGCACTTCTGGGCAGAGAGCAGCTTCAACAGCAACCCATTTCAGAGCCGTCTTCTTCCAGATTTTAGCTTGCAGCTTCAGCTTTCAGCTTTTGGAGTGTCTTGCGGCTCGTGGTTTCCTTGTGGCGTTGGGTGTTTCCCCTGGTGACTCGTCCCCGTGCAGCCGTGTTGCTCTTGTTAGCACCGAGCATCAAATTGCGGATATTCTAACCAAACCCTTGAGTGAAGACAGATTTTTATATCTACTAAGGGAGCTTCTTGGGATGTCTAATGGATGTCCAAAATAAAGGAGCTACAAGGAAAATGTATGGTCACCTCTTTATCTGCTTTTTATACAACATCCTACTTGAGTGCTAAATTTTGGTAAATTGAGTGATTTTCATGATGTATGAGTTGTTTTTAGCTCATAATATTTAGTTACACGTGTATGTAAAGTTTTGTGATGTTTTGATTTAAAAATGATTTTAAATTGAATTTCAAAATTCACTTTCTGGAACTGACGGTCGATCCAGACTTCCTGACGGTAAACCGTGCGTACATTCGCACTGGACGGTTGACCGCCAACTCCTTGGATCGACTGTGGGCTTTCATTTTTACACCTATCGTGTGCCACGATCGACCGCCAACTTCCTCGGATCAACCGTGAGACTTTAATATTACACATATTGTTCACGACGGTCGACCGCCAACTTCTTAGGGTCGATCGCCATGGATTGTGTGACAATAAGTGAGGGCTTTTCAGTCATTTTCACTTAATCTCCCCTTATAACCCCCCGATCAAAGCTTCATTGGTTCGACCGTGCCCTAGCCCCTCTCCAACGTCCGCCATCTTCATTGGTTTGACTGTGCCCTAGCCCTCTCCATCGACCGTGCTCCCTGGTTCGACCGTGCCCTAGCTCTCCTTCGTCCACCACACCTCAGGATCGACCTCTCCTTTCCCCTCTCCTCTCAAAACCATAACTGATCAGCCTCGCACCAAGAACACCGGTCCTCCACCTCCGGCGCCGACTGCTCCGACGCAAGGTAAGAAGAAGAGGCAGGCAGTGGCAAAGAGAAGGTTGATGAAGAAAGCCAAAGGTTCACTTGGACAGTCCTCATCCATTCCTTCTTCTACTCCTTCCTTCGATGACTATTTCTTCCTACTAGACAAAGATAGGTATGACTCTTGGCCAGAATTTAAGGATAAATTTGTGGTTTCGGGTAGAGTTCTTCAGTTGCCCATAAGAAAAGAATATGCAGTTGAAATTTTTTTCACTAATATTGGTTGGAAGAAATTCTTAGATTTGCCCCAATTTATGTATCCCGAAATGGTTCGATATTTTTATTGCAATATGACTGAAGATATTGATGATGAAGGATATGTGGCCATTATTAGTAGCTATGGAAATGAAATCAAGATTACTGTAGAATGGCTAAATGAGATGCTAAGTGCACCAAATCGAGGAGAGTGTGCATATTTTACTGCATATGAGGATTTCAAAAGAATTGATCAGGATAATCAAGGGAGAAGGGCAATTCTTAGACCTGATCTAGTTGATAAAAATCCTATAGAATTAAATAGCCTACACCAAAGCTATAGGGAGCTTGCCCACTTTCTAGGAACAAATATTTTCCTAAGCTTGGCCATCATGATCACTTGAAGCCCCTTCATGCCTATGTTCTTTCTTGCATGGTTAGGAAGAAGCCTCTAAACCTAGGTTATCTCATTATCAAGGAGATGCTTAACCTTAAGGCTAGACAATCACTACCTTTTGGAGGCCTTCTAACAAATATTTTCCAAGCCCTTACCCTTCACCTAGCTGTTGATGACAGAAAACCCCTCTCTCAACCCTTCAATAAATCCACCTACAAAAGGATGAATTCCGCCAAGCGAGCCTTAGGCCTAAGTGTTCCTGATGTTAGTAGTGATGAGGAGGAAGGCGAACAACAAGAAGAGCATGATGAGGGAAACTTAGGGGGAGAGCCTAGACTTCAAGGACATCAAGGTGAATCTTCCCAAAGCCGAGCTCGTCGCACCACATCTCAAAGGCATGATGATCTTGAAGCAAGATTGGAAAGAATGGAAGTGAATCAAGGTGACATCAAGACTTCCCAAGCATAGATCACGACGGATCAAGCAAAGATGTCCAAGCAACTTGAAGACATTTTTACCTACATCAAAACTGAATTTCCACCTTCCACACCTTCAGTTGATTGATCCTAAATCCCCATCCATGTTATTTATTTTCGATGATGCCAAAGGGGGAGAAAAAGTTTTGATGAATGTTGAAAATAATTTCCCTACATTTCATATTTTTCTACTCGTGTATTTTGGAAAAAACCTTGTCTTTGAAATACACTTGTAATCCAAAGTTTTCCGAAATGTTTTTGAATGGAAGTATTGTAATGCAAGTGTTGAAATCTTTTGAATGAATAATGATAATTTCTTGATTATGATACGATGTTGGATAGTGTTAAGTTGTATTAATACAAATTTTTGAACTCCAATATCTATATGAACTATTCCATGACAATCAATATTCACCTTCTTAATAGAAGTGAACATGCTATAATCTAAGTTAACTTGTCATTATATCTCAAAATTAACTTTTCTTATCCTCTTAGTGATATATGACTTGTGTGCATCTTAAGAATTCACGTTAGAACACATTCCTTGAAAGAAATGGATGTATAGATTAAGGGGGAGCCAAAATATTTTATCATCACATTTAAAAGGGTTGTCATCATAAAAAAAGGGGGAGATTGTTGATCCTAACCTTGTTTTGATGACGCCAACATACTTTAAATGATAAAATATATGTTTAATATTTATTATCCCTTTAATTCAAAGTCTCAAATTCAATATTTAATGAGTTTATGTACTGACGGTCGATGCATGGATTGACTGTGGGAATGCGACGGTCGATCCATGGATCGACCGCGGACAATGCACCATACTTGACAAAATGAAATGTTGGCTCGTGGTCGATCGTTGCATCGACCCCGCGAAGCCATTTTCTTGACAGAGCCTGACGGTCGATGCGATGGTCGATGGACCGGTCGACCGTGAGGTTTGGACCTTGTGTTTTTAAATGTTGTAGGCGCATGGACGATCCGATGGTCGACCGTGGAGGATGTTGGTGAAAAGTGAAGAAGCGACGGTCGATCGGAGCATCGAACCTGGGAAGCATCTTTCACAACAGAGCCTGACGGACGATGCGACGGTCGATGGGTGGATCGACCGTGGGTCGTAAAGGCTGAGATTTTGCACATGACGGTCAATGTCAAGGACGATGCATGGATCGACCGTTAGCAACGCGCAGAGTAAAAAACTAGCCATTGGAGAGTTGCAGAGAGCCGTTGGAGGTCATCTTTGAGCTGGTTGAAGGCTAGATATAAGTAGTTCTTTGTTGTAAACTTGCCACAACTATTATTCATATTATTGAGATCATCTGAGCAAGTCTTAGCAAGAGTTACTACTACTTATTCTCTTTTGAGCTACAACCTTTGTAAATCTTCTTCGAATGTGAAAAAGTACTTTGAGAGTTATCCAATAGCAGTTAGCTTTGATTGTAAGGTCACCAAGCAACGGGAAGCTTGGAGAAAAAGCTTTGTGAAAGATTTGCAAGTAGTGGAACCTCAAGGAGAGTGATACGAGTCGATCTAACTCGACCAACTGGACCCGAACCCAGAAGAGGAACCAAATTGGTTCAGCCTCTTTCCTAGTTTGACTTGGACTTCCCTAGTTCGAACTAGAGTATTTGATTAGGATTTATCATTAGTCTTTTATATTTAATTGAGTCCTATTTGATATTTGATTGTTATGAATTAATTAAGAGTCCATTTGAGTTAGGAAGTTGAGTTGAGTCAGAAAGCCTTATTACTTGCTAATTAAGCAAGGGGGTTTTTAGTTGGATTAGGACTCTGTCAAGGTCTCTATAAAAGGACCTTAGTAGTTTGTATTAGGTTAGGCATTAGATGAATGAAGAGAATTATGAATTATTAGGAGTAGTTGATAAATTATCATAGGAGTAGAGATAATATAGCTTCCACCAGATATCCACCATAGATCCACCTTCTTCCCCGTCGGTCATCTTCTCCGTAGCCAGCATCACCTCCACCGGAATTTCTCTCTCTCTCCCGTGTCGCTCCCCGACCCGCAGAGCGCACCCGGGCCGGGGACGCGAGGGGGAAAAACCTACAACTACAGCCTCAACTGGCGGAAACGGTTGAGACTACGGCCAGCTGGCGGAAACAGCTGCCAACAGGCACAAGCGGAAGCAAGCTACTACAACATCTATTAACAACTATTACAAAACGGTAATAATAGCGTTAAACAGAGTTTAGTACAACAAGCTACAAGGATCAACAATCCCCAAAAAGAAACTACAACACCCACCGGGGTCTCCGCGAAGGCGCAAACAAAACCATCCTGACCCTCAGACATGGTCAGGATCCGGCGCACTGCCACGAGACGGCCGCGGGGGCAACACGGGAACAGAGTGGCCACCTGCACCTGCAACAAACACAGTCCAGGTAGGCATGAGCAACAGCTCAGCAGGGTCCTACTCTACCACCCTCGCTAAGAAGGCAAAAACCCAACGAACCAACCCTGAGGCCAAGTACTGAGGCTTGCCAAGGACCCCATAAATCCCGTCACTAACCCGAAGGATTCCTGTCCCAAGTACGCCCCTCCGACAACCACTGCTCAGGGGTGGGCAACTCCGACAATCCCTGACACAGGGTGGACATGACGCTATTGGTAGGACACCCTTCCCCAAGCGGGATCTCCACACTTGGCGGAACGACCGAGGTTAGGACTACCATCTCTCAGTACTCCAAGCCACAGAGCCAACAGGACCCCTAATTCCTGACCAAAGACTAGGCGTAGCCAGGGAGTCCATCGATCCCATCGATGTTTCCCTCCCCAAGGTTCCTGTCCAACGTACGTCCCTCCGATAGCCACTGCTCGAGGACTGGGCTACCTCCGACGGTCCTTGACACAGGGTGGGCCGGACGATACCTGTAGGACACCCTTGCCCATGCTGGCCACCAGCATGGGGACACAAGTCGGGTAACGGCATCCACCACTTAGCCTTTGATCACCGAAGTCCACGGGTCAACCCCACCCAGTCTAACCTAGCATGTCTAATGCACAGGAAGCAAGGCAGGATATGAATAGGGAAAGCAGTAACAAACAGCATAACAAGGGCACACCTTCGGCCCACTATACTAAACACTCCCGAGGGTCATGACTCCCTCGGTTCACCACGAAGCAGTAAGGGCACACCGTCAGCCCATTTATTCTACTCACCCTGAGAGACATCACCCTCTCGGTTCGACCACAAAGCTATAACATTCAAGCATGATTCATTACAGGATCAACCCCGAGGGTAAAAACCGTAAAAACCACATACATGCGAAGCCCCGCGGGCAAAACTCTTGAAAAACCCTCTCTGCTGCTGAAGGATCGATCCTCACCAAGGGAAGGATCGATCATCCAAGCAACAGTGACCTTCCCTCGCTGACAAGCCAAAGAAGATCGATCACTCCTCCCAGGAGGATCGATCATTCTCGGGACGAAGGGTAACCATGCTTACCCAGGCCCCATGATCGATCTCCTCCCATAAGAAGATCGATCATGTGCTGGGCGCAGCAAGCCCACACCAGAGGACCAATCCTTCCTCCCAGAAGGATCGATCACCCAAAGATGGGTTCCGGCGTGCTTCCGGCCGGAGAACCGTCGGAAAACACAACCAAACCTCACCAAACTTGGTGGGTTGGTAGATCTGAGAACCACGAGGCTACTCAAGGCCTCAAAACGGGGAAACCACAACTCCACAAGGAGATTAATCGAAAACAAAACCCGGATTTAAAACCCTCAAACCGCCGGAGCTTAGAGTGAGATCCCTACCTCCTCAGAGCAGCTTCGATCCACGAAGCCTAGCCAGGGATCTTCCTCGCCTCGCCACGAACCCAACGAGCCTTCAGGCTCCAGGAGAGGTGGCCGGAGGAGGAAGAACGGAGGAGAGAAAGGGGCGGTCGGAACAGGGGAAGAAGCAGAGCATTCGCGGGAAAGAAGAAGAAGAGGGGAAGAAAGGAGGGGGAGGGGAAGGGGGAAAGGCCGGGGAAAGCCGGAGAAACCGCGGGAAAGGCAAAGGAGGGGAGCAAAAGTCTCCCCTCCCCTGACAGGGGAAGCGACGGCCACCGCGGTGGCCGTCCTTCGAAAGCCACCGACAAAGACTTCCAGGCACAGGCAGGATCAATCATCCTTGCATGCGGGATCGATCATGCTAGCCACAGGATCGATCTCCACCCCTAGGTGATCGATCTTCTGAGCCCTGAAAGACAAACTTGGGCTGGGACACAGGCCCAAGTCCAGAACCCCCAACCTCGGGTCCACCTAACCTTTCTAACAACCACAAGCACCAAACAAGGTCTGTGTGTGCACACCCCGTGTGAAACGACCGCCAAGGCGCAATTTCCCAAATTGCCCTTGGGTCAAAAACAAGCCAAAGGAAAAAGAGGGGCAGGTCCTCACATCCCGTCACTTTCTCTCTCCTCCACGTCAGCGCCACGTCACCACTCTCTCTCCTCGTCACCTACCACGTCAGCATCTCCTTCCTCCCCTCTATTCTCTCCCGTACCCTAAGCTACCGCCGACCACTTCCCTCTACCTCTCCAGCCGCCCCGCTGCCATCCAAGACCGCCAACGTCTACCCCTACCTCCCACGACTTCGGCCATCCCTTTCCCGTCGTCTTCCACCCTCTCCGGCGTCTTCCCCGTCAACCCCAACCCGATATCCACTACCGTCTTCCACGACCCGGATCGCCATTAACCTTCCAAATCCCTCCTAAGTTCCCGGCCGGCCTCCCTAAATCGATCCCAACCTTCCTAAGCCCCTCCCGAAGCCTTCCCGTCGTTCCCGACGCCGCCCGACCCAACCTTCACCGCCGTCTCCCCCAGATCCGGTCAATCCGGCATCCCTCCGGGCGATCCACTCCGGTGGATCTGTTTCCCATCAACTCTCGAACCTTCCTACCAAGACCGCCATCGCCGCCGCCCCTACGCCGGCAATCCACTCCGGCGACCCTCAGCCTTCAGATCCAGTCCGGTTCAGCCAGCTTGAATCAGACTCAGCCCAACCAACCAATCCAGCCACATCCAACCAATTGAACCTGGTCAACCTGATCCAGATCAATTCAGACTTGACCCAGTCAAGTCCCATCCAATCAGGCTCAGCCAGATCCGATCCGGCTCAAGCCAGATCCGATCCAGTTAGTCAAATCAGCCAATTGGACTCAAATCAATTCCGATCAGGCCGATTCTGATCGATTGGAGCAGTAGAGACTCGATACGAGAGGATTACGAGTAGACCGCTCGTACCAACTTGGTATCAGAGCTCCATTCCACCGACTGTGTGGTTCAGAACCTTCTGGAAACTTCTGCACCATGTACGGAGTACCCCATGAGAGTTGGGAGTAGCATTTCAAGATTCTGTAGGCCCAGGTGAACCAGTTGGTTAGTCTTAACAGAATGTGGGAGCAGATTACCAGTAGATGGTCAACTGTGACTCAAACAAGTCCCATAGGGATTCAGGTTTTGAGTCAGACCCCTACCCTAGCTGCAACCCAAATTACGGAACCTGACCCCGAGCCAACTCGGATTAGGACTCCGGCTGCAACTCCTACTACAACTCCGAGAGCAACTCCCATTGTAACTCCGAGTTTAACTCCGCCAGATCTGGGTGAACACCTTTTAGAACCTTCCCATGATTTTCCTGGAATTTTACCTAATTTTTCAGATTTTTCCCGGGATTTTCTCTCTCCTCCCGGATTGGCTCGAGCCGCGGCTCATCTCCTTCCCCGCGCATGGCTCGATCCGAGCCGACCCTTCATCGCTCGATCCGAGCCGACCCTTCATCGTCCCGGCTCAACACCAGAGCCCGTCGGCTCGTTCCCGAGCCGCCACCCGAAGGCCGCCGTCCGACGTCTTCCTCCCCACCCATCCAGCGAGGAAGCACCGGCATCCCTCACCGAAGCCGCCGTGGCCAACAACGACCACGATTGAGGCCCGGATCGCCGACGTCCAATTCCGACAAACTCCCTTGTTCCGGCCTCGTCCATTCCGCCACTTCCAGAGGATGATCTCACGATCAAACCTCACTAGAAAGGTCCCAAGACCATCCCATACCTTTTCCCGACGAGCTCAAGCACCGTCGCGGACTACAACACCGGCGATCACCGGCAACGAACTCCACCGCGCCGCCACCTTCAGATCCGGCGTGTTCGAAGCCCCATCCAGCGATCAAACCGTACGGATGGAATCCCCAAGTCCCTGCGAAGCTTCCTGTGCCGTTGCCACACTCCAGCGACCTCGTTTCGCCATTGATCCAGCTCCGGCAGCTTCTCAGCCGTCCGATCAAGACTGCAACTTGATCCAGTCGTTTCATCAACCTGATCTTCGATCCAGTGCTTCCGATCTTCGATTTGAACCTGATCAAAGAGTCCCAAGCAATCAAGACCATCCAGATCATGTTCGAGTGATCACGATGCATCCTCAGCCGTTGATCAAGCATCCGAAGGTTGATATGAGCTATGAAAGGAGCTACCCTCCTTATTCAGATGCCATATTCAATCTGATCAGATCTGACTATGATGGTACCACCGGTTTGACTCAACTGACCCAAGTCCAGATTGACACCGGTCGACCCAACCATGTCAGACAGGTTTGGACCAGAGTACGACTCAGCACAGCTGAAGATTCAACTTGGTTCAACCAACTTCTAGCCCAGACTAGTGCAGCAGAAGCGTGGTCCAACCATCTTCACTTCAGATTGGACCAAAGTCAGCTTGACCCAGATTCAAGCCAAGTCACTGCACAGTTGATCAGACCATGGAGATCAGATCCCATCCTATGGTCATGGGCAACTTTACTGATGGCACATGATGAGGATGATCCAGGAGAGCCATTCAAGATCTTATTCTTGGAGCTACCTGAGCCGTCAGATCGACCTCCAGATGCTCCTTCAGCACTACCCCTGCTACCCCTGGACCAGTCATGGGATCGACCTGGTTTCTCTCCACCGAGTCCAGAGCTACAGAAGAAAGTTGATTCGGTCTAGCCACATAGAGCCATCCTACCTGACTTAACTCTGGCCTTGAGGACAAGGCCAATTCTGAAGGAAGGGGGGATGATACGAGTCGATCCGACTCGACCAACTGGACCCGAACCCAGAAGAGGAACCAAATTGGTTCAGCCTCTTTCCTAATTTGATTTGGACTTCCCTAGTTCAAACTAGAGTATTCGATTAGGATTTATCATTAGTCTTTTATATTTAATTGAGTCCTATTTGATATTTGATTGTTATGAATTAATTAAGAGTCCATTTGAGTTAGGAAGTTGAGTTGAGTCAGAAAGCCTTATTACTTGTTAATTAAGCAAGGGGGTTTTTAGTTGGATTAGGACTCTGTCAAGGTCTCTATAAATGGACCTTAGTAGTTTGTATTAGGTTAGGCATGAGATGAATGAAGAGAATTATGAATTATTAGGAGTAGTTGATAAATTATCATAGGAGTAGAGATAATATAGCTTCCACCAGATATCTACCATAGATCCACCTTCTTCCCCGTCCGTCATCTTCTCCGCAGCCCGCATCACCTCCACCGGAATTTCTCTCTCTCCCGTCACTTTCTCTCTCCTACACGTCAGCGCCACGCCACCACTCTCTCTCCTCGTCACCTACCACGTCAGCATCTCCTTCCTCCCCTCTCTTCTCTCCCGTACCCTAAGCTACCGCCGACCACTTCCCTCTACCTCTCTAGCCGCCCCGCTGCCATCCAAGACTGCCAACGTCTACCCCTACCTCCCACAACTCCGGCCATCCCTTTCCCGCCGTCTTCCACCCTCTCCGGCGTCTTCCCCGTCAACCCCAACCCGATATCCACCGCCGTCTTCCACGACCCGGACCGCCATTAACCTCCCAAATCCCTCCTAAGTTCCCGGGCGGCCTCCCTAAATCGATCCCAACCTTCCTAAGCCCCTCCCGAAGCCTTCCCGTCGTTTCCGACGCCGCCCGACCCAACCTTCACCGCCGTCTCCCCCAGATCCGGTCAATCCGGCATCCCTCCGGGCGATCCACTCCGGTGGATCTGTTTTCCATCAACCCACGAACCTTCCTGCCAAGACCCCGACCGTCGCCGTCGCCCCTACGGCGGCAATCCACTCCGGCAACCCTCAGCCTTCAGATCCAGTCCGGTTCAGCCAGCTTGAATCAGACTCAGCCCAACCAACCAATCCAGCCACATCCAGCCAATTGAACCTGGTCAACCTGATCCAGATCAATTCAGACTTGACCCAGTCAAGTCCCATCCAATCAGGCTCAGCCAGATCCGATCCAGCTCAAGCCAGATCCGATCCAATTAGCCAAATCAGCAAATTGGACTCAAATCAAGTCCGATTAGGCCGATTCTGATCGATTGGAGCAGTAGAGACCCGATACGAGAGGATTACGAGTAGACCGCTCGTATCAGAGAGCCTTGAGAGAAGTGGACGTAGACCAAGAGTTGGGTCGAACCACTATAAAATCGGTGCCATCTCTCTAACCACTCTTTGATATAATTCTTGCATGCTGTTTTACTTTAGTTTCATTTCATCTACAAGCATTTAAGGTGTTAGTTCTCTCCTACCTGATTTTTCCATTAATCTAGTTTTTCGAAAAGAGTCCAATTCACCCCCCTCTTGGACCTTCAATACATGCATGTGTTTTATGATCTTAATTGACACATGTTTTAATTGCTTATGGACGATGGCTTCAATTGACTTGCTTCGTCATGACCTTTGGTCAATCATCGTCCTTTGCTTGCTTCATTGTTTGTCTTTGGCCGATGATTTGGTTTCTTGTTTTATGGACGATGCTC
>OY986975.1:11311554-11629700 GCA_963920575.1 Narthecium ossifragum | reverse complement strand
AGGGAGGAAGAAGAAAATCGTTAAGGAGGAGAGAGAGATAGAGATGATGAAGGGGTGAGCTGGAGAAAGAGAGAGATAGTGAGTGAGCTGGAGAGAGAGAAGATTGTTGAGAGGTGACAATATGATAGCAAAGACAAGTAGAATGATGATGCATTAAATACACAACACCTTTTTAAGAGAGAGAGTGTCAGAGATAGAGAGAGAAAACATAGAGAAGAGAGATGCGTAGTATGTTGCGTAGGTGGGAAAGAGGCCAAAAGCAATTTCAATGGAAAAAATCAGATTACTTAAATACTTCAAATATGTTTTGTATTTCCCTGTATAACATTTTAATCAAATTCCTTTCTCTCTTGCTTTCTGTCTTTCACTCACTCGCTCTCCCTCTAACCTCGACTTTCTCCAGCTGTCACTTTTCAAATTATACATTTTGTACTTCTCACATGGGCTGTCATTTTCAGAAGCGCATTCTCTCTCATTCGCTACCCCTCTCTCTCTTCTTCGTTCCCCTCTACCTCCCATCTTGCTGGTTGGTGGGAAAATGAAGAGACGAGATTCGTTGATGCAACATGTGGCGAAATCACAACATCGTTCGGGATTTGAACCGTAGGGGTCCCTGAACCGACCTCCTCCACTCCTCATCTCCAAACCCTGTTCCTTCTCTCCTTCCTCTTAATTCTCTCTACCCTTTTTCCTTCCCAGTGGCCTTCTCTGTTATTTTCGACGAAACCCCTCCCCAATGATACTTCTCTCCGGTGAAACTTCACTTCGGCTATCTTCTAGCGTCATACCTGCGATCGTCTCTGCGGCATTGCATCTCCGAGGCGACCTCCCTCATTCTATAAATCCTCCTATAGTCACAGGTATGACATTGAAAGCATTCGGACCATTGTTATTGAGGTAATGATATCTTATGTTTATTACACACAACAATGGAGACGAGACACCGATGGGAGAAGGACGATTCTGAATCCGAAACAAGCACAAGTTTTGAACAAGATAAATATCAGAAAGGGAAGTACAAGGCCGTTAAACAAGAAAGATGCAAAAATAATGGCCGTTGCCACTCGAAGGGGACCCATGAGCTTTACCATCAGTTGAACGATGAACACAAGGCTATCCTCGTTCACACACCCTTCTGCCTGATCTATAACTTCCCCGTGGTGCCCCAAGACTGTGAGACCAGGGGTACTGGGTGTCGGTATTCGCCTGGAGGGTGTGTGACCGAACCAGGTAATCGGGTAAGCAACCCCATGCATATATATAAGTATATTACTAACCCTTATAAGACACTACGCGTTTTAAAGTCGTGATGACAGTGATTCGTAAGAAAACTCCAAGGTTAAGCGTGCTTGCCTTGGAGCGGTCCCGGGATGGGTGATCCACTGGGAAGTTTTCCCATATTTCTACGGTGAGCCAAAAGCGGACAATATTGTGTCGGGTGGGGCCATCGGGTGGATCTGGATGGAGTCCGTAGGTCTGTTAGCCGGATTGTGCCAGCGAGGATGCTGGGCCTCTAAGGGGGTTGGGTTGTGAGACCTGGGGTACTAGGTGTTGGTATTCGCCTGGAGGACGTGTGACCGAACCAGGTAACAGGGTAAGCAACCCCACATATATATAAGTATATTACTAACCCTTATAAGACACAACGCGTTTTAAAGCCATGATGATAGTGATTCGTCAGAAAACTTCAAGGTTAAGCGTGCTTGCCTTGGAGCGGTCCCGGGATGGGTGACCCACTGGGAAGTTTTTCCAGATTTTTTGCGGTGAGCCAAAAGCGGAAAATATTGTGCCGGATGGGGCCCTCGAGTGGATCCTAGACGGAGCCCGCAGGCCCTGGGCGGCCCTGGACGACGGGGGCCGTTACAAAGACACTTCGATTCTCCATAAGTGCATTTACGGGTGGAGGGGCAACGACGTGTTCCACATTGGTCGGTGTAGATTGAGGCTCACCCCAGAGAGCACGTCCATGATTCTTGGATGCCAAGGGGTGGCGCTGCCATGGATCTCTTCAGCGTAGGCCTGACCGATACCCCAGCATTCTTGCAGAGGCACAAGATTCGTCCAGAATGCACAATAAAAGACTCGGACAGGGAGATGAAATCCCTTGCCTCGCTAGACCTCCCGGGGGACCCCGCCAACACTGTCCGGTTCTACCTCGCTTATCTATTCACTACCGTCTTCTTCTCGGGCACCGCCTACAAAATGCCCCCATCGACTGCTGTCATATCTCGACAACTTGGACGACCTCGGCACCTATGCATGGGGCAAAGCCGTGCATGACTTCATCCTCTCCTCCGTCAAGGCCACATTCCAACGGATGTGGGGCGATGTGTGAATGAGATGTACCTAAATGGCTGCACCTTGGTGCTCATTGTAAGGACCTCCACTTTCATTTTTTTTTGGATATCGATTCCCCCGTTCTTACTCTAATCTATAAATTGTTTCCGTTTTAATTCTCAGGTTTGGTTTTGCTAGCATATGTGGTGGAAGATACCCACTGAGTCCGGCGTGTTTCCCTGGGTCCGCAGATGGCTGGGGACAACCGCAAAGCGTCGAGTGGGGCTTGAAGAGGTTGTGAAGAAAATGCCCAGCACAGATGTAATGGATTTTTGCAACCACATTTAAGTTCCATTCGAAGGAATTCTTCTTTGTCAAAGACTTTGGTTTTTTTATACGAATTGCGTTGTTTGTGTGCAGTATTGGTTATAGATTTCTTAAGGATTCCTTACTTTTTCTTGAAGACATAATCTGACAAGTTCCGAATTATTTCATACGAACGCCTTTGTTTTTTGAGGTATTCTTGTTGATTGCAATGAAGTCCTTTTTTTCACATGAATTTCTTTGAGATTGTATATAATTTTTCTGCCCTTTCTCTAAGGATTCCTCTTCATTTGGTCGAGACACATAAAGTATTCCTATTGTGAATTTGTTTTAAAGGTTCATCCCTCTCTCGCGATCTCCGATTCTGACCGGGCTAGTATTTCTCTAGTGGAGACTCGAGTTGTGGTTGAGGACCCGCCCGACTTAGAGGAAGAAAAAATCTTCTCGGAGCCTGAGGCGGAATCGCTCGAAAATGTGAGAAGGGACAAGCAGTCGATGAAGAAGGCAAAGGCACCAAGCAGGTTGCTGTCTCCTTCCCTGTTGAACCACTACGTTCAACACGTCCTGTGCCAAGGTCAAGACTACCACCGGCCGTTCCAGAAATCGATGTACTGATGCAAAATGTGGTCCGAAGTATGACCCACGAGTTCCATGCCGGATACGAGGCAATGGAAGCAAGATCGTGAATGCACTACGATACAGTGCTTCGCAATCGGGACGTTATGGTCCATAATGAATTGAGTACTATAAGAAAAGATCAAGAAGATCGAAGAAAATATCAAGCAGATCTAAGAACAGTAACAAAAGATCTAAGAAAAGAGCAAGAAGATCTAAGAAAAGGGCAAGAAGACCTTAGGGCGTTTGTCATGAATATGAATGCCGGGGAGAGGGTGTTCGAGTCCGTGGCACCATTCACATTGACCTCAAGCCTCCCTGTAGGGAGAGATAGTCTGACAACGAAAGTTAGGCGTATCATGACGCGTAGGAGGACGCAGAAGCCTACTATTGATGCCACAAGAGGGCGCAATAGACTGTTGATACGGGCGGTCTATTCGCAATCCTCTCGTATCAGGTCTCTTGTGCTTGAATTGATCAGAATTGAGTATGATCGGGCTTGATTGGCTGAATCTGGCTAGCCTGGCTTGAGCTGGTTCAGATCTGGCTGAGCCTAATAGGAATAGGACTTGACTGGGTCAAGTCTGAGTTGATCTGGATCCGGTTGACCGGGTTCAATTGACTAGATGGGATCATGTTGACCAAGTCAACTGGTATGTCGAGGAAGATTCGATGGCTGAGGATCGCCAGAAGTGGATCGCCGGCGAGGAGATGTTTTCGGTGGTCGGAAATTTGGCGGAAGGGTCGCAGGTTGATGGGGAAGGGCTAGCTTGACGGGATCTGGTATGGCCGGCGGTGGGTTTAGAGGAGAGCGGCGTCGGGGACGACGGTGGAGGCTCGTGGATGGCTTAGGACGTCGGGAAGCTTCGGGAGACTGTGGAGTTGGGGACGTTAGGGAGATTGTCAGAGAAGACAATAGGCAGTGGGGACAGTAAAGGAAGGCTTGTGGAGTTGCAGGGGACCGCCTTGGTTGGTGACGGGGATTGTCGGAGAGGCTGGACAGATGTTGATCGGCGGTGAGGCTCAAGCACAAGAGAGAAGAGAGGATGGGGGAGATTGAAGCTTTAAGAGGGGGGGTTTATCTTAGGCTTTATACGATAAAATCAATTAAGAAAATCGAAATGGGAGGAGTCTAATTAAATCATATGCATGCTAAAGATAAGAGCAGATATTATATTTAAGCAAGGGATATGAGATGAGAGTTAGAGAGAGATTGCACCAGATTTATAGTGGTTCGACAAACCTTGCCTACATCCACTTCACTCAAGGTCCTCCTTGAGGTTCCACTACTTGCAAGACCTCTTACAAGTTGTCCACCAAGCTTCCGGGTGCTTGGCAACCTATCCACCAAGCTTACGGGTGCTTGGCAACCTTACAATCTCTCTAATATCTCCCTAGGATATTTCTCTCAAAGTCTACTTCACACTTGAAGTAGTTTTACAAAGGTTTAGCTCACTAATAAGAGATAGAAACTTGCTAGAATATTATTACAATAATCCCTTAGCTCCCTCTAAGTCCCAGCCAAGTTTACTACAACTTCCTTTTTATAGCTGAGCTTCAAAGCCCTCCAAATAACCTCCCAACGGCTAGTTTCTGCTCCTGCAACGGCTCTTTAACGGCTCTTTTCTGGGCTGGCGGTCGACCGTCACATCGTCTGTGACATCGTTTGCCAGGTTCTTCTTGAGCCACGGTCGATCCACACATCGTCCATCAAGCCTCACGGTCGACCGTCCCATCGACCGTGACATCGTCCGTCAGGCTCTGTTACGAAAACCGCTTCCCACGGTCGATGCACCGATCGACAGTCGCTCCTTTGATCCAAGTCACATAGGCCACTGTCGATCGGTCCATCGACCGTCACATCGACCGTCAGCCTATTTTCCCAAGAACATCTTCCGCCATATCCCATGCATCAACCGCCATATCCCACGGTCGATCCATGCATCGTCCGTCGCATCGACCGTCAGTACAAAAACACATTAAATATGATTTTAATGCTTTCTAAATTAAGGGCTAATAATATTAAACCAATGGTTTATCATCAAATATATATTGACATCATCAAAACAATATTAGGGCTAACAATGATGTTGAGGTGGCTGGTGACGAGGAGAGAGAGTGGTGATGTGGTGCTGACATGGCAGAGAGAGAAAGTGGCGTGGAGAGAGAGAAGATGAAAATGGAGTCGAGGGGAATACCGATAGGGCGGAAGCGGTGCTGGCTGCGGAGAAGGTGACTGACGGGGAAGAAGGTGGATCGATGGTGGATTTCTGGTGGAAACTATATTACTTCTACTCCTATTATATCCTACTTAACTACTCTACTTTTATTCATAAACTCACTTCATAATTCTCTTTCATACATCATACCTAGCTATTGAGGTCCTTTTATAGATGCCTCGACAAAGTCCTAATCGAAGTAGAAAACCCCCTTACTTAATTAGCAAGTAATAAGGCTTTCATACAAAAACTCAATTATCAACTAGATAAGAAGGAATAACAACTTCCTAACTCAACTAGGACTCTTAATTAATTCCTAATAAGCAAATAACCCACTAGGAAAGCAATAACAACTAGGACTCAATTAAATATAAAAGACTAATAATAAATCCTAATTAAATACTCTAGTTTGAAGTAGGGAAGTCCAAGCCAAACTAGAAAATAGGATAAACCCGTTTGGGTCCTCTTCTGGGTGCGGGTCTCTATAAAAGGACCTCTATAGTTTGTATTAGGTAACGGATGAATAATGATAAATTAAGTAGAGTTATTAGTAGAATAATCTTAGGAGTAGCTGTAACCCTAATTCCACCAACTCCACCAGCCACCTTCTCTTCCCTTCCCTACCGCCGGATCCTTTCTCCACCACCAGTCTTCGCCATCCGCTGCCATCCACGCCTCCGCCGTCCAACCCCAAGTCCCCGGCGTCCCTTTTGGCTGCTGTGCTCCCCTCCGCCACCTCATCACCGCTGCCACGTTGTCCAAGGCTTGGATCCCCCAAGCCTTGCCGACCAACCATAGAAGAAGCTGCGGGTAATCCTCTTCATCATCCGTCTCTCTTCTCCGGTTCGAGCCTTCCTTGTTGAATACCTAGAGTACTTCTCCTAAAACACTAAAGGTATCTCTCGACCTAGCCATAGATTTGGCTAAGGAGGAGCTGAGACCAAGCAAGAGACCCGGTACCCACGCTCACGAGAAAGCTCGGCGTATCAAAGCAGCACCAAGCATATGATGGGTCGTGCTGAGGGCGGAGCATCTGGGGGTTGATCTGACGGCTCAGGTAGCTCAAAGAGTCGTGCTCTCACTGTTTCTCTTGGATTATCATCATGTCCCATGAGTAGTGTTGCCCATGACCATAGGACGGGATCTAATTAGCTGTGCAGGGACTTGGCTTGTAACTGAGTCAAGTTGGCTTTGGTCCAGTCTAAAGTGAAGTCGGATGCGCCAAGCTTTCGCTGCACTATTATGGGCTTGAAGTTGTTCGAACCAAGTTGAGCGAAACCGGTGCTATCATTATAATCAAATTTGATAAGATTTAAGATAGCATCTGAATAAGGAGGGTAGCTCCTTTGATGGCTCATATTAACCTTCGAATGCTTGATCAATGGTTGTGGGTGGGTCATGATCACCCAGACTTGATTTGGATTGTCCTGATCGCTTGGGGCTCCATGATCAAGTTTAGATCGAAGAGCAGGCTGATCAGACGGCTGAGAAGCTGCCGGAGCTGGATCAACTGTGAAACGAGGTCGCCGGAGCGTGGCAACGGAACATGAAGCTTCACAGGTACCTGGAGGTTCCATCCGTACGGTTCGATCGTTGGATGGGGCTTCGGATGCTTCGGATCTGATGATGGCGACGCGGTGGAGGTCGTCGCCGATGATCGTCGGTCAACGAGGCTTCAACGGTGCTCGATCTTGTCGGGGAAAGGTACGGGAATGTCTTGGGACCTTTCTCGTGAGGATTGATCATGAGATTGTCCTCGGAGCATGGCAGAACGAAGGTGGCCAGAACAATGGGTTTCGCCAGAATTGGATCCCGGCGATCCGACCTTTGATCGGGGTCATGGTTGGCTACGGTGGCTTCGGGGAAGGTCGTCGATGCTTTCTCGGTGGATGGGTGAAGAGGACGGCGTCAGAGGGCGGCCTTGGGGTGGCAGCTCCGGGACGAGCCGTTGGAGCAGATGATGAGCCGGGACGAAGGATCTCACCTATCGCCAAATAATTGACAATATGCACATTCCAGGGCAGTCATGCAACTGAAAAGATCTGCTCATCAGGGAAATCATCCATGATAAATGGCTCATCGACAGCTACCTCCACCATCAATCTTGACAGGTGATCAGCAACTACATTCTCCACACCCTTATTATCTTTTATAGAGATATCAAATTCCTGTAAGATTAGAATCCAACGAATCAAGCGCGCTTTAGTGTCCTTCTTGGTGAGAAGGTATTTAAGCGCAGCATGATCAGTAAAAACAGTGATGGGAGAACCAATTAAATAAGCATGAAACTTGTCTAATGCAAAAACTATGGCTAACGGTTCTTTTTTAGTGGTAGAGTAGTTCATCTGTGCACTATTCCAGGTTTTGCTAGCGTAATGAACAACATGAGGTTTCTCATCTCTTCGCTGCCCTAAGACAGCTCCTATAGCAAAATCACTTGCATTTGAATCACATGAGTTCAAAAGGAAGTCTCCAATCAGGTGGTTGTACAATAGGTGAAGAAGTCAATTTACCAATCAAGGCTTGAAAAGCCTCTTGACATGCAACAGTCCACTCAAAAGGGGTATCCTTTATCAAAAGATTACACAAGGGATGAGCCATAGCAGAAAAGTTCTGAATAAATCTCCCGTAAAACCCAGCATGTCCTAAAATTGATCTAACGTCTTTAACAGTCTTAGGTACAGGAAGCTTTGAGATGAGATCGATTTTTGATCGATCTACCTCAATGCCTCTGGAAGAGACAATATGGCCCAACACAATGCCTGAGGGCACCATGAAGTGACACTTTTCCCAATTGAACACGAGGTGCAGAATTCTCTTCACACCTGACCAATACTCGTTTTAAGTTTTGCAAGCATGCATCAAAAGTATTACCAAACACAGTCAAATCATCCATATATACTTCCATCCATTCCTCTATCATATCAGCAAACATACTCATCATACAACGCTGGAATGTAGCTGGGGCATTACACAGTCCAAATGGCATCCTACGAAAAGCATAGGTACCAAAAGGGTATGTAAAAGTCATTTTTGCCTGATCTTCTAATGCAATCTCAATATGATAATATCCAGAATAACCGTCAAGAAAGCAATAAAAAGGATGTCCAGCTACTCTCTCTAAAATCTGGTCTAGAAAAGGTAATGGAAAGTGATCCTTGTGGGTGGCTGCATTCAGTTTCCTATAGTCTATACACATGCGCCATCCTGTCATCAATTTAGTAGGGACAAAGTCTCCATTTTCATTCTCAACAACGGTGACACCATATTTTTTAGGCACAACCTAAGTAGGGCTTACGCACTTGCTATCAGCAATGGGATAGATGATTCATGCATCTAACATTTCAATACTTCAGTTTTTACTACCTCCTTCATTGTAGGGTTCAACCTACGCTGAGGATGGCTACGAGGTACAGCCCCCTGTTCAAGATTAATCTTATGGGAACATATCAAGAGACCAATACCTTTCAGATCTGCTATACTCCAACCAATAGCTGATTTATGCTCATTTAAAACGCTAAGTAATTGCTCACCTTGTTATGCAGTTAATGCTGAAGAAATAATAACTGGGTATGTATCACCTGGACCAAGGTAGGCGTGCTTTAAACCTTGAGGTAGCAGCTTTAGGTCCAGCTTGGGCAGCTCTATTGCTGATGGCATTGGTGGCTGTCCTCTTTCTGGTAGTTCTTCAAACTTTGGATGCATGCCATGGACCTGCAAAAGAACAATGTTTCGAATTTTTGCACATACCATCAACATCAACATCAACATTTTCATCCAAATCTAATTCAAGAGAATTAATTTCAGTTGCAGCAAACTCCTCTTCAGTGAGCGAATCAATCTGGGGTGGAACCCAAATGCCGGATCCCGCACCGCGGGATCCGCGCGTTCACCGGATACACGGGATCCCGGCGGATCTCGTGTATCCAAACGGACCCCTGGTAACTCTGCTGGCATTTATCATCCTCATCAGGCTGCTTAGCAACATTAAAAACATTAATTTCTAAAGTCATATTCCCAAAAGTTAATTTCATGAAGCCATTCATGCAATTAATTATAGCATTAGTAGTAGCAAGAAACAGTCCACCTAAAATAATGGGAATCCTAGAATCAGCAGTTACTACAGCCTGAGTATCCAAGACTAAGAAATCAACATGATAATAAAATTTATCTATTTGAACAAGCACATCCTCTACTACTCCTCGTGGAGTCTTCGTGGATCTAACTGCCAGTTGCAGAACCACGGATGTCGACTTAATTTGTCCTAAACCAAGTTGCAAGTAAACAGAATATGGCATCAGATTAACACTTGCACCAAGATCTAATAAAGCTTGTCCTACTTCATGCTCTCCAATGAAACAAGAGGACAGCCAGGATCCTTATATTTCGGAGGAATCCTATGCTGAAGCAATACACTAACCTGCTCTGTTAAAAATACAGTTTTCTTAACATGATGTCGTCTCTTCATAGTGCATAAATATTTAATCACTTTAGCATATGTAGGAATGTGCTTAATAACATGCAAAAGAGGAAGGTTTAGGGCGAAGATGCTCCAAAATCTCATTCTTGGGCTCCATAGTCAATTTAGTGGATTTAAATGCCTGAGGGAAAGGGACACGTACCTTAAAGTCACATGGCATAGGGTCATCTGGATGATCGGCCTCTGCATGGTTCTCCTCAATTCGGTCCTCTTCTTCAATAACAATAGGAGGTTCGGTGGGCTCTTTTGAAGGGCTTTTTGTTGTTTTCCCGCTTCTTGTAGTTACAGCGTTCATCTCCTTCACATTATTTTGCTCAGCACTAAATACCTGAGTCTGTTGAGGTTGAGCTGGGAACTTCCCTCAATCATGCACACTCAAAGAGTTGATCAGCTTCGTGATCTGGCTCTTGATCTCTTGAACATCCTCCTTCCTTTCCTTGGTCTACACAATCATAGATCTCAGCTCCTGCAAACTATCAGAAAATATAGGCCTAGGAAAAACATATGCATTATAGGGAGGGTTAGAAAAAGGCTTATTAGGTGGCGGTTGATGATGCTCGTTGCTTTGTGGAGCGTTCGACTTCCAGCTGAAGTTCGGATGCTCTTGCCACCCTGGATTATACGTCTCTGAATAGGGAGTGTACGGCTTCCGGAATGCGCCCATGGCGTTGCAATGTTCACCGTACACACCTCTCATCTCAGAATAGGTGGGGCAATCATCATGTGAGGACATACCCCTTCGCTCCTAGGTCGACCGTCTGGTCGGGCCCGTGGCTCGTTGTGGACCGCAAGGGCAATTTGATAAATTGCACCTTGTTGGTTTGTTTCACACTCACGTGTGCACACACTGACCGTGTTTGTGTAAATGTTTGATTAGAACGGTTAGGTGGACCCGGGATCGAAGGATCATGGCTTGGGCTTGTGTTTTAGCCCAAGTCTAGCTTTCTGGGCAAAGGGCATCGATCTTCTCTTGCTAAGGAGATCGATCTTTTAGCGCCAAGTTAAGTCGGTTCGTCATGAAAGATCGATCTCTTTTAGAGAAGAGATCGATCTCTCATAGGTCGGTTCGTCCGTCTATAGAACGGACGAAACCCTCTTCTTTGATTCTTTTGCAAATCCGCACTCTTGAGCTAAGATCCGGCTGGATTTGAAGGAGTTTGAGGACGATCCAAGGCTTAACAGCTGGGATTGAAGCTATTCTAGTCTAGGTAAGGGATCCTACCTACTTGTTTTTTCGGATTTGTGAGGTTTGAGTTTGATTGTGATTTGTTTCGTTTAAATATGAATATACATGTTTGTTTTCAATGAAATCTTCGGTTTTGGACTCGTGGTCCTTCGCACTACCAAATCCCAAGGCTTTGTGGGATTTGGTGGAGTTTTTTGGCGGTATTTCTCGCCGGCGGTCTGCCGGTGAACCCATCCGGATCGATCTTTCTTGAGGAAAGATCGATCATTTGTAGCGCGTCATGTCCAGCCCGAGCGGGATCGATCCTTCTGTTGGAGAAGATCGATCTTTGCTTAGCTGGCATGGGCGGGGTCCGAGTCTTGAAGAAGATCGATCCTTCTGGTGGGGAAGATCGATCTCTTCCGGTTGACTGGGACGAGGCTTCACAAGTACTAAGAGGATCGATCTTCTCTTGGAGAGAGATCGATCTCTTGGTGGCTGAGAGGCGTTTCAATGGATTTGCCTGCGGGGCTTCGCGTATGCGGTTTTCTTTACTGCTTTATAAACTTGTACATAATCTTGAGCATGTTAGTCCCATAATAAGAGGTAGGGGTGAATAGGGGGAGTGACGACTCCCGGGATGTTTAGATAGCATGCTGTACTACTAATTTTCTTTGTCGGTGTTGCTTCCCGTAACATGCTGTCTTTTGGCGGACTAGTTGTAGTTGGTGGAGTTACCACTGTAGCAGTTCCTTAATCTGTTTTACTGTTCACCACCCCGGGCCGGCAAGGTGCCGAGCCCAGACCTTGTTTCTTTAATCGTCACATATGTTGCATGCTTATTTGCTTCCCTGCGTATGTGCATAGCATGCATTCTGGTTGTGCATTAGATGCATAAGAATAGGACACGGGCGATCTGTAGGTCGCCATCCCGAGGCTTGGAAGCTCGGATTTAGCCCTAGGACCGGGGTTGGGTAGCTTGGTCTAGGTTTGAAGGGTGGTGTTCAGTCGATTTCGATGATAGGCCTAGATGACTTGAACACCTGTTGATTGATGATTTTAGAGGTCATGTCGGCCTCGAGCCCTGCTGAGTTGTAGCCAGTATCCGGTGATCTACGACTCTTGAGTAGAGGGTGTGTGCCTACTCAGTAGGGCCATTTTCTGCCAGCAGTACTGGTTTCCTGCTTGTGAGTCTGCAGTGTCGGTTTCCTGCATTCAAGGACACTCGGTGGGGTTATGGGACCCCTGTGTACACCCATGCCTTGCTAGTGGGTGACACTGTTGCGTTTCCCTCTTCCTTCTGTGTGTCGTAGTGTAGTTTCCCTGCTGAGCTTAGTGCTCATTCTTACCCGGGCTGCGTTTTGCAGGTGCAGACGTTAGCTCCTCTTCGGTGGCCCATAGCAGGCAGTTGGTCGGCGGTGTGGCGACGCATGACAGAGTCTGAGGAGCGTTGATCTGTTTTTCCATAACCCTTTGTAAGGAATCATGTTAAGATTCCATATAAGTTGGCAAATTTTGTTGATTTAATATTTTAATTAGCTAGATTGGGTATATGGTTTTCATACAAGACTAATTCAAGCGAAATTGGATCAAGTGGGATCAAATTGGTTCAGGTCACATGAAGTTTGATTAAGTTAATAACAAAGCTTAATCACTGCAAATGATTGGAACTTGAGAGAAGGATGATCGGATGGCTGAAGTAGAATGCCCTAGCTGCTCATATGGAGAGGATTGCAGAATTTTGAGGGCGGTCAAATTAACGGAGAAGTGGGAGGCGGCCAAATTAACAGAGGAGAGGTATGTCCATGTAAGAGAGAAAAGAGAGAAAAGAGAGAGAAGAGGGAGAAGAATTGTGCGGAAGAATAGAGAAGAAACAGAGAGGAGAGAGAGCTGCTGTGGAGGAAAGAAGAGAAGAAAAGAAGAGAGAGACATTGACCGGTTGCGCGGAAGAGGAAAAGATAGAGAGGAGAGTAGAGAAGAGAGTGGTGTTGACCGGAGAGGAAAAGATAGAGAGGAGAGAAGAGAGTAGTGGGAGAAAAGAACAGGGAGGAGAGAGAGAGCCATGGAAGAGAAAAAGGAAGAGAGAGAAGAAGAGAGGTTGCGTGGAGGAGATCAATTGAAAACAAGAGTTGTGGACTGTGCTTCAAGGAGTCGAGCAAGAGCGAGGACGACGGTGTGTACGTGAGGAGTCAGTACAGTGAGTTTGGCTTTACTTGTGTAAATGGTACTCTTGATTTTTAGTGAATTGGTTTCGCCTGGTCTTGCAATGGACCCGTGGTTTTTTCCCGTGAGGGTTTTTCCATGTTAAAAATCGTGTCTTTCTTCTTGTGCATGATTGATTTATTTCATATATCTGCTTCTGTGAATTTCAGGTAATATGTGGGGTCTATTTAATTTCAATTGGTATCAGAGCGGTACTTTCTATAATTGCTAGACTTTAAGGCTAGAAGACAGAAAGTGATTCTAGCGACATATAGTACCTATGAATTTAACCCGAGAAGGAGGTTCTTCTGGTAGACCACCTTTTTTTGATGGCTTTAATTATGCCTATTGGAAAGCCCGTATGACTATCTTTCTAAAATCCCTTGATGATAAAGTTTGGATGTCTGTTGTGTCATGCTAGACTCACCCAACTATTACTATAGATGATGTGACTGGACCTAAACCTTTTACTTCCTGGGATAAGAAGGAATTAGAAGAGAGTCGATGGAATAATAAAGCAATGAATGCTATTCATAGTGCTTTGACAGTTGAAGCGTTTAGGAGAGTTTCCACCTGTACAGTTGCTAGGGATGCCTGACGCATACTTGAAGTTACCCATGAGGATACCTCTTCAGTTAAAATTGCTAAGCTTCAACGTCTTATTACTTCTTTTGTACTTCTGCGTATGGATGAGCATGAATCTTTTGATCAATTTTATGCTAAGTTGAGTGATATTGTTAATTCTTGTCATAATCTTGGTGAACCTATGTCAAAATCCAAAATTGTTAGGAAGATTTTGAGATCTCTACCTGAAAGATTTAGGCCTAAAGTTACTGCAATTGAGGAAAAAGTAGAGATATTGACAATACTGATGTTGATGATCTAGTTGGTGCATTGCAGACTTATGAAACTACTTTTGAGCGTCCAAGGAAACAGAAAAATCTCGCTTTAAAGGTTAATAGAGATTATGACAGTGATTCGAGTGGTTCTGAGGAGATGGCTTTGTTAACCAAGCGTCTTAAGGAGATTATGAGAAAGAAAAATCTAAAAACCTTAGTGCTAGATCAAGGCAAGAACAAGAGAGAATTTTCTAAAACCTCTACTGATAGAAAAACTGATGGAAAGTTTGAAAGGAAATCTTGTGCTAAGATAGTGATGTGTTATGAGTGTCATGGAATGGGGCACATTGCTAAGGATTGTCCTAGTAAAAATGATACTAGAAACAATGACAAAAGAGGTAAAGCATTGAAAGTGACTTGGGATAACACTGATTCTTCCCGACTCTAATGAGGATGAGTATGAGCACGATGATTCAAATAATTTTACTACTTTTCCTGCTATTATTAATAATGCTTATTGTTCTATTGATGATATTGATTCCGAATTTGATGATGATTTAGCTGGTAAAGATGTTGAGACTATTCGTACCCTATATAGAAAAGTCAATAATGCTTACAATGACTTTGATGACAAGTATGATGAGTTGAAGAAATCTAGATCTTAATTGAAAAGCATGATTAAAGTTTTTGAAAAAGAACGAGTAGTTATTGAATGTGAGTTGACTAAAGCTAAATTTGATAATGACTCTCTTCGTGTTGAACTTGAAAAATGTCAAAAAGACCTTCATGAGTCGGAAGTGGTAAAAACTGAACTTAGTATTCATATTAAGTCTCTTGAAGAAAAATGCAATGCTACTAATCTATCGGTTGAGAAGGTGAATGCAGGTTCTCAAAAGCTTGATGAAATCTTGAAAGCTCAAAGGATGACTACTGAAAAATTTGGTCTTGGTTATATTGGCTGGCACATCATCTTCCAACACTCAAGGTATTACCAAGTTTATTCCTGCCACTAGTCCTCAGGCTGATGCAGGTAAAATTTCAAAATCCCATTCTTCTACATGTCACTATTGTGGTAAATCTGGACACATTAGGCCCTTTTGCTATAGATTGTATGGATATCCTACAAGTAATAGGCCTCAATTTACTAGATACTACACCACTGTTGCACTATAGAGACAATATGCCCCTTCTAAACTTAATACTAAGACCATATGGGTTAGAAAATTGGATCTTAGAGCCCTTGTTGTTCATACTGCCTTGAAGACCCATGATACTAATATATGGTATCTTGACAGTGGTTGTTCAAGACGTATGAGTGGAAATAAAGCTCTTTTCACATCCATTGAAAAACATGGAAGTGGCATTGTTACATTTGGTGATGGCAAGTGTTCCACAATTCCTGTTAAAGGGACCGTTCATGTACCTGGCATGCATGACCTTTTAGATGTGCTTTACGTTGATGGTTTAAAAGCTAATCTTATAAGCATTTGTCAGATATGTGATTCTGGTTTGAAAGTTCTATTTACTAAAGATGAGTGTAGTATCTATAAGAATTTTGGAACTACTTTGATGAGTGGGAACATCTGATAATTGTTATGGCATCTATGCATCCTCTGGTCCAGTTTGCAATTCAGCTACTTTAAATAATTTTGATCTTTGGCATCATCATCTAGGACACATTAACATTCAGGATTTGTCAAAGTTGTCTAATAGTGAAATTGTTAGAGGAATACCTAAGTTAGGTTCTCCCCCACGGACTATGTAGACCTTGTCAGAAAGGTAAACAAATCAGAACTGCACATAAAAGGTGAATTCTTCTACTACCACACAGCCTTTAGAGCTCATACACATGGATTTGATGGGTCCTACACGTACTGAAAGCTTGGCAGGTAAGAAATATATTTTTGTTGCAGTTGATGATTTCTCTAGATTTACATGGGTAGATTTTATTAGAGAAAAATCTGACGCATTCTCTGTGTTTAAAAACTTATGTTTGAGGCTAAAGACAGAGAAAAGATCTGCTACTGCTGAAATCAAGAGGATTCGAACAATCCATAATAAAGAGTTTGAAAATTCTAAATTCTAACTTCACTGATTTTTGTGTTACTCAGGGCATCAAACAAGAGTTTTCAATGCCTCATACATCACAACAGAATGGAGTTGTGGAACGCAAAAATAGAGTACTGCAGGAAATGGCGCGGGTGATGATACATGGAAAGTCTCTCCCTTTGAGACTATGGGCCGAAGCAGTCAACACAGCCTGCTATATCTCAAATAGGGCCTACATCAGACATGGCACAAATAAGACTTCATATGAGCTGTGGTATGGTAAGAAACCCAATGTTAAATATTTCCGAGTTTTTGGGAGTAAATGTTACATCCTAAGGGATAGAGAGCAACTCGGTATGTTTGACTCCCGAAGCGATGAAGGAATATTTGTGGGTTACTCCTTGAATAGTTAGAGCCTATAGAGTCTTCAATTCTCGCACCTCTACTGTTATGGAGTTTATTAATGTAGTCATAGATGATCTAACTTCTCATGATTCTATGTCAGATGATATTGCAATAGAATCTTCTGCAGATATAGTTGTGATAGACTCCGAGCAGGAGCTTACTATCGGGGATACTATTGGTACCGAACACAATGAGGAGGAGCACCCAGTTGACTCATATGGACCTCTCTCCAGCCTTCTGCTAGAGTTAACCTCCATCATCTAGCTTCACAGGTTATTGGTGAGACTACTGACTCCATGCATACTAGACGTAAGACTGCAAGTGAGGTAAACTATGTGTGTTATACGTCTTTACTTGAGCCCAAAAATGTTAAGGAAGCTTTATCTGATGATTGTTGGGTGAATGCTATGCATGACGAACTTGAGCAATTTGTGCGTAATGATGTTTGGATGCTTGTGCCTAGACCTTCTAAAGTTAATATCATTGGCACTAAGTGGATTTTTAAAAATAAAACTAATGAACATGGTGTCATAGTCAGAAACAAGGCTAGGCTTGTAGCTCAAGGATATACTCAGGTTGAGGGTATTGATTTCGATGAGACTTTCACACCTGTTGCTAGACTTGAGTCAATTCGCATTTTGTTTGTTGTTGCATGCTATCTCAAGTTTAAATTGTTTCAGATGGATGTTAAAAGTGTCTTTTTGAATGGCTTTTTCAAAGAAGAAGTTTATAAACTGAAAAAAGCTTTATATGGATTGAAACAAGCTCCTAGATCTTGGTATGAAAGGCTTACTAAGTTTTTGCTTTAATCCGGATTTTCTCGAGGGGGAGTTGACAGGACTCTTTTTGTTGAGACTACTGCCAAAGATTTTATTGTTGCTCAAATCTATGTTAATGACATTGTGTTTGATTCTTCTTCTGATACTTTGGCTCATGAGTTTGCTGATCATATGAAAGATCAATTTGAAATGAGTATGATAGGTGAATTAAATTACTTTCTGGGTCTTCAAGTCAAACAATTTGATGGTGGGGTTTTTATTTCGCAATCAAAGTACGCTAAAGACCTAGTTAAGAAATTTGGTTTAGAATCTGCAAAACATGCTAGGACTCCCATGAGTACGTCTTCTAAAGTGTCATAGGAAAGCACTAGCACTGATATTGATCCAACCCTATATAGAAGCATGATTGGTAGCCTCTTATACTTAACTGCAAGTCGACCTGACATTGCTTTTAGTGTTGGTGTGTGTGCACGGTTTCAATCATGTCCCAAAGAGTCACATTTGCATGCTGTAAAGCATATTATCAAGTATGTGCATGGAACTGTTAATTTTGGGGTCTTGTTTTCTACTGACACTACTGCAGAGATTACTGGCTATTCTGATGCTGATTGGGCTAGATGTGCTGAAGACAGAAAAAGCACTACTGGGGACTGCTTTTATGTCGGTAATAATTTAGTTTCATGGCATAGTAAAAAGCAGAACTCTATTTCTCTATCAACTGCTGAATCCGAATATATTGCTGCTGGTAGTGCTTGTACTCAATTGCTATGGATGAAACAGATGCTTGTTGACTATGGTTTAAAACAGGATACTATGACTTTGTTTTGTGACAACATGAGTGCCATTAGTATCTCTAAGAATCCTGTTCAACATTCCCGGACCAAACACATTGACATACGACATCATTTTATTAGAGATTTGGTCGAATCTAATGTAATAGTTCTTAATCATATCTCTATCGAGAAACAACTTGCTGATCTTTTTACCAAACCTCTAAACGTTCGCCGGTTTGAAGACCTTAGGACGGCATTAGGGGTTTGCACTTATGAGTAATTTAATTTATTACTCTCATGTTGTGATCAACAAAACCACAATAAAAAGTGGTCAGACAAACTGCCAGAGCAGAAGGATTGTAGGTTAAACTGTACATGCTCAGGTTGAACCAGAAGAAGTAACCTATATGGTGGGGAAGCTCTTGAAGTCTAGTTTCTGGAGAATTTTACGGTTCGTGATTTTGAGTTTTCTAGAGAAAGTTACAACGTTTTTACTACCGATGACGCAGTGCAGAAAGTAAAACCGAATTCTGGACAAAACAATTCGAATTTGGCTTCAATTTAATTATGGATTGGCTAACAGGTGTCTAGAAGAGGCCGGAGGTCAGGGATATAGAAAGGGGACTAAAATCCAAATTCCGATTAAGATAAGAGAGCTAATAGACATCCTTCTCTCAGAGATCGATTTCGAAGCTGCAGTAATATTTATAAGAACTTAAAGAAACTAAGATGTTAAGTGGTACATGATTAGATAAAGCAGCAGAAACTACTGATCCATAGGGGTTCAAAACGCTTTAAACTCACAGATTAACAACATGATAGCACCCCCAACCGTCAGTTACACTACAAGAGTTGATACAAGACCTCACTCTCTCCTACAAATCCATGCAATTTACACAATCTACAGTCTTGAAACTTCGATCCATATGCAAGCACTGAGCTACAAACAACATCCTTGCACAAAAAAAATCCAATCTTCCTCGCATATATAAGATGAAGCCAAGGTGTTGGAATCGTAAGTTAAACTTCACCTCCTGAAATATATAATGAGAAATGGGATGAGCTAACCAGCCCAGTGAGTAAAAGAATGCTGAATTTGAATCTCACCATGTGCACCGCACATAACACTAATGAAACTAAACTGAATCAAAACAATAGCACACTTCACGATAAGTTTAACTAGATAGAATGTACTCACTCTTCGGTTAAACAGAATAACCCGTAATTATAAAACACACATAATCTGTACAAAATTCATTCCCATGATGAATCAAAACAGCTTTAAAGAAGCTGTGAGCAGAACAACTTAAGGAAGCTGTAAGGGACGTCTCCCCTCATTGTAACTGAACCAGATATTTAAGTCCCCTGATATAGGACTTCCAAGGGTAGCAAATTATGTCTTTAACATTTTAGGAAATCAAAACATATCCATAACATCTAAATCAACATTAAATGAATGGCAAGACTTGCAGAATTTTAAAAGATGCAGCCATATATATAACAAGAATCTTCTATAATGAATCAAAACAGAGAGATCATTTCGAGAATCCCATTACTCACTTAGACTTGTCTCCCCCCTTCAATTCCTTTTTGAAGTGGTCTTTTACCTTTTTTTTTCTTCTCTGTAGCTTTCTCTCTTCACTTAGTTCTTCCTGCTGCTCCCTCTGTTTTTCCGCAAACCTCCCCTCCAACGTGAGGAAGAAAGGCTCCAAAGTCAAAAGGTGACTCCCCAAACGTGGGGGTCTCCTCACCTAAGCCAGTAAGGCTTGTGTCTATCACTAAGGGATGAGCTGTCCCAACAGCCATGAGGTGTCCCCCACCCTCTAATGGGTTGCCAACGTATCAACATTTGAAGCCTACTCATGCTTAAGATCAACTAAGAAAACAGATTTGACAAATAGATCCTATACTAGACGGCTGGTTACTCTAATTTACTTAATCAAAGAACAATAAGGCTGCACAATCACAATAGAGGATAAAAAATCATTAATCTAATAAACATCATGAAGTATTTCTAAGTTAAGAATTTAGATCTCAACAATGCTACTAAAAACATGGTGCAAGATTTAATGAAAAGCATCAAAAGATATGACAAGTAATAGTAGAGTATTACACATGTAGACTAGGAGGTTTTCTTGAATACTTTTTCCTAGTCTCTGCCGTTTTTAATGTTCCTGTGTGTAGTTTCTTTTGTGTGTGTTTTCGTGTGCACCTAGTTTCTCTCTTCATGATTGTATAAATGATAAACATTCTTTGTATCTGGATACTTTTGTCATCTTTAGGATAGATGTGCATAGAATTGATGGTCTTGTGGTGGTACTCTAATTTTGATACTTATTTTCGGGACATTCAGTTCATGATATTTAATCCAGTGCACAACTTTTGTATGTTGTGGTGTCTTGCACACAACCTTGAGGATAGAAAATTGGGTTACCCTCCTTGTATCATTTTAAATCGTCCGCCCTATTATGTTCAAATTTTATGGGGACTGAAAACTCTTAGGGGTGATAATCTTAAGACAAGCCCCTAATGCTATCTGCTAAGGCTAACCCTATATGTATGTGGAAAAGGCTGCTGGGAAATGAGAGCGAAGCTTCCCATTGTGTGAATGTGCAATGATCACTTCACTTGTTATTCAAAAAAAAAGAAAAGGGAGAAGGCTGCCTCCCCATGAGTGAAGCCGTCACAATGCTATTAGGGCCTTTTACACTGATCATGAAGGGTTCCTCTGGCTTGAGTTTAGAGTCCTTATTAGTCGAAGTCTCCATAATGTACTTACAATTCCCTGGTCGATAACCCGAGTTTTCATCTTTCAAGTAGTTGTGGACAGTGCATTGTGTATTTGAAAGTCATACACACTCACTCATCTCTAGCTGTCCACTATATGTATCAATTTTTCTGAGTAATTTGTCCTATGATGATTTCTTATGTATACTATGTCTATGTGATGATTGAAAAGTGGTTCAGTGTTTGGTTAAGGCAATGTTTATTTTTCTTGCATACAAGGCTTGTGCTTGAGAGAATTCTGGTTTCCTATGTCCATTTAGCAACACTCATGGTTTGGACCGTTCTACTGAATGTATGTCTTCTTTGCTGAATTTGATTTCTAGTTTACCTTCATTTTAATTTTTCTACTGCTCCTTTGATCAATCTGTGACAAAAAGGGGGAGTGGTATATATTCCATGAAAGGCCGAATATATGTTGTTGAATATGTTGCTGACTTGAGGGAGAGTTAAATATATATATGTTAGACTTGAGGAGGAGCTGAATATATATATATATATATGTTGTGCTTAATTAATTTTATCTTCACAATGCATTTCACGGGTATTCTTGTGTGATGCATATGCAGGTGACAAGTTCATATTAGTTCTTGTATTGAGACATTAGGGTGTTTTGTATCTAGCTTTATGATTTTGTCACAAAATTGCCAAAGGGGGAAATTGTAACGAATCATGTTAAGATTCCATATAAGTTGGCAAATTTTGTTGATTTAATATTTTAATTAGCTAGATTGGGTATATGATTCATACAAGACTAATTCAAGCGAAATTGGATCAAGTGGGATCAAATTGGCTCAAGTCACATCAAGTTTGATTAAGTTAATAACAAAGCTTAATCACCGCCGTTGGATTGGAGCTTGAGAGAATGATGATCAGACGGCTGAAGTAGAATGCCCTAGCTGCTCATATGGAGAGGATTGCAGAATTTTGAGGGCGGCCAAATTAACGGAGAAGTGGGCGGCGGCCAAAGAGGAGAGCTACGGCCATGTAAGAGAGAAAAGAGAGAGAGGAGGGAGAAGAACCGTGCGGAAGAATAGAGAAGAAACAGAGAGGAGAGAGAGCCGTTGTGGAGGAAAGAAGAGAAGAAAAGAAGAGAGAGACGTTGACCGGTTGCGCGGAAGAGGAAAAGATAGAGAGGAGAGTAGAGAAGAGAGTGGCGTTGACCGAAGAGGAAAAGATAGAGAGGAGAGAAGAGAGTAGTGGGAGAAAAGAACCCGGAGAGACAGCCGTGGAAGAGAAAAAGGAAGATAGAGAAGAAGAGAGGTTGCGTGGAGGAGATCAATCGAAAACAAGAGTTGCGGACCTTGCTTCGAGGAGTCGAGCAAGTGCGAGGACGACAGTGTGTACGTGAGGAGTCAGTACAATGAGTTTGACTTTACTTGTGTAAACGGTACTCTTGATTTTTTAGTGGATTGGTTTCACCTGGTCTTGCAGTGGACCCGTGGTTTTTTCCCGTGAGGGTTTTTCCATGTTAAAAATCATGTGTCTTTCTTCTTGTGCATGATTGATTGATTTCATATATCTGCTTTTGCGAATTTCGGTTAATATGTGGGGTTTATTTAATTTCACCCTTATATAGTTAGCCTCCTACAGGAGAGTATATATATATGTTTATACTTGATCTTCCCCTCTTTGAGGTTTTGTATATTATACTCTGGGTTTTGTAATCTTTAAGTTTGAGGTTTCTTAAATCTTAATTTTGTAATTGAGGGCGTTTGATGAATTGTTTAGGGAGACCATTAGGTTAGACCGTTAGAGGGAACCCCTCACCAAATTTTTTCCGCAGTTGTTAGGTTCCGGTTCGCGTCGCTCGGCCCGGTTGGGCTTTCACGGGTCAGGGCGCGACACATCAATTTGGTGGTCCACGCCTTGACAGATCACACAAGGCCCAGCTGGCTTTGGAGGTTCACTGTATGGAGAGGTCCGGGCAGCCATCATATCTTTGGTCTTTAATAGTTCCAGCTCCCTTGTTATGCTCTCCACTTTAGCCTTAAGTGCATCTTCCTCGCACGGCTAATATATTCCTTCACCCTGTTGCTGCGATAATGGTATGGCTCTGCTGGTACTATCTGTTGCGCTCGGCCCAGTCCATGTATGAACTTTCTCAGGAAGCTCTGTCAAATACTCAATAGCTGCGTCATGATCTTTTTGTAAAAATTCACCATTACACATCATTTCAACAAATTGGCATTCTCTAATAGTTAATCCATCGTAAAAATAACTAACAAGTCGCCAACTTTCATATCCATGGTGAGTACATAAAATTCAACTTGTCTTTAAATCTTTCCCACGCCTGACAAGGTTTCACTATCCTTCTGTGTAAAAGTTGAAATATGTTTCTTAAGTGCATTCGTTTTGTGTTGTGGAAAATACTTGTTGAAAAACATCTGTGCCATTTCAGCCCAAGATCCTATAGATCGTGGCCTCAAAGAATAACCAACTCTTCGTTGTTTCCTTCAGTGAGAAGGGGAAGAATTTAAGTCGGATCATGTCTACCACGCCCGATTGGCCATGGAAAGTCGCTACTACTTCCTCAAACTCCCGAATATGCACAAATGGATTTTCATTTTCCAACCCATGAAAGGTAGGAAGTAACCGAATTATGCCAGGTTTAAAGTCTACATGTGATGCATTAGGTGGAAACATGATGCATGAAGGTGTAGCGGTGCGTGTAGGATGCATATAATCTTGCAAACTCCTAGGAGCCTGTTGTTCTTCGTGCTCGGCCATAATGAAGGTATGATGTGAAGTTTGTGACTGTGCATCAAAGAAATTAGCAATATATGTCTCACTATCAGAAATTTCAGAATCACCCTCTGGGCGTCTAGCAAATCTGTCTAGTTCATCTCTATACCGAGGCATACACCAACAATCATGCAATCCAAAAGATGCAAACCAACTAAAGAAAATAAGCAAAAACAGTAATAGAAACTAAGCTAACTAACTAAAGCAGAAATAAAAGAAAACAATCCTAATAGAGAAGCAAAATCAAAGCCGAAATAAAGAAATAAAGACTAAAGAAAATGAATGAAGTTAACGCTTTCGATGTCTACAATCACTGCAATCTGATTCTGGCTCTTTCCTGAACCGTCTCCCCGACAACGACGCCAAGTTTTGATATCGCTCAAATGTGTCACAACACAGCGGTGTAGTGCAGCATAACATAAGAGAGGTCGAATCCACAGAAAGACAAGCAGAAAACATCCAAAACGCAAATAACAATGAATTGAAGACAAACGAGAACTTAAGAATTAACTAAATTAGATCAGAGGAATTAATAAGGCTAGGCATCGGGAATCACTTTACTCAGATTTAGGTTCTTCTATTCATTCTTTATACAATACTACTCAGTCAAGGGATTCACATCCCAATCACCTTAATCGAAAGATATGGAATTATAAACCTAACCAAATATATAAATGTCTCTTCCTACGATTGATCCTACCAAAACCTAAGAATATACGATACCGGCTGTCACTACAGGCAACGTATAGCAAAAGTTCCTCGGGACAAAGCCCTAACCCTATCTTACCAGATCTCTAAGAATACACAATACCAACTCTCACAATCGGCAATGCATAGCAAAGAATTCATGAGATAGAGTAGGTAAACAATAGATATAACCATGGGTTTACAAGATCATGAAAGAAGCATGACTATATTCATAATATCATTCATCCACATAGAAATCCATAATCTGAAAATAATCCTTGAAGATTCAATACATAGAAAAGAGTTTAACAATAAACATTAAAACTATGAACCATGATGAAGAAGAAACCCTAATCCTCGCTAGGTCATCCGTCTGCCATGCCCGCGGATTACTCAGCCATGAATGGAGATGTCTTCGTCTTCTTCCTTCAGAAACTTCTAGAAAGAGTCTCCAAAAAGATCCAAAAAACCTCCTTTGACTAACCCTAAGTTTCCTATTTATAGGGTCCAAAAATTAGGAAACTCGGGTTAAGTTTAAACCCGTTATACGCCCGCGGTCGAAGCCACGGTCGATCGTGAACTGTGCACAATATTTGGAAAAGCGGCGGTCGATCATCGCATCAACCTTGAGAAGTGTTTTTCTTGACAGAGGCTAACGGTTGATGCCATGGTTGATGCGACGGTCGACCGTGAGCATTGTGAGCACGACGGTTGATCTCGCGGATGATGCGACGGTCGACCATCACTATTCATTCAGCACTGCACATTGGTACCAAAAATGTTGTAACTTCCTGTAGGGAACTTGGAATCATGAACAGTAAAATTCTCCAGAAACGAGACTTCCAGAGCTTTCCAATGGTATGGTGTATGGAACATCATATGGTTCTTCATGAGCAGGTACATGTTAATATTTGAAGTTGACCCATGTAATCTTTTCAGCTTCATTTAGCTCCAATTTCCTGCATTTTCCAAACTATGTGAAGCATATATAAGTATAAAAATAGTGCTAAAGAGGTTGATTAAGGATAATAATCTAGCAATTTAGATGGTTATAAGACTGTTCAGAGTGCACTTTCATGCACTCATCACGGTCTACTCGCAATCCTCTCGTATCGGGTCTCTACTGCTCCAATTGATCAGAATTGAGTCTGATAGGGTTTGATTAGCTGAATCTGGCTAGTTGGATCAAGTATGGCTTGAGCTGGTTCAGATCTGGTTGAGCCTGATAGGGATAAGACTTGACAGGGTCAAGTTTGAGTGGATCTAGATCAGGTCGACCGGGTTCAATTGACTAGATGGGATCAGGTTGACAACGTCAACTGGTCTGTCAAGGAAGATCCGACGACTGAGGATTGCCGGAAGTGAATTGCCGGCGAGGAGACGTTTTCGGCGGTCGGGACTTTGGCGGAAGGGTCGCAGGTCGATGATACGATGCACCTTCTCTAGGGCTTTCGTACCTGGTCTCTTGCCTAGTCTTGGCTCCTCCTTAGCCCAAGCTATGGCTAGGTCGAGATATACCTTTAGGGTTTTAGGAGAAGCACCCTAGGTATTCGACGAAGAAGGCTTAAAACCGGAGGAGAGAGACGGATGAGGAATAGGATTACCTCGCAGCTTCCTCTATGGTTGGCAGGCTACCCATTGGGGGATCCAAGCCTTGGAGAACATGGCAGCGGTGATGAGCTGGCGGAGGGGAGCATGACAGCCAAGGGGAACGCCGAGGATTGGAGTGGACAGTGGCTGGTATGGACGGCAGCGGAGAAGGAGAGAAGCTTGGCGGTGGACGGATGATGACAGTGGATGGCGGAGGCCGGTGGTGAAGGAATCCGGCGGTAGGGAAGGGAAGTGAATGTGGCTGGTGGTTTGTGGAATTAGGGTTATAGCTACTCCTAGGGTTACAACTACTACTAAGATTATTCTACTATAACTCTAGTTTATTCTTCAAAATTCATCCATAACCATTAGGACTCATAATGGTTTAATCAGCTATAGAGGTCCTTTTATAGAGGCCTCAAGAGAGTTCTACTCCAACTAGAGAACTACCTTGCTTTAATCAGCAAGCTACCATATCTCAAACTTCCTAATAACTAGGACTCATAATAGAAACTAATGAAGCAAATCATAAACTGAACTCAAACTAGGAAACTGACTCAATCAAGATAACTACTAACTAGGAAATCAACTAAGTAAGCAAACCAGCTAGGGAATAGGAATCCCTACGGTCGGCTTGGCTTAACCTGCTCCAAGGGACCTGGTTGCAGCCAGCTCCTTGGTGTGGGCCCGCCCAAGCAAGGGCGTGGGTCCCTTCTTGGAATGGCTCAGTTCGTCCTCGTATCATCCCCTCTCCCTTCGAAATTGGCCTTGTCCTCAAGGCCTGCATTTGCTGACGGAAAAGGGCTCTGCTCTTGTCTGACCGGAGTGACCTGGCTGGACCACAACTGTAGCTTTAGGCTCGGAGCTGAAAATCCTGGTCGCATCCATGGTAGATCAATCGGTAATAGGGCCACTGAATCGGGAGGCCATGCAGCTGGTCTGGAAGAAGGAAACTGAAGTGCCGGTGTATCTGGGGGTCGCTGGAACTCCAAGAAGTAAAGGGCAGCTAAAGATCGGTGGCTGTGCATAGTCATTGACTGTCGTCTGGGGTTGAAGACTAGATCCACTCGAATCGAGTCCTCCCAATGTGGAAGTAGACCCAATAAGGCAACTGGATACGGTGGAGAACAGTTGAGCTTGGGGATCTCTCTGCTTTGCTCAAAAGGGATCATCAGGGCTCTAGCCACAGCATCAGTTCTCGTGGTCATAGTTGACTTAGTTGTTCTGAAGCCTGGAATGGTTGATGGTTGCTGGGCGAAGGTCATCGATCTGGTCAGCTGGAAGATGGCATCCGAATAAAGAGTGAAGCACCTAGGATGGCTCAAATCGACCTTCGGATGTGTGATCAATGGATGAAGTTGTATAGGGAACTTATGGATCTGATCTGGACGGTCTAGATGGCCTGAGGGTGCTTGACCAGGTGCAGATTGGTTGAGCTTGATCGGACTTGGCTGGTTGAGATCAAATCTGATCGGATCGATTCTAGCTGAATCCAACTGAGTCCGACTTAGCCCTGATCTGGTCTGGATCTGGGCTTTATCGGATTTGGTTGGTGTAGCCAAATCTGGTAGAGCCTGGATTGAATCTGTCCAAGTCTTGTAGGCTGGGAATGGAAAGAGATCTGGCAGCTAAGAGTGGTGATACGAGTGATCTACTCGTAATCCTCTCGTATCGGGTCTCTACTGCTCCAATCGATCAGGAATTGGCATGATCGGACTTGATTTGAGTCCAATTGGCTGAATATGGTTAGCTGGATCGGATCTGGCTTGAGCTGACTGGATAGGACTTGACTGGGTTGGGCAGGATTGGTTGGTTGGCTCAAGGAATTGAATCTGGCTCGGATTGGGCTAAGTGGCTTGGCTGAATCGACTTGGATTGGGTTAACTGGTTTGAACCAGGGATCCGACGGCTGAGGAGTCACCGGAGTGGATCGCCGGCGTAGAGGCGTCGGTCGGGATCTTGGCAGGGAAGGTCGTAGGACGGTGGGGAAGAGATCCACCGGAGTGGATTTTCCGGTAGGTTGCTGGATTGCCGGGATCTAGAGGTCGACAGTGCGGGTTTGGGTTCACCGGCGTCGGGGACGACGGGGAGCTCGGCAGGAGGCTTGGGACGTCGGGAAGATGGTCGGGATCTGGTCTACGGAGGCCACGGAAGGGTTTTAGGATGGTTTGGAGGTGGGATAGGGATCGGACGTGGTTGATGGCGGTGAGGACGAAGGTCAGGTTGCCGGGGGGAGACGCCGGCGGAGATGGAAGACGACGGGAAAGGAATGGCCGGAGTCGTGGGGCTTAGGGGAAGAAGTTGGCGCTATTGGATGGCGACGGGGGCGGCCGGAGAGGCTGGGGAAAAGGATGCCGACGGTGAAGCTAGGGGTTGGGCGTGAGGAGGAGAGGAGGAAGATGATGCTGATGTGGCGTGGGGTCGCTGACGTGGTGGAGAGAGAAAGTGGCGTGGAGAAGGAAGATGAAGGTGAAGGCGATGCCGGCTGCGGAGAAGATGACCGACGGGGAAGAAGGTGGATATATGATGGATTTTCGGGTGGAATCTAAGCCTATGATATTCTACTCCTATGATATTCTAACAACTATTCTTATGAGGACCCGTCCCTCCAACCCGGTCCTACCGCGATAGGTCGAGGGTCTGGTTTTGTAGTTTGGCTTGGTTGGCCTTGGTTATCGCTGTTTTTGGACCCAAAGCGCAATTTGGTAAATTGCGCCTTGGCGGTCGATTTCACACCCGCGTAGTGCACACATAGCCTTAATTGATGTAAGTGATTGAATAGATCCAGTAAGAGCATCCGCGATCATCAGATCCGGATGAGATTGCGACGAGATCGCAATTTGGGTTCAAATCGGATCCAGTCTAATTAGTTGACTCAGCTAGACCAGCCACTTAAGTGGCTTAGGTTTCTCTTCTCTCTCTCTTCCTTTGTTTTCCTTTCTTTTTCTTCTTTTTCCCTCTCCCTTTCCCTGCCTTTCCCGTGCCCAACCCTCCTCCTTCTCCTTTCTTCCCTTCTCTCTCCCGCAGCAACCCTCCCTCTCTCCCGCGGCGACCCCGTCCCTTCCCCGGCGACCTGGAGGCGGCGGCGAGGGCCCCTCCTCCTTCTCCTTCCTCCCCTCTCGCTCTTCCACGGCAGCCCTCTTCCTTCTCTGACGATGGCTGCGGCTATGGGAGGGCTCCGGCGGCTCTCCGACGAGCTAGAGGCGGCGGCGGCGACGTGGGACGGTGGATTAGCAAGGATTGAAGCTTGGATTTGCGTTTTACGGTAGGGTTTCTATCTTAATCTTTGGATTAAGCTAGATCTAGGCTTTGTTTGTTGAATTTGTAGTTTTGTTTGTGTTACTTGTAGGCTTGATTGTTAGCTGATTAGAGTTTGAGAGGATTTTATCTCAATTTTTTATACGGATTTATGTAAGCTTTTCCCAGATTTGTTGAATCTGTGAGCTGAGCCGTTCCAGCTCAGATCTTGGCTCGTACATGCATGATCTCGTCTGATCATCAGCATGAGAGTTGTAGATCCGTGGATCTACTCTCCGATCCAACTGATTTCATAATTTTTGGATTTATATACGATGTTTGGCGAATTGTTTCCTAAACTCCTGCGAAACAGAAATTAAGAAATTGATTAGTAAAATCTGAGGAAATTAGACTTTAATTAGGCCTAATTCTTGGTCAGCACATGCTCGGGCTTGGGCTTGAAGCCAATTCAGCTAGGGCTCGGCTTGGACATCTAGGACTAGACTCGATCAAGTCCTTCCTTGGCGTGGGATGGGCTGGCCCAGGCTGGGCTTAGTTCGACCTCGTATCATAATTCTTGGTCAGCATGTTCCTAGAATGTTAATCTATTTCTGCCTATGTTTAATTTGAAATCTGAAGTTGTTTAGATGTTGAATTGTAATGTTTTCGTCGCCTCTAACAATGGTTTACTGTAGCAATCCGAGAATTAGATTGTTAGAGGATTTCTATGTTCTAATTAGTCCCTTGATGCATGCTTAGTAATTGATTGAAGCTTCATGCAATTTGATATGGGTTTTATCCGGATTTTTGGAAGTTTTTCCCGGATTTTACCGAAGCTGTGTTTTTCTATGAGCTGAGCTGTTCTAGCTCAGATCTTGGCTCGTACGTGCATGATCTTGTTTGATTACCAAGATTAAAGTTGTAGATCATCGAATCTACTTTCAATTGACGCTTATTTCATAATTTTTGGATTTTCGTACGATTTATTATGAAATTGTTCCCTGATCTGCGACGAAACTGAATCTTTGATAAAAGCTTGGGTTTTTGGCCGAAAATGGAGTTTTTCTTGATCTATTTGCTTCGGTCTTCTCGTAGTAGATTGCTAAGGTTGTTAGATATCATGTATATGAATTCTAGGGTAATTATGAAGGATTTATGCCGAGTTCTAAGCATGTGTAGCTCTAGGTTTCAATCATGCAAATATTATCTTTTCTCGCAATTAATGTTAATCTTGTTAGATTTATGTGTGTATTTAATTGCGTAGACTAAATGGGCTGACAGTATGCCCTTTACCACTTTGTGGTTGAACCAAGGGAGTCATGCCCTTGGGATGTTTAGATAACTGAATGGGTCGAAGTTGTGCCCTAGTGTTGTTTATTATATTTGTTGTTGATTGATGATTGCGTGGTCGGGGTTGTGCCCCCATTGTAGAAATTGCGGTTGACGGCTGTGGACGCCATCGTAATGCCGAAATTTCGATTGAATGTGTTGTTGCTTGTTTACGGCCCGTGGGCACCGTTATAATATTGGATTATTGTAATTTAGACCTTTATCTGCTTTATGCATGTTTACCCCTTGGCGAGCTGTAGGCTATGCCTAGCCCTGTATGTTGTGATGTCATATTGTTGCATGTATGAATTCCTCTTAAATGTGTGCGTGAGCATTGCATGCATTTGCTTGCATTAAAGGCATCAGGCTAGGTGGTAGGCGATGGATTCGATCACCGATCCGGGGTTCTCGGGTAGCCCGGGTCTAGCCCTAGAACCGGGGTTTGGGGTAGTCAAGGATTAGGACGTGATTATCATCAATGATTATGTTTGATATTATTCGAGGATTATTAGGTAGTCGGACTGGAATATTGTTGTTGAGGTTTAGAGGTCGTGTTGTTTCTCCAAGGCCAAGTGCTGAGGATGGATGTCGATGCGTTCCCTGACATGTGTATCCCCGCGAGAGATGGTATGACTGGGGAGGGTGGTACCTGGACAAGAGCCCGCAGTCTTTGTTTCCTCTCGTTTGTTCTTGGGTAAGGGTGATCCCGCATGGTACCGTTCCCCTGTTGGTGCTTAGGGTGATCTTGGTAACATGTTCAAGAGAGAGGTTCATGACGGGAGCCCTTGGGACATCGATAGGGTCATGGGACCCTTGACATTCCTTAGACTTAGGTGGAGAGACAACACAGTTGTTGTTTTCCTCCCTTCAGTGTGACGTAGAATAGCGTAGAACCTTACAGAGCTTTGTTGCTCACTCCTATCTGGGCTGCATCGGCGATACAGGTCGATGCAGTTCTTTCCTTTCAGGTGATCTTCTGGGCGTTTGCGCGTCATTCTCGAGGTGATCGTGGACTTGGAGTTTCGAGGAGTACTTTGATGATCATGGAGTTTCCCCTTTTGTTAATAGTTGTACATTTACAGTTGTATTAAATGTATAATTTCCCTTTTCGAGGATTTGATCATATGTATTAAATTGTTTAATGAGGGTTGATGAAAGTATTTTATCAGAACCTGTACTAATTAGTGACTGCGAAACAGAAATTCAGAAATTGATTAGTAAAATCTGAGGAAATTAGACTTCAATTAGACCTAATTTGATACGATGCACCTTCTAGGGCTTTCGTACCTGGTTTCGGATCCTCCTTAGCGAAATCTATGGCTAGGTCGAGAGATACCTTTAGGGTTTTAGGAGAAGGACTCTAGGGTATTCGACGAGGAAGGCGAAGACTGGAGGAGGAAGACGGATAATAAGAGGGATACCTTGTAGTTTCCTCTATGGTTGGCTGGCTTCTCTTGGAGATCCAAGCCAAGGGAGGTGGCAGAGGAGCTGTGGCGGCCAAGGATGGACGCCGGTGATGGGGACGTGCAAAGTAGATGGCAGCGACGGGCGGTGATGGATGGTGGCCGGCTGGTGGAGAGAGAATCCGACAATAGAAAGAGATGAAGGTGGCTGGGGGATTTGTGGAAGATTAAGTTACAGCTACTCCTAAATTATCCTACTAATAACTCTATTTTATTCTCATAATTCGTCATGCATCCCTAATACAAGCTATGGAGGTCCTTTTATAGAGGCCTCAACAAGAACTAATCAGATAACTACTATCTTGCTATAATCAGCAAGTTACAATCCTTTCCTAATAAGACTCAATCAAGATAACTACTAATAGAAAACTGACTCAATCATAATCCAAACTAATAAATCAACTAATAACCAACTAAGAAAGTGATCCAACTAGGGATTAGGATCCCTAATGCTGAATTAGGATTGGGACCTTGTTCCAAGGCCGGGACTATGGATCCATGCTTGGGAGTGGACTTGGTCTTGGCTTGGTCCATGGTCGGGTCAACTAGGAGGTGGTGTCCGACCTGCGTGGGACCTCCTTTGTTCCTCCTGGGCGTGGGTCCTGCTCCTTGGTCCAGCCCATGCTCGGGCTTGGGCTTGAAGCCAGTTCAGCTAGGGCTCGGCTTGCACATCTAGGACTAGACTCGATCAAGTCCTTCCTTGGCGTGGGTTGGGCTGGCCCAGGCTGAGCTTGGTTCGACCTCGTATCATAATTCTTAGTCAGCATGTTCCTAGAATGTTAATCTATTTCTGCCTATGTTTAATTTGAAATCTGAAGTTGTTTGGATGTTGAATTGTAATGTTTTCGTCGCCTCTAACGGTGGTTTGCTGTAGCAATCCGAGAATTAGCTTGTTAGTGGATTTCTATGTTCTAATTAGTCCCTTGATGCATGCTTAGTAATTGATTGAAGCTTCATGCAATTTGATATGGGTTTTATCCGGATTTTTGGAAGTTTTTCCCCGATTTTAACGAAGCTGTGTTTTTCTACGAGCTGAGCTGTTCTAGCTCAGATCTGGGCTCGTACGTGCATGATCTCGTTTTATTATCAAGATTAAATTGTAGATCATCGAATCTACTTTCAATTGATGCTTATTTCATAATTTTCAGATTTTCGTACGATTTATTATGAATTGTCCCCTGATCTGCTACGAAACTGAATCTTTGATAAAAGCTTGGGTTTTTGGCCGAAAATGGAGTTTTTCTTGATCTATTTGCTTCTGTCTTCTCGTAGTAGATTGCTAAGGTTGTTAGATATCATGTATATGAATTCTAGGGTAATTATGAAGGATTTATGCCGAGTTCTAAGCATGTGTAGCTCTAGGTTTCAATCATGCAAATATTATCTTTTCTCTAAATTAATGTTAATCTTGTTAGATTTATGTGTGTGTTTTAATTGCGTAGACTAAATGGGCTGACAGTACCCTTTACCGCTTTGTGGTTGAACCAAGGGAGTCATGCCCTTGGGATGTTTAGATAACTGAATGGGTCGAAGTTGTGCCCTAGTGTTGTTTATTATATTTGTTGTTGATTGATGATTGCGTGGCCGGGGTTGTGCCCCCCGTTGTAGAAATTGCGGTTGATGTCATATTGTTGCATGTATGAATTCATCTTAAATGTGTGCGTGAGCATTGCGTGCATTTGCTTGCATTAGAGGCATCAGGCTAGGTGGTAGGCGATGGATTCGATCGCTGATCCGGGGTTCTCGGGTAGCCCGGGTCTAGCCCTAGAACCGGGGTTTGGGGTAGTCAAGGATTAGGACGTGATTGTCATCAATGATTATGTTTGATATTATTCGAGGATTATTAGGTAGTCGGACTGGAATATTGTTGTTGAGGTTTAGAGGTCGTGTTGTTTCTCCAAGGCCAAGTGCTAAGGATGGATGTCGATGCGTTCCCTGACATGTGTGTCCCCGCGAGAGATGGTATGACTGGGCAGGGTGGTACCTGGACAGGAGACTGCAGTCTTTGTTTGCTCTCGTTTGTTCTTGGGTAAGGGTGATCCCGCATGGTACCATTCCCCTGTTGGTGCTAAGGGTGATCTTGGTAACATGTTCAAGAGAGAGGTTCATGACGGGAGCCCTTGGGACATCGATAGGGTTATGGGACCCTTGAACTTAGGTGGAGAGACAACACAGTTGTTATTTTCCTCCCTTCAGTGTGACGTAGAATAGCGTAGCACAATACTGAGCTTTGTTGCTCACTCCTACCTGGGTTGCATCGGCAATGCAGGTCGATGCAATCCTTTCCTTTCAGGTGATCTTCTGGGCGTTGGCGCGCCATTCTCGAGGTGATCGTGGACTTGGAGTTTCGAGGAGTACTTGACGATCGTGGAGTTTCTCCCCTTTTGTTAATAGTTGTACATTTACAGTTGTATTAAATGTATAATTTCCCTCTTCGAGGATTTGATCATATGTTTTAAATTGTTTAATGAGGGTTGTTGAAGTATTTTATCAGAACCTGTACTAATTAGTGAAACTTGTTATAGCATATTCATATTCATGTTGAATTTAGAAATATTAGATTTATCGTTTTAATTTATTGTGAAGATTATAATTGTACAGGGTTCAAATTGAGAAATACAGGGGAGGCTCTCGCCGTTTGATTTTAGATTTAGGACCCTCATGTCTCGGCCCAGATGGATTTTCTGGGTCGGGGCGTGACAATTCTTAATAATTCTCTTCTTCATTTCTCATCCAACATACAAACTACTGAGGTCCTTTTATAGAGACCTTGACAGAGTTCAAATCCCACTAGAAAACCCTCTTTCTTAATTAGCAAGTAATAAGGCTTTCAAACTCAACTCAACTTCCTAACTCAAATGGACTCTTAATTAATTCCTAACAATCAAATATTTAACTAGGACTCAATAAAAGAATAATAATAAATTTTAATTAAATACTCTAGTTTGAACTAGGGAAGTCCAAGTCTAGGAAAGAGGCTGAACCAGTTTGGTTCGTCTTCTGGATGCGGGTCCAGTGGGTCGAGTCGGATCGATTCGTATCATCCCCCCTTCCTTCAGAATTGTCCTTGTCCTCAAGGCCAGAGTCAGGTGGGATGGCTCTATGTGGCTGGACCGAATTGACTTGCTTCTGTAGCTCTGGACTCGGTGGGGAGAAACCAGGTCGATCCCATGATAGGTCCAGAGGTAGTAGTTCCAAGTATCTTTCGGATCGTGCAGAGGACGGAGCATCTGAGGGTCGATTTGACGGCTCAGGTAGCTCCAGGAATATGATCTTCAATGGCTCTCCTGGATCATCCTCATCACGTCCCATGAGTAGTGTTGCCCATGACCATAGGATGGGATATGATCTCCATGGTCTGATCAACCGTGCAGGGACTTAGCTTGAATCTGGGTCAAGCTGGCTTTGGTCCAATCTGAAGTGAAGATGGCTGGACAACGCTTCTGCTACACTAGTTTGGGCTTGAAGTTGGTTGAACCAAGTTGAATCTTCAGCTGTGCTGAGTCGTACTCTGGTCCAAACCTGTGTGACATGGTTGGCTCTACCGATGTCAATATGGACTTGAGTCAGTTGAGCCAAACCGGTGTTACCATCATAGTCAGATCTGATCAGATTGAATATGGCATCTGAATAAGGAGGGTAGCTCCTTTGATGACTCATATCAACCTTCGGATGCTTGATCAATGGTTGAGGATGCATCGTGATCACTTGGACATGATCTGGACGGTCCTGATTGCTTGGGATTCTTTGATCAGGTTCAGATCGAAGATCGGAAGCACTGGATCGAAGATCACGCTGATCAAATGGCAGGATAAAGTTGCAGTCTTGATCGGACGGTTGAGAAGCTGCCGGAGCTGGATCAACGGCGAAACGAGCTCGTTGAAGAGCGGCAACGGCACAGGAAGCTTCGCAGGGATGTGGGGGTTCCATCCGTACGGTCGGATCGACGGAATGGGCCTCGTACACGCCGGATCTGAAGATGGTGGCGCGGTGGATGTCGTCGCCGGAGATCGTCGGTGATCTAGGCCGTGACGGTGCTTTAGCTCGTTGGGAATAGGTACGGGAAGGTCTTGGGACCTTTCTCGTGAGGTTTGATCGAAGGATCAACCTCGGAATACGGCTGATTGAAGGATGCCGCAACAGGGAAGTTCGCCGGAGTTGAATCCCAGCGATCCCAGCCTCTATCATGGTCGTAGTTGGCCACGGAGGCTTCGGTGAGGGACGCTGGTGCTTCCTCGATGAGCAGGTGGAGAGGACGGCGTCGGAGGGCGGCGTGGGGGTGGCGGCTAGGGGACGAGGCGACGGAGCCGTGGATGAGGCGGGACGAAAGGTGGATGGCTCGAAGGTGAGCCGGGCTGGAGGTAAGGGGTTAGCCAAGGCTTGAGGTAGGAGATGAGCAATGTGGCTAAGCCGAGAGTGAGCCGAACCGGGAAGAGAGAGAAAACAAGGGGAAATTCCGAAAAAATAGGGAAAATTCCGGAAAAATCAGGGGAAGATTGGGGAAGGGTTTCACCCGGGTTTGGAGGAGGAGGTTGCAACAATAGGTGCTCCAGTTCGATTTGAGAATCGGACGGTTGATGCTCCTTGACTAGCTCCTGGATCTCTTCTCCAAGATTTGTTTCTTCTGGTTCTTCTCTTTTACTGATTGTTGGCGTCTCAATCGGAATCGGACTCAGAATTACAACCGGAGTCATAATCTGAGTTGGCTCAGGGTTAGGTTCCGCAATCTTTGTAGCTGGGGTAGGAGTCTGGCTCGAAGTCTGAGTTATCCTCGACCAACTATTGGAGATCTGCTCCAACTCTGATATGAGTCGATCCGACTCGACCAACTGGATCCGAACCCAGAAGAGGAACCAAACTGGTTCAGCGTCTTTCCTAGTTTGACTTGGACTTCCCTAGTTTAAACTAGAGTATTTAATTAGGATTTATTATTTTTTTTTTATTGAGTCCTAGTTAATATTTGATTGTTAGGAATTAATTAAGAGTCCATTTGAGTTAGGAAGTTGAGTTGAGTTTGAAAGCCTTATTACTTGCTAATTAAGCAAGGGGGTTTTTTAGTTGGATTAGGACTCTGTCAAGGTCTCTATAAAAGGACCTCAGTAGTTTGTATGAAGGATGAGTATGATGAAGAGAATTATTAGAAGTTAGGAATAGTTGATAGAATATCATAGGAGTAGAATATTATAGGAGTAGATATCATAGGAGTAGAGGTAATGTAGATTCCACCCGAAATCCACCATAGATCCACCTTCTTCCCCGTCGGTCATCTTCTCCGTAGTCGGCATCACCTCCACCAGAATTTCTCTCTCCCCATCACTTTCTCTCTCCTCCACGTCAGTGCCATGTCCACTTATACGAGCGGTCTACTCGTAATCCTCTCGTATCAGGTCTCTACTGCTCCAATCGATCAGAATTGGCCAGATCGGACTTGATTTGAGTCCAATTGGCTGAATCTGGTTAGCTGGATCGGATCTGGCTTGAGCTGGTTCAGATCTGGCTGAGCCTGATAGGATAAGACCTGATTGGGTGAAGGGTTGGGCTGATTGAGTCAAGTGAGCTAGTTGACTTGGTCAACCGGGTCCTAATCAGAGTGGCTGATGGATTGGGTTAGGTTGAACCAACTTGGTCAAGTGGCTTGGCTGGGAGGGGCTAGGATCGATCCAAGGGTTGTGGTTCGCCGAAGTGGATCACTGGCATAGGGCGTCGCCGGCGGTCGGGACCTTGGCAGGAAGGGTCGTGGGTTGATGGGGAAGAGATCCACCGGCTCAGATCTGGGAGATGGATGGAGGATCGGTCGGATCTGGGAGGTCGACGGCGGTTTAGAGGAGGCCGGCGTCGGGGACGATGACGGGGAGCTCGGCGGGGGTCCTTGGGACGTCGGGAAGGATCCTAGGGAGACGATGCTGAGGTGGCAGGTGATGAGGAGAAAGAGTGGTGACGTGGCGCTGACGTGGAGGAGAGAGAAAGTGGCGGGGAGAGAGAAATACTGGTGGAGGTAGTGCCGGCTGCGGAGAAGATGACCGATGGGGAAGAAGGTGGATCGATGGTGGATATCTGGTGGAATCTACATTACCTCTACTCCTATGATATTCTATCACTATTCTTAATAATTCTCTTCTTCATTCATCATCATAATACATACTACTGAGTTCCTTTTATAAAGACCTTGACAGAGTCCTAATCCAACTAAAACCCCCTTGCTTAATTAGCAAGTAATAAGGCTTTCAGACTCAACTCAACTTCCTAACTCAAATGGACTCTTAATTAATTCCTAACAATCAAATATCAACTAGGACTCAATTAAATATAAAAGACTAATGATAAATCCTAATTAAATACTCTAGTTTGAACTAGAGAAGTCCAAGTCAAACTAGGAAAGAGGCTGAACCAGTTTGGTTCCTCTTATGGGTTCGGGTCCAGTTGGTCGAGTCGGATCGACTCGTATCAACCACTCTCTCTCCTCGTCACCTGCCACCTCAGCGTCATCTTCCTCCTCTCTCCTCATGCCAAACCCTAGCTTCGCCGCCAGCATCCTTCCAGTACCTTCTCCGACCACCCCCCGTCGCCATCCAAGACCTCCAACGCCTTCCCCTAAGCCCCCCAGCCCTGGCCATCTCTTTCCCGTCACCCTTCACCATCTCCGACGCCTTCCCCCGACAACCCGACCTTCGTCCTCACCGCCATCAACCACGTCTGATCCCAATCCCACCTCCAAACCATCCTAAATCCTTCCGCGGCCTCTGTAGACCAGATCCTTACCTTCCCTAACCGTTCCCTACCTCCCGCCAAGCTCCCCGTCGTCCCCGACGTCGATCAACCCAAAACCGCCGCCGTCGACCTCCCAGATCAGGCCGGTCCGCCACCTACCTCCCAGATCCGAGCCGTTAGATCTCTTCCCCATCATCCCGCGACCCTTCCTGCCAATATCTCGACCGCCGTCGCCGCCCCTACGCCGGCGATCCACTCCGGCCAAGTTCAGCCCTTGGATCGATCCTAGCCCTTCCTCAACCTACTTGACCAAATTGGTTCAGTCAAGCCCATTCCGGTTCAGCCAGTTCAAACCTAATCCAGACTCAACCAATTAATCCAGACCCAACCCAATCCCATTCCTTGAGCCAGATCCGATCCAGCTAACCAGATTCAGTGAATTTGACTCAAATCAAGTCCGATTAGGCCAATTCTGATCGATTGGAGCTGTAGAGACCCGATACGAGAGGACTACGAGTAGACCGCTCGTATCAACTTGGTATCAGAGCCAGGTTCCACCGACTGTGCGGTTCTGAACCTTCTGGAAACTTCGCCACCATATACGGAGTACCCCAAGAGAGTTGGGAGCATCATTTCAAGATTCTGCAGCCCAAGTTGAACCAGTTGGTTAGTGTTAGCAGGAAGAAATTGGCGCTATTGGATGGCGACGGGGCGGCTGGAGAGGCTGGGGAAAGGATGCCAACGGTGAAGCTAGGGGTTGGGTGTGAGGAGGAGAGGAGGAAGATGATGCTGATGTGGTGCTGACGTGGCATGGGGTCGCTGACGTTGCGGAGAGAGAAAGTGGCGTGGAGAAGGAAGATGAAGGTGAAGGCGATGACGGCTGCGGAGAAGATGACCGACGGGAAAGAAGGTGGATCTATGGTGGATTTCGGGTGGAATCTACCTTACCTCTACTCCTATGATATTCTACTCCTATGATATTCTATCAACTATTCTTAATAATTATCTACTTCATTCCTCATCCAACATACAAACTACTTAGGTCCTTTTATAGAGACCTTGACAGAGTCCTAATCCAACTACAAAACCCCCTTGCTTAATTAGCAAGTAATAAGGCTTTCAAACTCAACTCAACTTCCTAACTCAAATGGACTCTTAATTAATTCCTAACAATCAAATATTTAACTAGGACTCAATAAAAGAATAATAATAAATCCTAATTAAATACTCTAGTTTGAACTAGGGAAGTCCAAGTCAAACTAGGAAAGAGGCTGAACTAGTTTGGTTCCTCTTCTGGATGCAGGTCCAATGGGTCGAGTCGGATCGACTCGTATCAAGTGGCCAGAACTCAATCGCTTGTGAGGGAAGCTCGTCGAAATTCAATTCCCTTGGAGAAGAGGTAGTGGGAGGATGGAGGTTTGATCCAACAGAGTGAATCCGGATGGGTGTTGATACGAGCGGTCTACTCGTAATCCTCTCGTATCGGGTCTCTACTGCTCCAATCGATCAGAATTGGCCTGATCGGACTTGATTTGAGTCCAATTGGCTGAATCTGGGTAGCTGGATCGGATCCTGGCTTGAGCTGGTTTAGATCTGGCTGAGCCTGATTGGATAGGACTTGGACTAGGTCAAGTCTGATTGGTTAATTGTCTCAAGGAATTGAATCTGGCTCGGATTGGGCTAAGTAGTTTCGCTGAACCGGCTTGGATTGGGTTAAGTGGGTTTGAGGTGGTTCAAAGGGAGATCCGACGGCTGAGGGTCGCCGGAGTGGATCGCCGGCATTGGGAACGTCGGCGGCGGTCGGGATCTTGGCAGGGAAGGTCGTAGGACGGTGGGGAAGAGATTCACCGAAGTGGATTGGCCGGAAGGATGCCAGATTGACGGGATCTGGAGGTCGACGGCGGCGGGTTTGGGTTTACCGGAGTCGGGGACGGCGGGAAGCTCAGCAGGGGGCCGGGAACGGTCAGGGAAGTAGATGGGAAGGATCGTGGGGAGAAGATGACAGGGTCTAACGGATCCGATCTTCCAATGGATGGCTAGAGGGGGCGGATGTGGACGGGTTGGCGACGGTGAAGCTTGGGGTTGTCGGGGAAGACGCCGGAGAGGACGACGGAAGCGTTGAAGGTGTTGGACGGAGTCGTGAGGGCTCGGGGAAGAGGATGGTGGTCTTGGATCGTAGCAGGGGTGGTCGGAGAGGCTGGACGGCGGTGAGGCTAGGGTTCGTGCACGGGAGAGACGAGGGGAAACGATGAACAGTGATGACGTGGCGCTGACGTGGCGGAGAGAGAAAGTCCGTGGAGGCGGTGCCGGCTACGGAGAAGATGACCGACAGGGAAGAAGGTGGATCGATGGTAGATTTCTGGTGGAATCTACATTACTTCTACTCCTATGATATTCTACTACTTACTCTACTCCTTAATTCCTCATAATTCTCTTCATCATTCATCATTCATCATCAAACTACTGAGGTCCTTTTATATAGACCTTGACAGAGTCCTAATTCAATTAGAAAACCTCCTTGCTTAATTAGCAAGTAATAAGGTTTCAGACTCAACTCAACTTCCTAACTCAAATAGACTTTTAATTAATTACTCACAATCAAATACCAACTAAGACTGGTCGAGTCGGATCGACTCGTATCAGGTGTCAGTTCTGCTGTCGGATCGGGAGGGAGTCCACGTCGGTCAAGAGTGAGGAGATGGAACCGATGGTGATTCACTAGATGGGATCTGGAGCCGGGCTTGGTAATGTCGGGGAAAGGGTTAGGAGGTTTAGGGGACGACCTTTTATGCTCCAGGAGATTCTTCAGTGGGCTATATAGAGAAGGTTATGGTAGTATTGGGCAGGGGTAGACCATGACTTGCTTGAGGTTTGCCGCCGCAGTTCGGAAGATTGTGATGGTGGGGATAGGGGTAGGAGTGAGGAGGACCTTGGTTAGTGACTGGGGCTGCCGAAGAGGAATTGCTGGTGGTGGGAAGGTAGGGTTTGGATGATGGGGAGAAGGAAGAAGATGATGACAGGGTGCTGACTGGGCTGAGATGTGGGGTGGGATCTGGCTGAGGTGGTGAAGCCGGATAAGGTGGCAGCGGGTGTTGCTCAAGCAGAGGATCTGATAGCTATGGCTCCTCAACTATCCCCTGGATCTCTCCTGCTTCTTCTTCTTTGATCTCTTCTTCCCTGGTGGTTGTTGCCGCCCCACTTGGAGTTGATCTCGGAATCTCATGTGGAGTCGGAGTCGGAGTCGTATGTGGAGTCCTAATCCAGGTAGAGCTGGGTTTAGGTTCCGCAATCCAAGTCGCAGCTAGAATGGGATTTTGACTAGGAATCTAAGCTCCGATAGGGCTTGACTGATTTGCAGGAGAATATCGTTGGATCATTTCTTCCCACTGTTCTGCTGAAGGGCTTGGTAGAGGGATCCAACTTTGGACGGGTTCCTTCCATTGTTCAACTGTAGGGTAAGGCGTACTCCGAGTTTGACTAGGATTCCTAGTTGGAGTAGGATTTGCAATCCTAGTTTTAGTAAGATTTTGAGTCCAAGTCGTACTCTGAGTTTGACTCGGATTCCTAGTTGGAGTAGGATTTATAATCCTAGTTCCAGTAGGATTTGGAGTCCAAGTTGTACTCAAATACCCGTTGGTATTTGCAGGCTTGGGTTGGTTGTAGGGTGGAGGTAATGGCCGATAAAGAGATGATGGTTTGTAGGGAGGGATAGGGGGCTCAAGGTTTGGATAATGGGTCGGTTCGTAGGCAGGCGGGGTGTGAGGTGGGTAATAATAGGGTTGTGGAAGAATTGGGTACAGGCTGCATAGTAGGGTGGAGGTTGGTTAGTGTTAGGATTCTGTAGGGATGATGATGTGGAAGAGGGGTTCGACCAGGCATAGGAGTAGTTTTGGTCAGATGAACAGTGGTTTGAGTAGGGGTTGAGCCGTCCAAGGTATAACTAGGGTTTTGGCCGGGTACTCTTCCTGCCATCATAGCAGCTTCTGGAAGGCGTTGGGCGACACAGTCGGCGGAACGAAGCTCTGATACCAACTTGATACGATGCACCTTCTCTAGGGCTTTCGTACCTGGTCTCTTGCGTAGTCTCGGCTCCTCCTTAGCCAAAAGCTATGGCTAGGTCGAGATATACCTTTAGGGTTTTTAGGAGAAGCACCCTAGGTATTCGACGAGGAAGGCTTAAAACCGGAGGAGAGAGACGGATGAGGAATAGGATTACCTCGCAGCTTCCTCTATGGTTGGCAGGCTACCCATGGGGGGATCCAAGCCTTGGAGAACATGGCAGCGGTGATGAGCTGGCGGAGGGGAGCACGACAGCCAAGGGGAACGCCGAGGATTGGAGTGGACAGTGGCTGGTATGGACGGCAGCGGAGAAGGAGGGAAGCTTGGCGGTGGACGGATGATGGCAGTAGATGGCGGAGGCCGGTGGTGGAGAAGGAATCCGGCGGGAGGGAAGGGAAGTGAAGGTGGCCGGTTTGTGGAATTAGGGTTATAGCTACTCCTAGGGTTACAGCTACTCCCAAGATTATTCTACTATAACTCTAGTTTATTCTTCAAAATTCGTCCATAACCTAATACAAGCTATAGAGGTCCTTTTATAGAGGCCTCAAGAGAGTTCTACTCCAACTAGAGAACTACCTTGTTTTAATCAACAAGTAATCATACTTTCCTACTAAGAGTCAATCATATCTCAAACTTCCTAATAACTAGGACTCATAATAGGAACTAGTAAAGCAAATCATAAACTAAACTCAATCTAGGAAACTGACTCAATCAAGATAACTACTAACTAGGAAATCAACTAAGTAAGCAAACCAGCTAGGGAATAGGAATCCCTAAGGCCGGCTTGGCTTAACCTGCTCCAAGGGACCTGGTTGCAGCCAGCTCCTTGGTGTGGGATCACCCAAGCAAGGGTGTGGGTCCCTTCTTCGAATGGCTCAGTTCGTCCCCGTATCAGTCGATGGGGAAGAGATCCATCGGAATGGATCGGCCGGGGAAGGGCTAGATCGACGGGATCTGGTATGGCCGGCGGTGGGTTTAGAGGAGAGCGGCATCGGGGACGACGGTGGAGGCTCGTGGATGGCTTCGGAAGAAGGGCTAATGGGGTTCGGTGAGGAGTTTATGGTGGTTTGGGGGTGAGGTTGAGGTCGGACACGGGTTGTCGGCCGCGACTGTGGAGTTGGGGACACTGGGGAGATCGTCAGAGAAGACGATCGGCAGTGGGGACGGTGAAGGAAGGGTCGTGGGGTTGCATGGGAGAATATGGTGGCCTTGGTTGGTGATGGACGGCCGGAGAGGCTGGACGGAGGTTGATCGGTGGTGAGGCTCGGGCACGGGGAGAGAAGAGTGGATGGAGGAGATGATGATGCCTGGCTGGTGATGAGGAGAGAGAGTGGTGATGTTGCGCTGATGTGGCCGAGAGGGAAAGTGGCGTGGAGAGAGAAGTTGAAGATGGAGTCAAGGGGAATACCGATAGGGCGGAGGCGGTGTCGGCTACGGAGAAGTTGACCGACGGGGAAGAAGGTGGATCGATGGTGGATTTCTTGTGGAAACTATATTACTTCTACTCCTATGATATCCTACTTAACTACTCTACTTTATTCATAAACTCACATCATAATTCAATTTCATACATCATACCTAGCTATTGAGGTCATTTTATAGAGGCCTCCACAAGAAAACCCCCTTGCTTAATTAGCAAGTAATAAGGCTTCCATACTTAAACTCAATTATCAACTAGATAAGAAGGAATAACAACTTCCTAACTCAACTAGGAGTCTTATTAATTCCTAACAAGCAAATAACCAACTAGGAAAGCAACAACAACTAAGACTCAATTAAATATAAAAAAACTAATAATAAATCCTAATTAAATACTCTAGTTTGAACTAGGGAAGTCCAAGTCAAACTAGGAAAGAGGCTAAACCCGTTTGGGTCCTCTTTTGGGTGCGGGTCCAGTTGGTCGAGTCGGATCGACTCGTATCAACCGCCCATGTCCGGACCATGTGCTACGGCTCCTCCCAAGCAACAGGGAACAAAGAAAGGGAGGAAAGATGAGGTATTGTTCCTTGATTTTGAAATTTACGAAGATTTTGTTTTTATGTCTTTTTTAAATTCTTACTTTTCCATTTCCACATATTTACATCGATGATGAGCCGGCTGTGATAGAGCCTGCTGTTGAAACGATGCTTCCAGAGGGAGAGCTTGAGGACGTAGCCTCCATGGCGAGGGTTAACGAATTGATTGAGAATATTTTCTGCGAACGCGACAAATCACCCGTCAATGAGTTACAAGTGAGTGTTGAATTTCTCAAGTGAGCTAGTCTATCCTAGTTATTTCCTTCTTTTTCATCTTTCTTTTTACTTTTCAGATTCCTCAGTATCCGATGGAACTGTTGGAGGCCGCATAAAATGTCGCTATTGACAGACGGCCATGGCTGTCACCTATCTTGGATGCAACCGTGGCCGTGGAGTGCGTCACGGATCTCCTGCCAACAACAGTGGGAGCTGCTGTTGAGAAAGCGGCGCAGGTATACTGCAAGCTGTCAAGGCACACTAGGCTAGTCTATCCTTGTTATTTCCTAGTTTTCATCTTCCCTTTTTTTTCAGATTCCTGAGGTCATCCCCAGAAAATCTCGCTATTGACTCTCTTATGGACATGCCAGAAGGGTAAGATGTTTGTCAGGGTGGGGGGCTGGGTCTATTCTTTCTATTTTCGAATGTTTTCCTTCCATCTTTTTCTGTATTTCGATTGCGATTACCTGAACAATTCCTCCGTTAAATATTACTTAAAGCAATCGCTGTCGGTTCTAATTACATCTTTGTATGTTATATTTTCTATTCTTTGAATTTTCCGGGGCCGTCATACTCCCCTCCTGGAATGTGCGTTCTTAGGAAGGGTATCATCGAGTTGCTTGGTGTGGTCGACATCGATGAGAGTATCATATCTGATACGAACCTCGCCAAGGTGTGACGAAACCCGTAGCAAGATGAACTGTAGGATCGTTCTACAATAAGGTTTGGATGGAAACCACGACACGTTGCTTATAATCAAGCAAGAACCTTGGTATGAGGTGAGGACACCACAAACGGGGATGGAAATCCGTTTGATAAGTCAAGATGAACGCCACAGGAAATCCTGATAAGTTCGATAGTTCTACGAAGAACCAAAGAGAAATTCTCTCACTTTTTTATCAATCAAAATGTGTTCTTCATTACATAGATCCTGCCCATATATGCTCAATACATTGAAAAAACTCATACTCCTATTAAATCTGAATTTATATCTCACTACAATTCCAAGAGACACTAATTACTCAGATTTCCAAAGCCTTGATCAATGCCACACCCAACTCTTGCATGAGAACATAAATGCCACACCAACTCTTGCATGCCTAGCTGGTGATTGCCTTAATGACGTGGATAAACCTTGGCCCTTCATTATTTGTGAGCTTGCAATCTTCTCCATTCTGAATTTCTTGAATTAATCCACTAAGTGCTGCTTTGAACCTCTTAGCTTGAGCTCTCGTGACTGGTCCTAAAGGCATCTGAAATGGTTCTTGACTCTCTTTGTCAGTTCTAACCATGGTCCCATCATTCCCCTCCTCTTCAAAAGGATTTGTCCTCAAATCATTGCCTGCATCAAAAGGGGATAGATCAGAAACATTAAAGGTAGAGGTAACATTATACTCACCGGGTAAATCCAGCTTAGTCCCTAACTTTGTAGATAAATTATAGCCCGCAACAATGTAGATAAAGTTCTATTGACAACTTCAGTTTGACCATCAGTTTGGGGGTGACATGTAGTAGAAAACAACAACTTAGTCCCTAACTTTCCCCCACAAGGTCTTCCAAAAAGTAACTCAAGAACTTAGCATCCCGATCTGAAATGATTGTTCTAGACATACCATGCAATCTCACAATCTCTCGAAAGAACAATTCAGCTATATTTGAAGCATCATCAGTTTTGTGACATGGGATAAAATGTGCCATCTTAGAAAACCTATCCACGACCACAAATATTGAATCCCTACCCCGTTTTGTCCTGGGTAAAACCTAAGATAAAATCCATCGAAATGTCAATCCAAGGCTCACTAGGTATTGGCAAAGGAGTGTACAAACCGTGGGGCTGCACTCTTGATTTGGCCTGCTTACAAGTGATGCATCTACCATAAATTCTCTCAACATCATGTTTCATGTGTGGCCAATAAAAGTGCTCATGTAAGATGCCAAATGTTTTAGCTACACCAAAGTGCCCCATTAACCCTCCACCGTGGGATTCCCTTACTAACAAGTCACGCAGGGAACAATTAGGCACACACAATTTATTTTCTTTAAACGGATAATCATCATGCCTAAAATACTTCTCAAACGCAGATTTCTCACAAGATTGATACACATCACTAAAACCATGATCAGAAACATATAATTCTTTGATGTGCTCAAAAACAAGTACCTTTGCATCAAGAGTGGAAAGTAAAACATACCAGCGGGATAGTGCATCCGCCACGACATTCTCCTTCCCTTGTTTGTATCGTATCACATAAGGAAACGTCTCAATGAATTCCACCCATCGCGCATGCCTTTTGTTCAGCTTGTGTTGGCTCTTCAAATGCTTTAATGACTCATGATCAGTGTGTATCACGAATTCCTTAGACCATAAGTAGTGCTGCCATGTCTCCAATGCTCGAACCAATGCGTACAATTCCTTGTCATAAGTAGGATAGTTTAAGGCTGGCCCACGTAGCTTCTCACTGAAATATGCGATTCGCCTTCCTCCTTGCATAAGAACAGCTCCTATTCCAGAACCTGAAGCATCACATTCAATCTCAAATGTTTTAGTAAAATCAGGCAAAGCAAGTACGGGAGCATGTGTCAAATTTTCCTTGAGCAACTGAAACGCCTTTTCTTGCTCTTCACCCCATTTGAATCCAACGCTTTTCTTGATGACTTCAGTAAGTGGAGCGGCAATGCTACTAAAATCCTTCACAAATCTCCTGTAAAAACTAGCAAGACCATGAAAACTTCGAACATTACCAACACTAGTAGGACTCGGCCACTCTTGGATTGCACGAATCTTTTCTTCATCAACCTGTATACCTTGAGCACTTACAACAAAACCAAGGAACACAAGCTTATCGGTGCAAAAGGTGCATTTCTTCAAGTTAGCAAACAGCTTCTCTTTTCTAAGTACATCTAGAACAGATTTTAAATGCTCAACATGATCTTCCAAGCTGTTGCTATAAATAAGGATATCATCAAAATAGACAACAACAAACCTGCCAATAATGTTCGCAAAACATGATTCATTAACCGCATAAAAGTGCTTGGTGCATTAGTTAACCCAAAAGGCATAACTAGCCACACATATAAGCCATGTTTTGTTTTAAAAGCAGTTTTCCATTCATCACCTTCTCTCATTCTGATCTGATGATACCCACTCTTCAAATCAATTTTAGAAAACACACGAGCACCATGCAGCTCACATATCATCTAAGCGAGGAATAGGATGACGATACTTTACCGTGATATTGTTGATGGCTCGACAATCAATGCACATCCTCCAAGTCACATCCTTCTTAGGAACCAAAATCACCGGAACAACACAAGGACTCATGCTTTCCCTCACATATCCCTTTCCATCAACTCTTGAACTTGCCTTTGTAGCCCCTTTGTCTCCTCGGGGTTGCTTCTATAAGCGGGTTGGTTCGGGATGGTGGCACCGGGTACGAAATCAATTTGATGCTCAATTCCCCGAATAGGTGGCAAGCCATGTGGAACCTCCTCTGGAAAGACATCATCAAACTCCTGCAAGAGATCAGCAACAGAACTAGGCAAAGACACGATAAGTTGGTTAGTATTCAAATATGCCTCCTTGTACAAGAGTACAATCATCGGCTGTCTTGACAACATTGTTCGCTTTATCTCACGTGCCCTTGCATAAAAGTTCTTTTTTTCACTCTCTTTTTGATGCTCACTCTTTTTCGCTCTTTCACTTTCTCTTTTCATCTCTCTTTTTTATGCTCACTCTTTTTCTCTCTCACTCTTTCTCTTTTCATCACTCTGTTTTTGATGCTCACTCTTTTTCTCTCTTTCACTCTTTCTCTTTTCATCACTCTGTTTTTGATGCTCACTCTTTTTCTCTCTTTCACTCTTTCTCTTTTCATCACTCTCTTTTTGCAGCCTCACTTGATCATCATAAACATGTTTTGGTGTCACAGGAACAAGAGTGATTGGCCTTTGACTGAACACAAAAGAGTACTTGTTCGTATAGCCATCATGCTTCACACGCCTATCAAATTGCCAAGGCCTCCCAAGCAGCAAATGTCCAGCTTGCATTGGCACCTCGTCACACAACACCTCGTCTTCATATTTACCAATTCGGAAGGAAACTAACACTTGCTTGTTTACCTTCACTTCACCACTATCATTCAGCCACTGTAGCTTGTATGGCTGCGGATGTTTGAGTGTTGGTAGCTCCAATTTCTCCACCAAAGTGCTAGCAACATTAGTGCAGCTTCCACCATCAATAATTACACTACACACCTTGTCTTTAACATAGCACCTAGTATGAAAAAGATTGTCTCGCTGTAGCTCATCTTCTTCCTTTGCATGCATGCTTAGAGCTCTCCTTGCCACCATCAATTCTCCATGAACAGCATACTCTTCCTCATCAATATCCTCCAATGGCAGCATACAAGTAGTGTCTGACTCGTCATCGGTTTCAATCTCACCGTTATCTCGTACCACCATGACTCTCTTGTTTGGGCATTGCCTAGCTATGTGACCCCTTCCTTGACATTTAAAACACTTAACATCACGAGTTCGAGTAGCAGATGGATCTGGTTTCCCTTGAGAACTCTGGCTGGTGGATTCTTGTTTTGGCTTGGGTTTAGACTTCGCAGCCGACTTCTCTTCCTTCACATAATTTGGCTTCCATGACGAAGTAGAACATGAACCTTGGGCTGCACGTATACCACCCCTCCTCCTCTTGAGCTGCCGCTCAACCTTGATAGCCATGTGCACCATATCTTCCAACTCCACATAATGTTGCATCTCCACCCTATCTTGAATCTCTTGGTTTAATCCACTCAAAAATCTGGCCATTGTAGCTTATCGATCTTCCTCCACATTAGCCCGGATCGTAGCAATCTCCATCTCCTTGTAGTAATCTTCAACACTCCGATTACCTTGCTTGAGATTTTGTAGCTTTTGGTACAACTCACGGTAATAGTGACTAGGAACAAATCGCTTCCTCATCACGATTTTCATCTCCTCCCATGTCTCTATTGGTCGTTCTCTATTCCGCCTCCTGTTCAACACGAACTGATCCCACCAAACAATAGCATAATCAGAAAATTAAATGGCTGCAAGTTTTACCTTCTTCATCTCGGAGTAGTTGTGGAAATCAAATACTAACTCCACCTTCTTCTCCCATTCAAGGTAGGCCTCAGGGTTGTTTTTACCTTGAAACAAAGGAATATGCATCTTTATGCTATTAAGATTGTTATCTTCCTGATTCCAAACACGTCTTCCTCGTGCATTCCTCCTATGGTTCCCCACTGAATTTCGATTATCATCCTCCTCGGATCTGGCCCAATCATCTCTTTCATCCCTTGAATCTTCCATTCTATCCAACCTTCTGTGAACCTCATCCAATTCTCGCCTCATCATGCGCCACCGCATCTCTCCCACAATAGCCTCCATAAACAACTTCGGATCAGCACCTTCCGCAGCACCTTTTTCACCACTTTGAGACATGATTTCCTGTAAAAGAAAACTCACAAACACTCCCTCTTGTGTATCTCTCAAATCACTCAACACTCTTAGAAATTCCCTTTCGGTTCTTATCGAACTAGTCAAACTCAGATCAGAAATTTCAGCAACAATTCACACTAAAACTTATCAAAGGATGCAAAGAAAAGGTAGGGTATGCAAAGAAAAGGAGGTAAGGCATGCAAAGAAAAGGCAAGGTTGATAGAAATGCAAAGAAAACGAAAGGTTGATAAGTTTGGACAATGAAACAGTTCTTCTTCCTCTTCTTCTTGTTTTTTTTTCTTTTTTTTTCACGAATTTCTTTCTGTCTTTCTTTTCCTTTTTTTAGAAGAAACACGAATACACTTGATGGGAAGAAGAAAGATCTCTCACCACGACCCTACCCCTCTACTTCCCGACATCCCCAGAGCCCTCGCCGTCGTCCCCTCTAAACCCACCGCCGGCCACATCCTAGATCCGCCCGATCCGCCACCTATCTCCCAGATCCGAGCTGTTGGATCTCTTCCCCACAATCCGACCAGCTTTCCTGACAAGGTTCCGACCATCGCTGTCGTTCCTACGCCGGCGATCTACTCCGGCTATCTTCAGCCGTTGGAGCTTCAGCCAACCTTAACCGGTTCAGCCACCCACTTGAATCAGACTCAGCCCAAGTCTAATTGGTTCAGCCAGTTCACAGCTATCCAGCCTAGTCTAATTTAGCCAGCCTAATCTAATTGGGCTCAGCTAGATCCGATCCAGCTAGCCAGGTCAGCCAATTGGACTCAATCAAGTACGATCAGGTCAGTTCTGATCAATTGGAGCAGTAAAGACCCGATACGAGAGGATTACGAGTAGACCGCTCGTATCAGTCGCTGGAACTCGAGGAAGTAAAGGACGGCTGTAGATCGGCGGTGTCGCGTCCTTAGTAGCTGGCTTCCTGGGTCGAAGACTAGGTCAACCTGAATCAAATCATCCCAAAGTGGAAGTAGACCCAATATGGCAGCTGGATACGGTCGAGACCTGTTGAGCTTGGGGATCCCTTTGCTTTGCTCGAAAGGGATGATCCGGCCTCAGGCTACAGCATCAGTCCTTACGGTCATAGTCGCCAAAGTCGTTCTGAAACTTTGAGTGGCTGATGGTTGCTGGGCGATGCTCATGGATCTGATCAGCTACAAGATGGCATCCGAATGAGGAGGGAAACTCCTTGGATAGCTCAGTTTGGTTGTGGGATACCCGATCAATTGAAGATGCGTAGGGAACATCTGGATCTGATCTGGTTGAAGTCTGAAATCAAACTTGATCAAGTCGGATTGCCTGAGCTTGATTTGATTTGGCGGGCTAAGATCACATCTGACTAGATTGAATCTGACTGAAGCCACTTGACTCTGAGTTAGCCCGAACTGGTCTGGATCTAGGCTTGATCGGATTTGGTTGGTGTAGCCAAATCTGGTGGAGCCTGGATTGAATATGTCCAAGTCTTGTAAGCTGGAGTCTGACTCGATCAAGTGTGGAAGATTGAGTCGGAGTCTGATCAGGTTCAAACGGTGGTGATTTGATCTGATCTGATATGATGGTTGAGATCTGTCCAGTGCCAGAACTCAATCGCTTCTGAGGGAAGCTCGTCGGAGTTCAAATCCCCTGGAGAAGAGGTAGTGAGATGATGGGGGTTCGATCCAACGGAGTGAATCCGGATGGGTGTCAGTTTCGGTGGCAGATCTGGAGGGGGTCCGCGTCGGTCAAGAGTGAGGAGATGGAACTGACGATGATCCGCTGGTTGGGGTTTGGAGTCCGGCTTGGTAATGTCGGGGAAGGGGTCAGGAGGTTTAGGGGACGGCCTTTGATGCCTCTGGAGATCCTTCAGTGGGCTGTGAAAGGAGGTTATGGTAATGTTGGGCAGAGGTAGGCTGTGCTTCCTTCAGGTTTGCCGCCGGAGTGGGGGGGAAGATGGAGTTGCGAGCCGGCGAGGTTGTACATGGAATGGCTAGAGGTTGGGTGGCTGTGAGGAGCTTCAAGAATGCCGGTGAGTTTTGAGCTTTCGCCAGGGTCATAATGAAGAAGGCATGGTCGGGGAAGGTTGTGATGGGATTGGGGTAGGAGTGAGGAGGACCTTGGTGGCGGCTACATGGTGTGGGGAGGGCTTCAACTAAGGTGAGGTCGGTGGCTGCAGCTTTGTGGATGGTGGGTAGATCGCCGGAGATGATAATCGACAATGGGGATGGTAAAGGAAGGGGCGTGGGTTTGTAGGGGGAAAGATGGTGGCCTTGGTTAGTGACAAGGGCTGATGAAGAGGAATAGGGAGAATTGCTGGTGGTGGGAAGGTAGGGTTTGGATGAAGGGAAGGATGAAGAAGATGATGGCAAGCTGTTGACTAGGCTGGGATGTGGCGTGGTTGGGTAAGGGGGCAGCGGGTGTTGTTCATGGTTTGGGTAATGGGGCAGCTGGTGGAGTATGAGGAGGGCAATAGTGGGGTTGTGGAGGAAGCAGAGTCGGAATTGTATGAGGAGTCCTAATCCAGGTAGAGCCGAGTTTATGTTCTGAAATCCAAGTTGCTACTAGAATGGGATTTTGACTTGGAATCTTAACCCCGGTATGGCTTAACTGATTTGTAGGAGAATATCTAGATCATTACTTCCTACTGTTGTACTAAAGGATAAGGCAGAGGGACCCAACTCTGGACGGCTTCCTTCCATTCTTCAGCTGTAGGGTAAGTCGTACTCAGAGTTTGACTAGGATTCCTAGTTGGAGTAGGACTTATAATCCTAGTTCCAGTAGGATTTGGAGTCCAAGTTGTACTCTGAGTTTGACTAGGATTCCCAGTTGGAGTAGAATTTGTAATCCTAGTTGTAGTAAGAATTGGAGTCCAAGACGTACTCAAATACCCATTGGTGTTTACAGGTTTGGGTTGGTTGTCGGGTGGAGGTAATGGCTGATAAAGAGGTGATGGTTTGTAGGGAGGGATAGGGGGCTCAACATTTGGATAATGGATCGGTTCATATGTAGGCGGAGTGTAAGGTGGGTAATAATAGGGTTGTGGAAGAATTGGGTTGTGCCAGGTGGAGGTTGATTAGGGTTAGGGTTCTGTAGGGATGTTGATGGAGGTAAGGGATGATGATGTGGGAGTGGGGTTCGACCAGGTATAGGAGTAGGTCGGGTCGGATGAATAGGGGTTTGAGTCGGGAGTGAGGTAGGAGGAGTTGGTCCTGATCCAACCCAGAACAAGTGGGGAATAGGGCCGGGTACTCTTGGGAGGCACAGTCATCGGAACGGAGCTCTGATACCAACTTGATACGATGCACCTTCTCAAGGGCTTTCGTATTGGGTCTCTTGCCTGGTCTCGGCTCTTCCTTAGTTGAGCTATGGCTAGGTCGAGAGATACCTTTAGGGTTTTAGGAGAAGCACCCTAGGTATTCGACGAGGAAGGCTCAAACCGGAGGAGAGAGACGGATGAGAAAGAGGATTACCTCGCAGCTTCCTCTATTGTTGGCTGGCTACCCTTGGGGGATCCAAGCCTTGGAGAACGTGGCAGCGGTGATGAGGTGGTGAAGGGAAGCACGGCATCCATGGGGGTCGCCGGGGACTTGGAGTTGGACGGTGGAGGAGTGGTGATACGATGGTCTACTCGTAATCCTCTCGTATCGGGTCACTACTGATCCAGTTGATCAGAATTGAGTCTGATCAGGCTTGATTGGCTCCAATTGGCAGATATGGCTAGCTGGATCGGATCTGGCTTGAGCGGATTCAGATCTGCCTTAGCCTGATTGGATAGGACTTGACTGGGTCAAGTCTGAATTGATCTGGATCAAGCTGACCTGATGGGATTGGGCTAAGTGGTTGAGTCAGGTTGACTGAGAGTCAACCAGGGAAGTTGGCTGAGGGTTCACCGGAGTGGATCCGATGGCTAAGGACCACCGGAGTGGATCGCCGGCGTAGGGCCATCGTCGGCGGTTGGGATACTGGCATGAAGGGTCTCCGGTCGATGGGGAATAGATCCCTCGGAAAGGATTGACTGGAAGGATGCCGGATTGACGGGATCTGGAGGTCGACGGCAACGGGTTTGGTTACCGGCGTCGGGGACGACGGGGAGGGTTCTGCGGGGCTTTGGGACGTCGTAGAAGACCGGGATCTGGTCTAGGGAGGTCGGCGGGGTACTTTGGAGGGATCTGGGAGTGAGATCGGGGTTGGACACGGAAGGGGCGGCGGAGCTGTGAAGTTGAGGTTGCTGGGGAAGACGCCGGAGAGGACGACGGAGCCGGAGGAGCGGATGGACGGAATTGTGGTGGCTCGGGGAAGAGGATGGTGGCCTTGGTTGGCGACAGGGACGGCCGGAGAGGAGGTAGGGAAGGATGCCGGCGGTGAAGCTAGGGTTTGGGCATGGGAGAGGAGAGAGGAAGACGATGAACAGTGCTGACGTGGTGGAGAGAGAAAGTCCGTGGAGGCGGTGTCGGCTGCGGAGAAGATGACCAGCGGGGAAGAAGGTGGATCGATGGTGGATTTCTGTGGAAACAACATTACTTCTACTCCTATGATATTCTACTTCTATAATATTCTACTCAACTATTCTTAATTGATCATAATTCTCTTCATAACCTAACACAAACTATTGAGTTCTCTTTTATAGAGGCCTTGACAGAGTCCTAATTCAACAAGAAAACCCTCTTGCTTGATTAGCAAGTAATAAGGCTTTCAGACTCAACTCAACTTCCTAACTCAAATAGACACTTAATTAATTACTAACAATCAAATATCAACTAGGACTCAATTAAATATAAAAGAATAATAATAAATCCTAATCAAATACTCTAGTTTGAACTAGGGAAGTCCAAGTCAAACTAGGAAAGCGGCTGAACCAGTTTGGTTCCTCTTCTGGATGCGGGTTTAGTGGGTCGAGTCGGATCGACTCGTATCATCCCCCCTTTCCTTCGGAATTGGCCTTGTCCTCAAGGCCAAAGTCAAGTCAGATAGGATGGCTCTATGTGGCTGGATCGAATCAACTTGCTTCTGTAGCTCTGAAGTCGGTGGGGAGAAACCAGGTCGATCCCATGATGGGTCCAGGGGTAGCAGAAGCAGTGCTGAAGGAGGAGCATCTGGGGGTCGATTTGATGGCTCAGGTAGCTCCAAGAATAAAATCTTCAATGGTTCTGATCATCCTCACTCATCATGTCCCATCAGTAGTGTTGCCCATGACCATAGGATGGGATATGATCTCCAAGGTCTGATTTGCTGTACAGGGACTTGGCTTGATTCTAGGTCAAGCTGGCTTTGGTCCAATCTGAAGTGTAGATGGCTGGACCACGCTTTCGCTGCACTATTCTGGGCTAGAAGGTGGTTGAACCAAGTTGACTCTTCAGCTATGTTGAGTCATACTCTGGTCCAAACCTGTCTGACATGGTTGGGTCGACCAGTGTCAATCTGGACTTGGGTCAGTTGAGCCAATCCGGTGGTACCATCAAGGTCAGATCTCATCAGATTGAAGATGGCATATGAATAAGGAGGGTAGCTCCTTTGATGGCTCATATCCTTTGGATGTTTGATCAACGGCGGAGGATGCATCGTGATCACTCGGACATGATCTGGATGTTCCTGATTGCTTGGGGCTCTTTGATCAGGTTCAGATCAAAGATCGGAACCACTGGATCGAACATCAGGCTGATCAAACGGCTTGATCAAGTTACAGTCTTGATCGGACGGCTGAGAAGCTGCCGGAGCTAGATCAAATGTGAAACGAGCTCGTCAGAGAGTGGCAACGACACAGGAGGCTTTGCAAGGACGTGGGGATTCCATCCGTACGGTCTGATCAATGGATTGGGCTTCTAAGCGCCGGATCTGAAGGTGGCGACGCGGTGGAAGTCGTCGCCAGTGTTATAGTCCGCGACGGTGCTTGAGCTCGTCGGGAAAAGGTACGGGAAGGTCTTCGGACCTTTCTCGTGAGGTTTGATCTTGGTATCAACCTCGGAATATGGCTGATTGAAGGATGCCGCAACAGGGGAGTTCGCCGGAGTTGAATCCCGACGATCCCAGCCTAGATCGTGGTCGTAGTTGGCCACGGCGGCGTCGGTGAGGGACGCCGGTGCTTCCTCGCTGGATGGGTGGGGAGGAAGACGTCGGACGGTGGCCTTGGGGCGGCGGCTCGGAGATGAGCCGACGGGCTCTGGTTTTGAGCCAGGACGACAATGGGTCGGCTAGGATCGAGCCGTGCGCGGGGAAGGTGATGAGCCACGGCTCGAGCCAATCCGGGAGGAGAGAGAAAACCAGGGAAAATTCTGGAAGAATATGGAAAAACAGGGAAATTTTCGGAAAAATCAGGGGAAGATAGGGGAAGGGTTGCACCCGGGTTTGGAATTGAACTCGGAGTTACAATTGGAGTTGCTCTCGGAGTTGTAGTTGGAGGAATCCTATTCCGAGTTGGCTCGGGATTAGGCTCTGCAGTCTGGATCGCAGCTGGGGCAGGAGTCTGGCTCGGAGTCTGAACTATCGTTGACCACCTATTGGAGATCTGCTCCAACTCCCTGCTAGTGCGCTCCATGTTTCTGCTTTGGCGTTCCATCAGAGTTGAATAGAGGTTCAACTGGGTCTGCATAATCTTGAATTGCTCCTCCAAACTCTCCTGGGGAACTCCGTACATGATGGTGAAGTTTCCAGAAGGATCTGAATCGCACAGTCGGAGGAACGGAGCTATGATTCCAAGTTGATACAATGGTCTACTCATAATCCTCTAGTATCGGGTCACGACTTCTCCAATTGATCAGAATTGAGTCTTATCAGGCTTGATTGGCTCCAATTGGCAGATCTGGCTAGCTGGATAGGATCTGACTTGAGCGGGTTCAGATCTGGCTGAGCCTGATTGGATAGGACTTGACTGGGTCAAGTCTGAATTGCTCTGGATCAAGCTGACCTGATGGGATTGGGCTAAGTGGCTGAGTCAACCAGAGAAGTTGGCTGAGGGTTCACCGGAGTGGATCCGATGGCTGAGGATCACCGGAGTGGATCGCCGGCGTAGGGCCGTCGTCGGCGGTCGGGATACTGGCAGGAAGGGTCTCTGGTCGATGGGGAAGAGATCCCCCGGAGTGGATTGATCGGAAGGATGCCGTATTGATGGGATCTGGAGGTCGACGGCAACGGGTTTGGGTTTACCGGTGTTGAGGACGACGGGGAGGGTTCTGCGGGGCTTTGGGACGTCATAGAAGACCGGGATTTGGTCGAGGGAGGTCGACGGGGTACTTTGGAGGGATCTGGGAGTGAGATCGGGGTCGGACATGGAAGGGGCGGCGGAGCTGTGAAGTTGAGGTTGCCGGGGAAGACGCCAGAGAGGACGACGATGGCGGAGGAGCGGATGGACGGAGTCGTGGTGGCTCGGGGAAGAGGATGGTGGCCTTGGTTGGCGACAGGGACGGTCGGAGAGGAGGAAGGGAAGGATGTGGGCGGTGAAGCTAGGGTTTGGGCACGGGAGAGGAGAGAGGAAGACGATGAACAGTGCTGATGTGACATGAGGTCGCTGACGTGGTGGAGAGAGAAAGTCCGTGGAGGCGGTGCTGGCTGAGGAGAAGATGACCAGCGGGGAAGAAGGTGGATCGATGGTGGATTTCAGTGGAAACTACAGTACTTCTACTCCTATAATATTCTACTCAACTATTCTTAATTGATCATAATTCTCATCATAACCTAATACAAACTACTGAGGTCCCTTTTATAGAGGCCTTGACAGAGTCCTAATTCAACTAGAAAACCCCCTTTCTTGATTAGCAAGTAATATGGCTTTCGGACTCAACTCAACTTCCTAACTCAAATAGACTCTTAATTAATTACTAAGAATCAAATATCAACTAGGACTCAATTAAATATAAAAGAATAATAATAAATCCTAATCAAATACTCTAGTTTGAACTAGGGAAGTCCAAGTCAAACTAGGAAAGAGGCTGAACCGGTTTGGTTCCTCTTCTGGATGCGGGTCCAGTGGGTCGAGTCGGATCGACTCGTATCAAGTAGACGGCACCGGAGAAGGAGGGAAGCTTGACGGTGGACGAAGGATGGCAGCGGACGGCGGAGGCCGGTGGTGGAGTGTTCGTGGATATGTTACGAGCGGTCTACTCGTGATCCTCTCGTAATGGGTCTCTACTGCTCCAATCGATCAGAATCTGATCGTACTTGATTTGAGTCCAATGGGCTGATTTGGCTAGCTGGATCGGATCTGGCTACAGCTGGATCGGATCTGGCTGAGCCTGATTGGATGGGACTTGACTGGGTCAAGTCTGAATTGATCTGGATCAGGTTGACCAAGTTCAATTGGCTGGATGTGGCTGGATTGGTTGGCTGGGCTGAACCGGTTGAGGTTGGGTTGAGCCAATTTGGCCAAAGGTGGCTGGGAATATCCGACGGCTAAGGATCGCCGGAGTGGAGGGCCGGCGTAGGGGCTGCGGCGGCGGTCGGGATAGTGGCAGGGAAGGTCGTAGCACGGTGGGGAGGAGATCCACCGGCTCAGATCTTGGAGATGGATGTAGGATTGGCCGGATCTGGGAGGTCGGCGGAAGGGGTTTGGGTTCACTGACGTCGGGGACGACGGGGAGCTCGGCTGGAGGCCGGGAATGGCCAGGCAGGGTCTGGATCTAGTAGACGGAGGCCTGGGAAGGGTTTTAGGATGGTTTGGAAGTGGGATAGGGGTCGGACGCGGTTTGCCGGTGATGGGGACGGAGATCGGGTTCGCCGAGGACGGCGCCGAAAGCGATGGAAGACGGCGGGGAAGGGCTGGCCGGAGTCATGGGAGGTAGGTGAAGTGGATGGACGTCTTGGATGGCGACGGGGGTGGCCGGAGAGGAGAAATCGGCGGGACTAGGGTTCCGGGCACGGGAGAGAGGAGGAAGAAGGAGGTGAACAGTGATGATGACGTGACGCTGACGTGGAGGAGAGAGAAAGTGACGGGGAGAGAGAAATTCCGGTGGAGGTGATGCCGGCTGCGGAGAAGATGACCGACGGGGAAGAAGGTGGATTAATGGTGGGTTTTCTGGTGGAATCTACATTACTTCTACTCCTACTCCTAAGATATTCTATCAACTATTCTTAATCATTCATCTCATGCATTACCTAATACAAACTACTAATGTCCTTTTATAGAGACCTTGACAGAGTCCTAATCTAACGGGAAAACCCCCTTGCTTAATTAGCAAGTAATAAGGCTTTCTGACTCAACTCAACTTCCTAACTCAAATGGACTCTTAATTAATTCCTAACAGTCAAATATCAACTAGGACTCAAATAAATATAAAAGACTAATGATAAATACTAATTAAATACTCTAGTTTGGATTAGGGAAGTCCAAGTCAAACTAGGAAAGAGGCTGAACCAGTTTGGTTCCTCTTCTGGGTTCGGATCCAGTTGGTCGAGTCGGATCGACTCGTATCATCCCCCCTTCCTTCAGAATTGGCCTTGTCCTCAAGGCCAGAGTCAAGTCAGGTAGGATGGCTCTATGTGGCTGGACCAAATCAACTTGTTGATGTAGCTCTGGACTCGGTGGGGAGAAACCAGGTCGATCCCATGACGGGTCCAGGGGTAGCAGGGGCAGTGCTGAAGGAGCATCTGGGGGTCAATCTGACGGCTCAGGTAGCTCCAAGAATAAGATCTTCAATGGCTCTCCTGGATCATCCTCATCATGTCCCATCAGTAGTGTTACCCATGACCATAGGATGGGATCTGATCTCCATGGTCTGATCAACTGTGCAGGGACTGGGTCTGAGTCAAGCTGGATTTGGTCCAATCTGAAGTGAAGATGGTTGGACCATGCTTCTGCTGCACTAGTCTGGGCTAGAAGTTGGTTGAACCGAGTTGAATCATCAGCTGTGCTGAGTCGTACTCTGGTCCAAACCTGCTTGACTTGGTTGGGTCTACCGGTGTCAATTTGGACTTGAGTCAGTTGGGCTAGACCGGTGGTACCATCATAGTCAGGTCTGATCAGATTTAATATGACATCTTGATAAGGAGGGTAGCTCCTTTCATAGCTCATATCAACCTTCGGATGCTTGATCAACGGCTGAGGATGCATCGTGATCACTTGGACATGATCTGGATGGTCCTAATTGCTGGGGACTCTTGGATCAGGTTCAGATCGAAGATCGGAACCACTGGATCAAAGATCACGCTGATCAAACGGCTGGATCAAGTTGTAGTCTTGATCCGACGGCGGAGAAGCTGCTGGAGCTGGATCAATGGCGAAACATGGTCGCCGGAGTGTGGCAACGGCACAGGAAGCTTCGCCGGGACGTGGGGGTTCCATCCGTACGATCTGATCGTCGGATTGCGCCTCTGATGCACTGGATCTGAAGGTTACGGCGTAGTGGATGTCGTCGCCGATGATCGTCGGTGATGTAGGCCGCGACGGTGCTTGAGATCGTCGGGAACAGGTACGGGAAGGTCTTGGGACCTTTCTTGTGAGGTTTGATCTTGGGATCAACCTCGGAAATTGGCGGAGTGATGGAGGCCGGAACAGAGGGGTTCGTCGGATTTGGATCTCGGCGATCGAGGCCTCAATCGTGGTCGTGGTTGACCACGGCAGCTTCGGTGAGGGACGCCGGTGCTTCCTCGGTGGATGGGTCCGGAGTAAGACGTCGGACGGCGGCCTTGGAGTGGCGGCTCGGAGATGAGCCGACGGCGCGGAGGACGAGCCGGGACGACGAAGGGTCGGCTCGGGGTGAGCCGGGCGTGGGTGAGGGTTAGCCGCGGCTTGAGGTAGGAGAGGAGCCACGGCTTGAGCCAATCCGGGAGGAGAGAGAATATCCCAGGAAAAATCTGGAAAGTAGGTAAAATTCCAGAAAAATCATGGGAAGGTAGAAGAAAGGTCTCACCCCGGGCTGGAGTTGAACTCAGAGTTACAATTGGATTTGCCCTCGGAGTTGCAGGAGGAGTCTCAGTCGAAGTCCTAATCCGAGTTGGCTCGGGGTCAGGTTCCGTAATCTGGGTTGCAGCTGGAGTAGGGGCCTGACTCGGAGTTATCGTTGACCACCTATTGCAGATCTGCCCCAACTCCCTACTGGTGCGCTCCAAGTTTCTGCTTTGGTGTTCCATCAAAGTTGACCAAAGCTTCAACTGGGACTGCAGAATCTTGAATTGCTGCTCCAAACTTTCCTGGGGTACTCCGTACATGGTGGCGAAGTTTTCAGTAGGGTTTGAACCGCACAGTCAGTGGAACGGAGCTCTGATACCATGTTGTTACGAGCGGTCTACTCGTGATCCTCTCGTAATGGGTCTCTACTGCTCCAATCGATCAGAATCGCCCTGATCAGACTTGATTTGAGTCCAATGGGCTGATTTGGATAGCTGGATCGGATCTGACTTGAGCTGGATCGGATCTGGCTGAGCCTGATTGGATGGGACTTGACTGGGTCAAGTCTGAATTGATCTGAATCAGGTTGACCAGGTTCAATTGGCTGGATGATGGCTGGATTGGTTGGCTGGGCTGAACCGATCGAGGTTGGGCTGAGCCAATTTGGCCAAAGGTGGCTGGGAATATCCGACGGCTGAGGATCGCTGGAGTGGAGGGCTGGCGTAGGGGCTTCGGCGGCGGTCGGGATAGTGGCAGGGAAGGTCGTAGGACGGTGGGGAGGAGATCCATCGGCTCAGATCTTGGAGATGGATGTAGGATTGGCCGGATCTGGGAGGTCGGCGGAAGGGGTTTGGGTTCACCGACGTCGGGGACTACGGGGAGCTCGGCTGGAGAACGGGAATGGCCAGGCAGGGTCTGGATCTGGTAGACGGAGGCATGGGAAGGGTTTTAGGATGGTTTCGAAGTGGGATAGGGGTCGGACGCGGTTTGCCGGTGATGGGGACGGAGATCGGGTTCGCCGAGGACGGCGCCGAAAGCGATGGAAGACGGCGGGGAAGGGTTGGCCGGAGTCGTGGGAGGTAGGGGAAGTAGATGGACGTCTTGGATGGCGACGGGGGTGGCCAAAGAGGAGAAATCGGCGGGACTAGGGTTCCGGGCACGGGAGAGAGGAGGAAGAAGGAGGTGAACAGTGAAGATGACATGGCACTGACGTGGAGGAGAGATAAAGTGACGGGGAGAGAGAAATTCTGGTGGAGGTGATGCCGGCTGCGGAGAAGATGACCGACGGGGAAGAAGGTAGATTAATGGTGGATTTTCTGGCGGAATCTACATTACTTCTACTCCTATGATATTCTACTCCTAAGATATTCTATCAACTATTCTTAATCATTCATCTCATGCATTACCTAATACAAACTACTAAGGTCCTTTTATAGAGACCTTGACAGAGTCCTAATCTAATGGGAAAACCCCCTTGCTTAATTAGCAAGTAATAAGGCTTTCTGACTCAACTCAACTTCCTAACTCAAATGGACTCTTAATTAATTCCTAACAGTCAAATATCAACTAGGACTCAAATAAATATAAAAGACTAATGATAAATACTAATTAAATACTCTAGTTTGAAGTAGGGAAGTCCAAGTCAAACTAGGAAAGAGGCTGAACCAGTTTGGTTCCTCTTCTGGGTTTGGATCCAGTTGGTCGAGTCGGATCGACTCGTATCAGGATAAAACGTCGATCTCGTTGGGACGAGATTTCTATTTTATTTCCGAGCAAATCATTTTTAATTTCATATAAGGAAATTGCAGGCACCACACCCCTGGATCGCCAAGTCGGCAGATCCTTCATTTACATCCCCGTAGGGAACACCTCCGATTCTAGATCCAATAGAATAAGCATTTTTTTTATAATAAAAGAAAAATGAAAAAAATGAATCACGTGAGGTCTTAGACCACCACCTTCATTGCCATGCACGCCATCTCTATCACTGGGGCTTCAAGTCCGCTGGGCTTGGGAGGATTTTGTCGTCCAAGTATTGGGTAACGCCGCCCAACAGGATCCAATCGCCGTCGTCGTGGGAGGACGGCAACTGGGCTTGAGGAAGTCGGCTAGGACTAAAGAAGCCTAGGCTGGAACAGAGGATGCACCGGCTGGAACTGAGGATGTGCGGCTAACGACAGGGGGCTGAAGCTCTTGTCGCCAGAACAGCCTTGGGAAGACGATGGTGAACGTCCTTCTTCAGAGTGGGTTTGTATCCCAGCGTCGCTGGATCGCCGGGGAGATGGAGAGGCGTCGGCTGGAACAGGGGAAACAGGGGAAGCTTTGCCTTCGAAACCGCCGGCGACGAGAGAGAGAGAGAGAGAATCTAAGTCCGATCTCCGTGAGCGTTGAGGAAGCGGGCTGGAGCGCCTTGCTGGAGGTATGGGCTGAAACAGCGAACGGAAGGGTGGACCTTGAGCCGGGGGATCGACGAAACTTCTTGCAGCGGGAACCCAAAGACTCGAGCGGATGGGTTTCGCCTATGTCGACGAGACCGGCGTCGTCTGGTGGTGCGCACGTCAGAGCGTCAACAGGACCTCTCCATCTTCAAGCCTCCAAGCTCTTTGCATCTCCAACGTGAGCGTCTCGGCAGCAACCTTCCAGAACTTCTTACGGCAGCCACTGGACTTCACCGTCTTCCTTCGGGTGTCTTGCACAGCCTCCCATCGCTTCCACCAGCCTTCAACCGTCCTCTTTTCACCCCACAACTCCACTATTTATAGTTGTGAGAAATGCATGTGATTATATGGAACGGGATCATGGTCCCTAATCAAAGGGATGCTGATTGCATTAGAGGATGCTAATCCTTTTATATAAGGATAGCTACATGCAACCCAGCTGTGATTGCTTTTGATTTTATATGGTATGGGATGACTGGCCATGCAACCCGATTGGAGATGGCTGCTCAAATATTTGGCGGATTCTCTTTTGAAATTTGAAAGTGATGATTGAATTTCGAATTTATCATGATTTGAACATTTTTTCTCATGTCCATTATTATTTGAATATTTGTCCAGCTTTAATAAGTCATTTGTGAATATTTACTCCCGTACAGAATATTTATCTGAATTCTGAATGTTTACAGGAGTTTTACCAAAATATCCTCAGCGGTCATATATGTCGGACCAAAGTATTTTGGAGGGTGGAATGGTCAGATTTCAAACAATTATATCCCTGAGGGTGTGAATTGACTGAAATACCCCTCAAGGTTAAGGGTAGAGGTAAGGTTTCCAAAAAACACCTGGGGCTTAAATGTTCGAAATACCCCTTTGGCTGTGGCTCAAGTGTTGTCCAAATATATATTTTGAACGAAAATACCCCCAGAGGTGAACGGGACGTCGAAGGTTGATGTGTGGCCATAATCATCTTCTGAGAGTTGCAGATGACCAAGTACCCTTATCATGGGCGATTTTGGAAAATTACCTTAGATTTGTAGGCTTACGTGGGATACTGTCAAAACCATCTAAGGATCGATGAAAGAATTCTGAGATATCTGAATTTGTGTATTCTTCATCAGAATTTCAAAAATACCCCTGAAGGCTATCAAAATACCCCTCTTTTTAAGTAGACTGACGTCAAAATCATAAACGGTTAATTTGGAGTGTTATTTGGAGTTTAGGTCTATATTTTGACCAAAATACCCAAAATGGAGGTGAAAATTATCGAAACGTCCTTTGGTTTATATAGGATGCCGTCAAAACCATGTAAGACGAATCGAGATGTGTTAGGGAGTTTAACCATGTATACTCAATCAAAGTTCCCAAAATTCCCTTTGTCATTTCCAAAGTTGAGAAAGCATGCATAGAGCATTTTAAGTATGTTTTCGAATGTTGTCATGCCTTTGCAAAATGTCTAAGGCATATATGATGTGACAAGGGTAATTTCGTAAATATTACGAATTCTACCCTTGGTCAAAATCGGTGTCAACATGGAGAAGGGATCTGGCGGTAGGGAAGGGAAGTGAAGGTGGCTGGTGGAGTTGGTGGAATTAGGGTTACAGCTACTCCTATGATTATTCTACTAATAACTCTACTTTATTCATCATAATTCGTCCTTTTATAGAGGCCTTGACAAAGTTCTAATCCAACTAGAGAACTACCTTGCTTTAATCAGCAAGTAATAATACTTTCCTACTAAGACTCAATCATAACTCAAACCTCCTAATAGTTAGGTGATACGAGTCGATCCGACTCGATCAACTGGACCCGAACCCAGAAGAGGAATCAAATTGGTTCAGCCTCTTTCCTAGTTTGACTTGGACTTCCCTAGTTCAAACCAGAGTATTTAATTAGGATTAGCCTTTTATATTTAAATTGAGTCCTAGTTGATATCTGCTTATTAGGAATTATTAAGAGTCCATTTGAGTTAGTAAGTTGAGTTGAGTCTGAAAGCCATAATTAAGCAATGGGGTTTTCTAGTTGGATTAGGACTCTGTCAAGCTCTCTATAAAAGGACCTTAGTAGCTTTGTAATCTATGAAGAGAATTATGATGAAGTAAGAATAGTTGAGTAGAATATCATAGGAGTAGAGGTAATGTAGTTTCCACCAGATAATCCACCATTGATCCACCCTTCTTCCCCGTCGATCATCTTCTCCGCAGCCGGCACCGCCTCCATCGGTATTTCTCTCTCCCCGCCACTTTCTCTCTCCACCACGTGAGCACTCTCTCTCCCCGTCACCTGCCACCTCAGCATCATCTCCTTCCTCTCTTCCACGTGCTCCACCGTCCACCTCCGTCCAGCCTCTCCGGCCGTCCCCGTCGCCGACCGAGGCCTCCATCCTCTTCCCCCAAGCCCCACGACCTCGGCCCGCTTCTCCACTTCCTCTGTCGTCCTCTCCGGCGCCTTCCCCGGCAAACCCGGCCTCCGTCCCCATCGCCGTCAACCCCTGTCTGACCTAGATCTCACCCTAAACCATCCTAAAACCCTTCCCCGGCATCCTTAGACCATCTTCCCGACGTCCCAAGCCCCGCTGAGCTCCCCATCGTCGTCCCCGACGCCAGCTGTCACACCCCGACCCAGAAAACCCATCCAGGACGGGGCGTGAGGGTTCCTATCACTATTCATCACCAATCGGCGCGACATAAAGCGGAAAAGACGGATAATGATAAACAGTTGTATTCCAGAGGCGAAACAGATTCAATTATAATATAACATCAAGTTGTACAATTTCAAAGTTCCAATATACATATTTATACAACATCCCAAAAGTTCTCAAAAGTGTGTACAACATATACATATATCAAAAGGGGTACAACAGTTAATCCTCCAACAACCTCAAGCGCCTCTGGATGTGCTCGCGCCGCCGAAGGCCGATCCGGCCGGCTCCACTGACGAAGAACTGCCGCCTGCACCTGCAAACGCAGCCCGGGTAGGAGTGAGCGATAAGCTCAGTAGGGTTCTACTCTACGGCACACTGAAAGGAGGAAAACAACAACAGTGTTGTCTCCCAGCCTAAGTCTAACGGATGCCACGGGTCCCATAACCCACCGATGATGTCCCAAGGGCTCCTGTCATGAACCTCTCTCTTGGTCACTCTACCAAGATCATCCTAAGCACTGACAGGGGAACAGTACCATGCAGGATCACCCTTACCCAGCAGGGATGCCACTGCCTGGGGACCACGTCGGGAACACATCGATTGCATCCTTAGCACTTGGCCTTGGAAGACAACACGACCTCTAAACCTCAAACACTGACTCAAGCCAACTATCGCAATCCTCAATCACAAGAGATTCAGATGATCCAAGATCACACCCTATTCCTGACTACCTAGCCACGACCCTAAGGCTAGATCCGAGCTACCCGAGAGCCTCGGATCGGCGACCCAAACCATCGCCCGCCTAACCTCAAATGCCTCTAATGCACACAATGCATGGGCCTAGGCAAACATCTATCCTAGATGTCTCTATATGCCACATCATCAGTTATAAGTTCAACAGATATACAATAGCACTCGGCACTCGCCGGCAATAGGCTAAGGTTCCACAATTCCTCATTAACTAGCACTCATCGCTGGTTAATGGCTAAGCAATCAACTAAGCACTTAACTACAATCAAACATGTATTAAATGCAAGTAAAACCATAGGTTTGTCCAAAAGGAAACTTACTCTAATCAATCCTCAAACCCGATGGAAATCCTTTGAAAACGTCATAAAATCCCCATACATGCATCCCAACATGATTAGATACTAATCACAAACCAAATCCATCCAAGAAATACCAGAAAACCAAGTTCCAAGGGTCACGGACGATGTCACGGTCGATCCGTAGATCGACCGTGAGACCACGGACGATGCCACGGTCGATCCGGCGATCGATCGTGAGACCCATGCGAAGAAAACCAAAGGCGACGGTCGATCCACCCATCGACCCTGAGAAGCCCAAAACCAAACAGCGCCTGACGGTCGACTGTCAGGTAAAGGGCGAAAAGGAGCAGATCCCGCGGTCGATCGATCCATCGACCGTGGGAGTCCAAAATCCCGACAGAGCCCGACGGTCGACCGCCAGGCCCAGAAAGCGTAAAACAACACTTGACGGTCGATGCACCGATCGACCGTCGAGCCCTGGCACAGTTCATCAGAACAGTGCCGAAAATCCATTTCTTTGGACTTCAAGTGTCAAATCACGTTGGAATAAGATGAGATTTTGCAAGCAAGGGTATTTAACAATGGGAAAGCTAATGGAATGAATAAATCCAGTTTTTGTCGGTTAAATCTCCTATCTAGGTCCAAATGGATGAAAACCGACAAAACGGCGATAATACGAAACCAACCGTTAGAATACGGAAAAAGAGAGATAGGAATACTTCAAATCCTTCACACTACATGCACAAGGAGTTACATAGCATTCTAGCAAGTATTCCTACAGCAAAAGAGCAAAAATCCTATCCTAGGAGAACCCGATCCAAGGATCGAGGTAGAAACACCTACTTGAGCAAGTAGGGTAGCTCCTCCACGCGTCCCACCAGCCGAGCCGCCAAGATCCAAGCTTCGAAAGCCGAAGTCTCCAACCCTAGCTCAGCCGAAGGAGAGAGAGAGGAGAAAACGACAGGAGAAGAAGAGAAGGAAAGAGAAGAAAGGGACAGGGCTTATATAGAAACTCCGGATCTATCTCAGCCGTCCGATTCGATCTTTCCCGATCGAGCTCTGATCTTCCGATCGGACGCACCCTAGCGATTCTAATCAGACACATACATCAATCCAAGGCAGTGTGTGGAACGCGGGTGTGAAACCGACCACCAGAGGGCATATTTACCAAAATACCCCCGAGGTCCAAACCGCCACACGATCGCCCGATCGTGCCCGACGCGGAACCAAACCAACAGGAAACCGGCTCTCGACCTACGCGGTCGAGCCAGGTCAGAGCGACGGGCCCTCACACCAGCCTCCTCTAAACCCGTCGTCCACCTCCCAGATCCGTCCGATCTAGCCATCCTACGACCTTCCTTGCCAAGATCCCGACCGCCGCCGCCGCCCCTACGCCGGCGATCCACTCCGGCGACTCCTCAGCCATCGGATCATCCCAGCCAACCATGACCAAATTGGCTCAACCAACTTAACCGGTTCAGCCAAGCCACTTAGCCCAATCCAGTCAAGCCTGATTGAATTCCTTGAGCTTGATCTGATCCAGCTAGCCATATCAGCCAATTGGACTCAATCAGGTCTGATCAGGCCAATTCTAATCGATTGGAGCAGTAGAGACCGATACGAGAGGATTACGAGTAGACCGCTAGTATCATTAGGACTCATAATAAGAACTAATAAAGCAAAGCATAAACTGAACTCAAACTAGGAAACTGACTCAATCAAGATAGCTATTAGCTAGGAAATCAACTAGGGAATAGGAATCCCTATGGCCGGCTTGGCTCAACCTGCTCCATAGGGACATGGTTGCAGCCAGCTCCTTGGTGTTGGGCCCGCCCAAGCAAGGACGTGGGTCCCTTCTTGGAATGGCTCGGGTCGACGTCGTATCAGTGACGTTGAGTTTCAGATTGGTGAGATGGTGTATGTCAAGCTACAACCCTATCGACTAAAGTCCGTGGCCAAACGCCAAGTCATAGAAGCTCGCCGCGAAGTTCTGTGGGCCGTACGAGGTACTGGAGCGTATAGGAGCTGTCGCATTTCACCTCTGTCACTTCTGAAAAAGCACGTTGGAATTGAAGTACCCGTCATCACCGAGATTCCGGACCCCTCAAAGAAGCAGCCCAAGCTGTATCCCCAGGCAATCATCGACCATCGGCACCCTCCCCGACAACCGGAAGAAGTTCTAGTAGTACATTGGAAGGGCCATAGTCCAGCTGAAGCGACATGGGAGGTTGTTCAGAGACTTCTTGGATCGTTACCCCGACTTCGGCCATGAGGACAAGCCACTCTCTAAAGGGGGAGGGGATGATACGGTTGGGACCCAAGCCCAACCCACGCCCAGCCAAGGGGCGGGTCCCACACGCCAAGTGAAACCAGGTCCGGCCCCACCCCTTGGTAGGACCAGGCCTTGGACCAGGTCCCAAGCCAAAACCGGCCAAGAGCAATCCTATTCCTAGCTAGTTACTTCCTTACTTTCTTAATTGCTTTCCTAGTTTAAGGTCTGTTTATGCTTTGCTTTATTAATTCCTATTATGAGTCCTAGTTATTAGGAAGTTTGAGTTATGATTGAGTTTTAGTAGGGAAGTATTATTACTTGCTGATTAAAGCAAGGTAATTCTCTAGTCGGATTAGAACTATGTCAAGGCCTCTTTAAAAGGACCTCTATAGTTTGTATTATGGGATGAACGAATTATGATGAAGAAAGTAGAGCTATTAGTAGAATAATCTTAGGAGTAGCTGTAACCCTAATTCCACCAATTCCACCATCCACCTTCACTTCCCTTCCCTACCGCTAGATCCCTTCTCCACCACCGGCCTCCGCCGTCCGTTGTCGTGCTTCCCTCCACCACATCTTCGTCCGATGCCACGTTCTCCAAGGCTTAGATCCCCCAAGGGTAGCCGGCCAACCATAGAGGAAGCTGCGAGGTAATCCTCTTCCTCATCCGTCTCTCTCCTCCGGTTTAAGCCTTCCGCGTCGAATACCTAGGGTGCTTCTCCTAAAACCCTAAAGGTATCTCTCGACCTAGCCTGATACGAGTGGTTTACTCGCGATCCTTTCGTATCGGGTCTCTACTGCTCCAATTGATCAGAATTTAGTCTGATCAGCCTTGATGGGCTGAATCTGGCTAGCTGGATCAAGTCTGGCTTGAGTTGGATTGGATCTGGCTCAAGGAATTGGACCATGCTTTACGGGATTGGACTGAATCAGATTAAGTGGCTGAGCTGAATCAGGTTAGAGTTGGCTGAGCCAATTTGGTTGGGCTGAACTGGAGTAGATCCAAGGGTTGAGGTTCACCGGAGTAGATCGCCGGCGTAGGGGCGTCGGCCCGGGGTCGGGATCTTGGCAGTGGGGTCACAGGTTGATGGGGAAGAGATCCAACGGCTCTGATTGTCCGTAAGAGTGGTAGGGATGGTGGATCTGGAGTATCGTCGGTGGTGGGTTTAGAGGAGGCTGGCGTCTGGGACGGCGGCGGGGCTCGGGCGTGGTTTAGAGTGGTTGGGATCGGGTCTAGGGAAGCAGGGGAAGAGTTTTAGGAAGGTTTGGGGGTGAGATCGAGGTCGGACAGGGGTTGACGGCGGCAGCTGTGAAGTGGGGAACGACGGGGGGATCGTCGGAGACGGCGAGGGCCTGCGGGGATGGGTTGCTTGGGGTCGTGGGCTATAGGGGAGGTCGAAGGTGGCCTTTGGAGATGACGGGGTTGGGCGGAGAGGTTGGACGGAGGGATGCCGACGGTGATGGCGGACTCGGGCACGAGAGAGAAGAGAGGAGAGGGAGATGATGACGTGGCAGGTGTCGGAGAGAGAGAGTGCTGACGTGGTGCTGATGTAGAGGAGAGAGAAAGTGGCGGGAGAGACGAATACCGGTGGAGGCGGTGTCGGCTGTGGATTATCTGGTGGAAACTAGATTACTTCTACTCCTATGATATTCTACTTAATTACTCTCATTAATTTATCATAATTCTCTTCATGACCTAATACAACCTACTGAGGTCCTTTTATAGAGGCCTTGACTGAGTCCTAATCCAACTATAAACCCTCTTGCTTAATTAGCAAATAAGGTTTTCATACTCAACATACTAACTCAAATGGACTCTTAATTAATTCCTAACAACTTGTGGTTATCTAGGAAGCAAATAACAACTAGAACTCAATTAAATATAAAAGACTAATGATAAATCCTAATTAGATACTCTAGTTTGAACTATGGAAGTCCAAGTCAAACTAAGAAATAGGCTAAACCCGTTTGGGTCATCTTCTGGGTGCGGGTCCAGTTGGTCAAGTTGAATCGACTCGAATCATTGACATAGCTTTTGCAAATGAGGAGCCGAAATTAGGCAAGAGACTAGGTACGAAAGCCCTAGAGAAGGTGCATCGTATCAAGTACGAAGACTGCATCCAATTGGGGAAGCCTCTTGACTTCTGTCAGGATGATATGCCAAGGATAAGAGCCCAGCTCGCAGCTGCCATTATCCGTGATGGTGTTGACAGATGGAATGCACGGAAGAATCAAGGAGGCCAAACCGCAAGATGAATGGCTATATGAGATGATTTTTTTATTCCTTTACTAAAAAAATGTAAAACATTAAACATTAATTTATATAACACATTGATTTTTGGATTACTATATGATACGAGTCGATTTGACTCGACCAACTGGACCCGCACCCAAAAGAGTCCCCCGAACGGGTTTAGCCTCTTTCCTAGCTTGACTTGGACTTCCATAGTTCAAACTACAGTATTTAATTAGGATTTATTATTAGTCTTTTATATTTAATTGAGTTCTAGTTGATATTTGCTTGTTAGGAATTAATTAAGAGTCCTATTTGAGTTAGGAAATTATTGTTAGAAGTTGAGTTTGAGTATGGAAGCCTTATTACTTGCTAATTAAGCCAGAGGGTTTTATGATTGGATTAGCACTCAGTCGAGGCCTCTATAAAAGGACCTCAGTAGGTATGATGTATCCAGGGATGATCAATGATGTGAGTTAGATGAATAAACAAGAGAGTAGTTTAGGAGTAGCTTCTCATAGAGTAATGGCTTAATCCTCTTGCTAGGGTTATCCAGGGTTAGTTCTCCATCAGGAACTATCCAAAGGCTGAGTTCTCTTCCCCCAAGAGTTCTCTTCAACCAACTTCCATCAATCCACCTTCTTCCCCGTCAGTCACCTTCTCCACAGCCGGCACCGCCTCCACCGGTATTTCTCTCTCCACGTCAATTTCTCTCTCCTCCGAGTTAGCGCCATGTCAGCACCCCTCGCCCTGTCACCTGCAACGTCATCACTTCCTTCTTCCTCCTCTCTCCCATGCGCGATGCTACCTCACCGTCGATCAACCGCCGTCCTCTATCTCTCCTGGCCATCCCCGCTGTTCTCCCAAGCCTCCAACCACTTCCATAAAGTCCCATGACTCCGTCCAACCCCTTCTCCGACTCCATCGTCTCCTCCGGCGTCTTCCCTCGGCAACCCGATCTTCGTCCCCATCGTCGTCAACCTGCGTCCGACCCTGATCTCACCTCCAAACCACCCTAAATCCCTCGCCGATCTACGCCGACCTCCTTCATCCCAAGCCACCCACGAGCCACGAGACCTCCACTGTCATCCCCGACGCTGCTCTCCACTAAACCCACCTCCGGGCACACCAGATCGTGTCGATCCGGCATCTGATGATAATGCATAATGTTATATTTTTATCCCTTAATATTTAGTCTCCTGTGCTTATTTGGTACCTAAATACACTCATTATTCTTATGTTTTGATTTAGGATGCAATTGAAGTTCTTAAGTTCGAAAAGAAGCTGAAAAGAGTATATGAATAAATTTTAAAGATTAAACTGTACATGCTCATGAAGAACCAGATGATGTGTCATATATGGTTGGAAAGCTCTTGAAGTCTAGTTTCTGGAGATTTTTACGGTTCATGATTCCGAGTTTCCTAGAGGAAGTTACGTCAATTTTAGTACCGATGGCGCAGTCTGGATGGCAGAACAGTAAATACTCTGGAAAGTCCGATCGATCCGACACCTAGAGTAGGATCGATCAGTCTATGCAGAAACCTGACAAAACGCATACTTTTCAGCTGTACATAGTCCGATCGATCCCTCTATCCATCCTACTGAGTCCGATCGATCCGACACCTATAGTCCGATCGATCGGACTCGGGTAGGTGTCGGATCGATCGGACTCGGGCGTAACCAGAAATTGAAGATTTTGATGAGTAGGATCGATCCGACACCCATAGTGGGATCGATCCTACTTTCCCAGTGAAGAAAATCAACGGTTTTGATCTAATCCGGGGATGGATACACTTAAGGCTATAAATAGGACTCTTTTTAGGGTTTGTGGGGGGATTCCTAGACACTTTTGGCTGCCCTTTCTACTCTTTTATATTTTTCGTAGGTTTTCTCTTGTTTATTGGAATCTTTTGAGGATTGTTCTCGATGGCCCTGCGTGGCTAAATGTTGATCCTTGGTCAAGGAAACTGAAACCTCGGAATCAATGAAACTGTGAGATCTAATCTATTTTTATTGTTCAGTTTATACTTGAGTATTGGATGTTCTTCTGTGATTAAATATTCATGATTGTCTTGTATAATTGCTAGGAGGCCTACTCGTTTATTATTCATGGCGATCTACTGCTAGGTTGGATATCAAATCCGTAATTGTTTGATCCCTCTAATCTGCGAAGCAACTGAGATCTATTGATTTACTGCGTTTCAGAGATTAATAGATCTTAGGAAGAATATTCGACTACATTAAATGCAACCGCTTGTGCTTGTGTTGTTTAGCTTCATCGATCTCCCTAATCTTAAGGCTGCTACTGGATTAAATCTACAGCGCTTGTCTTAAGTTGTTTAGTAGTTAGGGTTAATTGGATCGCTTGTTTCTAATTAACTATGATCGAGGAGAGATTCGAATTTAATTCGAACGGTGAATATTCATGGTATGAATTGATTGATACTTGCATCGATGATCAGTTGTTGGATTCCGATGGTGGATGTTGACTCATACCAAGGTTTGTTCACTAAGCACAAAACTAGGCTAAACACTCTTCGTGGGATCGACTCGTACTCGCACTACTACATTTATTTTGAAGAGTATTGGTTTTATTTTTGAGTGCCTATGACAACACATCAAATTTTGGCGCCGTTGCCGGGGAGTGATTCTAGTTGATTTTTGTGCTTATAGTGATCTTTATTTTCATAAAAAAAAAAGTTTACTTCGTTTATTAGTGCTTTAGCATAGAATTAAAAGCAGTTTGATACCCTGTAGTTTCCAATTTTTGCAGTTTAGTACCACGGGCTTTCAGAATTATCAAAAAATGCTCCAAGTTACATTACCGGTCATTTTGGACCTAACATGCTGACGGTGTGAAACGAGGTGACGGTAAACAAGTCACGTGATATTCACATGACCACCGTTAAACCCTTCCAAGTCTCACTCGGCTTCTCACTGCACCGAGTAACTTCGTCTCTTCCGACACCTCCGCCGCTTCTTCACCTCCGCCGCTTCTTCACCGCCGCCGCTTCTTCACCGTGTCGCTTCATCCCTTCCAAGACACCATCTTGCCTCCATCGGACACCGTCTTTCCTCCATCGCTTCGTCTCTTTCGACACCGGTAAGGGCTCCTATGCTATTTACTTTCGTTATTAGGATTCCTATGCTATTTCCTTTCGTTATTAGGGTTCCTCTGCTCTACCACCCAATGTAGTGCCCGATGTCTGAGGAATCAGGATGTATTGTTTAGCACGGTCCTTTTTATTATAGATGGTGATTTCGCTCATTTTCTATTGTGAGTTTGGTTGGGAACATGTGCATACAAAGGGGTTTTAATCCTAATCGAGATGCATGTGCATGTGCATGGATTACAATTTTGGGTTTTTTCACTGGCATTATGGTCATTGTATGTTAATTTGCTTCTTATTGCAGAGCCAAGATGTTTTCGGAGTTCACAATGAGGGTCCACCATGGGGGTTTTTTTGAAGACACTTCTCAGTTTGCATATGTGGGTGGCAAGGTGGACATGATAGATAACTGTGATCCTGATCTAATGGGGATCATTGAGTTTGATGAGATACTAAACAGGCTCAACTATCCCATGTACAAGCAGATGTGGCGCTTGGTTCCATATACACATGTTGAAGATGATGTAACAAGGGTTTATGAGGATGCTAACCTAACCAAAGAAGGGCTAAGACCACTTGCATCTGACAAAGATGTTTTAGCAATGGGAGAGGTAGGTCTAAAAGCTGGGTTGGTTGATGTATATGTGGAGCACAGCATTGACATGCCTGTGCCAGCGGATCTTACTGGTCCTGAAGTTGAAGGGTCTTTGGATGATGAGGTGGAAGACATAACTGCTATTGAAGAGGCTGTCAGAGAGGCAGAGCAGGCTAGTGTAGCAAAGCAAGCAAATATGGCTGGGACTGAGACTGAGAGTAGTATTGGTGATGGAAGAGCTACTGCTTCAGCTGGGACAAGGGCGAGGAAAGGGAAAGAAAAGGTTGTTGTTGCTGCTGATGTTCAAAGGGTGGAAGAGGACTATATGCCTGATAGTGATCCAAGTGACCTTGACTGGCTGTCTGATGAAGAGCTGACAGACCTCAGTGATGATGAGGATGATGACATCGTCTATGATCAGTGCACTGAAGATGAAAATGAGGAAGAAAATGAACCTGAAAATGAACTTGAAAATGATCAGGCAAATGAACATGAGCGTAATGTATCAGATTACCTACCATCAGATGAGCTGGTCAGCATCCATGGATCTGCAGATGATGAGCCAGTGTCAGCTAGGTATCCATTGTTCAAGAGAGGTGCACGTGTGAGCATTGAGGGTCAATCTCCTTTCAAGCTTGGCCTGAAGTTTGCTACAGGGCAGGAGCTTAGAGATGTCATAAAGGAGTATGCTGTGAGTGGTGGCCATCAAATTGAATTCACCAGGAGTGCAAGAGATAGAATCACAGCTGAGTGCAAAGGTGATTGCCCCTGGAGACTGCATGCATCAACTATGCAGAGGACAACAACCTTCCAGATCAAAAGTTTGGTTGACACACATACATGTGCAAGGCAGGCCACCAACAAATTTGTGAGATCTGGATGGTTGGTAAGGAAATACAAGGAGTACATTAGCCTGAATCCAACTATGAAACCTGTTGACTTTATTAAAAGGGTGCATATTGACTGCTTTGTGAAGATCACCAGGTACCAAGCATATAGGGCCAAGGATAAGGCTATGAGGATGGTCAGAGGGAATTATGGTGATCAGTAACAGCAGGTTAGGGACTATTGCATGGAGTTATTGAGGAGTAACCCCAGTACTTGCAAGGTTAAGACAAGAATTGTAGAAGATGGTAAATGTTATTTTGAGAGGTTTTATGTCTGCTTGTATGCATGTAAGGCTGTATTCAAGGCTGGATGCAGGAGGTTTATTGGGCTGGATGGCTGCCATTTGAAAAGCCCGTATGGGGGACAGCTGGATGGCTGCCATTTGAAAAGCCCGTATGGGGGACAGCTGTTGGCAGCAGTAGAGAGAGATGCAAATAATCATATGTTCCCCCTAGCCCATGCAGCAGTTGAGATTGAAAACAAAGATGCTTGGGCTTGGTTCTTGGAGATCCTTGTCACTGACATTGGATTTGTGCATGGAAACAACCTGGTCATCATGTCTGACCAGCAAAAGGTATGTATGGTAAAGATGTGTGCTAATTAGATCATTAAGTGTGAGCATTAAGTTTTTCAGTTATCTAATTAATTAGATCATTTGGATGTCTGTATGGTAAAGATGGAGTTATTCATTTATCTGATGTTTGAAATGTTGTGAATCTGTCAGGGCTTGATTCCTGCACTGGACAATATCATGCCAGGTGTTGAACACAGATTCTGTGTTAGACATCTATGGCAGAACTTCAACAAATTGCACAAGGGTGATGACTTAAGGATTCTCATGTGGGCTGCTGCCAGAGCAACAACCAGGGCAGGGTTTGAGGCAAAGATGAATGAGATAAGGAAACAATCTGAAGATGCTTTCATTTACTTGTCCAAATTAGATCCCAAGTATTGGTGCATGCATTCATTCAGTGAATTTTCTAAGTGTGATGCAATTACAAACAACCTAGCTGAAACATTCAACTCATACATAATGGATGAAAGAGAGCTGCCCATTATTGACATGATGGAGGGCATCAGGGTCAAGCTAATGGCTAGGATGAGGGACAAGAGGCAAGATATTCATAAGCATGATAAACCATTTGGGCATTTTATAGAAGCAAAGTTGCAAGCTATGAGGACAGAGGCAAGGGAAAGGTGGACATGCATCTGGGCAGGAGCAGATGAGTATGAGGTTTCCAGTCCATATGATAAATATGTTGTGAATCTGAACAAATCTACTTGTAGTTGCAGGCTTTGGAATATTAGTGGACTTCCTTGCCCCCATGCAATTTGCTCTATCATGAATGATAGGCAGCAAGTTGAGGACTATGTGGATGATTGGTACCAGAAGGAGAAATGGCTGCAGTGCTACAACACCATGGTGAGACCTGTCAATGGCCCATTATTGTGGCCAAAGGCAGATGGGCCCACTATATTACCACCTCCATATAGAAGACAACCAGGCAGCCCGAAGAAGCTAAGAAGGAGGCAGCATGATGAGCACCCACATCCCTCAAAACTCAGGAGACAACACACCTCACTTAGGTGTGGAAACTGCTGGGAATGGGGTCATAATAGGAGGTCATGAAAGAAACCTCCTCGCACTAAGCCCAAGTCTGGTCAGATCGGAAGAGGAAGAGGAAGAGGTGCTTCAACAGGTGAGAGTTCAAGCTCTGCAGCAATAGGTGCCGCAGCAGCAAGTGCATCAGCAACATCTATGCCAGGTGATGGCTGTGTTGGTACTGGAAGAGGGAGAGGCAGAGGTAGAAGGCAACCATCTGGTGGTAGGCTAGGTGTGGCAGCTATCAATGGGTTATGTGTATGAATGTTTAAGTCAGTTTTTGTCCTTGACTGGCTGTTTGGGTTATGTGTATGAATGTTTAAGTCATGAATGTTGAAGTCAATTTTTGTCCTTGACTGGCTGTTTGGGTTATGTGTATGAATGTTTAAGTCAGTTTTGGTCCTTGACTGGCTGTTTGGGTTATGTGTATCAATGGGTTATGTGTATCCATGTTTAACTCCCATGTAGTCATTGCCATGTTTTATCTGCTATACACATACAATTAGATGGCCAAATACCAATTTATACCAATTGCAATTAGGAATTGAAGTACAATCCCAAACATCCAACACAATTCACAGATTGTGACCTACATCCCACTCAATTGTACACACCAGCCAAGTAGGGCAATCCCTACCATCCAAGACATCAACAACACAGTCAAATAAGTCACTGCCCTGTTTTATCTGCTATACACATACAATTAGATGGCCAAATACCAATTTATACCAATTACAATTAGGAATTGAAGTACAATCCCAAACATCCAACACAATTCACAGATTGTGACCTACATCCCACTCAATTGTACACACCAGCCAAGTAGGGCAATCCCTACCATCCAAGACATCAACAACACAGTCAAATAAGTCACTGCCCTGTTTTATCTGCTATACACATACAATTAGATGGCCAAATACCAATTTATACCAATTGCAATTAGGAATTGAAGAACAATCCCAAACATCCAACACAATTCACAAATTGTGACCTACATCCCACTCAATTGTACACACCAGCCAAGTAGGGCAATCCCTACCATCCAAGACATCAACAACACAAATCAAATAAGTCACTGCCCTGTCTGCTAACTGTGACTTCTCCATCTCAAGCTTCGCAATTACCCTGTCTTTCTCATCAATGAGATCCTTCATTGTTTGCATCTCGACCATAGTCTTCTCCAACTTGGCCGTGGCCCTTTCCCCATCTTCTCCCTTCCTGACATTTAAATCCACCTTAGTCTCCGCTTCCTTCAGCTTGTACCTCAAGTTGCTGATGATGATTTTGGTCCGATATGGTATGTCTGCATCAATCCACTCGAAGAAATCACAGCCACCATGGCCCTGCAAAAAAAAAGGAAATATAGGAAAAAAAAGGAAAAAGGCAAAGCAAATCCAAAGAAATTAGGAATTGAAGTAGTCAGAGACAAAACAAAACATGAGTTTATATACCTGAGCAACACAACGCAGGAATCTCCTTCCTGGATTCAATAGCGTCGACGAGGTCAATATTCTGGCTTTCAATCCACAGTCACAGTAACGGTCATATCTACTCGCGGACGAGATGGATCCTCCAGAGAACTGTGAGCTTCCCTGGGATGAAGATGCTCGCGACATCGACCTGGGGCTCAATGGGGGTCTCACCAACAACAATGGAGGACGGAAGTAGGGGAGTAGCTACCTGGTGGCTTGAGTGTGTCTTGTGCCCTCATCGACGGCGGTGTTGGCCGGAGATCTCCCGGGTGATGGCTGGGCTCGATGTGGTCTCACCAACAATGAGAGAGGGAGAGGGAATAATGGAGGACGGAAGTAGGGGAGTAGCTACCTGGTGGCTTGAGTGTGTCTTGTACCCTCATCGATGACGGCGGCGGTGATCGTCGGAGATCTCCCGGAGGTGCGGAAAACCCTAGATGTATAATGGATGAGGATGGCCATTGTGTAGTATATCTAAAACCGAAAACCGCCTTAGTTTGTGCCAAAACCGGTCACGTCGGCTCACGTGCTCACACGTGACCGGTTTGCCGTTAAAATGTAGTAACGGCGTCATCCGATGGGTTTATACTACTGCACTACTAATGTAACTTGGAGCATTTTTTGATAATTCTGAAAGCCCGTGGTACTGAACTGCAAAAATTGGAAACTACAGGGTATCAAACTGCTTTTCAGCCATTTTTATTTATCTTCATTACTCTAGACCGTTTCTTGATTTATTTTTCTTGGTTTATTAGAGTCTTCTTAACAGTTTATGAGTATAACTCGATCAATCAATCAAGGAAAATTGCAGTACGATCCAGAGATAGAAAGAACTTTACACAGGTTAAGGAGGGGAGCTCGGATAAATTTTGAGGAGGACGATTTGGCTCTTGACCACTTATTTGTTAGCGATTTTGAATTAGAAGAGGAAGAAGTCATGACCGGAAATCGGACTTTGAAAGAGCTTGCAGCCCCAGATTTGAATCAACAACCCTTATGCATTACATTCCCTACTTTGGATGTTGCTACTACTTTTGAATTGAAATCTGGACTAATGCATCTCTTACCCACTTTTCATGGACTTGCAGGTGAAGATCCTCACAAGCATTTAAAGGAGCTTCATGTTGTGGGCACAAGTATGAAACCCATGGGGGTGACTGAAGATCAAATCAAATTAGGAGCCTTCCCGTTTTCTTTGAAGGATTCGGCTAAGGATTGGCTTTATTATTTACCATATGGGAGTATTACTACATGGAATGAGATGAAGAGGTTATTTTTGGAGAAATATTTTCCAGCCTCAAGAGCGGCCAACATTAGAAAAGAGATTTGTGGTGTAAGGCAACATAACGGAGAATCTCTATATGAGTATTGGGAACGTTTCAAGAAACTATGTGCAAGCTGTCCCCATCATCAAATTAGTGAGCAGTTACTTATCCAATATTTTTATGAGGGCTTACTAACCAATGACAGGAGTATGAATGATGCCGATAGTGGAGGAGCTTTGGTGGATAAAACTCCTGAAGCCACGAGGAACTTGATTGCAAATATGACGGCTAATTCTCAACAATTTAATACTAGGCTTGATTCTTATTCGAAACATGTTAATGAGGCAAATGTTTCATCTCTTGAACAACAGATTGCAAGTCTAACTTCTCTTGTTCGTCAATTGGCTGTAGGTAACATGCAAACAGCGAAGGTTTGTGGAATTTGTTCGGTGGCAGGACATCCAACCGATATGTGCCCAACTCTTCAAGAGGAACCCATTGAACAAGTAAATGCAGCGGGGAGTTTCCCTGGACTACCGCAAAGGAAGTATGATCCATATTCAAACACGTATAATCCGGGATGGAGGGATCATCCCAATCTCAACTATGGGAATCCACAAGTAAATCAGCCCACAACTCAATTTCGCCCAACCGGCTAGCAGTATCAGCAATATAGACCGTCATACCCTCCGAGACCACAACCAAACCCAACTTCTAATTCTGATGTCTTTAGAAGATATAGTTAAATCTCTTGCTACTAATACTTTGCAATGTCAACAAGAGACGAAGGCTAGTATCCAAGGTTTGAAACATCAGTTGGGCCAGATGGCGACTGCAATTAGCAAGCTAGAGGCGCGAAGTTCGGGAAAATTACCCTCTCAAACGGTAATAAATCCAAGAGAAAATGCAAGTGCAATTTTTTTGAGAAGTGGTAAAGAAGTTGAGGTTCCAGCAAAGGAAGTCATTGCATCTTCACCGCAAGGAAAAGAGCAAAATATTGTCACGGACAAAATCTTTCCCGATGACGACGACGTACCTAAACGTAAGTTTCCACCTCTTTCTGATTATAAACCAGTGCCTCCTTTTCCTCAGGCTTTAACAGAATCAAGAAGAAATGAGAAGAATTCAGATCTATATGAGACTTTTCGCCGATGCGAGGTAAATATTCCATTCTTAGATGCTATTAAACAAGTACCTCGTTATGCTAAATTCTTGAAAGAATTGTGTACAATTAAGAGGAAACAGAAACTTAAAGGATGTGAGAAGGTGAAAGTAGGGGAAAATGTTTCTGCAATTCTTCAAAGAAAAATTCCTACAAAGTGTAGAGATCCAGGTATGTTTACTATCCCATGTACAATTGGTAACACCAAATTTGAGAAGGCCATGTTAGATTTAGGAGCTTCAATCAATGTCATGCCATATTCTATGTATTCTTCTTTAAAACTTGGGCCTTTGAATGAAACTGGTGTTGTGATTCAATTGGCTGACAGATCTAACACCTATCCTAAAGGTGTAGTTGAAGATATTCTTGTGCAAGTCAATGATTTAGTTTTCCCTGCTGATTTCTATGTGCTTGATATGGAGAATGATGATCATAGTACTCCTATTTTGTTGGGAAGACCATTCTTAAAGACATCCAATACTAAGATAGATATGCGTAGTGGCATACTTACCATGGAATTTGATGGTAAAATTGCTAAGTTTGAAATATATGATGCCAAGAAATATCCTACTGATGATTGTCATATTTATTCTATTGATGTGAGGGAATTGGAAGCTACAGTTAGAGATGCTTCGAGGGAGTGTCTACAGAAGGCAGATGTAGAAGCTGTCCAGCCATGTCCAGTCAACCGCGAGAAAGATTCGGTCGACCGCCGAGAATACCAGGAGCAATTATTCGACAAACCTCCTCCGACTGAAGTTGAAAGCATTCCTAGTACGTCGCGAGGTATTTTTCCTGTGACTATTTCATCTTCATTAGTGGTTAAAAAGGAGATGACCTTAGTAGATATTTTCATATCTCGGCGGATTTATTTTCGATCATGTGATCTTGACATCCTTGACAATCCGAACGACGACATTATTAATAGTTCAATGGATGAGTCGATTATATTTGAGCATAATGTTGACTCGTTTATTCCTGATCACCATGATGAGATGTATTTCAGTTTAAGAGATCTAGCTATCTTGTTTACTGGTGTGAGTATGGAAAAGCTAACTCTCATTTTTTAAAAATACCACTTGGATTTTTATGCTAAATTAACCTTGGTGGCACTATTGAGGTCAAATATTCAGATTATAGCACCCAGTGATTTTGCATCCCATCGTGCTATAGAACGTCCACCGAGGGCACAATTTAAAATTCTCTATATTGTATAGAGTGGTTTAGTTGGCTTTATTTGCTTTATTGCGTGCTTGAATTATTTTTAGATTGTGTGCTTGCATGTTGCTTTTGTTTTTGCTTTTGCTTTTAGGTGATCGAGCATCCCCTATCATACCTGAAGAATTCGCCCAGCCACGGTTGTTATGGAAATTGGACCTTGAGGAGCCAACTTATACTGATTAAAGAAGAAAACATGAAGTCGAGCCAATGACAATAAACAAAGGCGCTGCTTGGGAGGCAACCCAAGGGGAGTTCGTTCCTTTCTCTTTTTATTTTCGCATTTTCATTTTAGTTATATTTACCTTTTCTTTGCATTCCACCTTACATTGGGGACAATGTCAGTTTCAAGTGTGGGGGAGGAGATCTAGGTTGCATATGCCATGAGCAAGAATTAGTTAAGCTTGACATATTCATAACATGATTGAATGAGTAATTCTGTGACTTAGAATTAATTAGTTGAGTTATTTTCTTTGAGATGGTAGTGACTAAATGAGTAGACAAAAGCTGGTGAGATTTTGAGCCTTTAGACTGACACATTCATATCAATCTCACTAATTTCTTTCATGAGAGATATTATTCCATGGATTTGTTTCTCTAGAACTTGCTTTGATTCTATTCGAGGTCACATTGGCACATGTATACATGAACATGATTAAGGTCATTTTTGTTTTAAGCTACATAAGCCAAATAGCCAACCTTGCAATTAATTTTTCCTTTTGCTAAACCCCTTTGAGCTTTATTGACTTCATTGTTAACCCACATTACAAGCCTTAAACCTGAAAATTTTTTCCGATACCCAAGCCATAGGACTAGTGGAGCATTGATCATCATTATGATATGTATGGGTGTGCAAGTTTCAAGTGTGGGGGTGTTTGGATTTGTGGTATGGCTATATTTGAAAAAGAAAAAAGAAAAAAAAAAGGAAAAGGAAAAAAAAAAAAAGTGAAGGAGGAAACTGTTTCTCATGTTACAATATGTGTTTATGAATCCTCCCAATAGTTCTGTATGATTTCTACAAAAGTTGAAAGTTCTTGCAAAAGATTGTTCACTATTTCAGTTAAAAAGTATTCCTTTGAACAATCTCTTTGCCAATGTGGTAATGTTATATGGTTTGAGTACTTTAAAGCCAAGTTGAAGAAAGTTGTTGAATGGAGTGATTGGTTGTACATGTCTTATTGATGTATTTTTGCTCCATTAGTTCCATTGGCTTTTGAGCTACAATCCCAAATATTTCCCACCTTAATCATGGACCCCATTACAACCTTTTGAAGTCCTTATGATTTGTGTTATGCATGTGATTCTAGTGGTGGAGAATGAGAAGATATGCAAGCTTATGGTAGATCATTTTCATTGGAATGAATTTGAGTGAAATACATACCCTTCAAACACATGAGAGTTGAGTGTTAACTTCCGTGAGGGTCTACTTATTTAGTATGCTCCATATTCAAGTGAAAATGCTTACTGATTGACTTTCAAGTAGTCTAAAAATGTTTGTTCATGACGTGTTATGAGTTTTGTGAAGAGCTTGGTTGTTCTTTGTTGATGGCGTTGCAACCTTGATATGTTGAGTAGAGTGAATTTTAGTTTTGCCCGTGGACGAGCAAAAGCTAAGTGTGGGGGAATTTGATGATGATACACATAATGTTATATTTTTATCCATTAATATTTAGTCTCATGTGCTTATTTGTTACCTAAATACACTCATGATTCTAATATTTTGATTTAGGATGCAATTGAAGTCCTTAAGTTCGAAAAGAAGCTGAAAAGAGTATATGAATCAACTTTAAAGATTAAACTGTACCTGCTCATGAAGAACCAGATGATGGGTATATGGTTGGAAAGCTCTTGAAGTCTAGTTTCTGGAGAATTTTACGGTTCATGATTCCGAGTTTCCTAGAGAAGTTACATCAATTTTAGTACCGATGGCGCAGTCTGGATGGCAGAACCGTAAATACTCTGGAAAGTCCGATCGATCCGACACCTAGAGTAGGATCGATCCGTCTATGCAGAAACCTGACAAAACGCATACTTTTCAGCTGTACACAGTCCGATCGATCCCTCTATCCATCCTACTGAGTCCGATCGATCCGACACCTATAGTCCGATCGATCAGACTCGGGCGTAACCAGAAATTGAAGATTTTGATGAGTAGGATCGATCCGACACTCATAGTGGGATCGATCCTACTTTCCCAGTGAAGAAAATCAACGGTTTTGATCTAATCCGAGGATGGATACACTTAAGGCTATAAATATGACTCTTTCTAGGGTTTGTGGGGGGATTCCTAGACACTTTTGGCTGCCCTTTCTACTCTTTTATATTTTTCGTAGGTTTTCTCTTGTTTATTGGAATCTTTTGAGGATTGTTCTCGATGGCTCTGCGTGGCTAAATCTTGATCTTTGGTCAAGGAAACTGAAACCTCGGAATCAATGAAACTGTGAGATCTAATCTATTTTTATTGTTCAGTTTATACTTGAGTATTGGATGTTCTTCTGTGATTAAATATTCATGATTGTCTTGTATAATTGCTAGGAGGCCTACTGGTTTATTATTCATGGTGATCTACTGCTAGGTTGGATATCAAATCCGTAATTGTTTGATCCCTCTAATATGCGAAGCAACTGAGATCTATTGATTTACTGCGTTTCAGAGATTAATAGATCTTAGGAAGAATATTCGACTACATTAAATGCAACCGCTTGTGCTTGTGTTGTTTAGCTTCATCGATCTCCCTATTCTTAAGGCTGCTACTAGATTAAATCTACAGCGCTTGTCTTAGGTTGTTTAGTAGTTAGGGTTAATTGGATCGCTTGTTTCTAATTAACTATGATCGAGGAGAGATTCGAATTTAATTCGAACGGTGAATATTCATGGCATAAATTGATTGATACTTTCATCGATGATCAGTTGTTGGATTCCGATGGTGGATGTTGACTCAGACCAAGATTTGTTCTCTTGATTCGACTCGTTTCTTCGCTTTAGATTATTTCTTTACTGTTTTCCTCACGTTTAAACCCCCCCTATCTTTGTTCACTAAGCACAAAACTAAGCTAAACACTATTCGTGGGATCGACTCGTACTCACACTACTACATTTATTTTGAAAAGTATTGGTTTTATTTTTGAGTGCCTACGACAGCACATCAGCATCCTTCCCGCCAGTCCACTCCGGTGGATCTCTTCCCCACTGTCCGGCGACCTCTCCTTCCGGTATCCCTACCACCGACAATGATACGAGCGGTCTACTCGTAATCCTCTCGTATCGTGTCTCTACTGCTCCAATCGATCAGAATTGGCCTGATCGGACTTGATTTGAGTCCAATTGGCTTAATGTGGTTAGCTGGATCGGATTTGGCTCGAGCAGGTTCAGATATGGCTGAGCCTGATAGGATAGGACTTGACTAGGTCAAGTCTGAGTCGATCTGGATCATGCTGACCGGTTTGGGTTGGGCTGGATCCGGATTAAGTGGCTGAGCTGAATCAGGTTGGCTGAGTCTGATTCAAGCTGGCTGAACCGGACGGGATCTGAGGGCTGAGGTTCGCCGGAGTCGATCGCCGGCGTAGGGACGTCGGGGAAGGTCCCTAGCAGGAAGGTTTGTGAGTTGCTGGGGAAGAGATCCAACGGCTCGGATTGGGGAGGTAGGTGGTGGATCGGCCGGATCTGGGAGGTCGACGGCGGCGAGTTTGGGTTGACCGGCGATGAGGACGACGGGGAGCTCGGCAGGAGGCTTGGGACGTCGGGAAGATGGTCGGGAAAGGGTCTTGGGGAGACGAGGAAGGTTTTAGGATGGTTTAGGGGTGATATCTGGGACGGACGCGGTTGATGGCGGGAGGATGAAGGTCGGGTTGGCCGGGGAAGCCGCCGGAGACGGTGAAGGCCGACGGGAAAGAGATGGCCAGGGTCGTGGGGCTTAGGGGAAGAGGATGGCGGGTTTAGGTGGCGACGGGGGTGGCCGGAGAGGGTACGGGAGGAATGGCCGGCGGTAGCTAGGGCTTGGGCACGGGAGAGAGAAGAGAGGAAGATGAAGCTGACGTGGCGTGGGGACGCTGACGTGGCGGAGAGAGAAAGTAGCGTGGAGAAGGAAGATGAAGGTGAAGGCGATGCCGGCTGCGGAGAAGATGGATCTATGGTGAATTTCGGGTGGGATCTACATTACCTCTACTCCTATGATATTCTATCAATTATTCTTAATAAATTTATTCATCATTCATCCTCATAACCTAATACAAACTAATGAGGTCCCTTTTATAGAGGCCTTGATAAAGTCCTAATCCAACTAAAAAACCTCCTTGCTTAATTAGCAAGTAATAAGGCTTTCAAACTCAACTCAACTTAATAACTCAAATATCAACTAGAACTCAATATAAAAGACTAAAGATAAATCCTAATCAAATACTCTAGTTTGAACTAGGGAAGTCCAAGTCAAACTAGGAAAGAGGCTGAACTAGTTTGGTTCCTCTTCTGGGTTTGGGTCCAGTTGGTCGAGTCGGATCGACTCGTATCAAACAACCTTCCAACTCCTGCGAATCCTGCGATTCCCATCCGGCGATCCTCAGCCATCGGATCCACCTTAAGCCTCTCCCTCAGCCACTCTTGGTTGACTTGGTCAACCGGATCCAGTCAACTTGACTTGGTCTAACCACTTAACCCAATCAGACTTGATCCAGTCCAGTCTAATTCCGATCAGACTCAAGCCAGCCCAATCCAATCAAGCCTGATCAAATTCCTTGAGCAAGATCCGAACCAGCTCAAACCAGATTTGATCCAGCTAGCCAGTTCAGCCAATCAAGCCTGATCAGACTCAATTCTGATCAATTGGAGCAGTAGAGACCCGATATGAGAGGATTGTGAGTAGACCGCGGTGCTCGTATCACTATAATTCATTACATTTCGTTATAGCTTCCGAGTATTAGTTCTCGTCATGTATAAGAAATAGCCCCGACCGCCTGCCCTCTCACTCTCCCTCCCTCGCTCTCTCTCTCCCTCTCTCTCCTCCGATCTATCCGCCGCATCAAGCCCTCTGTCCCTCCACTCTCTCCCATTCGCTTCCTGCATCGCCATCTCTCTCTTCTGTGAATCAAGGTCCCTGCCTGTGAGGACCCGTCCCTCTACTCCTGTGGCTCGCTGTGGACCGCAAGGGCAATTTGGTAAATTGGGCCTTGTCGGCTTGTTTCACACTCGCGTGTGCACACACTGATCATATTTGTGGTAATGTTTGGCTAGAATGGTTAGTGGGACCCGGGATCGAAAGATCCGGGCTTGGGCTTGAGTTCTTGCCCAAGTTTAGCTTTCAGCACAAATAAGATCGATCTTCTTTGGCTAAGAGATCGATCTCCTTGTGCCAGAAAGTCAAGCTGAGTTCGTCATGAGACATCGATCTTCTTTTGAGAAGAGATCGATCCCCTCATAGGTCGGTTCGTCCGCCTATAAAGCGGACTCAGCGGATTTTCTTAAATCCTTTTGAAATCCGTGGATCTTGAGCTCAGATCTGTCGATTTTGAAGGAGCTTGAGAAAGATCCAAGGCCTAGCAGCTAGGATTGAAGCTGCTATTGCTTAGGTAGGGATCCTACCTACATCTTTTCGGGTTTTTGGAAGTTTTTCCTGTTTGATTGTGATCTTTTGCTTAGATCTGTTAATATACATATTTGTTTGCTGTGATTCCACCGGTTTTGGACTCATGGTCCCTTGATCTACCAGATCCCAGAGTTTTAGGGGGTTTGGTAGCGTTTTTCGACGGTATTTCTCGCCGTCCGGTCACCGGAGAACCCATCCGGATCGATCCTTCTAGAGGAAGGATCGATCCCTCTGGGTTGGTCATGCTGCGCCCGATGAAGGATCGATCCTCTGCTTGGAGATGATCGATCCTGGGTCTTGGGTAGCATGGTTACCCTGCGTCGCGAGGAGGATCGATCTTCCTGGGAGGAAGGATCGATCTTTCTTGGCACGACAAGAAGGGTGCCCTCTGTCTCGAGAAAGATAGATCTACCTGGGAGGAAGGATCGATCTTCTTTAGCTCGACAGTGAGGGAAGGCTCTCTGTTACTTGAAAGATCGATCTTTTCTTAGGTAAAGATCGATCCCTTAGTAGCAGAGAGGATTTTTCATGGCTTTTGCCCGCGGGGCTTGGTATGTCAGTTTTCCCTTACCACTTTATACCTTGTACATATGTTTAAGCATGTTAGCCCTATAATAGGGGCAGTGGTGAACCGGGGGAGTGATGACTCCCGGGATGTTTAGAATAAACGGGCGGATAGGCCTACAGCTTTCCCTAGCCTTGCATGCTGGCGTGCTCCGAGGGCTTTACCTGTGATATTGGTGAGCTGTTGTTTGCGGGGCTGCTTCCCGATGCAGGTGTTGTGGTGGACTGCTGGCAGTTGGTGGTGGTACCACTACAGCAGCTCTTAGGCTTTACTTACCTGTTCACTACCCCGGGCCGGCAGGGTGCCGTGCCCAGACCTTGTCTGATATACATCACATACTGTTGCATGTTTATCTGTATTACCCTGCGTGTGCGCATAACATGCATTGTGTTGTGCATTAGTTGCATCTGTGTAGGGCGCTGGCGATGGGTTGATCGCCGATCCGGGGCTTTCGGCTAGTCCGGATCTAGCTCTAGGACCGTTGCGGGTAGCTTGGTCCAGGACTCGATTTGTAGTATTCAGCCGATTTTCGATGATAGGGTTAGATGACCTGAATACATGTTGTTTGATGTTTAGAGGTCGTGTCGGCCTCGAGGCGAGTCCCGAGGTGTAGCCGATGTCCGGCAGTCTTTGACTCTCTGAGCAGGGGGTGTACCCACTCAACGGTGCCTTGTCCCGCCAGTAGTGTTCACGGTCATGCTGTGAGTCCGCAGTGATGGGAGCCTGCGTTCCGGGACGTCTGGTGGGGTTATGGGACCTCTGTATACATCCAGGATTTGCTTGGGGGCGACACTGGTGTGTTCCCTCCCTTGTGAGTGTCGTAGTGTAGTGTCCATGCTAAGCTTAGTGCTCACTCCTACCCGGGGTACGTTTTGCAGGTGCTGGCGGTAGCTCTTCTTCGGTCGCCCCTACCAAGGCGGTGTTTGGTGACGTGGAGGCGTCTAGCGGTGCTTGAGGAGCGGCGATTTCAGTTTTACCCTTTTGTTATAGATAGTCTCCTACGGGAGTGTTAAATGTATATTTTCCCTGTTTTGAGGATTTGTATTTTATTCCAGTTCAGTCTTTGAGGTTTGTGAATGTTTGTATAATACATGATGATTATGAATTGCTAGGGTGACCACTACGATTAGAGGGAAACCTCGCCAAAATTTTCCGCAGTAGGTTAGGTTCCGGTTCGCGTCGCCCGGCCCGGTTGGGCCTACGCGGGTCGGGGCGCGACACTGCCTCCGACGTCCTCCGTGATGGGATTTTCCTCGTGATGAGAATTGACGGCTGTGCGAGGAAGTACAGACGGTGGTGCGACGTGCGAGCGTCAAAACTATGATAGTGTCGCTCGAAGCGTCGAGGCCGCTCCAGGTCGACAGGCCCAATTCTCAGTTCGAGCAAGATATGAGGTCGAACCGAGCCATTCCAAGAAGGGACCCACACCCTTGCTTGGGTGGGCCGCCAAGGTGGCTGCAACAAGGCCCCTTTGGAGCAGGTTGAGCCAAGCCGGCCTTAGGGATTCCTATTCCCTAGCTGGTTTGCTTATTTAGTTGATTTCCTAGTTAATAGTTATCTTGATTGAGTCAGTTTCCTAATTTGAGTTCAGTTTATGCTTTGCTTTACTAGTTCCTAGTTTCCTAGTTTGAGTCAATTTCCTAGTTTGAGTTCATGCAGATCCGCGTGGTCGCCGGAACTCGAGGAAGTAAAGGACGGCTGTAGATTGGCGGTGTCGCGTCCTTAGTAGCTGGCTTCCTGGGTCGAAGACTAGGTCAACCCGAATCAAATCCTCCCAAAGTGGAAGTAGACCCAATATGCCAACTTGATACGAGCGGTCTACTCGTAATCCACTCGTATCGGGTCTCTACTGCTCCAATCGATCAGAATTGGCCTGATCGGACTTGATTTGAGTCCAATTGGCTGAATCTGGCTAGCTGGATCTGGCTTGAGCTGGTTCAGATCTGGCTGAGTCTGATTGGGGTAGGACTTGGCTGGGTCAAGTCCGATTGGTTGATTGGCTCAAGGAATTGAATCTGGCTCGGATTGGGCTAAGTGGCTTGGCTGAACCGGCTAGAATTGGGTTAATTGGCTGAGTCAATTTGGGCAATCAAGGTCTAGGGAGATCCGACGACTGAGGGGTTGCCGGAGTGGATCGCCGGCGTAGGGGCGGCGGCGGCGGTCGGGATATTGGCAGGAAGGGTCACGGGTTGATGGTAAAGAGATCCACCGGAGTGTATTGGCCGGAAGGATGCCGGAGCGACGGGATCTAGGGAAAACGACGGAGAGGGTTGGGTCGGCCGACGTCGGGGACGACGGCAAGGCTTCGGGAGTGGCTTAGGAAGGTTGGGATCGGTTTAGGGAGGTCGGCCGAGAACTGGGTAGGGATCTGGGAGGTTAATGGCTGTCGGGGTCGTGGAAGACGGCGGCGGCTGTGAAGTGGGGAATGACGGGGAAGGCGCCGGGGAAGACGAACGGGGCGGTGAAGGGGTTGGCCGAGGTCGTGGGCGCTCGGGAAAAAGGATGGCGGGTTTAGGTGGCGACGGGGGTGGCCGGAGAGGTAGAGGACGGCAGTAAGATAGGGTTCCAGGCACGGGAGAGAGGAAGACGATGAACAGTGGTGATGACGTGGTGCTAACGTGGCACGGACGTGGAGGAGAGAGAAAGTGTGTGGAGAGAGAAATACCGGTGGGAGCGGTGCTGACTGCGGAGAAGATGACCGACGGGGAAGAAGGTGGATCAATGGTGGATTATCTGGTGGAATCTACATTAACTCTACTCCTATGATATTCTACTCCTATGATACTCTATCAACTATTCTTAATTTCTCTTCATCATTCCTCATGACCTAATACAAACTAATGAGCTGCCTTTTATAGAGGCCTTGACAGAGTGCTAATCCAACTAAAAAACCCCCTTGCTTAATTAGCAAGTAATAAGGCTTTCAGACTCAACTCAACTTACTAACTCAAATATCAACTAGGACTCAATTAAATATAAAAGACTAATGGTAAATCCTAATCAAATACTCTAGTTTGAACTAGGGAAGTCCAAGTCAAAATAGGAAAGAGGCTGAACCAGTTTGGTTCCTCTTCTGGGTTCGGGTCCAGTTAGTCGAGTCGGATCGACTCGTAACATCCCCCCTTCCTTCAAAATTGGCCTTGTCCTCAAGACCAAAGTCAAGTCAGGTAGGATGGCTCTGTGTGGCTGGACCGAATCAACTTGCTGCTATAGCTCTGGACTCGGTGGAGACAAACCGGGTCGATCCCATGACGGGTCCAGGAGAAGTAGGGGCAGTGCTGAAGGAGCATCTGGGGGTCGATCTGACGGCTCAGGTAGCTCCAAGAATAAGATCTTCAATGGCTCTCCTGGATCATCCTCATCATGTCCCATCAGTAGTGTTGCCCATGACCGTAGGATGGGATCTGATCTCCATGCTTTGATCAACGGTGCAGGGACTTGGCTTGATTCTGGGCCAAGCTGGCTTTGGTCCAATCTGAAGTGAACACAGCTGAGCCACGCTTTCGCTGCACTATTCTGGGGTAGAAGGTGGTTGAACCAAGTTGAATCTTCAGTTGTGCCGAGTCGTACTCTGGTCCAAACCTGTCTGACATGGTTGGGTCTACCGGTGTCAATCTGGACTTGAGTCAGTTGAGTCAAACCGGTGGTACCATTATAGTCAAATCGGATCAGATTGAAGATGGCATCTGAATAAGGAGGGTAACTCCTTTGATTGCTCATATCAACCTTCGGATGCTTGATCAATGGTCGAGGATGCATCGTGATCAGTCGGACATGATCTGGATGGTCCTAATTGCTTGGGACTCTTTGATCAGGTTCAGATCAAACATCGGAAGCACCGGATCGAAGATCATGCTGATCAAACGACTGGATCAAGTTGCAGTCTTGATCGGACGGCTAAGAAGCTGCCGGAGCTGGATCAACGGCAAAACGTTGTCGCTGGAGTGTGGCAACGGCACATGAAGATTTGCAGGGACGTGGGGGTTCCATCCGTACGGTCTGATCGACGGATTGAGCTGCGGATGCATCGGATCTGAAGGTGGCAGTTGTGGATGTCGTCGCCGGTGTTGTGGGCCGCGACGGTGCTTCAGCTCGTCGGGAAAAGGTACGGGAAGGTCTTGGGACCTTTCTCGTGAGGTTTGATCAGTAAGATCATCCTTGGGAAGTGGCGGAGCGGAGGAGGCCGGAACAGGGGAGTTCCCCGGAATTGGATCTCGGCGAACCATGCCTCAACCATGGTCGTAGTTGGCCACGGTGGCTTCGGTGAGGGACACCGGTGCTTCTTCGATGGTTGGGAGAAGAGGACGGCGTCGGACATCGGCGTTGGGGTGACGGCTTGGGGACGAGCTGATGGAGCCGTGGATGAGCCGGGATGAAGGGTAGTCGGCTCGATGGTAATCCGGGCTGGAGGTAAGGGATGAGCCGTGGCTCGAGCCAATCCGTGAGGAGAGAGAAACCCAAGGAAAATTCCAAAAAAATATGGAAAAATAGTGAAAATTCCGGAAAAATCAGGGGGAAGGTAGTAGAAGGTGTTCACTCGGGTCTGGCGGAGTTAAACTCGGAGTTGCAATGGGAGTTGCTCTCGGAGTGTTAGTAGGAGTTGCAGCTGAAGTTGTAGTCGAAGTCCTAATCCGAGTTGGCTCGGGGTCAGGATCCGTAATCTGGGTTGCAACTAGAGTAGGAGTCTGGCTCGGAGTCTGAGTTATCGTTGACCACCTATTGGAGATCTGCTCCAACTCCCTGCTGGTGTGCTCCATGTTTCTGCTTTGGCGTTCCATCAGAGTTGAACAGAGGTTCAACTGGGCCTGTAGAATCTTGAATTGCCATTCCCACCACTCCTGGGATACTCCGTACATGATGGCGAAGTTTCCGGAAGGTTCTAGGCCGCACAGTCGGTGGAACGGAGCTCTGATACCAAGTTGATACGAGCGATCTACTCGTAATCCTCTCGTATCGGGTCTCTACTGCTCCAATCGATCAGAATTGGCCTGATCGGACTTGATTTGAGTCCAATTGGCTGAATCTGGCTAGCTGGATCGGATCTGGCTTGAGCTGGTTCAGATCTGGCTGAGTCTGATTGGGGTAGGACTTGGCTGGGTCAAGTCCGATTGGTTGATCGACTCAAGGAATTGAATCTGGCTCAGATTGGGCTAAGTGGCTAGGCTGAACCGGCTAGAATTAGGTTAAGTGGTTGAGTCAATTTGCGCAATCAAGGTCTAGGGAGATCCGACGGCTAAGGGGTTGCTGGAGTGGATCGCCGGCGTAGGGGCGGCGGCGGCGGTCGGGATACTGGCAGGAAGGGTCACGGGTCGATGGTAAAGAGATCCACCGGAGTGGATTGGCCGGAAGGATGCCGGAGCGATGGGATCTAGGCAAAACGGCGAAGAGGGTTGGGTCGGCCGACGTCGGGGACGACGGCAAGGCTTCGGGAGTGGCTTAGGAAGGTTGGGATCGGTTTAGGGTGGTCGGCCGGGAACTGGGTAGGGATCTGGGAGGTTAATGGCTGTCGGGGTCGTGGAAGACAGCGGCGGCTGTGAAGTGGGGAACGACGGGGAAGGCTCCGGGGAAGACGAATAGGGCGGTGAAGGGGTTGGCCGAGGTCGTGGGAGCTCGGGAAAGAGGATGGCGGGTTTAGGTGGCGATGGGGGTGGCCGGAGAGGTAAAGGACTGCGGTAAGGTAGGGTTCCGGGCACGGGAGAGAGGAAGACGATGAACAGTGGTGATGACATGGCACTGACGTGGAGGAGAGAGAAAGTGCGTGGAGAGAGAAATATCGGTGGGGCGGTGCCGGCTGTGGAGAAGATGACCGACGGGGAAGAAGGTGGATCAATGGTGGATTATCTGGTGGAATCTACATTAGCTCTACTCCTATGATATTCTACTCCTATGATACTCTATCAACTATTCTTAATTTCTCTTCATCATTCCTCATGACCTAATACAATCTAATGAGCTCCCTTTTATAGAGGCCTTGACAGAGTCCTAATCCAATTAAAAAACCCCCTTGCTTAATGACAGAGTCCTAATCCCTTACTAACTCAAATATCAACTAGGACTCAATTAAATATAAAAGACTAATGATAAATCCTAATCAAATACTCTAGTTTGAACTAGGGAAGTCTAAGTCAAACTAGGAAAGAGGATGAACCAGTTTGGTTCCTCTTCTGGGTTCGGGTCCAGTTGGTCGAGTCGGATCGACTCGTAACACAGCTGGATACGGTCGAGACCAGTTGAGCTTGGGGATCTCTCTGCTTTGCTCGAAAGGGATATCCGGCCTTGGGCTACATCATCAGTGCTCACGGTCAGAGTCGACAAAATCGTTCGGAAACTTTGAGTGGTTGATGGTTGCTGGGCGATGCTCATGGATCTTGTCAGCTGGATGGTGGCATTCGAATGAGGAGGGAAACTCCTTCGATAGCTCAGATCGATCATTGGATGCTTGGTCAAATGTCGATGATGTGTAGAGATCATCCAGATCAGATTTGGATCGTTTTGATGGCCTGAGGGTGCTTGACCAGGTTCAGATCGTCGATTCAGCCTACCGGATTAGAGACCGGATAGATCAAATTGCTGGATCTCGTTGCAAGCTGTTTGGAATGCTAAGATCATCTGGAATCTAGTCTGATCTTGCTGAAGTTTGGAATTTGGCTTTGATACGAGCGATCTACTCGTAATCCTCTCGTATCGGGTCTCTACTGCTCCAATCGATCAGAATTGGCCTGATCGGACCTGATTGAGTCCAATTCGCTGATCTGGCTAGCTGGATTGGATCTGGCTCAAGGAATTGGATCAGGCTTGACTGGATTGGGCTAAGTGGCTTGGCTGAACCGGTTAAGTTGGCTGAGCCAATTTGGTCAAGGTTGGCTGGGATGATCCAGTGGTTGAGGACTCGCCGGAGTGGATCGCCGGCGTAGGGGTGGCGGCGGCGGTCGGGATAGTGGCAGTAAGGGTCGCGGGGTGATGGGGAAGAGATCCACCGGATCGGATCTGGGAGATAGGCGGCGGATTGGCTGGATCTACGAGGTCGGCAATGGGTTTAGAGGTGGCCGGCGTCGGGAAGATGGTCGGGAAGGATAGGCGATGGATTTATGATGGTTTGGAGGGTGAGATAGGGGTCGGAAGTGGGTTGACGGCGAAGGGAATGGAGGTCCGGTTGCAGGGGAAGGCGTCGGAGAGGACGACGGAGGAAGTGGAGGTGCTCGCCGGGGTCGTTGGCCTTAGGGGAAAAGGATGGAGGCCTTGGTCGGCGACGGGGACGCCCGGAGAGGCTGGGCGGAGGTGGTCGGCTGATACGAGTCGATCCGACTCGACCAACTGGACCCGAACCCAGAAGAGGAACCAAGCTGGTTCAACCTCTTTCCTAGTTTGACTTGGACTTCCCCAGTTCAAACTAGAGTATTTAATTAGTATTTATCATTAGTCTTTTATTGAGTCCTAGTTGATTGTTAGAAATTAATTAAGAGTCCCTTTGAGTTAGGAAGTTGAGTTGAGTCAGAAACCTTATTACTTGCTAATTAAGCAGGGGGGTTTTCTAGTGGATTAGGACTCTGTCAAGGTCTCTATAAAAGGACCTTAGTAGTTTGTATTAGCTTTATGAAAGCAGGAGATGAATGATTAAGAGTAGTTGATAAATTATCATATGAGTAGAAATAAAGTAGATTCCACCAGATATCTACCATAGATCCACCTTCTTCCCCGTCGGTCATCTTCTCCGCAGCCGGCATCGCCTTCACCTTCAATTTCCTTCTCCCCGTCACTTTCTCTCTCCGCCACGTCAGCGACCCCACCGCCACGTCACCCCAGCACTGTTCATCTTCTTCCCCATCTTCTCTCCCGTGCTCAAACCCTATCTCACCGCCGTTCTCCCCTCTCCGGCCACCTCCGTCGCCATCTAAACCCGCCATCCTCTTCCCCTTGGCACCACAACTCCGGCCAGCCCTTCCCCGCCGTCTTCCATCGCCTTCGACGCCGTCCTCGGCGAACCCGATCTTCGTCCCCATCACCGGCAAGCCGCGTCCGACCCATATCTTACCTCCAAAGTACGCCGCCGATTTCCCTAGGCCAGATCCCGGTCTTCTACGACGTCCCAAAGCCCCGCAGAAGCCTCCCCGTCGTCCCCGATGCCGGTGAACCCAAACCCCCGCCGTCCATCTCCCAGATCCGGCCGATCCGCCACCTACCTCACCGATCCGAGCTGGTAGATCTCATCCCCACCTCCAGGCGACCCTTCCTGGAAGTATCCCGACCGCCGCCGCCGTCCCTACACCGGCGATCCACTCCGGCGGATCCTCAGCCGTCGGATATTCCCAGCCAGATCTTGACCAACTCAGCCCAGTCTATTTGGTTCAGCTCAGCCACCAAATCCGGATTCAGCCACTTACTCCAATCTGAGCCAGAACTGAACCAGATTCGATCCAAATCAGCCCATTGGACTCAAATCAAGTCCGATCAGGCCGATTTTGATCGATTGGAGCAGTAGAGACCCATTACGAGAGGATCACGAGTAGACCGCTCGTAACATCGGCGGTAGCTTAGGGTTCCAGCACGAGGAAGAGAGGAGGGAGATGAAGCTGACGTGGTGTGGGGTCGCTGACGTGGTGGAGAGAGAAAGTGGCATGGAGAAGGAAGATGAAGGTGAAGGCGATGCCGGCTGTGGAGAAGATGACCGACGGGGAAGAAGGTGGATCTATGGTGGATTTCGGGTGGAATCTACATTACCTCTACTCCTATGATATTCTATCAACTATTCTTAATTTCTCTTCATCATTCATCCTCATAATACAAACTACTGAGGTCATTTTATAGAAACCTTGACAGAGTCCTAATCCAACTAGAAAACCCCCTTGCTCAATTAGCAAGTAATAAGGCTTTCAGACTCAACTCAGCTTCCTAACTCAAATGGACTCTTAATTAATTCCTTACAATCAAATATCAACTAGGACTCAATTAAATATAAAAGACTAATGATAAATCTTAATCAAATACTCTAGTTTGAACTAGGGAAGTCCAAGTCAAACTAGGAAAGAGGCTGAACCAGTTTGGTTCCTCTTCTGGGTTTGGGTCCAGTTGGTCGAGTCGGATCGACTCGTATCAGCCTTGACCAAGTCTGACTGGCTTAGCTTGCCCGGACTTGACTAGCTAAGATCACATCTGACTAGATTGAATATGACTGAACTCACTTGAGTTTGAGTTAGCCCGAACTGGTCTGAATCTAGACTTGATCGGATTTGGTTGGTGTAGCCAAATCTGGTGAAGCTTGGATTGAATCTGTCCAAGTCTTGTAAGATGGAGTCTGATTTGATCAAGTGTGGAAGATTGAGTCGGAGTCTGATCAGGTTCAAACCGTGGTGATTTGATCTGATCTTATCTGATGGTTGAGATCTTTCAAGTGCTTGACAAAGCTTGGGAATGGGAAGAGATCTGGCAGCTGAAAGTGGCCGGAAGTCAATCTGGAGTCGATCCGACTCGACCAACTGGACCCGAACCCAAAAGAGGAACCAAACTGGTTCAGCCTCTTTCCTAGTTTGACTTGGACTTCCCTAATTCAAACTAGAGTATTTAATTATGATTTATCATTAGTCTTTTATATTTAATTGAGTCCTTGTTGATATTTGATTGTTAGGAATTAATTAAGAGTCCATTTTAGTTAGGAAGTTGAGTTGAGTCTCAAAGCCTTATTACTTGCTAATTAAGCAAGGGGGTTTTTAGTTGGTTTAGGACTCTGTCAAGGTCTCTATAAAAGGACCTCAGTAGTTTGTATTAGGGAGGATGAATGATGAAGAGAAATTAAGAATAGTTGATAGAATATCATAGGAGTAATGTAGATTCCACCCGAAATCCACCATAGATCCACCTTCTTCCCCGTCGGTCATCTTCTCCGTAGCCGGCACCGCCCCCACCAGAATTTCTCTCTCCCCGCCACTTTCTCTATCCTCCACGTCAGTGCCACGTCACCACTCTCTCTCCTTGTCACCTGCCACCTCAGCATCATCTCCTTCCTCTCTTCCGCATGCCGAACCCTAGCTCACCGCCGTCCACCACAATGTTACGAGCGGTCTACTCGTGATCCTCTCATAATGGGTCTCTACTGTTCCAATCGATCAGAATCGGCCTGATCGGACTTGATTTGAGTCCAATTGGCTGATTTGGCAAGCTGGATCGGATATGGCTTGAGCTGGATCGGATCTCCCATGAGTCAGTTTGCTAGTTGAGTTCAATTTATGATTTGCTTAGCTAGTTCTTATTATGAGTCCTAGTTTTGATTGAGTCAAGTTTGAGTTGAATTAGTAACAGTCTTTTACTTGTTGTTCCAGCAAGAAGGTATTCAGGTTGGAGTAGAACTCTCTTGAGGCCTCTATAAAAGGACCTCTATAGCTTGTATTAGGGTTTTTATGCATGGACGAATTTATGAGAGTTATTATTTAGTAGAGTAGAAGTAATATAGGAGTAGCTGTAACCCTAATTTCACAAACCACCAGCCACCTTCACCCTTCTCTCTCTACAGCCGGATTCTTCTCCACCAGCCGGGCACTATCATCACCGCCGCAACCAGCCACCTCCGCCGTCCAACCCCAAGTCCCCGGCGTCCCCTTGGCTGCCGTGCTTCCCTCCACAACGTTCTCCAAGGCTTGGATCTCTAAGAGAAACCAGCCAACCATTGAGGAAGCTGCGAGGTAATCCTCTCCCTCATCCATCTCCCTCCTCCAGTCTCCAGCATTCCTTGTCGAATACCTAGGGTGCTTCTCTTAAAACCCTAAAGGTATAACCTAGCCATAGCTTTGGCTAAGGAGGAGACGAGACTAGGCAAGAGACCAGATACGAAAGCCCCAAAGAGGGAGCATCGTATCACTTCACCTCATGAGTCTTGGCGTACTTGATGGCCTCAGCTATGGTGGCTGGTCTAGCGAGCTAAACGTCGTACCTGATGGCGGCTTCAGTCTGCTGATGAAGAGACTCAGTACAACATCTCGAGGCAAGTGCGAGACACGACTTCGACCTCGGTCGAACCGGATCTGGTAGTCTCGGACCGAGCCATCTTGCTGAATCCGAGTGAGTTCGCCAATGGGGTCCTCGTAGGTCGTCGATCCATAGCGCAAGTGTAGGGCATGCTCGAAGGTATGCCATGTTGCGCACTCATCTGTATCCTTCGATAGCTGGTTCCATGTCTGGGCATCTCTGTCGAAGTCATAGGTTGCGTAACATACCTTCTCTGGTTCATGGATATGATGATAAGATAAGAACTGCTCCGCCTTGAGAATCCAATGAGTAGGATCCGTAGAACCATCATAGCGGGGGAAATCCATGCGGGGAATCCGGGGACAAGGGGTGGCTCACGGATTGGGTCAGCGAGCGGTTCATATGTAGGTGGGGTATGAGGAGGGTAGTAATGGGGTTGTGGAGGAGTTGGGTTGTAGGGTACATATGGAGGGGGCATAGGCTGCTGGTACGGAGGCGGGTGATAGACCGGATATAGGGGTTGATGTGGTGGCGGTGGAAGGGTAGTGGAGCCAGGTAGTAGTGGAAAGGTGGTGGGGCCAGCCAAGGGTGTGGTGTAGGCCGGTTGAGCAGGGGGTTGGGTAGGAGGGATAGGATCTGGTCCAACCAAGACGTCGTTGGGACTAGGGCCGGTTTCTTCCTGGGTAGGGACAGGTTCATGAGGAGTCCTAGGGGAACTAGGAGTTGTAGTAGGAGGCTGGTTAGGGCTAAGGTTAGGTTAGGGTTAGGGTTACCTTGCTCTCCCGCGGTTCCTAGACTCGGTAAAGGCATTTGCAAGGCCATGAACGCAATCCTCTCAGAGATTCTGAGGATTAAGGCTTGCGTCTCATGCTGCGATGTCTGAAGGGACAGCAACGATCCCTTTATACCGTCGATCTATTCTTGAGTTACGAGAAGATCCCGCTCCTTGGAAGCACATGTAGGGGTTGTTCCTGCCATGTGGACTCCTTCGGAAGGATTCTGGGCGACACGGCTAGAGGCCTTATACCAAGTTGATACGCCGAGCTTTCTAATAAGCACGGGTACCGGATCTCTTGCCTGGACTCGGCTCCTCCTTAGCCAAAGCTATGGCTAGGTTGAGAGATAACTTTAGGGTTTTAGGAGAAGCACTCTAGGTATTCGATGAGGAAGGCTTTAAACCAGAGGAGAGAGATGGATGAGGAAGAGGATTACCTCGCAGCTTCCTCTATGGTTGGCCGGCTACCCTTGGGGGATCCAAGCCTTGGAGAACGTGGCAGTGGATGAAGATGTGAGGGAGGGAAGCACGGCTGCCAAGGGGACGCTAGGGACTTGGAGTTGGACGGCGGAGGCGTGGACGGCAGCGGCTTACGGCTGTGATCGGCGGGTGCAGAGAGGTGGCCGGCGGTAGGAGAGAAGGTGGAGGTGGATGGTGGTTTGTGGAATATTAAGTTATGGCTACTCCTAGGATTTCCTAATTTAACTACTAACTTTATTCATCAATGCATAATCCCTAATTCAAGCTATAGAGGTCCTTTTATAGAGACCTAGACAAAGTCCTAATCCAACTAGAGAATTACCTTGCTTTAGTCAGTAAGTAATAATACTTTCCTACTAAGACTCAATCATAACTCAAACTTCCTAATAACTTAGGACTCATAATAAAAACTAATAAAGCAAAGCATAAACTGTACTCAAACTAGGGAAATCAACTAGGAAATCAATTAAGAAACTAAGTAATAACCAGCTAGGGATTAGGATCCCTAAGGCCGGCTTTGGCTTGGGACCTGGTCCACTTGGCGTGTGGGACCCGCCCCTTGGCTGGGTGTGGGTTGGGCTTGGGTCCCAACCGTATCACCATGAATCCCATCCAACACTCTAGAACAAAGCACATAAAAATTCAACACCATTTCCTTCGTCATCATTCACAAAAAGGAGATATTTCATATGAATTTATTAGCACCGAGTATCAAATTGTCGATATTCGAACCAAACCCTTTAGTGAAGATATTTCTATATCTACTAAGGGAGCTTGGGATGTCAAATTGATGTCCAAAATGATAAGCTAAAAGAAAATGTGTGGCTACCTTTTATCTGTTATTCCATGCCATGTCCAAAATTGAATGTTAAATTTTGATTTATTGAGCAATTTTTATGTTTGATGAGTTGTTTTAGCTTATAATATTCAGTTACATGTGTATGCAAAGTTTTGTAATGTTTTGATTTAAAAATGATGTGATTTTGAATTTTAAAATTCATTTTCTGAAACTTACGGTCGAGCCAGACTTCTTGAAGGTTGACCGTGAGTACATTTTTCTTTGTATTCACAAATTTTACGGGACGGTCGACTGCCAACTTCAGTTCGACCGCCACGGATCGTGACACACTTAAGTGAGGGCTTTTTCATCTTTTGTCACATCTCTCCTTATACACACTTCCCCCAATCAAACCCTATTTTCTCCCTTTTGACCGTGCCCTAGCTCCCAGCTTCTCCCGTTTGTCCGTCGCTCCTCACCTCTGTCACCCTCAAACCCTAAACAAGCCTCACCATCATGCCTCACACTAAGAATGTGGCACCTGCTCCACCCGAGGTACCAAGTCATGTCGGAAAAAGGAAGAAGCAAGTCACAACAAAGAGCGAAACGAAGAAAACCAAAGGGAGAAGGGCCATCCTTAGACCTAGTCGAGTTGACAAAATTCCCATTGAATTAAATGACCTAAATCAAAACTATCGGAAGCTTGCCCACTTCCTACGAACAAATTTATTTCCCATGGTTGGCCACCATGATCATTTGAAGCCCATTTAGGCCTATATCCTTTCATGCATGGTTAGGGAGAAGCCTCAAAACTTAGGCTATATCATCATCAAAGAGATGGTTAACCTTGCGGCTAAGCAATCCCTACCCTTTGGAGGACTCCTAACCAAAATCTTCCAAGCTATTACCCTCCTCCTGGCCATTGATGATAGAAGACCTCTTGCTCAACCCTTAATTATGCTAATTAAGCTAACTGTCCTGTTTCAGCACAGACAAACCATTTAATTTACTAGAAATTCTATGTAGCTCCAAAAATCATGAAACCAGTTGCAGTTGAAAGCTTACTTATCAATCTCCAACTTTCATGTTGAACAACAACTGAGATCATGCACGTACAGCTCGGAAATCACGTTAGAACACCGCTGTTCTAATTAAACAAAAAATCTGGAAATTAACATGATGAAATCTTGCTTCAATCCACATCAAATCCAAACCAAATCCTACCAAACTCTTATCAGCTGTTATGCAAACCCAAAACGCACCATCTAGCATACTTTAATTGAATAAACAATCAACTAATCACTAAAGAACATTAAAAACAAGCTAAATGATGAATCCTACCTTACTGAGCTAAATCCACGTTTAATTCTCAATTAAACCGTGTAGAGGAGATCTAGATCAGCTCCCCTACCTCCTGGCAAGCTTCCGAAGTGATTGCAATGGTCCCAATCCATGGATCAGAGGAGAGAAGAAGAGGGAAGAAGAAGAAAAAGTGAAACAGAGGCGGTCCGCGAGCTCTTATAATAAGCTCTCGACCGATCGATCACCCCACAGGCCGATCAATCATCCACGTCATTGTACGATCATCCCTCGGACCGATCGATTGCCCGGACCGATCGATCGCCCCTTGGACGTCGATTCAGTGTCCTTATCCAGACATGTCACGACGGTGATGATGTCAAGCCTGATCGATCGTCCTACAGGAAGATCGATCGTCCGAGGCATGGTAGTTGTCCTAAGAACAGCTATCACGCCTGAGCTCGGATCTTTCGATCCCGAGCTCATCTAGGTTCTAACAAGCACAACTACAATACATATGGTTGTGTGTGCACTACGCAGGTGTGAAACAAACCGCCAAGGTGCAATTCACCAATTTGCCCTTAGGGTCCAAAAGCAACAATGCGATCAACCAGATCGCGCTCGACGCGGAAGCAAGCCAACAGGGCACGACCCTGACCTATGCTTGTCAGTTTAGAGGAACGGGTCCTCACACTACAACTTGCAGATCATTTAATTAAGTATCCATTAGGCATTGTAGAGGACATTTTAGTACAAGTTGATAAACTAATTATCCCTGCTGATTTTATGATATTGGATATGGATGATGCATCTTTGAATGATAGAAATTTACCTATTTTGTTGGGACGTCTATTCATGGCTACAACCAAGACTATGATTAATGTGCAGGATGGTAAGCTCAGCATGACAGTTCTAGGTGAAACTGTTGAATTTAAAGTGTTTGATTCTATTCCATCCTTCAAATTCTTTTGATTGTTTCTCAATAGACGTCATAGATTCAATGGTGTTTTCTAATTTCATGCAGGAGCAAGTTAAGACTGCATTGGAAGGTGATGTAAGATGATCGGAGATTCCAGGCGTTTGCTGCTGGCCATGGTTACTTGGAATCCGGAGTCGGTCTTCGGTGTGAGTCCAAGCTTGGGTTCAAGGTGGTCAGCTAGGAATTTGTGGGTGCTTCCTGAGTCGATGAGTAAGATGATCGGAGTTGAGTTGATTGCTCCTCTTATTCGAATCGTCTGCGGTGTGGGGGTTCCGATCATAGCATGAAAGGTGATGTATGGGCCTGGTTCCTCAGCTGGAACGACATCTTCAAGTAACTGATCCTCTGATGGTCCCGGTTCTTTAGATTCAGCTTCTTCTGACTGCTCCTTGTTGATGATCACAATACTCAGCAATTGTTTGCAACGGTAGTGTATAAGGCTCGTCACATTGGAAGCAGAGTCCTTATGCTCTCCGTTGTTGCAGTTCAGCTAAAGATAGCTGTCTCCGTTGAGGTCTGACGGTAGTTTGAGCATGACTAGGAATCCTAGTTGGAGTAGGATTTGAAATTCTAGCCATACTCGAACTCCAGTTCACGGTCGCGGTACGGCCAGCGGGGGCAGGTCGGCTTGGTGTGGGCGTCGTCCTTGTCGTAGCATGCCGGATCGCGTGCTGCTTCGCCTCATGAGTCTAAGCGAAACTGATGGCTTCGGCTATAGTTGCTGGTATAGCAAGCTCAACGTCGTACTTGATTGCCGGCTTTCTAATGAACTCAGTGATACGATGCACCTTCTGAAGGGCTTTCGTACCAGGTCTCTTGCCTGGACTCGGCTCCTCCTTAGCCAAAGCTATGTATACCTTTATGGTTTTAGGAGAAGCATCCTAGGTATTCGACGAGGAAGGCTTAAAACCGGAGGAGAGAGACGAATGAGGAAGAGGGTTACCTCCCAGCTTCCTCAATGGTTGGCCGGCTACCCTTGGGGGATCCAAGCCTTGGAGAACGTGGCAGCGGAGATGAGGTGGCGGAGAGGAGCACGGCAGCCAAGGGGGACACCGGGAATTTGGGGTTGGACGGCGGATGGCAGCAGATGGCGGCGATGGATGGTGGCGGCTGGTGGAGAGATAATCCGGCAGTAGAGAGAGATGAAGGTGGCGGGTGGATTTGATGGCAATTAGGGTTACAGCTACTCCTATATTACTTTTACTCCTAGGATTTATCTCTACTAAATAATAACTCCATTAAATTCGTCCCTCCATAATACAAGCTATAAAGGTCCTTTTATAGAGGCCTCAAGAGAGTTCTACTCCAACCTGAATACCTTCTTGCTTGAACAACAAGTAAACAGACTCTTACTAATTCAACTCAAACTGACTCCTAATAACCATGAATGAATTAAGTAAGCAAGTGACTTGACTCAACCAAAACTAGGACTCATAATAGGAACTAGCTAAGCAAATCATAAACTGAACTCAACTAGCAAACTGACTCAATCAAGATAACTACTAACTAGGAAATCAACTAAGTAAGCAAACCAGCTAGGGAAGAGGAATCCTTTGGCTGGTTGGGCTTAGGACGCCAAAAGGAACATGGTTGCAGCCAGCTCCTTGGCGTTGGCCCACCCAAGCAAGGACGTGGGTCCCTTCTAGGATGTGGCCGATGGTGGATTTAGAGGGGACCGGCGTCGGGACGACGAAGAGGGCTCTGGGGACGTCGGGAAGTAGAGGGGAAGGGTCGTGGGGAGACGAGGAGCGGATCTATCGGATCCGGCCTTCCAATGGGTGTCTCGATGCGGCGGATCTGGAAGGGTCGGCCATGGTGAAGCTATGGGTTGCCGGGGTAGACGCCGGCGAAGACAAACGGAGGCAGTGAAGGTGTTGGCTGGAGTCGTGAGGGCTCCGGGAAGAGGATCGTGGTCTTGGACGGTGACGGGGACGGCCGGAGAGGCTGGACGGAAGAGAATGGCCTACGGGAGCTAGGGTTCATGCATGGGAGAGAGAGGAGGAAGGTGATGACGTGACAAGTGAAGCTGACGTGGCGGAGAGAGAACGTGGGGGTGGAGAGTGAAATACCGGTGGAGGCGGTGTCGACTGCGGAGAAGGTGACCAGCGAGCAAGAAGGTGGATCAATGGTGGATTTCTGGTGGAAACTACATTAACTCTACTCCTAGGAAATTATTCTACTAACTACTCCACTCTCATTAATTCATCATAACTCTCTCCATGATTACAAAGCTACTGAGGTCCTTTTATAGAGGCCTCGACTGAGTCCTAATCCAACTAGAAAACCCCCTTTGATACGATTCAATCCGACTCGACCAACTAGACCTGCACCCAGAAGAGGACCCAAACTGGTTTAGCCACTTTCCTAGTTTGACTTGAACTTCCCTAGTTCAAGCTAGAGTATTTAATTATGATTTATTATTAGTCTTTTATATTTATTGAGTCCTAGTTGATATTTGATTGTTAGGAATGAATTAAGAGTTCTATTTTGAGTTAGTAAGTTGAGTTTGAGTCTGGAAGCTTTATTACTTGCTAACTAAGGGGTTGTTTGTTTGGCTGGAATGGAGGTGCCTGGAATGGAATGGCATTCCAGCCACCATGCTGTTTGTTTCATTGGAATGGCCTCCATTCCATTCCAGCCACATTCCAAAACCATTCCAAACCTCCCCATTCCAGCCAAATGTTTCTGGCCAAATATTGGCCAGAAACATTTTCCAGCCGAATTTTCTATCGGCTTTCCATCCCATGCTGGTTTCCTTTTCCATCCGCGCGGAGATCCCAAGCCACAACCCTATCTTTCTCTCCTCCGTCCGCCGCCATCTCTTCTTCTCCTCACCATCTTCCTCACCACTAGCCCAATCCCGATCTGATAAAAAAACTTCTCCTTCCGCCGCGTCTCCTCCTCCTCCTTCCGCCGCCATCTCTTCTTCTCCTCACCAGCTTCCTCAGCACTAGCCCGATCCCGATCTGGTCTCCTCCACCTCCATCGGCTGAGCTTTCCATCGTAGGTAGCTTTTCCATCCAACGCGGAGCACCCTAGCCACAGCCTGATCTTTCTTTCCTTCCACCGCCATCTCTTCTTCTCGTCTCTTCTTCACCAGCTTCCTCACCACTCCCCTCCTTCCGCCGCCATGTCTTCTTCATCTCTTCTTCAGCAGCTTCCCCACCGCTAGCCGCCATGGTACCTCTGGTTTCCTCCTCCCCTGATCTTTCTCTCCTCCCCTGATCTTTTTCTCATCGTCCTCCATCCTTGAACACCAGGTCTGAGTGAAAGAGACCACGAGATCCCCTGGTTCAGAGTCAGAACAAAGAAGCGAAGGCACCTTTGAGAAGCCACCAGAGGTATGTATGCCCTTCACAATTTTATATTCTTCTGGATCCCACCATGATTTTTCCTAGCCAATAAATTCAATATTTGTAATTTTTTGGAACTTGCTCTTGTTCTCCCGGAATTCACCTGATGTAAGTGATTTTAATTCAGTTTGTTAGCAACAAATCTCTACCAAGAGCATCAAGAGTTTAGAGTTTCTCGTCATTTGCTAGAATTTGTTGCAAGTTGCTATCTTAATACTGAAACATTCATTGAATCTCAACAGTGTGTGGAGTTATATTCAGAAATAGAAAACCAAGATTTGCAAGCAAGGGGGTTTTCTAACTGGATTAGGACTCAGTCGAGGCCTCTATAAAAGGACCACAGTAGCTTTGTAATCATGGAGAGAATTATGCTGAATTAATGAGAGTAGAGTAATTAGTAGAATATCATTGGAATAAAAGTAATATAGTTTCCACCAGAAATCCACCATTGATCCACCTTCTTCCCCGCTGATTACCTTCTCCGCAGTCGACACCACCTCCACCGGTATTTCCCTCTCCACGCAATTCCTCTCACCGCCACGTCAATGACCCCACGTCACGTCAGCATCATCTTCCTCCTCCTCTCTTCTCTCTCCCGTGCTGCAACCCTAGCTTCACCGCCGTCATCCTTCCCCGTACCCTCTCCGGCCACCCCCGTCGCCATCCAAGACCGCCATCGTCCTCCCCTGTCTCCCACGACTCCGGCCATCCCTTTTCTTGCCATCTTCCATCACCTCCGACGCCTTCGTCGACAAGCCGACCTCCGTCCCCATCGCTGTCAACCCGTGCCCTCAACCCCGATCTCGCCCCAAAACCACCCTAAAACCCTCGCCGACCTTCCTAGACCCGATCCCAACCATTCTAAGCCACGCCCGAGCCTCACCGTTGTCCCAGACACCGCTCCGACACTAAACCCATCGCAGGCCACACCATATCCCTTCGATCTAGCCCTTCTCCGGCCAATCCACTCCCGTGGATCTCTTCCCCATCAACCCAAGACCTTTCCTGCCAAGGTCCCGATCGCCGCCAACGCTCGTACGCCGACGATCCACTCCGGTGATCCTCCGCTATCGGATCCACTCCGGTGATCCTCCGCTATCGGATCCACTCCGGTGAACCCTCAGCCAACTTCCCTGGTTGACTCAGTCAACCTGACTCAGCCACTTAATCCAGATCCAGCCCAATCCAACCCGGTCAACCTGATCCAAATCAACTCAGATTTGACCCAATCAAGTCTTATCCTATCATGCTCAGTCAGATCCGAACCAGCTCAAGCCAGACTTAATCCAGCTAGCCAGATTCAGCCAATCAAGTCTGATCCGCAGACTCAATTCTGATCAATTGGAGCAGTAGAGACCCGATACGAGAGGATTGGGAGTCGACCACTTGTATCAACTTGGTATCAGAGCTCCGTTCCTCCGACTGTATGGCCCAGAACCTTCCGAAAACTTCGCCATCATGTACCGAGTATCCCAGGAGTGGTGGGAATTGCAAATTAAGATTCTGCATGCCGAGATAAATCTTTTTTTAACCTGGATGGAACCTGATAACAGAAAGTGGGAGGAAATCTCCAGTAGGTGGTCAACTATAGCGCCGACGAGTCCTACAAAGCTTGCCGAACCTGACCTTGAGCCAAGTCAGATTATGACTCTGGTTGTAATTCTGAGTCCGATTCCGACTGTGCCAGCAATCAGTAAAGGAGAAGAACCATAAGAAATAAATCTTGGAGATGAGATCCAGGAGCTAGTCGAGGAGCAACAACCGTCCGATTCTCAGATCGGACCGAAGCACCTGCTGTTGCAACCTCCTCCTCCAGACCTGGGGGAAACCCTTCCCCTATCTTTCCCTACTTTTTCCGGAATTTTCCCTATTTTTTTGAAAATTTCCCTTGTTTTCTCTCTCCTCCTTGGAATCAGCTCGTCCCTGGCTCTACCACGGCTCGCCATCGGCTCACCACCCTCACCCGCGCCCGGCTCACCTTGGAGCCGACCACTCTTTGTCTCGGCTCATCCATGGCTCCATCGGCTCGTCCCCGAACCTCCACCCCAACGCCGTCCTTTTCACCCAACCATCGAGGAAGCACTGGCGTCCCTCATCGAAGCCGTCGTGGCCAACCACGACCACAATTGAGGCATGGATTGCCGAGATCTAATTCCGGCGAACTCCCCTGTTCCGACATCCTCCGCTCCGCCACTTTCCGAGGACGATCTCATGATCAAACCTCACGAGAAAGGTCCCAAGACCTTCACGTACCTTTCTCCGACAAGATCTAGCGCCATTGAGCACTCCTTCACCGACGATCATCGGCGACGAACTCCACCGCGCCGCCACCTTCAGATCCGGAGTGTACGAGGCCCAATCCGTCGATCAGACTGTACGGATGGAACCCCCACGTCCATGCGAAGCTTCTTGTACCGTTGTCACACTCTGCTTGACCTCGTTTCACCGTTGATCCATCTCTGGCAGCTTCTTAGCAGTCCGATCAAGACAGCAACTTGATCCAGCCATCTGATCAGCTTGATCTTCGATCCAGTGCTTCCGATCTTCGATCTAAACCTGATCAAAGAGTCCCCAGCAATCAGGACCATCCAGATCATGTCCGAGTGATCATGATGCATCCTCAGCCGTTGATCAAGCATTCGAAGGTTGATCGAAGTCATCAAAGGAGCTACCCTCCTTATTCAGATGTCATCTACAATTTGATCAAATCTGACTATGATGGTACCACCGGTTTGGCTCAACTGATCCAAGTCCAGATTGAAACAGGTAGACCCAACCATGTCAGACTGGTTTGGACAAGAGTACAACTCAGCACCGCTGAAGATTCAACTTGGTTCAACCAACTTGAAGCCCAGAATAGTGCAGCAGAAGCATGGTCCAGCCATCTTCACTTCAGATTCCAGCAAAGCCAGCAAATTCCTGCACACTCATACCATGGAGATCAGATCCCATCCTATGGTCATGGGCAACACTACTGATGGGACATGATGAGGATGATCCAGGAGAGCCATTGAAGATCTTACTCTTGGAGCTACCTGAGCCTTCAGATCGACCCCCATATGCTCCTCCTTCAGCACTGCCCCGATTCGGTCCAGCCACATAGAGCCTTCCTAACTGACTTGACTCCGGTCTTGAGGACAAGGCCAATTCCAAAGGAAGGGGGATGATACGAGTCGATCCGACTCGACCAACTGGACCCACACCCAGAAGAGGACCCAAAATGGTTTAGCATCTTTCCTAGTTTGACTTGGACTTCCCTGGTTCAAGCTAGAGTATTTAATTATGATTTATTATTATTAGTCTTTTATATTTAATTGATTCCTAGTTGATATTTGATTGTTAGGAATGAATTAAGAGTTCTATTTTGATTTAGTAAGTTGAGTTTTAGTTTGGAAGCCTTATGTAACGCCCTGGCCCGCGGGCTCCCGGTCCGACCACGATCCACCCGAGGGCCCCCCACCCGACACAATATTGTCCGCTTTTGGCTCACCGCAGAAATCTGGGAAAACTTCCCAGTAGGTCACCCATCCCGGGACCGCTCCAAGTCAAGCACGCTTAACCTTGGAGTTTTCTGACGGATCACTGCCAGCACGGTTTAAAACGCGTTGAGTCTATTAAGGGCTTACTATATACTTATATCGAACCCCGGACCATACCCAGGCGTTGTGGGATTGCTTACCCGGCTACCCGACTCAGCCCCGCCTTCCAGGCACAGGCATCTTGTCCTACAGTAGACCCAGCGGGCCTCACAATCCACCCCACCTTGGGGGCCCAGCGTCCTCACTTGCACAATTTCCGGCTGGGAACCGGCTCTGATACCATACTGTATCAGAGCATAGGTTGTAGATCCCAGGGAATAGGATCAGGATTCGGTGAGTTGAGCGTGGGTTGGGATAGTTCTAGGATCAGGACATCCCTGCTTGCTTGATTTTCTTTCCACTGAATGTGATTGTTTCTCTTTACTGAGTGTTGTTTGTTTTGGTATGTGACGAGTGGAAGCTCGTGTTTCTGTTGTTGGTACAGATGGCAGGGCTGTCTGGCAGTCCTCCAGGTTTGGACCGAGGCGGGCCGCCCGAGGCGAGCGACGCCCGGTTGGCTTCTAAGGCCGAGGAGTATCCGCACCCGACCTATGTACCAGTGACAGGGGCAGACTCAGCGGTGGGCGGCGAGGTAGAGGTTTCCTTCCATCACATGGAGGTTCCCCCCACCCGTCGCTAGGCGTTCCTTGGCGGCTGAGGTCCTTGAGTTCCGCCCTTTGGACCCGCCGAGGTTCAACGGCCGGAGTAGGGACCCGACGGCGGCTGAGGAGTGGCTCGACGGAGTCACAGTTTGCTCGACCTCCTGTTTGACGAGGACGACCCTCTTCGGGTCAGACTTGCGGCGCTCCAGCTTGAGGGAGACGCCAGAGACTGGTGGCGCACCGCCCAGGCCACCAGGGCAGGAGGGGAGCAGCTGTCTTGGGAGGGCTTTCGTACAGCTTTCCTCGACGCGTACTTCCCGTACAGTACGCGGTTGGCGTTGGCTGAGGAGTACCTCAGCCTCACTCAGGGTTCTCGCACGATGCAGCAGTATGCCACCCGCTTCACCCACTTGGTCCGGTACGCTGGGCCATTGGCAGCTGACCCCACCGCCCGAGCCCAGCACTTCGAGAGGGGGCTCTGTGGGGAGATCAGGAGGTTGATCGCCGCGTGCCAGGCGACCACCTACTCGGGCGGTTTTGGGTGCGGCGTTGGCAGTAGAGTCTCGTTGCCAGGAGCGGCCGAGGACTGTACCGCCGATACCTGTGACAGGTGGGGGAGGCGGTGGGCAGCCTCTGAGGTCTCAGGGTCATAGGGACCAGCACCGGAGACCTGCACACCAGCACCAGCAGTATCGCCAGCAGCCGTACCCGCAGCAGCAGCCCTATCAGGGCGACCAGCTACTTCTTACAGCGGGACCCACCCAGTAGTCTTTCTAGGAGGGAGGCCGAGGGCAGCAGTCGGAGCATGGACCGGCCCTGTGTTTCCACTGCCAGCACCCGGGGCACTTCCGCAGGGACTGTCCGCTGTGGAGCGTGCAGGGTGCGGCACCGCAGGGAGGTCGAGGCAGAGGGTTCTGGTCTGGGCAGGGGCAGAGAGGTGGAGCTAGGCGAGGCCGCAGTGGAGGCAGAGTTAGAGTAGACGGCTGGGGACAGGTGTTTGCCCTACCGGACCGCCCCCTACGCAGACGAGGTGCAGCCGTCCTATCAGAGCTACCAGTCACGGCAGCCGCTTCCACTGGCTGTAGTACCGTCCGCTTCCACAGGTACTTTTACCGCTTTCTAGTATCCGGTAGTCGTTGTTTTCGTTTTCCGAGCCCTACCTTTATCGAATCTCGGGACGAGATTTCTTTTAAGGGTTTTAGGATGTGAGGACCCGCTCCTCTATCCCTACGGCTTGTTGTTGACCGCAAGGGCAATTTGGTAAAACTGCGGCTTGTTGGTTTGTTTCACACCCGCGTGTGCACACATAGGCCTTGTTTTGATGTATGTGTTTGAATAGGATGGCTAGGTGGACCCCGGGATCGAGAGATCCGAAATTGGGCTTGAACCGGGCCCAATTTCTCTTCCCAGCGCAGGTTGGATCGATCCGAACTCCACTTCGGATCGATCCGACTCGCACTAGGGAAGAGTTGCCGCCTGTGGGACTCGGATCGATCCGAGGTGGAGTTCGGATCGATCCGAATCGCACTGAGCGTCTGTATAAGAACGGACGCCGGGCTTCTTCTCTTCTTTTTCCCAATCTCGTCGCGTCCGAGCTCATTCCCGGCGATTTCTTGGAAAGAGATAGGAAGATCCTAGGCTCTGCTTCGTGGATTGAAGCAACTCTTGTGAGTTAGGGTTCCTACCTATGGCACTCGTTGAGTTTGTCTCCTGTTCATCGTCGTTCTCGCCGGTTTTCCGAGGTGTTTTGTGTAGATCTTCTTGTAGACGCGGAGTTTTCCGGTTTTGAAGCCATGAGTAGCTTCGTGAGCTTTGGCACTTCCTACTCACCAAGTTTGGTGATGTTTGGCTCAGTTTTCCGGCCGGGAGCGCCGTCGGAAGCTGGCCGGAGGGCCGGGTGGGATCGATCCAAAAGTGTTGGATCGATCCGAGCCTGGGAGTCGGATCGATCCAAGGTGATAGTTGGATCGATCGATCCAAGGTGATAGTTGGATCGATCCCACTTGTCCCAGGAACAGTGCCTGAGGGTGGCACTGCGCGGCTTTCCTTGGTTCTCTTAGCTGGATCAATCCAAGGGATTGTTGGATCGATCCCGAGGTTGGTCGGATCGATCCGATTGCCGAGTTGGATCGATCGACCTTGTTTTGTTTCCCTCGTTCTTCCCTAGCCGGATCGATCCAAGCTCTTGTTGGATCGATCCAATGAATTGGATCGATCCAAGGCCAGTTCGGATCGATCAAAAGGTGTCGGATTGATCCAAGTTGTGCCTGATCGCCTGTTTAAGGCTGTTTTGCCCGCAGGGCTTCGTATGCATGCGATTTTAGCGGTTCTGCCCACGGGGCTTGCTATGATGGTTTTATGTACTATTTTTTGACATGTTTAGTAGTATAACTATAAACTGTTGTTTGTTTACAACGTTGTGGTTGAACCGGGAGAGTGGTGACTCCCGGGATTGTGTAGATTAAATGGGTTGAATGTATGCCCTTACTGTTTGTAGTTAGATGCATGCCTCTTTACTGCTTTGTGGTGAACCGAGGGGGGGTCATGACCCTCGGGAGTGTTTAGAATAAATGGGCCGAAGGTGTGCCCCTGCTTGATGCTTGCTTATACTGCTTTCCTTTTTTTTTGTCTGCTTCCTTGTGCATTATAGGCATGATAGGCTTGTCGTGGGTTGGGGTTTTGTCCCTAGTAATCCTTGGTGTTGTGGTTAGCGTTACCCCGTTATGGGTTGTCCTGCTTGGTACCCAGCATGGGGGCGGGTATCCTACATGGGCTGTGGTTCTCCCTATTGAGATGGGAGAGGTCTGCTTGGGTAGGAGCCCTGAGGGGGGGTAACGGTGGGATGGGTGAGTTCCCCATTTGGACTTAACCCTTGATCTGGAGTTTAGGGGTTGTATTGACTCTGTGCTTTGAGTGCTGGGAGATGGTTGTCGTAACCTCGGCCGTTCCGTCAAGTGTGGAGGTTCCACTTGGAGAGGGGTGTCCTACGGGTAGCGTCATGTCCACCCTGTGTCAGGGACTGTCGGAGGTGGACCACCCCTGGGCAGTGGCCATCGGAGGACGTACTTTGGACAGGTACCCTTCGGGTTATTGATGGGATTTATGGGATCCTTGGCAGGCCTCGGTACTTGGCACGGAGTTAGTACGGTTGGCGTCGCCTTTCCTTGTGAGTGTCGTAGAGTAGAACCCTACTGAGCTTTAGCTCATTCCTACCTGGACCGTGTTGTTTGCAGGTGCAGGTACTAGCGCTTCTCCTGTGGGCCCCCGGTGTTCGTCCTGCGGCAGCTCGTCGCCAGCCGACCATGTCTGATGGCCAGGACGGCTTTGTCTGTGCCTTTGCGGAGACCCCTGAAGATGTATATCTCTTTTTGATAATTGTAAATGTTGTAAATTTGTGTATAACTCTATGTATTTAACGTTTTGTTCTAGTAGATGTACCTTTACTTCTGCCTGTTGTTTTATTGTTTTCTGTCTCCGCCTAGTAGTGTCAGTAGATGTAGGTGCCCCCCCCCTCCGTGTCCCAGTCCGGGATGGGTTTCCTGGGCCGGGGCGCGACACCTTATTACTTAGTAATTAAGAAAGGGGGTTTTCTAGTTTGATTAGGACTCAGTCGAGGCCTCTATAAAAGGACCTCAGTAGCTTTGTAATCAGGGAGAGAATTATGATGAATTAATGATAGTAGAGTAATTAGTAGAATATCATAAGAGTAGAAGTAATGTAGATTCCATCAGAAATCCACCATTGATCCACCTTCTTCCCCGCTGGTCACCTTCTCCGCAGCCGGCACCACCTCCACCGGTATTTCTCTCTCCACACCACTATCTCTCTCCACCATGTCAGCGACCCCACGCCACATCAGCATCATCTTCCTCCTCTCTTCTCTCTCCCGTACTACAACCCTTCACAGCCGGCATCCTTCCCCGTACCCTCTTCGACCGCCCCCGTCGCCATCCAAGACCGCCATCGTCCTCCTCTGTCTCCCACGACTCCGCCCATCCCTTTTTCCGCCATCTTCCATCACCTCCGGCGCCTTCCTCGATAAGTCGACCTCCGTCCCCATCGCCATCAACCCGTGCCCTCAACCCCGATCTCGCCCCAAAACCACCCTAAAACCCTTGCCGACCTTCCTAGACCTGATCCCAACCATGCTAAGCCACGCTCGAGCCTCACCGTCGTCCCAGACGCCGGTATGACACTAAACCCATCGCCGACCACACCAGATCCCGTCGATCTAGCCCTTCTCCGGCCAATCCACTCCCATGGATCTCTTCCCCATCAACCCAAGACCTTTCCTGCCAAGGTCCCGACCGCCGCCAACGCTCGTACATCGACGATCCACTTCGGTGATCCTCAGCCAACTTCCCTGGTTGACTCAGTCAACCTGACTCTGCCACTTAATCCAGATCCAGCCCAATCAAACCCGGTCCATCTGATCCAGATAAACTCAGACTTGACCCAATCAAGTCTTATCCTTTCAGGCTTAGCTAGATCAGAACCAGCTCAAGCCAGACTTGATCCAGCTAGCCAGATTCAGCCAATCAAGTCTGATCAGACTCAATTCTGATCAATTGGAGCAGTAGAGACCTGATACGAGAGGATTACGTGTAGACCGCTTGTATCACCCTTGCTTAATTAGCAAGTAATAAGGCTTCCAAACTCAAACTCAACTTACTAACTCAAAATAGAACTCTTAATTAATTCCTAACAATAAAATATCAACTAGAACTCAATTAAATATAAAAGACTAATAAATAAATCATAATTAAATAGGTTTGATTTGGGGAAGACCAAGTCAAACTAGGAAAGAGGCTAAACCAGTTTGGTCCTCTTCTTGGCGCGGGTCCAGTTGGTCGAGTCGGATCGACTCGTATCACTTAATTAGCAAGTAATAAGGCTTCCAAACTCAAACTCAACTTCCAAACTCAAACTCAACTTACAAACTCAAAATAGAACTCTTAATTAATTCATAACAAACAAATATCAACTAGGACTCAATATAAAAGACTAATAATAAATCATAATTAAATACTCTAGTTTGACCTAGGGAAGACCAAGCCAAACTAGGAAAGAGGCTAAACCAGTTTATGTCTTCTTCTGGGTGCGGGTCCAGTTGGTCGAGTCTGATCGACTCGTATCACGACGTGCCCCGACGCTGGCGATCCCACTTCTATCATCCATCACCGTCAGATTCCCTCTACCAGACCTTTCTTCAGCCTTGGACCAAATTGACCCGGTCAAAGCCCAGTCAACTAAATCCTATTCAGTCAACCTGACTCAATCAACCAATCATGCTTGACCCAGTCAAGTCCTATCCCAATCAGCCTCAGCCAGATCTGAACCAACTCAAGTCAGACTTGATCCCGCTAGCCAGATCCAACCAATCAAGTTCTATCAGACTCAATTCTAATCAATTGGAATAGTAGAGACTCGATACGAGCGGATTGCGAGTAGACCGCTCGTATCCACTCTCTACTTTATTCACCTACTCAATACTTGATTGTTCATGGATACATCATACTTAGCTACTGAGGTCTTTTTATGGAGGCATCGACTAAGTCATAATACAACTAGAAAACCCCCTTGCTTAATTAGCAAGTAATAAGGCTTCCATACTCAAACTCAATTTACTAACTCAAATAGAATTCATAATTAATTCCTAACGACTTGTTGCTAACTAGGAAAGCAAATAACAACTAGGACTCAATTAAATAGAAAAGACTAATAATAAATCCTAATTAAATAAGTCTAGTTTGAATTAGGGAAGTCCAAGTCAAACTATGAAAGAGGCTAAACCCGTTTGGGTCCTCTTATGGGCGCGGGTCCAGTTGTTCGAGTCGGATCAACTCGTATCATCCAACTAAGACATAGTTGAGAATAGGGCCGGGTTCTCCTTGGTTGGGGAAAGCTTCAGGTGGAGTCCTAGGGAAATAGGATTTGTGGTTGGAGGTTGGTTAGGGCTCTCCAGGTTCTCCAATGGTTCCCTGATTCTGTCCCTGCATCTGTATTGCCATGAAAGCAATCCGCTTCAAGATCCCTAGGATGAGGGTCCGCGTCTCATGTTGTGAGTTTTGCAAAGTCAGCAACGACCCTTTGATGCCCTCGATCTCTTCTTCGGTTACGGGGCTTTCCCGATCCTGGTAAATATTCACAGGGGTATCTCCTTTAATCAGAGTAGCTTCTGGAAGGCCTTGTGTGAGGACCTGTCCCTCTACCCATGTGGCTCGTTGTGGACCGCAAGGGCAATTTGGAAAATTGTGCCTTGTCGGTTTGTTTCACACCCGCGTGTGCACACACTGATCTTGTTTGTGTTAGTGTTTGATTAGAACGGTTAGGTGGACCCGGAATCGAAAGATCCGGTGATACGAGCGGTCTACTCGTAATCCTCTCGTATCGGGTCTCTACTGCTCCAATCGATCAGAATTTGCCTGATCGGACTTGATTTGAGTCAAATTGGCTGAATCTGACTAGTTGGATCGGATATGGCTTGAGCTGGTTCAGATCTAGCTGAGCCAATTAGACTTTGGCTGAGTCTGATTCAGGTGGCTGGCTGAACCAAACTGGATCTGATGGCTGAGGATCGTCAGAGTAGATCGTCGGCGTAGAAGCGGCGGCGGCAGTTAGGATCTTGGCAGAGAAGGTCGTCGGACGGTGGGGAAGAGATCCAACGGCTCGGATCTGGGAGGTAGGTGGCGGATCGCCCGGATCTTGGAGGTGGACGGCAGGTTTAGAGGAGGCCAGCGCCGGGGACGACGACCGGGAGCTTGGCGGGGCTTGGGACGTCGGGAAGATAGTCTAAGGATGTCGGGGAAGGGTTTTAGGATGGTTTAGGGTGAGATCTAGGTCGGACAGGGGTCGACGGCGATGGGGACGGAGGTCGGGTTTGCCGAGGAAGGCGCCGGAGAGGATGACATAGGAAGTGAAGGTGCTGGCCGAGGTCGTGGGGCTTGGGGGAAGAGGATGGCGGTCTTGGATGGCGACGGGGGTGGCCGGAGAGGGAACGGCGGTGATGCTAGGGTTTGGGCACGGGAGAGAGGAAGGAAGACGATGAACAGTAAGGGGTGACGTGGCGCTGACCTGGAGGTGACGTTGAGGAGAGAGAAAGTGGCGGGGAGAGGGAAATACCGGTGGGGGCGGTGCCGGCTGCGGAGAAGATGACCGACGGGGAAGAAGGTGGATTTATGGTGGATTTCGGGTGGAATCTACATTACCTCTACTCCTATGATATTCTACTCCAATGATATTCTATCAACTATTCTTAACTAATCATAATTCTCTTCATCATTCATCATTCATAATAAGGCTTAATTAGCAAGTAATAAGGCTTTCAAACTCAACTCAACTTCCTAACTCAGATGGACTCTTAATTAATTCCTAACAATCAAATATTAGCTAGGACTCAATAAAAGAATAATAATAAATCCTATTTAAATACTCTAGTTTGAACTAGGTAAGTCCAAGTCAAACTAGGAAAGAGGCTGAACCAGTTTGGTTCCTCTTCTGGGTTCGGGTCCAGTTGGTCGAGTCGGATCAACTCGTATCATCCCCCCTTCCTTCAGAATTGGCCTTGTCCTCAAGGCCAGAGTCAAGTCAGGTAGGATGGCTCTGTCGCTGGACCGAATCAACTTGCTTCTGTAGCTTTGGACTCGGTGGCGAGAAACCAGGTCGATCCCATGACGGGTCCAATGGTAGCAGTACCAAGCATCTGATGGATCGCGCAGAGGACAAAGCATCTGGGGGTCGATCTGACGGCTCAGGTAGCTCCATGAATATGATCTTCAATGGCTCTCCTGGATCATCCTCATCATGTCCCATCAGTAGAGTTGCCCATGATCATAGGATGGGATCTGATCTCCATGGTCTGATCAACTGTGTAGGAATTTGGCTTGATTCTGGGTCTAGCTGGCTTTGGTCCAATCTGAAGTGAAGATGACTAGACCACGCTTTCGCTGCACTATTATGGGCTAAGTTGGTTGATCAACTTGATAGGAGGGTAGCTCCTTTGATGGCTTAGATCAACCTTCATGTGCTTGATCAACGGCTGAGGATGCATCGTGATCACTCGGACATGATCTGGATGGCCCTGATTGCTTGGGGCTCTTTGATCATGTTCAGATCGAAGATCGGTAGCACTGGATCGATGATCACGCAGATCAAACGGCTGGATCAAGTTGCAGTCTTGATCGGACTGCTGAGAAGCTGTCGGAGCTGGATCAACGGCGAAACGAGGTCGTCGGAGAGTGGCAACGGCACAGGAAGCTTCGCAGGGACATGGGGGTTCCATCCGTACGGTATGATTGACGGATTGGGTTGCGGATGCACCGGATCTGAAGGTGGCGGCGCGGTGGAGGTCGTCGCCGATGCTCACCAGTGTTGTAGGCTACGATGGTGCTTCAGCTCATTAGGAAAAGGTACGGGAAGGTCTTGGGACCTTTCTCATGAGGTTTGATCGTGAGATCATCCTTGGGAAGTGGCGGAGCGGAGGAGGCCGGAATAGGGGAGTTATCCGGAATTGGATCTCGGCGATCCAGGCCTCAATCGTGGTCGTGGTTGGCCACGGTGGCTTCGGTGACGGACGCCGGTGCATCCTCGATGGTTGGGAGAAGAGGACGGCGTCGGAGATCGGCGTTGGGGTGGCGGCTTGGGGACGAGCCGACGGAGCCGTGGATGAGCCGGGACGAAAGGTAGTCGGCTCGAAGGTGAGCCGGGCTGGAGGTAAGGGATGAGCCGCGGCTCGAGCCAAACCAGGGAAAATTCCGGAAAAATTAGGAAAAATACGGAAAATTCTGGAAAAATCAGGGGAAGGTAGTAGAAGGTGTTCACCCGGGTCTGGCAGAGGTTGCAACAGCAGGTGCTCTGGTTCGATATGATAATCGGACAGTTGTTGCTCCTCGACTAGCTCCTGGATCTCTTTTCCCTTACTGATTACTGGTGTCTCAATCGAACCCGAATTTATAACCGGAGTCATAATCTGAGTTGGCTCAAGGTCAGATTTCACAATCTTTGTAGCTGGGGTAGGAGTCTGGCTCGGAGTTTGAGTTATCATCGACCACCTATTGGAGATCTGCTCCAACTCCCTGATATTGCCATCCAACCTCCTACTACTACGTTCCATCAAGGTTGAACAGAGGTTCAACTGGGCCTGCAGAATCTTGAATCGCTCCTCCAAACTCTCCTGGGCTACTCCGTACATTGTGGCGAAGTTTTTGGAAGGTTCTGGACCGCACAGTCGGTGGAACGGAGCTCTGATACCGAGTTGATACGAGCGGTCTACTCGTAATCCTCCTGTATCGGGTCTCTACTGCTCCAATCGATCAGAATTGGCCTGATCGGACTTGTCCAATTGGCTGAATCTGACTAGCTGGATCGGATCGGGCTTGAGCTGGTTCAGATCTGGCTGAGCCAATTAGACTTGGGCTGAGTCTGATTCAGGTGGCTGGCTGAACCATACTGGATCTGACGGCTGAGGATCGTCGGAGTAAATCGCCGGCGTAGAAGCGGCGGCGGCAGTTTGCATCTTGGCAGAGAAGGTCGTCGGACGGTGGGGAAGAGATCCAATGGCTCGGATCTGGGAGGTAGGTGGTGGATCGGCCGGATCTGGGAGGTGAACGGCGGGTTTAGAGGCCGGCGTCGGGGACGACGACGGGGAGCTTGGCGGGGATTGAGACGTCGGGAAGATAGTCTAAGGATGCCGGGGAAGGGTTTTAGGATGGTTTAGGGTGAGATCTAGGTCGGACAGGGGTCGACGACGATGGGGACGGAGGTCGGGTTTGCCGGGGAAGACGCCGGAGAGGACGACGGAGGAAGGGAAGGTGTTGGTCGAGGTCGTGGGGCTTGGGGGAAGATGATGGCGGTCTTGGATGGCGACGAGGGTGGCCGGAGAGGGAACAGCGGTGATGCTAGGGTTTGGGCACGGGAGAAAGGAAGGAAGATGATGAACAGTAAGGGGTGACGTGGAGGTGACGTTGAGGAGAGAGAAAGTGTACCGGTGGGGGCGGTGCCGGCTGCGGAGAAGATGACCGACGGCGAAGAAGGTGGATCTATGGTGGATTTCGGGTGGAATCTACATTACCTCTACTCCTATGATATTCTATTAACTATTCTTAACTAATCATAATTCTCTTCATCATTCATCATTCATAATTCAAACTAGTGAGGTCCTTTTATAGAGATCTTGACAGAGTCCTAATCCAACTAGAAAACCCCCTTGCTTAATTAGCAAGTAATAAGGCTTTCAAACTCAACTCAACTTCCTAACTCAAATGGACTCTTAATGAATTCCTAACAATCAAATATTAATTAGGACTTAATAAAAGAATAATAATAAATCCTAATTAAATACTCTAGTTTGAACTAGGGAAGTCCAAGTGAAACTAGGAAAGAGGCTGAACCAGTTTGGTTCCTCTTCTGGGTTCGGGTCCAGTTGGTCGAGTCGGATCGACTCGTATCATTCGGGCTTGGGCTTGAATTTTAGCCCAAGTCTAGCTTTTTGCACCTAAAGAATCGATCTTTCCTTGCTAGAAGATCGATCTTTTAGTGTCAGAAAGTCAAGGCGCGATCGTCATGAAGGACCGATCTTTCCTCAGAGAAAGAACGATCATTCATAGGTCGGTTCGTTTGCCTATAAAGCGGATGCAACCTTCTTCCTTGAATCCCTTTGAAATCCGCCGTTCTTGAGCTGAGATATGGCCGGGTTTTGGAGCGATTGAGGACGATCCAAGGCTTAGCAACGGGGATTGAAGCAGCTCTTGCCTAGGTAGGGATCCTACCTACTTTGTTTTTCTGGTTTTTGAGAGTTTCGAGTTTCTTTGTGTTCTTTAGTTTAGATCCGTCGATTTGCATGTTTGTTTTTCGCATGCTTACCGGTTTTAGATTCGTGATCCTTCGTACTACCAGATCCCAAGGTTTTATGGGATTTGGTGGATTTTTCCGACGGTATTTCTCGCCGGAGGTTCACCGGAAAACTCAACAAGATCGATCATTCGTGGTGATTGATCCTTCTTGTTGGTCATACTGAGCACGAGCGAGGATCGATCTTCTGGTATCGATCTGTGTTCCGGGGTAGCATGAGATGCCCTTTGTCGCGAGGATGATCAATCTTCCTGAGAGCCAGGATCGATTTTCTTTGACTCGACTAGGAAGATGCCCCCTGTCGCGAGAATGATCGATCTTCCTGGGAGGAAGGATCGATCTTCTTTGGCTCGACAAGGGAGATGCTCTCTGTCATTTCGAAGATCGATCTTTTCTTAGGAAAAGATCGATCCTTTGGTGACTAAGAGTAGTTTTTTTCATTGGTTCTTGCCCGCGGGTCTTTGCCTACAGTTCTTTTTTACTGCTTTATGAATTTGTACATACCTTTAAGCACGTTAACCCCATATTAGGGTTAGTGGTGAACCAGGAGAGTGATGACTCCTAGGATGCTTAAATAGAAAGCTGGAATCGATCACAGCTGTCCGATTCGATCTCTCCCGATCCAGCTCTGATCTTTCGATCGGAAGCGTCTTAAGGTTCTAATCAATCACATACATCAATCAAAGGCAGTGTATGCAACGCGGGTGTGAAATTGACCACCATGGAGCATATTTACCAAAATGCCACTGGGGTCAAAAACAGCGATTCGATCAACCGATCACATTCCAAGGCCAACCGAGCCAAACCACAAAACCGGACCCCTCAACCTAACACGGTCGGACCGGGTTGGAGGTACGAGTACTCACAATGCCGGCGGTAAAGATAGGGTTAGGGCACGACAGAGGAAAGAGGAGAGGAAGAAGGTTGTGATGTGGCGCTGACGTGGCGGAGAGAGAAAGTCCGTGGAGGCGATGTCGGCTGCAGAGAAGATGACCGACGGGGAAGAAGGTGGATCGATGATGGATTTATGTGGAAACTACATTACTTCTACTCCTATGATATTCTACTAAACTATTCTTAATTCGTCATAATTATCTTCATACATCATACCTAGCTACTGAGGTCCTTTTATTGAGACCTTGACTGAGTCCTAATCTAACTAGAAAACCCCCTTGCTTAATTAGCAAGTAATAAGGCTTCCAAACTCAACTCAACTTCCTAACTCAAATGGACTCTTAATTAATTACTAACAATCAAATATCTACTAGGACTGGTCGAGTCGGATCGACTCGTATCATCCCCCTTCCTTCGGAATTGGCCTTGCCCTCAAGGCCTGAGTCTGATGTGGGAAGAGGGCTCCACTTTGCTGGACTGGAGTGACTCGGCTGCTGGACCACAATGGAAACTTTGAACCAGGCGGCGAGAAACCGAGTCGATCCCATGATGGGTCCAGGGGGGGCAGTACTGAAGGAGCATCTGGGGGTCGATCTGACGGCTCAGGTAGCTCCAAGAATAAGATCTTCAATGGCTCTCCTGGATCATCATCATCATGTCCCATCAGTAGTGTTGCCCATGACCATTGGATGTGATCTGATCTCCATGGTCTGATTAGCTGTGCAGGGACTTGGCTTGATTCTGGGTCAAGTTGGCTTTGGTTCAATCTGAAGTGAAGACGGCTGAACCACGCTTTCGCTGCACTATTCTGGGCTTGAAGTGGGTTGAACCAAGTTTAATCTTCTGCGGTGCTGAGTCTTACTCTTGTCCAAACCTGTCTGACATTGAGTCTACCGGTGTCAATCTGGACTTGGGTCAGTTGAGTGAAACCGGTGGTACCATCATAATTAGATCTGATCAGATTGTAGATGAAATCTGAATAAGGAGGGTAGCTCCTTTGATGGCTTAGATCAACCTTCATGTACTTGATCAACGGTTGAGGATGCATCGTGATCACTCGGACATGATCTGGATGGTCCTGATTACTTGGCGCTCTTTGATCAGGTACAAATCGAAGATAGGAAGCACCGGATCGAACATCAGGTTGATCAAACGACCGGATCAAGTTGCGGTCTTGATCGGACGGCTGAGAAGCTGCCGGAGCTGGATCAACAGCGAAACGAGGTCGTTGGAGAGTGGCAACGGCATAGGAAGCTTCGCAGGGACGTGGGGATTCCATCCGTACGATATGATCGTCGGATTGAGCCTCGGATGCATCGGATCTGAAGGTGATGGCGTGGTGGATGTCATCGCCAATGATCGTCGGTGATGTAGGCCGCGACAGTGCTTGAGATCGTCAGGAAAAGGTACGGGAAGGTCTTGGGAACAGGGGAGTTCGTTGTAATTGGATCTCGACGAACCATGCCTCAATCGTGGTCGTGGTTGGGCACGATGGCTTCGGAGAAGGACACCGGTCCTTCTGGATTTCTTTCAGAGGTCCGAGGGGGTGGGGAACGGGGGCATCGGGCGGTGGAGGTCCGAGTCCTTGTCGGGTGTAGTTGCCGGAGCCGGAGGAGAGGACGGGCGAGGCCTGGACCGGGTCAGAAGGCGACGGGGAAGTCCGCCTAAGCTCCTGGGGCGGGTTTGCCGTGAAAGGGCGGCCGGGTGACGGTCGCCGGTGGAGGGATGGGAATGGCTCGATCTTCAACCATTCCGAGCCGGAGATGAGCCGGTCGCGAGGAAGAAGACGAGCCACGTGGCTAAGGCAAGGGTGAGCCGAACCGGGGAAAAAGAGAAAACCAGGGAAAAATATGGAAAAATAGGGAAAATTCCGGAAAAATCAGGGGAAGATAGAAGTAAGGTTTCACCATGGTCTGGCGGAGGAGGTTGCAACAGCAGGTGCTCCGGTTCGATCTGAGAATCGGACGGCTGTCACTCCTCAACTAGCTTCTGGATCTCTTCTCCCTTACTGATTGCTGATGTCTCAATCAGACTCGAAATTACAACCGGAGTCATAATCTGAGTTGGCTCAGGGTCAGGTTCCGCAATCATTATCATCGGTGCTATAGTTGACCACCTACGGGAGATCTGCTCCACCATCCTGATATTGCAATCCAAACTCCTACCACCGCGTTCCAACAAGGTTGAACAGAGATTCAACTGGGCCTGCAGAATCTTGAATTGCTCATCCAAACTCTCCTGGGGTACTCCGTACATGGTGGCGAAGTTTCCAGAAGGTTCTGAACCGCACAGTCGAAGGAACGGAGCTCTGATACCAAGTTGATACGAGCGGTCTACTCGTAATCCTCTCGTATCGGGTCTCTACTGCTCTAATTGATTAGAATTGGCCTGATCGGACTTGATTGAGTCCAATTGACTGATCTGACTAGCTGGATCAGATCTGCCTTGAGCTGGTGCAGATCTGGTTGAGCCTGATAGGACTTGACTGGGTCAAGTCTGAGTTGATCTGGATCAAGCTGACCGGGTTGGATGGGGCTAAGTAGCTTGGCTGAATCGGCTAGGATTGGGTTAAGTGGCTGAGCCAATTTGGTCAATCAAGGTTTAGGGAGATCCGACGGTTGAGGGGTCGGCGGAGTGGATCCTCGGCTTCGGAGGCACGACGGCGGTCGGGATCTTTACAGGAGAGGTCGTAGGATGGTGGGGAAGAGATCCACCGGAGTGGATTGATCGGAAGGATGTCGGATCGGCCGGATCTAGGGAAGACGGCGGAGAGGGTTGGGTCGGCCGGCGTCGGGGACGACGGCGAGGCTTCGGAAGTGGCTTAGGAAGGTTGGGATCGGTTTAGGGAGGTCGGAATAGGAGGCTTGGGAGGATTTTAGAGGAGTTTAGGGCAAGATCGGGGTTGAGGGCAGCGGAGCTCGGAGGTTGGACGGCTGTGGGTATCACCGGAGATGGTGAAGGACGACGGGAAAGGTATGGCCGGAGTCGTGGGGCGTGGGGAAGAGGATTGGAGGTCTTGGACGGCAGCGGGGGCGGCCGGAGAGGCTGGGGAAGGATGCCGGCGGTAAAGCTAGGGTTAGGGCATGGGAGAGGAAAGAGGAGAGGAAGAAGGTGATGATGTGGTGCTGATGTAGCGGAGAGAGAAAGTCTGTGGAGGCGATGCCAGCTGCGGAGAAGATGACCGACGGGGAAGAAGGTGGATCGATGATGGATTTATGTGGAAACTACATTACTTCTACTCCTATGATATTCTACTAAACTATTCTTAATTCATCATAATTCTCTTCATACATCGTACCTAGTTACTGAGGTCCTCTTATTGAGACCTCGACTGAGTCCTAATCCAACTAGAAAACCCCCTTACTTAATTAGCAAGTAATAAGGCTTCCAGACTCAACTCAACTTCCTAACTCAAATGGACTCTTAATTAATTACTAACAATCAAATATCAACTAGGACTAGTCGAGTCGGATCAACTCGTATCAGACCTCTATTGCTTGTACTTAAGAGGAGAAGAGGATGAATAAAGTTAGTAGTTAGTAGATTAAACCCTAGGAGTAGTATAACTTAATTTCCCCAAGTCCACCTGCCACCTTCACCCCTCTCTACCATCGGGTTACTCTCCACTAGCCGGCCACCACCCATCGCCGTCCGCCACTGCCATCCACCGTCCACTTCACCCATCCCCGGCATCCTCCCTTGGCCGCCGCCTCTCCTCCGCCACCTTCCTTGGCCCGGGTTCCCAAATGCAGCCAGGTATTCCTCTTCATTACTCCGTCTCTCTCCTTCGGCTTAGTCTCTTCCTCGTCGAATACCTAAGGTAGTTCTCCTAAAACCCTAAAGGTATTTTTCGACCTAGCCATAGATTTGGCTGAGGAGCCGAAACTAGGAAAGAGGCTCGGCGTATCAACTTGATATCATAGCTTCGTTCTGACGATTGCACGCCCAAGGTGTCACGCCCCGACCCGCGGAAGCCCAACTGGGCCGGGCGACGCAAACCGAAACCTAACGAAACACGGAAAAATTTGTGAGGGTTCCCTCTAACCTATTGATCTCCCTAGCAAGTCATCAAAACACCCTCAATTAAAAGACTATAATTAACAGAACCTCAAATCAAAGATTACAATTCCAAAAGTTCAATATACATATCCTCGAAGAGGGGAAGATTCAAATACAACATTTATACTCCCGTAGGAGACTAACTAACAAAGGGGTTTCGAAAACAGTAAAGGATCACCACCTCTCAGACTCCACCTGGCGCCGCCGCACCGCCGACCAACTGCCCGGTAGGGGCCACCGAAGAGGAGCTAACGCTTGCACCTGCAAAACGCAGCCCGGGTAGGAGTGAGCAACTAAGCTCAGCAGGGAAACTACACTACGACACACATAACTAAGAGGGAAACACAACAGTGTCGCCCTCTAGTAAAGCCTAGGTGTACAAGGGGGCCCCATAACCCCACCGCATGTCCCTGAGGTCCACGATCATGATCTTCCAGAAGAACTGGTCACATGATGGGTCACGCTCAGTAAGCAGGAACCGACACTGTTGACTCACAAGCAGGGAACCGGCACTGCTGGCGGGAAATGGCAACGCTGAGTAGGCACACCCTCTGTGATACGAGCGGTCTAGTCGTAATCCTCTCGTATCGGGTCTCTACTGCTCCAATCGATTAGAATTGGCTTGATCGGACTTGATTTAAGACCAATTGGTTGAATCTGGTTAGCTGGATCGGATCAGGCTTTAGCTGGTTCAGATTTGGCTGAGCCTGATTGCGGTAGGACTTGGACTGGGTTGGGCTAGATTGGTTGGCTCAAGGAATTGAATCTGGCTCAGATTGGGCTAAGTGGCTTGGCTGAACCGACTTGGATTGGGTTAATTGGTTTGAACCAGGGTTCCGACGGCTAAGGAGTAACTGGAGTAGATCGCCGGCGTAGAGGCGTCGGCGGCGGTCGGGATACCGGAAGGAAGGGTCGTAGGATGGTGGGGAATAGATCCAACGGCTCGGATATGGGATATAGGTGGCGGATCGGCAGGATCTAGGATGTGGCTGGAGGTGGGTTTAGAGGGGACCGGCTTCGGGGACGACGGCGTGGGCTCTGGGGACATCTGGAAGTAGAGGGTAAGGGTCGTGGGGAGACGATGAATGGATCTATCGGATCCGATCTTCCAATGGGTGGATAGATGCGGCGAATCTGGAAGGGTTGGCGACAGTGAAGCTTGGGGTAGCCGGGGAAGACGCCGGGGAAGACGCCGGGGAAGACGAACGGAGGCGGTGAAGGTGTTGGCCGGAGTCGTGAGGGCTTGGGGAAGAGGATGGTGGTCTTGGATGGCGACAGGGCTGGCCGGAGAGGTAGAGGCGGCGGTGATGTTAGGGTTCCGGTCGCAAGAGAGAGGAAGAAGATGACGATGACGTGGCGGAGAGAGAAAGTCCGTAGAGGCGATGCCGGCTGCGGAGAAGGTGACCAACGGGGAAGGAGGTGGATCGATGGTGGATTTCTGTGGAAACTACATTAATTCTACTCCTATGATATTCTACTCAACTATTCTTAATTCATCATAATTCTCTTCATACATCATACCTAGCTACTGAGGTCTTTTTATAAAGACCTTGACTGAGTCCTAATCCAACTAGAAAACCCCCTTGCTTAATTAGCAAGTAATAAGGCTTCCAGACTCAACTCAACTTCCTAACTCAAATGGACTCTTAATTAGCTACTAACAATCAAATATCAATTAGAACTGGTCGAGTCAGATCGACTCGTATCACTCTACTCAAGAGTCATCATAGCTGAACACCGGCTACACCTCAAAACACTTTTCTCTCTCTTCTCTTTCTTTTCTCTTTCTCTCTTCCTCTCTCCTCCCTTGGGCTGCCGGCTGATGCTTGGAACTTGGGGCTGCGGATTTTCGGCGTGGATCCGCGAGGATCGGAGGCGAGGATCTCGTAGATCGGCTGCTTGTCTTCACAAGTAGGTGTTTCTACCCAATTCCTATGAGTTGGTAACCCTAGCATTGCCTTTTTGTGTTTTCTGGCTGTTGTATGCTGATACGAGTCGATCCGACTCGACCAACTGGACCCAAACCCAGAAGAGGAATCAAACCGGTTCCGCCTCTTTCCTAGTTTGACTTGGACTTCCCTAGTTCAAACTAAAGTATTTAATTTGGATTTATTATTATTCTTTTATTGAGTCCTAGCTAATATTTGATTGTTAGGAATTAATTAAGAGTCCATTTAAGTTAGGAAGTTGAGTTGAGTTTGAAAGCCTTATTACTTGCTAATTAAGAAAGGGGGTTTTCAAGTTGGATTAGGACTCTGTCAAGGTCTCTATAAAAGGACCTCAGTAGTTTGTATTAAGGGAGGATGAATGATGAAGAGAATTATTAAGAATAGTTGATAGAATATCATAGGAGTAGAATATCATAGGAGTAGAGGTAATATAGTTTCCACAGAAATCCACCATCGATTCACCTTCTTCCCCGTCGGTCATCTTCTCCGCAGCCGGCATCGCCTCCACCAGTATCTCCCTCTCCACGCCACTTTCTCTCTCCGCCACATTAGCAACACCACACCCAGTCACCTGCCACGTCACCGTCTTCTTCCTCTCTCCCCTCTCCCGTGCCCTAACCCTAGCTTCACCGCCGGCACCCTTTCCCCCGCCTCTCCGGCCACCCCCGTTGCCATCCAAGACCGCCAACATCTTCCCCTATCTCCCACGACCCCGGCCATCTCTTTCCCATCGCTCTTCACCGTCTCCGGTGATCTCCACGACAACACAACCTCCAGAGCTCCGTCGCCCCTTCCCTGTCCGACTGCTATCAACCCTCCCAAATCCCTCCTAAGTTCCCGACCAATCTCCCTAGACCCGATCCCGACCGTTCCAGTCCCCGTCGAGCTCCCCGACGCCGGCCTCCTCTAAACCGCCGTCGACCTCCCAGATCCGGCCGATCCGCCAACCATCTCCCAGATCCGAGCCATTGGATCTCTTCCCCACCGTCCTACGACCTTCCCTGCCAAGATCCCGACAGCTGCCGCCGCCCCTACGCCGACGATCTACACAGGCGACTCCTCAGCCGTTGGATCGTTCCAGCCAGCCACTTGAATCAGACTCAGCCCAACCTGGTTCAACTCAGCCACTCATTCCGAATCCTGTCCAATCCAACCAGGTCAACCTGATCCAGATCAACTCAGACTTGACCCAGTCAAGTCCTATCCTATCAGGCTCAGCCAGATCTGAACCAGCTCATGCCAGATCCGATCCAGCTAGTCAGATTCAGCCAATTGGACTCAAATCAAGTCAGATTAGGCCAATTCTGATCGATTGGAGCAGCAGAGAACCGATACGAGAGGATTACGAGTAGACCGCTCGTATCATATTGATACGAGGACCAACTGAGCCAATCCAAGAAGGGACCCACGTCCTTGCTTGGGCAGGCCAACACCAAGGAGCTGGCTGCAACCAGGTCCTTTGGAGCAGGTTGAGCCAAGCTAGCCTTAGGGCCAAATCAGAGCTGAACCAATTCCAAGACCAAGCTCAAGCATGGGTAGACCCATGATGGACCCATGACCCATGAGGTGGCTTAGCCAAGCCTGCCTTACTTGGTTATTTCCTTAGTTGAGTCTTAATTGCTTTCCTAATTGATTTTCTAGTTTGAGTTTAGTTTGTGCTTAGCCAGTTTCTATTTAATTGAGTCCTAGTTTTGGTTGAGTCAAGTCACTAGCTTACTTAGTTCATTCCTAGTTATTAGGAGTAAGTTTGAGTTGAATTAGTAAGAGTCGTTTACTTGCTGTCCAAGCAAGAAGGTATTCAGATTATAGTAGAAACTCTTTTGAGGCCTGTATAAAATGACCTCTATAGCTTGTATTAGGGTTTTTATGCATGACGAATTATGAGAATAAAATAGAGTTATTAGTAGGATAATTTAGGAGTAGCTGTAACCCTAGGAGTAGCTGTAACTTAATCTTCCACAAATCCCCCAGCCACCTTCATCTCTCTCTATAGCCGGATTCTTCTCCACCAGCCAGCCACAATCATCACCACCGCTACCAGCCATCCAACGCCGCCCGTCGCTGCCATCTACAGTGCACGTCCCCATCACCGACGTCCATCCTTGGCTGCCGCACCTCCTCCTCCACCTCCCTTGGCTTGGATCTCCTAGAGAAGCTAGCCAACCATAGAGGAAGCTGCAAGGTATCCCTCTTATCATTCGTCTTCCTCCTCCAGTCTTCGCCTTCCTCGTCGAATACCTAGGGTCCTTCTCCTAAAATCCTAAAGGTATCTCTCGACCTAGCCATAGATTTGGCTAAGGAGGATCCGAGACCAGGCAAGAGACCAGGTACGAAAGCCCTTGAGAAGGTGCATCGTATCACATATGCATTGGAATGATTTGATTTTCGGTATTCTAGTTCCTTGCCATGTTTAGAAGCTAGCTATGGTTTCATTTCCGTATTCTTTCGGATGAATTCCGTATTTTTGTCCGTTTTTCGACGGGGTCGGACTCAGATATGATATTTCACGATCTGAGTTTGGTTTCTATTGTATGAATGTGATACGAGGTCGAACCGAGCCATTCCAAGAAGGGACCCACGTCCTTGCTTGGATGGGCCCACGCCCAGGAGTTGGCTGCACCCAAGTCCCTTTGGGCGTTCTAAGCTCAGCCGGCCAAAGGAATCCTATTCCTAGCTGGTTTGCTTACTTAGATGATTTCCTAGTTAGTAGTTATCTTGATTGAGTCAGTTTCCTTGTTTGAGTTCAGTTTATGATTTGCTTTATTAGTTCCTATTAAGAGTCCTAGTAATCAGGAAGTTTGAGTTATAATTGAGTCTTAGTAGGAAAGTATGGTTACTTGCTGATTAAAGCAAGATAGTTCTCTAGTTGTAGTAGAACTCTCTTGAGTCCTCTATAAAAGGACCTCCATAGCTTGTAATTATGCATGGACGAATTTATGAGAGTAATTATTTAGTAGAGATAAATCTTAGGAGTAGAAGTAATATAGGAGTAGCTGTAACCCTAGTTTCCACAGAAATCCACCAGCCACCTTCATCTCTCTCCTGCCGGATTCTTTCTCCACCAGCCGGCCACCATCCATTGTCGTCCACCGCTGCCATCCACAGTGCACGTCCCCATCACCGGCGTCCCCTTGGCTGCCGTGCTTCCCTCCACCACGTTCTCCAAGGCTTGGATCTCCAAGAGAAGCCAGCCAACCCTAGAGGAGCTGCAAGGTATCCCTCTTCTCATCCGTCTCCTCCTCTAGTCTTCGCCTTCCTCGTCGAATACCTAGGGTCCTTCTCCTAAAACCCTAAAGGTATCTCTCGACCTAGCCATAGATTTGGCTAAAGAGGATCTGAGATAAGGCAAGAGACCCGGTACGAAAGCCCTTGAGAAGGTGCATCGTATCAGAATGAATTCCCCACTATCAAATAGACCTTCCTGCAAAGTTTGAATGGATTCCATCGCTGTTTGATAGATCAAATCCAACAAATTTAGTTTTTCGTCGGCTTTCAGGCAATTTGATTTAATTCGGAGGATTTAATCATCCAAAGTTAGATTTCTAATGTCATTAGATTCCCCGCATCCAAATGCACACCTCAACCAAGTTTGGTTTGATTTCGATGTGTTTTGATAGGTTAAATCTAAGAAATTTGATTTCCGACACTATTCATCTTCCCTGCCGTCATATGAAGAATCGATCTTCTTTGGAAAGAAGGATCTTTCGTTTGTTAGTGTTCTGCTTCGTCTGAAGAAGATGGATCTTTTTGGAACAAGAAGATCGATCCTCTTCTTGACAGATGGTGTGTTTGAGGAAGATCGATCTTCTGGTGCCAGAAGATCGATCCTTCTTCCCCAGACAGAACACCATTTTGAGGAAGATCAATCTTCTTGTGAAAGAAGATCGATCCCTCCTCCCCATGCAGTGAGCCTCTTAAGGGGGATCGATCTCCCTCGGAAGGGAAGAACGATCACCCCACCTTGACAGCGATCACCCATGTAAGGGATCGATCATCTTGGGTAAGATGATCGATCCTTTATATGTTGATTTCTGTAATTGATCCGAATTTGATGTTTGCGGTTTCTTTTCGACATGAATTTCTCGTGTGGCTTTCCCGATGATAAGTAGTGATAATTATAATATTTTAATCGGGATTTTGATGGGTTTATCTTCGAATTTCGCCGTGAGTTGTACTTCAAATCGGTTTATCGATTTCTACCGATTCTTCAAGCAGTTTCTCGATAAGCATGCTATATATATATATATATATATATATATATATGTAGTTTGTGATTGCTTTATCGCTTTATGGGTAACCGGGGGAGTGACGACCCCCGGGAATGTTTAGTATAAATGGGCCGGAGGTGTGCCCTGCATGCTTAGTATAGATCTACTGCTTTGATTAGTAGCCTCGCTGATTGCTGGCGTGCGCCGGGGGCATAACCCGTTGTACTGGTAGATTATGTATATCTTGTATGTGTGCCTTGTTGGCTTGGGCGGGGGTTGTATCCACTTGTAGCAATTTCGGTTGACGGCTGTGGACGCCGTTGTAATGCCGAAATTGGCTCTGTTGTTGTTGCTTGGCCGTTGGCCAGTTACCTGCAGGGTAACTATGGAACCTTAGTCTGTCAGGTGTCGAAGAGCACTGAAGACTATTGTATATCTGTGTTTATCGCTTTGCTCTAATCGTTTTATTATTAGTATAGCTTACATGTATTTGAGACCCTTGCTATGCTCACCCCTTTGACTAGCTAGAGGCTATGCCTAGCCCTGTATAATTGATGTCATCTTGTTGCATGCTTATATCTCTTTATCTGTGCCTGAGCATTGCATGCATTTTGTCTGCATTAGAGCATAAGGCTAGGGTGCAGGTGAATAGGGTCTTCGCCGATCCGAGGCTCTCGGGTAGCTCGGATCTAGCTCTAGGACCGTGGCTGGGTAGCTAGGTCTAGGGCGATTGTATTGCCAAATCTCTGTATTCTCGAGGATGGGTCTAGTTGGCTACTATATGTTGTTTGAGGTGTAGAGGTCGCCCAGAGTTCGAGTCTCATGCTCAGTATTCGTTTTAAGGGAAGTTACGTGCTACACTGGGTCCTACCCCTTTGTTGTTCAGCGCTGGGCGCTTGGGGGTTGAGAGGGACGCCTGTTGACAGTTGAGGTCACAGAGCGCGTGCTCTAGGGTAGGCGGGGGACGTAACGTGAGTTTCCCTTAGAGATGAGACAGAACCCGGGACTTTGTAGTTTCCCCTTCTTCCTGTGCGACGTAAAGTAGAGTAACCCTACTGAGCTTATTGCTCACTCCTACCCGGGCTACGTTTGCAGGTGCAGGCGTCGGCTCTTCCTCGGTGATTCCAGCTGGATCAGGTCTTGGTGGCGCATCAACTTCCGGAGGCGTTTGAGGTCTCAGAGGGACAAATGTATTTTGACAGCTTTTGTTTAAAGTTATCTTTTGAGGATGATGTATTATTTAACGTTTAATATATGAAATCATGTTTCCTCTCTTGATTGAGTTTTATTCCGCAATGTAATATTTACTTTTACCTTTATGCCCTTGGAAGTTGATACGAGTCGATCCGACTCGACCAACTGGACCCGAACCCAGAAGAGGAACCAAACTGGTTCAACCTCTTTCCTAGTTTGACTTAGACTTCCCTAGTTCAAACTAGAGTATTTGATTAGGATTTATCATTAGTCTTTTATATTTTATTGAGTCCTAGTTAATATTTGATTGTTATGAATTAATTAAGAGTCCATTTGAGTTAGGAAGTTGAGTTGAGTTTGAAACCTTATTACTTGCTAATTATGCAAGGGGGTTTTCTAGTTGGATTAGGACTCTGTCAATGTCTCTATAAAAGGACCTCATTAGTTTGTATTGTAATGATGAATGATGAAGAGAATTATTATGAATTAAGAATAGTTGATAGAATAATGTAGATTCCACCCGAAATCCACCATAGATCCACCTTCTTCCCCGTCGGTCATCTTCTCCGCAGCCGGCACCGCCTCCACCCTGAATTTCACTCTCCCCTTCACTTTCTCTCTCCGCCACGTCAGCGACCCCAAGCCCAGTCACCTGCCACGTCACCATCTTCTTCCTCTCTTCTCTCTCCCGTGCCCGAGCCTCACGCCGAAGACCGTCGTCCCGCCTCTCCGGCCGTCCCCACTGCGGTCCAAGACCTCCAATCCTCTCTCCCAAGCCCCCACGACTCCGGCCAAACCTTTCCCGCCGCCCCGTTCCTCTCCTCCGGCGGTATCTCCGTCCTTCCTGACTTCACCGTCGTCGACCCCTTCCAGATCCGCAGCATCTAGCCACCCATTGGAAGATCGGATCCGATAGATCCGTTCCTTGTCTCCCCATGACCCATCCCCAACCGTTCCCGACCTTGCCATAGCCTCCCTGTCATCCCCGACGCCGACCGACCCAACCTTCCCCGCCTTTTTCCCCAGATCCGGTCAATCCGGCATCCCTCCCACCGATCCACTCCGGTGGATCTGTTCCCCATCAATCCAAGACCCTTCCTGCCAAGGTCCTGACCACCGTTGACGCCCCACGCCGGCGTTCCACTCCGGCGAACCACAACCCTTGGATCCAATCCGGTTCAGCCAGCCACTTAGCCCAATCCAACCACTTAATCCAATCAGACTTGATCCAATCAAGTCTCATTCCGATCAGACTCAATCCAACCCAATCCAGTCAATCCTGATCCAATTCCTCGAGCCAGATCTGAACCAGATAAGCCAGATTCAGCCAATTGGACTCAAATCAAGTCCGATCAGGCCAATTCTGATTGATTGGAGTAGTAGAGACCCGATACGAGAGGATTACGAGTAGACCGCTCGTACCAACTTGGTATCAGAGCTCCGTTCCACCGACTGTGCGGCCCATAACCTTCCGGAAACGTCGCCATCATGTACGGAGTATCCCATGAGTGGTGGGAACAACAAATTAAGATTCTGCAGGCCGAGGTAAATCTCTGTTCAACCTTGATGGAACGTAATAATAGGAGGGTGGAAGGCAATATCAAGGAGTTGAAGCAGTTCTCCAATAGGTGGTCAACGATAACTCAGACTTCGAGCCAGACTCCTACCTTAGCTACAAAGATTGCGGAACCTGACCCTGAGCCAACTCAGATTATGACTCCGGTTGTAATTTCGAGTCCGACTGAGACACCAGCAATCATTAAGGGAGAAGAGATCCAGGAGCTAATCGAGGAGCAACAACCGCCCGATTCTCAGATCGAACCAGAGCACCTGCTGTTACAACCTCTGCCAGACCCTGGTGAAACCTTCCTTCTACCTTCCGATGATTTTTCTGGATTTTTACCTATTTTTCCAGATTTTTCCCGGAATATTCTCTCCCCTCTCGGTTTGGCTCGAGCCGCGGCTCATCCCTTACCTCCTTGGAATCGGCTCGACCCTGGCTCAACCGCAGCTCGCCACCGGCTCACCACCCTCACCCACGCCCGGCTCACTCCGAGCCGACCCATCCTCGTCCCGGCTCAAAACCAGAGCCCATTGGCTCGTCCCCGAGCCGCCACCCCACGGCCGTCCTCCGGCGTCTTCCTCTCCACCCATCCACCGAGGAAGTATCGGAGACCTTCCCCGAAGCCACCGTGGTCAACGACGACCCCGATCGAGGCCTGGTTCACCGATATCCAATTTCGGCGAACTCCCCTGTTCCGGCCTCCTCCGCTCCGCCACTTCCCGAGGATGATCTCACGATCACATCTCACGAGAAAGGTCCCAAGACCTTCCCGTACCTGTTCCCGACGAACTAAAGCACCGTTGCGGCCTAGATCACCGACGATCTCCGGCGATGACATCCACCGCGCCGCCACCTTCAGATCCGGCGTGTACGAGGCCCCATCCGACGATCAGATCGTACGGATGGAACCCCCACATCCCTGCGAAGCTTCCTGTGCCGTTGCCACACTTCGGCGACCTGGTTTCGCCGTTGATCCAACTCCGGCAGCTTCTCAGCCGTCCGATCAAGACTGCAACTTGATCCAGCCGTTTGATCTTCGATCCAGTGGTTCCGATCTTTGATCTGAACCTGATCCAAGAGTCCCCAGCAATCAGGACCATCCAGATCAACTCCATGTGATCAAGATGCATCCTCAGCCGTTGATCAAGCATTCAAAGGTTGATATGAGTCATCAAAGGAGCTACCCTCCTTATTCAGATGTCATATTCAATCTGATTAGATATGACTATGATGGTACCACCGGTTTAGCTCAACTGACCCAAGTCCAGATTGACACCGGTAGACCCAACTATATCAGATAGGTTTGGACCAGAGTACGACTCAGCACAGCTGAAGATTCAACTTGGTTCAACCAACTTCAAGCCTAGACTAGTGCAGCAGAAGCGTGGTCCAGCCATCTTCACTTCAGATTGGACCAAAGCCAGCTTGACCCAGATTCAAGCCAAGTCCCTGCACAGTTGATCAGACCATGGAGATCAGATCCCATCCTATGGTCATGGGCAACACTACTGATGGGACATAATGAGGATGATCCAGGAGAGCCATTGAATATCATATTCCTGGAGTTACCTGAGCCGTCAGATCGACCCATAGATGCTCCTTCAGCACTGCCCTGCTACCCCTGGACCCGTCATGGGATCGACCTAATTTCTCACCACCGAGTCCAGAGCTACAGAAGCAAATTGATTTGGTCCAGCCACATAGAGCCATCCTACCTGACTTGACTCTGGCCTTGAGGACAAGGCCAATTTTGAAGGAAGGGGGAATGATATGAGTCGATCCGACTCGACCAACTGGACCCAAACCCAGAAGAGGAACCAAACTGGTTCAGCCTCTTTCCTAGTTTGACTTGGACTTCCCTAGTTCAAACTAGAGTATTTGATTAGGATTTATCATTAGTCTTTTATATTTATTGAGTCCTAGTTAATATTTGATTGTTATGAATTAATTAAGAGTCCATTTAAGTTAGGAAGTTGAGTTGAGTTTGAAACCTTATTCCTTGCTAATTAAGCAAGGGGGTTTTCTAGTTGGATTAGGACTCTGTCAATGTCTCTATAAAAGGACCTCATTAGTTTGTATTATAATGATGAATGATGAAGAGAATTATTATGAATTAAGAATAGTTGATAGAATATCATAGGAGTAGAATATCATAAGAGTAGAGATAATGTAGATTCCACACCAAATCCACCATAGATCCACCTTCTTCCCCGTCGGTCATCTTCTTCGCAGCCGGTACCGCCTCCACCGGAATTTCTCTCTCCCCATCACTTTCTCTCTCCGCCACGTCAGCGACCCCCCACGCCCAGTCACCTGCCACGTCACCGTCTTCTTCCTCTCTTCTCTATCCCGTGCCCGAGCCTCACGCCGACGACCGTGGTCCCGCCTCTCCGGCCGTCCCCACTGCCATCCAAGACCTCCAATCCTCTTTCCCAAGCCCCCACGACTCCGCCCAAACCTTTCCCGCCGCCCCGTTCCTCTCCTCCAGCGGTATCTCCGTCCTTCCCGACTTCACCGTCATCGACCCCTTCCAGATCCGCAGCATCTAGCCACCCATTGGAAGATCGGATCCGATAGATCCGTTCCTTGTCTCCCCACGACCCATCCCCGACCGTTCCCAACCTTGCCATAGCCTCCCCGTCGTCCCCGATGCCGGCCGACCCAACCTTCCCCGCCGTTTTCCCCAGATTCGGTCAATCCGGCATCCCTCCGGGCGATCCACTCCGGTGGATCTGTTCCCCATCAATCCAAGACCCTTCCTGCCAAGGTCCCGACCGCCGGCGACGCCCCACGCCGGTGTTCCACTCTGGCGAACCACAACCCTTGGATCCAATCCGGTTCAGCCAGCCACTTAGCCCAATCCAACCACTTAATCCAATCAGACTTGATCCAATCAAGTCTCATTCCGATCAAACTCAATCCAGCCCAATCCAGTCAATCCTGATCCAATTCCTCGAGCCAGATCTAAACCAGATAAGCTAGATTCAGCCAATTGGACTCAAATCAAGTCCGATCTGGCCAATTCTGATCGATTGGAGCAGTAGAGACCCGATACGAGAGGATTACGAGTAGACCGCTCGTACCAGAAGTCTTTAAGTTCAAATTTTTTTCCGCTTTGTGTATCTGTCGCGTCATATTGGATGTGAATAGTGTAGGTTTCCCCTCATGCCTCGACCCATATGGGTTTTCTGGGTCGGGGTGTGACATGCATCCTTCCCCAGCCTCTCCGGCCGCCCCCGCTGCCGTCCAAGACCTCCAATCCTCTTCCCCAAGCCCCACGACTCTGGCCATACCTTTCCCGTCGTCCTTCACCGTCTCCGATGATATCCACAACCGTCCAACCTCCGAGCTCCGCTGCCCTCAACCCCGATCTTGCCCTAAACTCCTCTAAAATCCTCCCAAGCCTCCTATTCCGACCTCCCTAAACTGATCCCAACCTTCCTAAGCCACTTCCAAAGCCTCGCCATCGTCCCCAACGCCGGCCGACCCAACCCTCTCCATCGTCTTCCCTAGATCCGGCTGATCTGGCATCCTTTTGGCCAATCCACTCCGGTGGATCTCTTCCCCACCGTCCTACGACCTCTCCTGTAAAGATCCCGACCATCGTCGTTCCCCCGAAGTCGGCGGTCCAATCCGGCGACCCCTCAACTGTCGGATCTCCCTAGACTTTGATTGACCAAATTGGCTCAGCCACTTAACCCAATCCTAGCTGATTCAGCCAAGCCACTTAGCCCCATCCAACCCGGTCAGCCTGATCCAGATCAACTCAGACTTGACCCAGTCAAGTCCTATCAGGCTCAGCCAGATCTGAACCAGCTCAAGCCAGGTCCGATCCAGCTAGCCAAATCCGATCCAGCTAGTCAGATCAATCAATTGGACTCAATCAACTCCGATCAGGCCAATTCTGATCAATTGGAGCAGTAGAGACCCGATACGAGAGGATTACGAGTAGACCGCTCGTATGAAGGTATTTTTATAGAGGCCTTGACAGAGTTCTAATCAAACTAGAATACCTTCTTGCTTAACCAACAAGTAATAAGACTCTTCCTAATAAAACTCAAACTGACTCATAATAACCAAGACTTTACTAAATAAGCAAGTGACTTAACTTAACCAAAACTAGGAATCTGACTCAATGAGGATAACTATGTTACGATGCACCTTTTCTAGGGCTTCCGTACCTGGTCTCTTGCCTTCTCTCAGATCCTCTTTAGCCAAATCTATGGCTAGGTCGAGAGATACCTTTAGGGTTTTAGGAGAAGGACCCTAGGTATTCAACGAGGAAGGCGAAGACTAGAGGAGAAGACAGATGAGAAGAGGGATACCTTGCAGCTCCTCTAGGGTTGGCTGGCTTCTCTTGGAGATCCAAGCCTTGGAGAACGTGGTGGAGGGAAACACGACAGCCAAAGGGACGCCGGGGACTTGGGGTTGGACGGCGGAGGTGGCTGGTAGCGGCGGTGATGATAGTGGCCGGCTGGTGAAGAGATAATCCGGCTGTAGAGAGAGAAGGGTGAAGGTGGCTGGTGGTTTGTGGAATTAGGGTTACAGCTACTCCTATATTACTTCTACTCCTAGGATTTATCTCTACTAAATAATAATTCTCATAAATTCGTCCATGCCTAATACAAGCTATGGAGGTCCTTTTATAGAGGCCTCAACAAGATCTAATCAGATAACTACTATCTTGCTATAATCAGCAAGTTACAATCCTTTCCTCATAAGACTCAATCAAGATAACTACTAATAGAAAACTGACTCAATCATAATCCAAACTAATAAATCAACTAATAACCAACTAATAAAGTGATCCAGCTAGGGATTAGGATCCCTAATGCCGGATTAGGCTTGGGACCTGGTTCCAAGGCCCGCTATGGATCCATGCTTGGGCGTGGACTTGGTCTCGGCTTGGTCCATGGTCGGGTCAGCTAGGAGGTGGGGTCCGACCTGCTTGGGACCTCCTTAGTTCCTCCTGGGCGTGGGTCCTGCTCCTTGGTACAGCCCATGCTCGGGCTTGGGCTTGAAGCCAGTTCAGCTAGGGCTCGGCTTGCACATCTAGGACTAGACTCGATCAAGTCCCTCCTTGGCGTGGGTTGGGCTGGCCCAGGCTAAGCTTGGTTAGACCTCGTATCAAACTACTAGGAAATCAATTAGGAAATCAAACCAGCAAGGGATAAGGTTCCTTAATGGCCGACTCGGCTCATCCTGCTCCAAAGGTACCTGGTCCCACCCAGCCTTGGTCGTGGGTCCGGCCATGCTTAAGCGTGGGTCTAGACTTGGCTGGGTCTTGGCTCGTAATACATGTTTATACAGAAATCCAAAAATTCCTCAAAGAGGGAAATTATGCATTTATGTGACTACTAAAGTACAACTATAAACTCAAAAGGGAATTCCAGGGTCCTCAAGCACCTCCTGATGTCGACGCACCATTGAACGCCTGCACGGCTGGAACAATAGACGAAGAGTTGGCGCACGCACCTGCAAAACACAGCCCGAGTAGGAGTGAGCAATAAGCTCAGTACGATTCTATTCTATGTCACACATATAAGGAAGGGGAACACAACTGTGTCGCGTCCTGACCAAAGTCTTAAGGTATGCCAGGGGCCCCATAGCTTCGTAAATGTCACTAAGGGCTCCAGTCATGTACCTCCACAAAAATGGTAACATGTAGGATCACCGTTATCCAGATAGGAAGAGCCCTCTGCCGGGGGACCCATACCAGGCGACACCGACTTACATCCTTAGCACTCGGCTTTGGAGTCGACACGACCTCTACACCTCAAACGACAGCGTATTCCAGTTTACAAGATAATATTCTTGAGGAAACAACGATTTAATAGTACAATTGGATCCTAAACCTTGCTACCCAGCCTCAGTCCTAAGGCTAGATCCGAGATGCCCGAGCCCTCGGATCGACGAAATCCCTTTTCGCCCAAGTCCTAGCATAATGCTTCTAATGCAATCAAATGCATCCAATGTTCATGCGCACATAAATATATCATATCATGCAACAATATGTCAAGCAGTATATATGTCTAAGCATAGCATCCCTGCTAGCCTTAAGGGGATGAACATATGAAATAAGCATTAAACCAGTGCAGCGGCACCACAGGCCGCTAACAAATAAATTCAATTCAAATTCGGTATTACGATGGCATAAACATCCGTCTCCCGAAATTCCTACAACGGGGACACAACCCCGGCCAAGCAAAAGATAATAACAACAAACAGTTAAGCATACTAACACAAATGGCACACCAGGCGACCAGCTCAACTATCTAAACATCCCAAGGGGAAAGACTCCCTTGGTTCAACCACGACCCCCAAACGGGTGTTGATTTATGTACATCTACACATGCATACAAGATTCATATATCTATTATATATGGAAGAGCGGTTTTTGAAATGTCTCAACTATAAGACATAAAGAGCGGTCCAGATTTATCTCCAAACACGTCCAACGGTCCAGATTTCATCATCAACTTTAAGATTCCCACCCAAAATTTCATTCCCACCAATATCTCCCGCCCAAACTATCATCTCCCCCCAAAGCTACTTTTAACTTAAAGATCAGATAGAGAGACGCGGCCCCGTGGGGATGTGACTGAAGAACCAGCCATCCCCTCCCTACTCATCTCTCATATCCTCCATCCTCCATCCCCCTCTCCCATTCCCCCTCTCCCCCATCCTCCTCTCTCCCTCTCTGTTCCGACGTCACCCCACGCCGTCGGCCCGTCGGACGGCGTTGGCCACGCGATCCACGACCCACGCCATCATCCTCACAGCGTCGGCCACACCCAACGCCGTCACCCCACGGCGTCGGCCACGCGATCCACGCCCAACCGGCGTCGGCCTCGCCCCACGCCGTCGGCCACACCTCCCTCTCTGTTCCCGAGATCTCGCCCACGCCGCCGACCTTGCCCCACGCCATCGGCCACCCTCTCTATTCCCTTTACAAGACCTCGCCCCACGCTGTCAGCCAGGGCCAACCCGAGAGGAGCTCCCTCTCTCATCTCTCTTTCCTCCGCTCCTCTAACCTTGCCAACCGCCTGAACCCAGCACGACGCCCAGGTAAATTACTTCAATCGCTCTTCCTCTTCCCGGGTCGTTCTCCCTCTTCCCTAGATCTCTCACTCCCTCCCACTCTCTTTCGCCGCCAAACTCTCGCTGGAACGTCATTCCCAGCAAGAAGTCCCGCACTCAATAACCACACTGCCGCTCCTCTCCTTCCTCTCCTTCCTCTCCTCCCTCTCCCCCGATTCAAAACCCCAAACCCACCCCTCTCTCTTCCGGTGTCTCCCTCAACCCCGGCGACCACCCCCCTCTCCTCCCTCTCCTCCCTCTCGCATCATCATCGACCTCTCTACAGTTGGCGTTAGCGTTGTGGTCGGCGGCGCTGTGGCGGAGGAGGCGCTGAAGAACGACATGTACACGACGGCGTCGTACGGGGATTTGGAGAAGTTCCAGAGGTTGTTGGAAAAGGAGGGGTGCTCCGTCTTTGAGCCCGACGGCTGCAAAGGACTGCCTTCCATAACCACACCGCCGCTGCGCAGAACATTCTTGAGGTGCCTCCCTTCTCCGTTTCCGACTTCTAGATCCTTATTTCTCCTCTTCTATTTCCCCTCCAATCGATCTCTCTTTCTCAAAATGCCTATCGTGATTGATTGTGAAGTCTAAAAGTGAAAATTTCGATCGACGGAAGAAAGGGAGGAGGAGGCCTTCATCTTCGACGCGCAGACGATGAAGCGCATGGAGCTGCTGGTGCTCGGGACGCTGGAGTGGCGGATCACGCCCTTTAATACAAGTGATGGTATCCATGTAGAGAAACTTTCATTATACCCTCTGGTGTCACTGCTCCCGCATACATCTCTGGTGGTTTTTGGCCACGAGTTCAAGCTTCGGGAGAGCCATTGTTAGAGGTAAGGGTTTGGTTGGTTTACACACCCATAACCTGTTCGAAACTTTGTTTATATGAAAAGTTCTTCAATTTTTCCAAGAGATTTCTTTTTCCTACCCATATTGATAATTTCCTTGAAAATAGGTTCTTCATTGATGGGTTTCAAGTTTATTTTCAGTTTAAAATCCATCATAGAACATGGCATTTTGATAGAGAACGCCAAAGCCACCCCGACTGGAAGTAAATGCCGACGGGAGGAGAGCCACGAGAAAGATAAGGTGAACCATGCATGTTCCATTTCTATGTTACAGATCTGAGATGATTAAATTCTGCACTTAAAAGAATTACCTTGGTTTATGTTGCATCTACCTCAAGCATAATTGATTGATGTTGCATCAATATCACTTCCTATCCATCACTTTAGATCTGCATGGATATAGCAGCTGTCTTCACAAATTAAAATGTAGAAAGCTCCTTTTCATGCACGAGTTTTTATAAGCCAAGAAGTTGAGTGGCTATGACCACCAATCAACATGATGTAAAGAACAACTTTCTGCTTAAGAGCTATCAACATAGTCCACTTTTCCTTCATCCTGTTTCTAAGAACAAACAGATGAACATGCCATGCCGAACATGTTAGAATCCTTGAATCCGTATTGAAAGAGTGGATTCATATAGTTCTTGAACCCACTCAGAAACTAGCCTCCGAAGATACTTTGCTATTCTTATCCATTTTATAGCAACACAGAAGATAACCAGAACGCAAAATGCTATGCATGGATTCAGTTTTAACTTTAGCTTATGATTTTTGAATTATAGGAATTGTCTGAAGAGTTAGGGATTTATATGCTATCATTTGATAGGGCTGGGTATGGAGAGAGTTAGTTATCCAAACCCAAAAATGATGGCAAAAAGCACAGCTCTGGATATTGAAGAACTTGCTGATATGTTCAATATGGGATCCAGGTTTCATGTTATTGGGTTTTCCATGGGAGGAGAGATTGTTTGGAGCTGTCTAAAGTACATCCCACAAAGGTACAAATCAAACAAAGGTTTCATGTTATTGGGTTTGTTTAGGAGGTTTTTATGAAGATAAATTCATTTCATTTTCATGGTGCAACACCTGTTTCTTTAATTCATCCTTTCTTACTCTTCTTTGCATGTGTAGTTTCATTCTTCCTTTTTTATTCTTGATTCCTTCCTCCATATTTGCAACGGCTGTGAAGGACTCATGACGGATGCTAATTACATGAAAGCTCTCATTAATGATAATAAATGCAGATGAAAATGGATATATTGCTATAGCTGTCTGGTAATGTTGCTTAGTCATGGACCACATCTTTTTCTAAACCAATTTTTTTTTCCCATCTTATTCTAAGTAAATTATTTTTGAATATGCACAATGTTACGATGCACCTCCTCTAGGGCTTTCGTAACGGGTCTCTTGCCTGGTCTCGGCTCCTCCTTAGCCAAAGGTATGGCTAGGTCGAGATATACCTTTAGGGTTTTAGGAGAAGGACCCTAGGTATTCGACGAGGAAGGTGTAGACTAGAGGAGATGGATGAAAAGAGGGATACCTTGCAGCTCCTCTTGGGTTGGCCGGCTAATCTTGGAGATCCAAGCCAAGAAAGGTGGAAGAAGAGGGCAGCAGCCAAGGACGGACGCGGGGGTTGGAGACGTGGCTGGTGGTGGCGGACGGCGGTGATGGTAGTGGTGGCCGGCTGGTGGAAGAAGGTGATCCGGCTGTAGGGAGATAGGAGGACGTGGGGGTGATGTAGTGGAACCTATATTACAGCTACTCCTATGTTATACTACTAATAACTCTACTTTAATTCATCATAATTCGTCCATGCATAAAAACCCTAATACAAGCTATAGAGGTCCTTTTATAGAGGCCTCAAGAGAGTTCTACTACAACCTGAATACCTTCTTGCTTGGACAGCAAGTAAAAGACTCTTACTAATTCAACTCAAACTGACTCCTAATAACCAGGAATGAACTAAGTAAGCTAGTGACTTGACTCAACCAAAACTAGGACTCAATTAAATAGAAACTGGCTAAGCACAAACTGAACTTAAACTAGGAAATCAACTAGGAAAGCAATTAAGACTCAACTAAGGAAATAACCAAGTAAGGCCGGCTTGGCTAAGCCACCTCATGGGTCATGGGTCCATCATGGTTCCACCCACGCTTGAGCTTGGTCTTGGAACTGGTTCAGCTCTGATTTGGCCCTAAGGATAGCTTGGCTCAACCTGCTCCAAAGGACCTGGTTGCAGCCAGCTCCTTGGTGTTGGCCTGCCCAAGCAAGGACGTGGGTCCCTTCTTGGATTGGCTCAGTTGGTCCTCGTATCACACAATGTGACTGCGACCCTGCAGGTATGGTGTATGGTTATTTGAAGTTACAAAGTAATGGGAAAATTGTTGTCGATTGAATGGTTTGATTGCGTGATCCAGTGTGTTGGAAATAGGAGGATGGCGATGAGTGAGTCAAGGGAGGTCAGGGGTGTTGGATGGGATGTTGCTGCTCTTGAAAATGGTCTATATGATTCCATAGCTTTGTGCTTTTGCTCGAGGTGCGAATGCTATAACTTTTAGCGATGAAAATATTAAATTGTTCGACATTAATATATGCTATCAAGAAATGAATTTTCCCTTTATTGGTCACTAGAGATGGTGTGTAACTTTGTATGCATTTTGGTATGACATTATGGTATGAAGAAATAAACCATAATAATAGCTCCTTTTAAAGTTTTCGATGCAATGTTGGAATGAATTTATTCAAGTATGTTGGTGTTGGGTTTAATTTTTATTGTCTTCGTTTAGAGTATTAATGTAGTTAAAATTCAACCTTGCTTGGGATCAAAGAGTATGGTGTTCTTTTACATCTCATTTGCTCCCTGCCCTGTTTGCTGCCGTTTTATAATTGGGATTAGTTCATTACTTCGGAAATACTGCCATTAAATTCAACTTCCCGGTTACATACTAAATGATTCATCTCAGAGCATTTGCTTCAATGAGGCCATTAGATCATTGCTTTTATTTTATTCTATCTTATCTCCTAAGACAGTATATACTTGATTCTTGACTCTGCCAAGCAATTAGTTTGTTTTAAAGTTGAAGAATTCTCTTGCTTTCGGTTGTTAGTACTCAATGTGTTCACATTCCAATAAAAGATTTTCTCTCCGTCTTTCTCGAGGTCGGCCTCGATCTCTTCATCCAGATTTCCACTCCCTGGTTTTGCCTCCCTGTTTTCAGAGGTATGCTATGTGATTTTCTCCACTTCCTTTTCTGTTGTGAGTTCCAGTTTATGGTTTTACGATGATAATATATTTTGTTCCATGCCCTTTATTATGCCTTGCAGATTTAGTCATGTTTTGAAATAGAGCATGGTACTTAAATTTTGTGAAATTTTAACTTTTTCTGTATGGTATGTTTGTTACTACTGCCCAAATAATCAAGAACATGTTATAATTTCTCTTGCATGTGAACTTTCTCAAAGTGAAAGTGCATTTTGTTTGCATAGTTTGATCATGCATTTTTACTAGCAAGGACATCTTGACGGATTGGAAGAGCGCAATAAAATGAATGGCTGCAATAGCTTGCTTTTCCCATATGTGTGCAGTTGCTACTGTGAATGGGTGCAATAGCTAGGTTTATTACTTAGTTTAACCATCTAAGGTTATAGTTGAACTATCTTTGATCGTTTTTATGATGTGTTTTTATATTATGCTTGATTTCTAAATGCATGCTCATTGGTTTGTTAAGTTTAGTATGTATTTGATATTGGTTTTGCCGATTGGTTAGTTTTTTTTTAGTTGAGGAATTCACCTCTTTAGATCATCAGCTATCTGCAATTGGATTCTTAACAAGCAGTTACTAAAACCTATATGTTCGAAAAAATTAAGGACTAATTAGTAGAATCCACTACTAGCAATCATAGATTCACAATCCATGAATACATGATTCAAGAAAAACATGACAGATCTCGAAATTTACCTAACCATATGTTTCGAATATGCTAACTTCAAATAATATAGCAATTCTTTGTGATGTGGCAGACTCTTATTCCATAGGATAGCAATTCTTTTCTTGCAGTTTCTAACACTCCATTGTTGTGGGGGCCAATGGGTTTGCTGGTGGATCATGTTGCTATCAATTTTTGATTTTGTTGATTCACTTTCTAACACTTAGTAGTAGCCTTCTTGCTGCCCTCAAGCAAGTAACTGATTTCTCAACATGCATCAACCACTCTTAAGTAACTGATTTCTTTTTCTTTTGTTTTTTTTTTCTCTCTCCGGTTTTGAGTCGAAATCTGTATGTTTCAGCTGAGTTGTCACCTTAATGTTGGTAATATCTCTTATGAGGGTGTGTAAATGTAGGTAACCTGTATTTTTTCAATTGGTTTCAATGTGTAAATTTTCTTTCCTTAAGATGGTGTATGGTAGGTGTGTTATTAGCAAGTGTAGTATCATTTAGTTGTATGTTTTTATGTTTGCGTGGTTTGTGGGGTTTGTGGGGACAATGTTTGCCCCGGGGACAATGTTCGCCCCTTTTAACTGTGAATTAATTTTTGTATTTGATTTTTGTTGTAGAATTGTCTCATTTAGATCTTTGTAGCGGGGAGGTTCTGTCGAATTTTTTTGAAAAACAAAGGAATTAATGAATACAATATTACTACCTTTGTTCTCAACTAACTACTATCGGAAGTTTATTTTGTTCATTTTGAATTCACCAATTCTTTAATTAGTTGGTATGTTAAAGTTTGCTCCTTTTCTTATGTTTGCGTGGTTTAATTGAAAAAACATTTAAGAGTCACCTTCAGCCATTTAAAGGGCAAGAACCTTTACCTACAATTTCAACTTGGTAAGGGGAGTTGCATAAGATTTTTCGTTCAAGGTGCTACAAATTTCCAACACACCAACAAAGAGACTTAAAAAATTGATTTATAGCAACAAAGTTGATTAAATTGTATAGTCTATAGGCAGTTATGCCCAAGTCATATCAATTCCATCAAAGAAAGCTCAGAATTAAGGTTAATTCAAATGACAGCAAAATACGAAGAGATTTCATCAGACTAAAACTAAATGCTACATCGGCACAAAAACTAAAATTTGAGCTTTAACTTTGTTCGAGGCCCGGTGCCAATGGCTATGAAGGGAAGTTGCAAAACTACACCAATGAAGGGAAAGTGCAGTCAGTCTGCACCAATACTGAACCACTTACACAACAATGCATAGATGAAATAAATTTAAGATGATTATTACACTTGGCATTTGAAGCAAGTTATGTACATTTGATTATTACACTTGGCATTTCAAGCAACTACTATCGGAAGTTTACACTACTAAGTAAACAATTGAATAAGAGCTTCGAATTCATGCCTGATGGATGTCTCCCATGAAGTGAGAAAGGAACAAGAGCCCTAATTCTGTATTTTGCTAGCCCTAATTCTGGCGAGAGATTTTATCTTTTCTGGCGAGAGTATATAACCCTTCGAATGTATTTTGCTAGCCCTAATTCTGGTGAGAGATTTTATCTGCGGTTGCTCCTAACTTTTGTCAAAGGTCCACGGTCATTTGAATGCTTGCGTACAGTTAGCAATGTTATGTGTAATACATATAAAGCTGCATGTGTTGCGATGGGGCTTTTGGAAGATGACGGTGAATGGATACAGTGTCTTGAAGAGGCTTCATGATACGAGTCGATCCGACTCGACCAACTGGACCCGAACCCAGAAGAGGAACCAAACTGGTTCAGCCTCTTTCCTAGTTTGACTTGGACTTCCCTAGTTCAAACTGGAGTATTTAATTAGTATTTATCATTAGTCTTTTATTGAGTTCTAGTTGATTGTTAGGAATTAATTAAGAGTCCCTTTTGAGTTAGGAAGTTGAGTTGAGTCAGAAACCTTATTACTTGCTAATTAAGCAAGGGGGTTTTCTAGTGGATTAGGACTCTGTCAAGGTCTCTATAAAAGGACCTTAGTAGTTTTGTATTAGGTTTATGCATGAGATGAATGATTAAGAATAGTTGATAGATTATCATAGGAGTAGAATATCATAGGAGTAGAGATAATATAGCTTCCACCAGATATCTACCACAGATCCACCTTCTTCCCCGTCGGTCATCTTCTCCGCAGCCGGCATCGCCTTCACCTTCAATTTCCTTCTCCCCGTCACTTTCTCTCTCCGCCACGTCAGCGACCCCACCACCACGTCACCCCAGCACTGTTCATCTTCTTCCCCATCTTCTCTCCCGTGCTCAAACCCTAGCTCACCACCGTTCTCCCCTCTCCGGCCACCCCCGTCGCCATCTAAACCCGCCATCCTCTTCCCCTTGGCACAACGACTCCGGCCATACCCTTCCCTCCGCCCTTCGTCCCCTCCGGCGCCGTTCCCCGTCAACCTCAACTTCACAGCTCCGCCGCCGCTTCCGTGTCCGACCCCTAAACCCTCCTAAAACCTTCCTTGTCTCTCCACGACCCTTTCCCGACCATCTTCCCGGCCGAGCTCCCCGTCGTCCCCGACGCCGGTGAACCCAAACTCCTACCGCCGTCTCCCCCAGATCCGGCCGATCCTCCATCCATCTCCCAGATCTGAACCGGTGGATCTCCTCCCCACCGTCCTACGACCTTCCCTGCCACTATCCCGACCGCCGCCGCCGCCCCTACGCCGGCCATCCACTCCGGCGATCCTCAGCCGTCGGATCCACTCCGGTGAACCCTCAGCCAAGTTCCCTGTTTGATCCAGCCAACCTTGACTCGATCCAACCACTTAACCCAATCAGAGTCAAGTCTCATTCCGATCAAACTCAATCCAGCCCAATCCAGTCAAGCCTGATCCAATTCCTTGAGCTAAATTCGATCCAGATTCAGCTAGATCAGCCAATTGGACTCAATCAAGTCCGATCAGGCCGATTCTGATCGATTGGAGCAGTAGAGACCCATTACGAGAGGATCACGAGTAGACCGCTCGTAACACTTCAATTATGAACACTGGACATCAGTTGCGAAGATTATTTAGTATTATTCTGATTCAGTGCTCTCCGTTGAACCATATGCGTTATGGAATCATTCTCAGAACACATATGTGATGATCTTGCACACAAGATTCGGATATTGTTTGTCATTTCCAATCCAACTGAGTTTCAGATAAAAGATTATGGATTGCATTTGTTGAATCAGCTGCTTCAGGAATGGGGCAAGAGTTTGACGGATTTCCCACCCATGCCAATACTCATTGGGAATTGGAGTGTAGTAGTTGATGCTTTTCTGTTTAAGCTTCTCATATCCACATCTTTTTAATTGTCTTTCTCAAGACGATAATTCTATCCATATATTTCAAGTGGTTACCAGGTTTGCCCCGGGGGCTTTTATTGCTAGCTATGCTATAACTTAGTTAGTGTGGTTTGTGGGGACAAGGTTTACCCCGGGGGCAATGTTTGCCCCTTTTATAATGTGATTTAATTTTTGTATTTGAAGAATGTTGTAGAATTGTTTCATTTAACTCTCGGTACAGGGTGGATTTTGCCGAAATTTTCTGAAAGAAACCTTAAATATCCGTGTCGTAGGCACGGGCATTCACTAGTATATATATATAACTATGCATGATTCACAAATTTAAAGGCTAATTAAGGGAAAATTAGTAACTAAGAAATAAGCTGATAAACCGTGCAATTAGCCGTCAAATTCCAACCAACTAATCATGATAGTCCTAATGTGTTACGAGTTCAACCACCACTGAACCAGCCCAGACCAGATCCACACCCAAACCCAAGCATGGGCATGGTCAAGGTTAGGTGGGACCCACGTCCCTTTGGGTGTCCTAAGCCCAACCGGCCAAAAGGAATCATAATCCCTAGTTGGTTATTCCTTAGTTAGTTTCTTAATTGCTTTCCTAGTTTAAGTTCAGTTTATGCTTTGCTTTATTAGTTCCTTATGAGTCCTAGTTATTATGAAGTTTGAGTTATGATTGAGTCTTAGTAGGGAAGTATTATTAGGACCTCTATAGCTTGTATTAGGCATTATTCATTAATGAATGAAGTTAGTTGTTAAAGTAGGAAATCCTAGGAGTAGCCATAACTTAATATTCCACAACCATCAGCCACCTCCACCTTCTCTCCTACCACCGGCCTCCTCTCTCCACCTGCCAGTCACCGTCGTAAGCCGCTGCCGTCCACGCCTCCACCATCCAACTCCAAGTCCCTTGCGTCCCCTTGGCTACCGTGCTTCCCTCCGCCACCTCTTCACCCACTGCTACGTTCTCCAAGGCTTGGATCCCCCAAGGGTAGCCGCCCAACCATAGAGGAAGCTGTGAGGTAATCGTCTTCCTCATATGTCTCTCTCCTCCGGTTTAAGCCTTCCTCGTCGAATACCTAGGGTGGTTCTCCTAAAACCTTAAATGTATATCTCGACCTAGTCATAGCTTTGGCTGAGGAGGAGCCGAGACCAGGCAAGAGACCCGGTACCCGCGCTTACGAGAAAGCTCGACGTATCATAATGCTAGGAATACTAACTTCATCTTTTAAGGGGGATTGAACATAACTAATAATTCAAAATCCATTAAAAACCCTTAATTCAGTTTAGTACACTAAACTATAGTTAGAGAGGATGAAAAATCATCGATTCGGTGTCCAAACGACGTCCAATTTGAAATTAAACTCAGGCAAATGTAGATTAACATGCTAGGAACACGCATACAAAGAATTTATTCAATCTCATGGTTAAATCTCCTGGAAACCACTAATCAAATCACTAATTACTGTCTCATTGCAGATTCGAAGCAAAATCACCACAATTGGGATTGGAAGAAGACTCAAGGATCTCCAACTCTTATGTTGAAGATCATGCGAGATTATGCATGTACGAGTCAGAATCTAAGCTCAAATAGCTTAGTTCAAATGAAGGACAGAGCTTCGATAGAAATCCGGGAAAAACTTGCTAAAATCCGATTAAAATCCAAATCAATTCATTCCAAACTCAAGACAGTAATTAAACTACCCTAGGATCATCGTTTAGCATGAAGAAATCAAGAGATTAATGGTTCAAACACTTAACCAAGGTCCTAGGTCAAGAACCCTACCACTGCTAAGTACGGAACCTGTCGCGCCCCGACCCGCGTAGGCCCAACCGGGCCGGGCGACGCGAACCGGAACCTAACCTACTGCGGAAATTTTGGCAAGGTTTCCCTCTAATCATAGTGGTCTCCCTAGCAATTAATAATCATTATGTATTAACATACAATTACAAACCTCAAAGACTGAAACTGAAATATATACAAAATCTCAACAGGATAAAAGTTATACAAAATCTCTCCCGTAGGAGGCTAACTAAACAAAAGGTATAGAACTGACGATCGCCACACCTCAAGCACCGCCAGACGCCGCCACGTCACCAAACACCGGCCCGGTAGGGGCGACCGAAGAAGAGCTAGCGCCAACACCTGCAAAACGCAGCCCGGGTAGGAGTGAGCACTAAGCTCAGCAGGGATACTACACTACGACACTCACAAGGGAGGGAACACAACAGTGCCGCCCCCAAGTCTATCCTAGGTGTATACAAGGGTCCCATAACCCTACCGGAAGTCTGTGAACGCATGCCCAAAACACTGCAGACTCACAACAAGACACTGAACACTGTTTGGCGGGCAAGGACACCGCTGGGTAGGCACTCCTCGACCCAAGAGTCAAGAACACCGGACTCCGGCTACACCTCAGATACAACTTGGAGTCGACACGACCTCTAAACATCAAACCACATGTATTCAGGTCATCTAACCCTATCATCGAAATCGACTGAATACTACAAATCGAGTCCTGGACCAACCTACCCGCAACGGTCCTAAAGCTAGATCCGGACTACCCGAAAGCCCCGGATCGGCGATCAACCCATCGCCAACGTCCTACACAGATGCAACTAATGCACAAAGCAATGCATGTTATGAGCACACGCAGGAATGTGATTGTATATCAAACAAGGTATGGGCACGGCACCCTACCGCCTCGGGGTGGTGAACAGATAAATAAAGTCTAGGAGCTGCTACAGTGGTACCATCACCAACTGTCAGCAGTCCACCACTACACCTGCACCGAGAAGCAGCCCCGCAAACAACAGGTCACAGATATCACAGATAGAGTCCTCGGCGCACGCCGGCATGCAAGGCTAGGGAAAGCTGTAGGGCTACCCGCCCGTTTATTCTAAACATCCCGGAAGTCATCACTCCCCCGGTTCACCACTGCCCCTATTATAGGACTAACATGCTTACACGTTTGTTTCATTGGAATAGATTGGAATGGAATGCTGGAATGGAAATGAATTCCATTGGAATGGAATGTTATTACATTGTTTCTGTTTGTTTGTTGCTGGAATTAACGCAGAATTCTGTGAAATCTGGCACTTTTACTGTTTGTTTGGCATTGGAATGGAAATTGTTTCTTGTGATTTTGTCATTTGTTGTGTTTGTTTGGTATTGGAATGGTGGTTATGGTCACCCCAGAATACCCGTGGTGAGATCACCATCCTTTTTTCACACTGTTTGATTATAAAAACTATTTTCATGTGTATTATGATGCAAACCCATATGACATTTATTTATTTAATTTAAATATATGTTTGTTTAGAAAATATATATTTGATGCTTTTTTGGTTTTTTTTTTGTTTAAGATGGTGAAAATTTTCAAATTGGCTCATGTGAGGTATTGTTTTATTTTTTGACAATTGTGTATGGTTGTTCATTTTTAAATATGATGACTATTTCATTATTTGGAATTGAACATGGTCATTGCCTCTATTGAACTAGATGACTCTGTAATTATATTTCTAAGAGCAAGAAAAATACGAACAAATGTTTTTGAGCCAAAAAATAATACACAACTTATGCGGTAACACCAGAATTTTTATTTGTAATACTCAATGATTCATTCCTTACGACAATTCACATATAGTATCAAATTGACATGTTTACATAAGTGAATGAAAAAAAATGAATTTGTACAACGGTGGTAGCCATATCAGGGGACCCCCATCGACACCGGAGGGGGGATGTGAGGGGTAGGAGACATCATCCACTAGGTTGACGGTCTCGTCAGGGACGAACTCATCACAAGCAGCCGTGGCATCATCCCCAGTGGCCATTTATAGTTGCAGCATATATATCAATTAAAATGAACAATGTCATTGCAGTCAAAATGAACAATAGCATACATATCATTGCAGTTAACATTAAAAACATGAACATTGCATACATATCTATTGACATTGAAGACATGAACAATAGCAATTCAAATGTATACATTGCGTACATATCAGTTAAATGAACAATATCATTGCAGTTAAATGAATAACAGGGGATCAGCTAGCTCATTTATAGTTGCAGCAAGCATAGGGGGATCAACTTCTATCATTTACATCATAAATGAGTGCAGCAGCAGCAAGGAGCAGCAGAAAACCAGCAGAAACATAACAAGTTCTGCATAGCAAGGAGCACCAAAAACATAACAAGTTTTGCATTGCAAGGAGCAGCAGAAAACCAGCAAAATGAATGCAGAAAACCAGCAGCAAGGAGCTAGATCTCATCGAACAACTTAATCTCATGCAAGCAACCAAACATTGTAGATAAAATAACAAACCAACCAACAGGGGATCAGTACAAAAAACGAAGCAAACCAACCAAAGCCAAAAAATCGAAGCCAAAAACCACAAAATAAAAATAAAACAGGGGATCATATCAGTTGAAAATACGAAGCAAAATACGAACAATGAAGCATAAAACAGGGATGAGTTGTGGAGAGAGGGGGGATCAGTTGTAGAACCTCTTGAAGAAGATTTACCGGTTGTGGATCCGAGATCTGGGAAGCACCTCACAGCAGTAACCCCAAACTGTGACCTAGATCCGAGCTTTGGGAAGTACCTCACAGCTGTAAACCCAAGGCTGTGACCTAGATCCGTTGATCCGAGGTTTGGAAAGCACCTCACGGCCGTAAACCCAAGCCGTCACTTTAGATCTGAAGATCCGAGAGGAGATCTGGCCACGAGGAAGAAGTTGCGTTCGTGGAGGGGAAGATGAATCACTTCGGAGAGGAGAAAGGGTCGACGGAGACCCTAGAGGCCACAATGAAGTGGAGGAGGGTGGATGGGTACGCGAAGGTGCTTGGAGCTCACGAGACATGGAGAGATCTGACTCGGCAACTCGAGAGAGAATGGAGATCGGGGGAGGGGGCAGAGAAGTAGATCGCGAAAACCCCGAGTGGGTATTCCAGCGAGCGCTGGGATGGGTATTCCAGCAAGCGCTGGAAACCCATTCTGGCTCGATTTCGGCCAGAAATTTTGACTGGAAAAAGGGATCATTGGAACGGTGGCTGGAATGGAAGCCAGTCAATTCCAGCAAAACAAACATACAGAATGTTGGAATGGCTGGAAAAAGTTTCCATTCCAACCATTCCAGCATCTTTTCCATGAAAACAAACGTGCCTAAAGCCCCGCGGGCAAAAGCCACTTGAAAACACCCCTCAGCCACTAAGAGATCGATCTCCCTTCCCAAGGGGATCGATCTTCTTAGTACTTGGGAGAAACTCGTCCCTATCAACCGAAGGAGATCGACTTCTCCACCAGAAGGATCGTTCTTCATGACATGGAACCCGCCACCTCAACCCAGGCAAGGATCGATCTCTCTCCAGCCGAGGGATCGATCCTGCTCGGGCTGGGATCGATCTTTCCTCAAGGGAGATCGATCCGAATGGGTTCTCCGGCGACCGGACGGCGTGAAATACCGCCGGAAAATACAACCAAATCCCCCAAAGCTCTGGGATATGGTAGATCAAGAACCCAGGAGTCCAAAACCGGTGAAATCATGGAAAACAAACATCTATTTTAACAGATCTAAGCAAAAGAACACAATCAAACCGGAAAAACTCCAAAAACCCGAAAGATTGTAAGTAGGATCCCTACCTATGCAATAGCAGCTTCAATCCAAGCTACTAGGCCTTAGATCTTCCTCAAGCGATGCCAAATCCAGCAAGAACACGGCTGAAATATCGGATTTTCCAAAAAAAATCAAAAGAAAAGGTTTCGTTCGTTTTATAGACGAACGAACCGACTCAAGAGAGATCGATCTCTTTTGAGAAAGAGATCGCTTCCTTGCCAAATCGGGTTTGACTTTCTGGCACTAAGAGATCGATCTTCTAGCTAGGGAGATCGATCCCTTAGGTGCAGAAAGCTAGACTTAGGCTAAAACTTAAGCCCAAGCCCGGATCTTTCGATCACGGGTCCCACTAACCATTCTAGCCAAACATTAATACAACCATGGTCAGTGTGTGCACACGCGGGTGTGAAACTAGCTACAAGGCGCAATTTACCAAATTGCCCTTGCGGTCCACGACGAGCCACAGGAGTAGAGGGACGGGTCCTCACAGAACCGACCTGCTACAGTGTCGAACCGACCTGCTACAGTGACGATCGATCACCCTCATGCCCGGGTTCAGGTCCTTCGACCCCAAGCTTGTCTAGTAGAGTCCTAGCAAACATGTACATCATTCAAGGGGGGGGGGTCGTGTGTGTACCACGCATGTGTGAAACTGACCGACAATGTGCAATTTACCAAATTGCCAATGGGGTCCCAAGACAGCAATGCGATCACTCAATGGCGCTCGACGTGAAAGAAACTCAACCGGATCCGCAGGCCCGACACGGAGCCTCTGAAGATTACCTGCACACACGCAGTCCCAAAATAGGGGTGAGCACTATGCCCAGTAGGAGACCCAACAAGCAACCTATATGTATAACACAAAGGTACTACAATGAAACTTAGCAGCAAACCACCTCGAGCTCACCAAGTCGATCAAAAACATCAGATCAACCTCAAACGACGTATGAAGACTTCTCTGTCCATCCGTACTCCTCAAACAACGTCTAGGTCCCACACAGCCTAGGCTTCAACATCTGATGTATTGAAGTTAATTACACAGAATTTAGGAACTCCGGGATGGGAAGATTTACGAGCTATCTGCCTTCTCGAAACGCGAGCCGTGGAATTAACAAATCACACAACAACACCCGTCTCGGAAACCACTCGCTCGAAACACCATGTACTAATATGCCAACCACGATGTCGACAGATGAGGTCACACAACAACACCTGCCCTGACAATCGTCCACTCGGAACGTCACAGATACTCACCCATCCTCGGATCCTCAGATCACCTTCTTCCTCCTCTCTTCTCTCCCGTGTCCGGAACCCTAGCCACCATCGCCGTTCTCTCCTCTCCGGACACCCCTCTGCCATCCAAAGCCACTTTCGACCTCCCTTGTAGCCCACGACCCCATGCAACCCATCCCCGCCGTCCCTCGCCGTCTCCGGCGAACTCCATGGCCTTCTAAGCCTTCACTGCTACCGCCTTCCCTCTTCTCCCCACTTACTCCGACCATCATCTTTCTCTAAATCATCCTAAAGCCCTTACCAAAACTCCCTAGACCTGATCCCGAACTTGCCAACGCCTCATCGTCGTCCCCGACGCCGATCCCCTCTAAACCCACCGCTATCGACCTCCTAGATCCCGTCGATCCGCTCTATTGGATCGAATCCCCGTCCTCACAATACCCCACCGCCAAGATCCCGACCCCGACAACATCTCCTCTCCGACAATCCACTCCAGTGCTCTCCCAGCCACCGGATCTTCCTTGCCAGCCTTGACCAGTTGACTTGGTCAACTTGATCCCATCCAATCAACCGAACCCAGTCAACCTGATCCCCAGTCAAGTTCTATCCCAATCAGGCTCAGCCAGATTTGAACCAAATCAGATCTGATTCGATCCAGCTAGCCAGATCAGCCAATTCAACTCACTCAAGTTCGATCAGACTCAATTATTATCAATTGGAGTAGTAGAGATCCGATACGAGAGGATTGCGAGTAGACCGCTCGTATCAGATTCTCACCCACCATTGGGGCGGAACGTACAAAGGCAATGAACAAGATTCTTGGCATGGTAGAGGCGAAATCCTCGTGGATTTATCTTGGCATCCCATTGAGCACTAAGAGGTTGCGGGTATCAGAATTTTCTCCTTTGTTGGAGAAGAAGGCCAATAGAATTGCATCATGGCAAGGGAGGCAACTAGCAGAGGTGGGTCGGGTGGTGCTCCTCAAATCGGTGTTGCAAGCTATCCTCGCATTTGTCATGACAACAACACATGTTTCGACATCAGTGGTAAAGAAGATGGACCAATTGTGTCGCAGTGTGCCGGCCTAAGGAATTGGGTGGACTTGACTGTTAGGCAGAAATCTTTAAAGATGAAGAGGGCGGCAGGGTTGCTTGATGATACGAGTCGATCCGACTCGACCAACTGGACCCGAACAGAGAAGAGGAACCAAAGTGGTTCAGCCTCTTTCCTAGTTTGACTTGGACTTCCCTAGTTCAAACTAGAGTATTTAATTAGGATTTATCATTAGTCTTTTATATTTAATTGAGTCCTATTTGATATTTGATTGTTAGGAATTAATTAAGAGTCCATTTGAGTTAGGAAGTTGACTTGAGTCTGATAGCCTTATTACTGCTGAACTGTGCGAGTACCCTGCAGAAGGGACTGGTACTCGCGGGTCAGGGCGTCACGCGCACTAGCTGGAAAGTGCACGTCTAGGAACATCGCCCTGAACTCCTCCCACAGCGGCAACTCTCCGCCACTGGTGTGCCGGACAGTGCGCCACCAGTCGCGTGCCTCGCCGTCAAGCTGGAACGCTGCGAGGGTGACCCGAACCCGGTCATCCTCGACGAAGAGAGCCTCTAGGACGCACGTGACTCCGTCAAGCCACTCGTCCGCTGCAGTCGGGTCTCCGGTCCTACCACTGAACCTAGGAGGGTTCAGCCGCTGGAAAGCCATTGAGATAGCCACCGAGGCATGTCCGCCGACAGGAACGGGGGCCTCCTCCTCGGCGAGGAAGACCTCCGCCTGCGCGACCGAAACCGTCGATGGTGATGGTACAGTGCGTCTAGCCCGGACCACCCTGACAGGAACCGTCCCGTCTGGTCGAGCGGGTCGACCAGGTCGTGCCCCACCTCGACCGGCAACCGGAGGTCGGACGCGAGCTCCCGACATCTGCACGATCACCAACAACAAACGAGTTGCCACTCGTCAGAACGACGAACAAACAGCATTTCAATAAAGCGGAAGACATTCACATCACAAAGAGAGCATGCAAGGATGTTCTAGACCTAGAACTATCCCATTCCACGCTCAGCTCAACCGAAACCTGATCCTAACACCCTGGGATCTACAGCCTATGCTCTGATACCAAGTTGTCGCGCCCCGACCCGCGTAGGCCCAACCGGGCCGGGCGACGCGAACTGGAACTTAACCTACTGCGGAAAATTTGGCGAGGTTTCCCTCTAATCGTAGTGGTTACCCTAATAAGCATAATCATCCTGTATTATACAACAATTATAAAGCTCAACACACAAAGCTGGAATATAGTACAAATCCTCAAACAGGGAATGTTATACAAAATCGCTCCCGTAGGAGACTATCTAACCAAGGTGTACACGGACAGATCACAGCTCCTCAAGCTCCGCCAGACGCCGCCACGTCACCGAACACCTGCCCGGTAGGGGCGACCGAAGAAGAGCTAGCGCCAGCACCTGCAAAACGCAGCCCGGGTAGGAGTGAGCACTAAGCTCAGCAGGGACACTACACTACGACACTCACAAAGGAAGGGAACACAACAGTGTCGTCCCCAAGCAAAGCCTAGGTGTATCATAGGGGTCCCATAACCCCACCGGATACCCCTGAGTGCCCCAGTCGTGGTCTTCCAGCGAACTGGTCACACACTGGGTCACACTCAGTCAGACAGGAAACGGCACTGCCAACTCACGACAGGATGCTGGGCACTGTCGGCGGGTAGCACCGCTGGGTAGTCACACCTGCCACCCAAGAGTTCTAGAAGGATTGGGTACCGGCTACACCAGGACTTGGCTCGAGGCCGACACGACCTCTAAACATCAAACACAAATGTATTCAAGTCCAACTAACCCTATCATCGAAAAGACTGAATACTACAAATCGACACCTGGACCAAGCTACCCGCACGGTCCTAAGAGATAGATCCGGGCTACCCGGAAGCCCCGGATCGGCAACGCCCTAAACAGATGCAACTAGTGCACAACACAATGCATGCTATGAACATGCGCAGAAATAGATACATATAAGCATGCAGCAGGATGTGATGATATAAAAACAAGGTCTAGGCGCGGCACCCTGCCGGCCCGGGGTGGTGAGCAATAATTTAAGGTCTAGGGACTGCTGCAGTGGTACCATCACCAACTGCCAGCAGTCCACCACAACACCTGCACCGGGAAACAACCCCGCAAACAACAGCTACAATATAGCAGGTGATAGCCCTCGGCGCACGCCGGCATGCAAGGCTATGGAAAGCTGTAGGGCTACCCACCCGTTTATTCTAAACATTCCGGGAGTCATCACTCTCCCGGTTCACCACTGCCCTATTATAGGACTAACATGCTTAATCATATGTACAAGATATCAAGACAGTAAGGAAAAACTGTCATACAAAGCCCCGCGGGCAAAACCCACTTAAAACACCCTTCAGCCACTAAAGGATCGATCCTTCTCATCAAGAGGATCGATCCTCTTGTAACCAGAGACCCGTCGTCCCCCAGCCACCAAAGGATCGATCTCTCCCTCCAGGAGGATCGATCCCGCACGGGCTGGGCATGACTCACCAAAGGGGATCGATCCTTCCTAAAAGAGGATCGATCCCGATGGGTTCTCCGGCGTACTTCCGACGAGGAATACCGCCGGAAAACTCATCCAAACTTCATGAAACTCTGGGATCTGATAGATCAGAACCCCACGAGTCTAAAACCGGCAAAAACACAGAAAACCAACAACTATATACGCAGATCTAAGCAATAAACCACAGATCAAATCGGAAAACTCAAAACCCCGAAGAGAGATGTCGGTAGGATCCCTACCGGAGCAAACGCAGCTTAGATCCAAGCAGCTAGGCCTTGGATCGTCCTCAAACGCCTTCAAAATCCCAAGATCTGAGCTCAAATCGCCGGATTTCAAAAGGGTTTCAAGGAAGAAGGTTCGTCTGCTTTATAGGCAAACGAACCGACCTATGAAGGATCGATCCTTACCCAAGAAAGGATCGATCACCTCATGACGATCACACTTGACTTTCTGGCACAAGAGGATCGATCTCTTAGCTAGAGAGGATCGATCCTTTTTGTGCTGAAAGCTAAACTTAGGCGAGAATTCAAGACTAAGTCCGGATCTTTCGATCCCGGGTTCCACTAACCATCCTAAACAAACATTACCACAAACATGGTCAGTGTGTGTACAAGCGCGAGTGTGGAACTAGCCGACAAGGTGCAATTTACCAAATTGCCCTTGCGGTCCACAGCGAGCCACAGGAGGGGAGGGACGGGTCCTCACACAACCAATCCAGCCCACCCAGTCAAGTCCTATCCAGTCAGCTAAAGCCAGATCGAATCCAAATAAACCAGATTCAGCCAATTGGACTCAAATCAAGTCCGATCATGCCAATTCTGATCGATTGGAGCAGTAGAGACCCGATACGAGAGGATTACGAGTAGACCACTCATATCACTTGAAGCACAGTCCAAGAAGACGGTTTGGTCATTGGTGGCTGCTGCAAAGTATGTTTGGCGTAGAGTTCTACTCTACCATCTCAGTCAGCAAAGACTTCAGTGCATTGGAGGATTTTCTCTCCAGCTGCATAGGAGATTCGTTTAGGACTACAGTGTTATCCTGGTGAACAAAGTTGCATTAATGTTTTCTTTGATACGTGAGTCTTGATGTGCCTTTATCTAGGCTGCCAACTCTCTGCAGGGTGGATGTTGATCTAGTGGAGGTAACTGTTGGGGATCTAATCAGTGATGGAAGGTGGAATGCAGGAAAGTTGGAGGAGCTCTTCCATCCATTGTTAGTGGATAGGATCATAACTTCTATTCCTATCATAGGGGCATTCGATTGGTGTACTTGGTCTTTCACTGGAGATGGCAAGTTAACGGTGGCCTCGGCGTACATTATGCTTTTGAGAAACAGAGGATTGCAGCCGAGCTATTTTGAGGAGGCGACTTGGAGCAACATCTGGCGTATCCCAGCGAACCCTCGAGTTAACAGTTTCTATGAAAGGTGGTACATGAGAAGCTTGCAGTCAAGGAACTCTTGTGGCAAGTAAGGATGACATCGGATCGAGAGTGTCTGCGTTGTGGTTGTGTGAATGAGGATATTGACCATGTTTTGGTTGGCTGCAGGTTTGCTCGCCCAGTGTTAAAGAGTTTACTCTCATAGGATTGGCCAGAAATTGATGGCTTGGGCATGGAGGAGTATGTGATGGGATTGACGGCAGTGTCCTCGACTACACATAGGCGAAGGTTCAAATCGTTGGTGGCAAATGCTCTATGGATCAACTGGAACGAGAGGAACAAGGGCGTGTTCGAAGGTGAGGGTGATTCCGTCGATGTGGTGGTTAGGAGAGTTTGCCGGTAGGTGGAAGTCTTTGATTGGGTGCGAGGCGCAAGGCATGCTTTGGTGGAAAGGGAGGAGTGCATTATACAGGCTGATGCTTCCTGGACTGTGCATGTGGAGAGGTGGGGCAGTAGAGATGATGCGCGATGAGCGGTTGGACGCGTTGTAACAGCTGCCTCTGTGCTAGAAGCTGAAATGCTTGCTGTCTTGGAAGCGGTTAGAGAAGGACGCCATAGATGCTTGACAAAATGTGTGGTGGAGACGGACTTGCGATGGTTGGTGGAGAGGTAGAGCATTGTGCTCGCATGGTTTGGTCCGAGGTTTTGGGTTTGGGTAATGTGCTATTTTTATATGTGGTCATGTAGTGTGAAAACCGATTTAGTTGCTCGGTCATGTAGGGAGTTTGAATCTTGTTTCGATTGATCTCGATAGGGCAGCCATGGCCCTCCGATCTGGGATTTGATGTAAGTGGAGTTCTTTCACTAATATAGCCAATCGGCTCAACTCATAAATAAAAAAAACTCTTATGCCTACGCGTGTGATCGAAGTTTCTTTGTGTTGGATTGTGATTCAGTACATTGGGCCCATTTCTTGTGTGATAAAAGTTTGAGATAGTAGTTATTTAACAACTTGATCATTGTTTCTTTTCATGAATAGGTTCTTTAATTGATCTTAGGGAAGGGGTAATATAAAATAATTTCACATTTTTAAGGGATTTTATGATATTATCATAAATTATTAGGGGTTATTGTGATTATGGGTGAGCATTCGGTTCTCGGTCCAGAACTGAAAAACCAAATTTTTTTCAGTCCAGTTTTTAAATAACCGAACCGAAATTGTCCGGTTCCAAATAATTCGGAACCGAACCGAACTTTTCGGTTCCAAATTAATGGAACCGTACCGAACCGAAATTTCCAATCTAATATTTGAATCGAATTGAATACTGAAGTAAAATAATAATAATAAAACATAGAAAAACATTGATTCACATGTTAAGAAACTTCCAATCCAATATAGAACCGAATTGAACCGAAATTTCCCATCCAATATAGACTTCATGGCAATATCAACTATCAAATACACTTCATAACATGTTTGTTTGATTCCAAAGAGTATGTTCAACTCTGTGATATCATTCCACAAGAATTCAAAGGATGTTTCAAGAGTGATGGCCTTGAAAAGCACCTGAGAAGCAGATATTTCAAGAGATTTTCTGCTGTTGAGGACAGTGCTAGCATCCTGCAGGAAAGGGAACTGCTTTCCTCTGTAGTTGCCAGAGAAGAAAATAGGAAAGCTTTGTTGCACAGATTGGTGGTGTGAATTAAGCGCACTTTGCTTAGATTTCACGATCTACGTCCAGCTCCATTGGGGTGCAGGACTTGAAAATATCTGAGGATATGACGAAAACCTAATACATGCGTATACATATTTATATCAACATATAGGAACAATAGTTGCATTTCAAGTAGGCAGCAAAAATAGTAGCAAGATATTGTATAACTGAACTGAATCCTTCGAATTGCACAAAAAGTTCAAGGTCATATCAAACTGGAAAACAATGTTGCTATAGTAGGACAAGTAAACATGCATTGGAGTTTATAGTATAAACCTTGGTGATTGGAAAACATTCTTCCAGAAACAAGTGGATCGGGTTGGGGGGCTTCCTCCGACGTCTGTTGTGCCCATCAAGACGCTTCCTACAGCTTCTTTTCACTTCGTCAAACTCTATCAACGAGTGAAATCTATGGGAACATCAACTAGAGGATAGAATGGATTTATTACGAAACATAACATCAATTGAAAGGCTCTGGCATTCTTATGAAAAAAAGATCAAGGAATCATCGACACATCAATCAAGGAAGGGCTAACAAATCTGCATATTTATGAAAAACAAGTTCTTATCATCTCAAAACACATCAATCAAGGAATCATCGACACAGGGGAAAAAGGAAAAAAAAAAGAAGAAGCGTCAGATAAGATGCGAAAGGGAAAGGCCGAAAGGGCTTACACTAGGTCTTCTGCTACACCTACAAATGGCAATGGCGGCGGCATTAAGAGAATCGTTCGGTGCTACCCCCATGCCTCTCAAGCTCTCGTTTCTCAAAGCCCTCCTCTTGCTGTATTCATGGAGACCTTCACCCTTGGCTACGGGCAAAAAGAGTCTCACTTACGGGTAGCAATGTGATACGAGGTCAAACCGAGCCATTCCAAGAAGGGACTCACGTCCTTGCTTGGATGGGCCCACGTCAAGGAGTTGGCTGCACCCCAAGTCCCTTTGGACGTTCTAAGCTCAGCCGGCCAAAGGAATCCTATTCCTAGCTGGTTTGCTTACTTAGATGATTTCCTAGTTAGTAGTTATCTTGATTGAGTCAGTTTCCTAGATTGAGTTCAGTTTATGATTTGCTTAAATCAGTTCATATTATGAGTCCTTGTTATTAGGAAGTTGAGATAAGATTGAGTCTTATTAGGAAAGTCTGGTTACTTGCTGATTAAAGCAAGGTAGTATTCAGGTTGTAGTAGAACTCTCTTGAGGCCTCTATAAAAGGACCTCCATAGCTTGTAATTATGCATGGACGAATTTATGAGAGTTATTATTTAGTAGAGATAAATCCTAGGAGTAGAAGTAATATAGGAGTAGCTGTAACTTAGTTTCCTCACAATCCACCAGCCACCTTCATCTCTCTCTACAGCTGGTCCTCCTCCATCACCGGTCTCCTTCTCCGCTGCCGTCCACTCCTTCGCCACCATCATCACCGCCGCTACCAACCACCTCCGCCGTCCAACCCCAAGTCCCCGGCGTCCCCTTGGCTGCCGTGCTTCCCTCCACCACGTTCTCCAAGGCTTGGATCTCCAAGAGAAGCCAGCCAACCCTAGAGGAGCTGCAAGGTATCCCTCTTCTCATCCGTCTCCTCTAGTCTTCGTCTTCCTCGTCGAATACCTAGGGTCCTTCTCCTAAAACCCTAAAGGTATCTCTCGACCTAGCCATAGATTTGGCTAAAGAGGATTTGAGACAAGGCAAGAGACCCGGTACGAAAGCCCTTGAGAAGGTGCATCGTATCAACTTGGCATCAGAGCTCTTTCCTCTTACCTGTGCCGTCCAGAATCCTTCCGAAGGAGTCCACATGGCAGGAAGAGTACCTGGCCAAAACCCTAGTTATACCGTGAATTGCTCAAACCCTACACGGATCACTGTTCATCCGACCAGACCTACTCCTATACCTGGTCGAATCCCTCTTCCACATCATTATCCTTTACCTCCATCATCATCCCTACAGAACCCTAACCCTACCCAACCTCCACCCTATGCAGCCTACCACCCAATTCTTCCACAAGCCTACCATTACCCACCTCACATCCAACCTGCCTATGAACCGAGCCAGTATCCAAACCTTGAGCCCTCTATCCATCCCTCACCCATACCTGGCCCCACTACCCTTTCTCCGCCACCATACCAGCAGCCTATGCCACCTCCCTACGCACCATACAACCCTAGTCTTCCCTACAATCCATCACCACCGTATCAACCATTACCTACTCCCTACAACCAACCCAAACCTACAAACACCAATAGCTATTTGAGTACAACTTGGACTCCAAATCCTACTGGAACTAGGATTACAAATCCTACTCCAACTAGGAATTCGAGTCAAACTCAGAGTACGACTTGGACTCAAGATCCTACTGCAACTAGGATTGCAAATCCTACTCCAACTAGGAATCCTAGTCAAACTCGGAGTACGACTTACCCTACGGCTGAACAATGGAAGGAAGCTGTCCAGAGTTGGATCCCTTTGCCATACCCTTCAGTAGAACAATGGGAAGCAATGATCCAACGATATTCTCCTACAAATCAGTCAAGCCCTACCAGAGTTCAGATTTCCAAAGAAAATCCCATTCTAGCTGCAACTTGGATTGCAAAACAAAAACCCAGCTCTACCGGGATTAGGACTCCTCATACTCCACCTACCCATGAGCTGCCCCATGACCAAAACCATGAACAACACCCGCTGCCCCCTCACCCAACCACACCACATCCCACGACCAGCAACTCTCCCTACTCCTCCCCGGCAGCCCCCACCACTAATCAAGGCCACCCTCTTTCCCCCTACCAACCCACGGCCCCCTGTTCTCCAGCCCTACAGCCGATTGTCATCTCCGGCAATCCACCTGAAGTCCACAAAACTGCAGCCACCGACCTTACCTCAGTTCATGCCCTCCCCGTACCATGTAACCCCCACCAAGGCCCTCCTCATTCCTACCCCGTTCCATCCCCAAACCAGCCGGCTCCCAAATCCATCTCCTTCAACTCCCGCAGCAACCCCCAAGGTAATCGCTGCCTACCTGCCCCTGATCCTACCATAACCTCCTTCCATGGCCAACTGAAGGATCTCTCAAGCCACCAAAGACCGTCCCCTAAACCTCCTGACCCTTCCCGTATTCTTACCGAGGCCGACCCCAAACCCCCTCCAGATCCGCCAACCGTATCAAACCCCCATCCTCTCACTACCTCTTCCCCATGGGATGTAAACTCCGACGAGCTTCCCTCACAAGCAATTGAGTTCCGGCCACCTCCAGCTGCCAGATCTCAATCCAATCCCAAGCTTCTTCAAGCACTGGACAGATCTCAACCATCAGATCAGATCAGATCAAATCACCACCGTTTGAACCTGATTGTCCGACTCCATCTTCCACACTCGATCGAGTCAGACTCCAGCTTACAATACTTGGACAGATTCAATCCAGGCACAACCAGGTTTGGTTACACCAACCAGATCCGACCAAGCTCAGATCAGACCAGGCTAAGTCAGACTCAATTGGATGCAGCCAGAATCAATCCGGCTAGATCTGATTGCACCCAGCCAAGCTCCATCAAGCTCAGTCAAACTGAACCTCATCAAGATCCAAATAGTGCAGCAGAAGCGTGGCCCAGCCGACTTCACTTCAGACTGGGCCAAAGCGAGCTTGACTCAGCATCAAGCCAAGACCCTGCACATCCGACCAGGCCATGGAGATCAGATCCCGTCCTATGGTCATGGGCGACACTACTCATGGGACGTGACGAGGATGATCCAGAAGAACCATTGAAGATCCCATGCTTGGAGCCACCTGAACCATCAGATCGTCCCCCGGATGCTCCGTCCTCCGCACGACTGTATCCAGCCGCTGTCTTGGGTCTACTTCCATCTTGGAAGGATTTGATTCAGGTCGACCGCGTCTTTGACCTAGGACACAAGCACTTGAGGTGGCCCCATCGTCGATCTACAGCCGCCCTCTACTTCTTGGAGTTCCAGAGGCCGCCAGATCCACCTAAGTTTCTGCCTCCTCCTTACAGACCGGCAGCATGGTCCCCTGACTCGCCGCTTCGGATACCATTAGATCCACCATGGGCCAGACCGGGATTCTCACCGCCGAGTACAGAGCAACAGTTGCGGTCCAGCCACATCACTCCGGTTCGAGAAGAGAAGAGCCCACTTTCCTCATCACATTCAGGCCTTGAGGACAAGGCCAATTTCGAAGGGAGGAGGGATGATACGAGGTCAAACCGAGCCATTCCAAGAAGGGACCCACGTCCTTGCTTGGATGGGCCCACGTCAAGGAGTTGGCTGCACCCCAAGTCCCTTTGGGCGTTCTAAGCTCAGCCGGCCAAAGGAATCCTATTCCTAGCTGGTTTGCTTACTTAGATGATTTCCTAGTTAGTAGTTATCTTGATTGAGTCAGTTTCCTAGTTGAGATAAGATTGAGTCTTATTAGGAAAGTCTGGTTACTTGCTGATTAAAGCAAGGTAGTATTCAGGTTGTAGTAGAACTCTCTTGAGGCCTCTATAAAAGGACCTCCATAGCTTGTAATTATGCATGGACGAATTTATGAGAGTTATTATTTAGTAGAGATAAATCCTAGGAGTAGAAGTAATATAGGAGTAGCTGTAACTTAGTTTCCTCACAATCCACCAGCCACCTTCATCTCTCTCTACAGCTGGTCCTCCTCCATCACCGGTCTCCTTCTCCGCTGCCGTCCACTCCTTCGCCACCATCATCACCGCCGCTACCAACCACCTCCGCCGTCCAACCCCAAGTCCCCGGCGTCCCCTTGGCTGCCGTGCTTCCCTCCACCACGTTCTCCAAGGCTTGGATCTCCAAGAGAAGCCAGCCAACCCTAGAGGAGCTGCAAGGTATCCCTCTTCTCATCCGTCTCCTCCTCTAGTCTTCGTCTTCCTCGTCGAATACCTAGGGTCCTTCTCCTAAAACCCTAAAGGTATCTCTCGACCTAGCCATAGATTTGGCTAAAGAGGATTTGAGACAAGGCAAGAGACCAGATACGAAAGCCCCAGAGAAGGTGCATCGTATCACAATGGGTGGATTGGATTGGGCGGGCGGCCGACGACGAGGTCGAGCTCGAGGAAGGAGGCCGGTTGTGAGGACCTGTCCCTCTACCCCTGTGGTTCGTTGTAGACCGCAAGGGCAATTTGGTAAATTGCGCCTTGTTGGTTTGTTTCACACCCGCGTGTGCACACAGGCCTTGTTTGTGTTAGTGGTTGTTAGAATGGCTAGGTGAACCCGAGATCGGAAGATCTGAGCTTGAGCTTGTGTTTTAGCCCAAGTTTGCCTTTCTGGGCGAAGGAGATCGATATGGATTGCTAATGAGATCAATCTGGCCTTGCTAGCCAGATCGATCTGACATGCTTTGGAGATCGATCGCTTAGTGCAGAAGGTCTTTGGGCTGTTTGCGGCTCGAGAGCAATCGATCGCTCCAAGGAGCGATCGATCGGACTCGTGAGCAATCAGTCGGTGGTTTTTTTTCTCTTCCGCGATGACAGCAGCCGGCCGTCGCTCTCCCTTGTCAGAAGGGGAGGACTTTCCCTCCCCAGCCCCAGCTTTTCCCCGCATTCGCCGGCTTTCCCCCAGGCTTTCCTTCCCCTTCTTCCCTTCTCTTCTCCTCTCTTCTTCTTCCTTCTTTCTCTTCTTTCCCGCGGTGCTCTGTTTCTTCTCTTCTTTCGCCGACAAGCTTCTTTTCTTCCGTTCTCCCTCCTCCGGCCACCGATTTTGGCGTTCTAAAGCTTGTTGGATTCGTGGCGACGAGAGGAAGGTTGCTGAGGTTGTTTGGAGCCGTGTTGGTGACGGGTTTGCGAGGGATCAACCGAGGAATGCGCTGTTGGGTAGGTTCTTCTACCTACATGTGTTCTTTAATGGGTTTCGCGTGATCTAGCCGTTGGATCTGTTGATCCTCATGTTATTAGATGAATCTTGCCTTGTAGAATTACTGATTTAAGTTTCATGATATTTGGTTGAGATTTGAGTAGGTTTTATGCATGATTAAGCTCGGATTCTCTGTTTTTCTGCTGTTCTTGAAGAACAGCCAGCTTGCGGCGTGTTTTCCGGCCGGCACGTGTATGGTCTTGGCTTTTGATAAACATAAGAGTTGTAGATCTCTTCGTTAGCTTTCCATTCCATCTTGTTTCGTATTTTTTCAATTTTTCTACGATTTCTTATGAATTGTTTTCTGGAGGGCTGCGTTGCAGCAATTAATTAGAAAGTTAGTTTTGATTAGTGGTTTTCATTAGCTTTTTCCCGTTAATCCAACCGTTGGATGATTATGAATTTTGGATGTGTTGATCCTGGTATATACACCTACTGGTGTCTTAGTTGGATCTTGAATCCGACGTCGTTTGGATGTCAGATCGACGGGATCAATTAGCCCCTAAGTAGAGGTTTTGGGTGTTTGAATATAATATTATATTTCGGAATATAATATTATATTGTTACTGTTCATTCAGCGGTTTTCGGGGTTGCTTCCCGTTGCAGGAGTTCGCGGTTGACGGTCGTGGTACCGTCGTAATGCCGGGACCCGCTGCGGATCGACTGCCAGCGGTCGGTAGTACCGCTGCAGCGGTCCGGTAGACTTATATGATGCTTGACATACTGTTGCATGCTTTGCTTCTTATCTGTGTATGTCATAGCATGCATTGTTAATTGTGCATTAGTTGCATTGGTTAGGCGTGGGTGATCTTTGGGTCGCCGTCCCGAGGCTGGAAGCTCGGACTTAGCCCTAGGACCGGGGTTGGGTAGTTTGGACCCGGTTTGAATTGTGGTGTCCAGTCGAATCTTATGATAGGCTTAGAGGACTGGTACACCTGATGCTTGATGTTTGTAGAGGTCGTGTCGGCCTCAAGTCAGGTGTTGAGGATGCCACTGGTGGCGGGTCTTATTCTTTGGGCAGTGTCCGTTCCTGCCAGTAGGGGATCAGTGTGGGCCCATGGCGAGTTGGGTGACCACAGCTGGCACCCTGCGACACTAGGTGTATCCAGGATGGGCCCAGTCCGTTGGGGTGACCATGGTTGGATATGCCTAGAGATCACCGGTGAATGGTAATGGGACCATTGTAGCTCACTCGAGTCTGGCTTGAGGGCGACACTGTTGCGTTTCCCTCTTCCTTCTGTGTGGCGTAGTGTAGATCCCTACTGAGCTTAGTGCTCACACCTACCCGGGCTGCGTTTTGCAGGTGCAGGCGTCAGTTCTTCTTCTGTGGCCCCTACCGGGCTGTTGGTCGGCGGTGCGGCGGCGCCTGGTGGACTTTGAGAGGTGGTGATCGTTTACTGCTTTTATTCTATGTTAGTTAGTCTCCTACGGGAGTAATGTTGTACTTTGAATCTTCCCCTCTCCGAAGATTTGTATATTTAACACTCTGAGTTTTAAATCTGTGGTTCGAGGTTTTACTAATCAATGTTGTATCTTTAATTGAGGGTGCTTTGGTGAACTGTTAGGGAGACCAATAGGTCAGAGGGATCCCTCGCCAGCTTTGTTTTCCGCGTTTTGTAGGTTCCGGTTCGCGTCGCCCGGCCCGGTTGGGCTTTCGCGGGTCGGGGCGCAGACACCGGTGGCGTTGGGCTCTCGTCAGGGGTAAGGGATCGCCATATCGGGGGAGAGCTTGGAAAAGAGGGATCACCGGATCGGGGGAGAGCTTGGAAAAGAGGGATCTCCCGATCAGGGGAGAGCTTGGAAGGAGGCATGCGGCGAGAGCTTGGAAGGAGGCCGACGACGTTTAGGGGTTAGGGTTGGGCATATCGTGACTTTGGGATTGGGACTTGGGAGGAGTGAGCTTATCGCAAAGACTTTTAGACCGGGTGGTCCGGGGTATTGGGATAATGGGTTATTACCTTATTACTATTATAGTTAGAAACCTAGACCGGGTTACGGGTTAGACCATAGAAAAGTTTGATTCTTCGGTTCTGATCCAAATTTTTTTTAAAGAACCGAATCCGAATCGAAACCCGAACTTTTCGTACATGTTAAAACCGAACCGAACCGTAGAACCGAAAAAACCGAACCGGATGAACCAAATTAATTCGGTTCGGTTCGGTTCTTTGCGTTTGGTTTGGTCATGCTCACCCCTAATTTTGATACCAGAGATCCAAACAAAAAATAAAAGGATTTTGCTAGAGGCCAAGGTCTTGCATGGGCCTTGCAAGGATATGGCCACGTGTCGCCGCCTCCAAAAGCCACGTTGTAAGAACCTTTTATGACCCTCCCAAACGCACGAAAAGAGGTCTTTCAAAATCGTCCCAATTTTGCTCTCTCCCCTTCTGATACGAGTCGATCCGACTCGACCAACTGGACCCGAACCCAGAAGAGGAACCAAACTGGTTCAGCCTATTTCCTAGTTTGACTTGGACTTCCCTAGTTCAAACTAGAGTATTTGATTAGGATTTATCATTAGTCTTTTATATTTAATTGAGTCATAGTTGATATTTGAGTTAGTAAGTTGAGTTGAGTCTGAAAGCCTTATTACTTGCTAATTAAGTAAGGGGGTTTTTTAGTTGGATTAGGACTCTGTCAAGGCCTCTATAAAAGGGACCTCATTAGTTTGTATTAGGGCATGATGAATAATGAAGAGAATTATTAAGAATAGTTGATAGAATATCATAGGACTAGAAGTAATGTGGATTCCACCCGATATCCATCATCGATCCACCTTCTTCCCCGTCGGTCATTTTCTCCGCAGCCGGCACCGCCTCCACGGCCATTCTCTCTCCGCCACGTCAGCGACCCCACGCCAGTCACCTGCCACGTCACCGTCTTCTTCCTCTCTTCTCTCTCCCGTGCCCAAACCCTAGCTTCACCGCCGGCATCCTTCCCGTACCCTCTCCGGCCACCCCCGTCTCCACCTAAACCCGCCATCCTATTCCCCTAAGCCCCACGACCCCTGCCATCTCTTTCCCGTCGCCCTTCACAGTCTCCGGTGAGTTCCCCTGCAACCCGACCTCCGTCCCCATCGCCGTCAACCCGCGTCCGATCCCTATCTCACCTCCAAACCATCCTATTCCCTTCCCCGACCATCTTCCCGACGTCCCAAGCCCTGGCCAAGTTCCTCGTCGTCGTTCCCAATGCCGATCCGCCACTAAACCCAACACCGGCCACACCCGATTCCGTCGATCTAGACCTTCCCCGGCCAATCCACTCCGGTGGATATCTTCCCCATCAACCCACGAACCTTCCTGCCAAGGTCCCGACCGCCGCCGACGTCCCTACACCGGCGATCTACTCCGGCGAACCTCAGCCCTCTCATCCAGTCCGGTTCAGCCAGCTTGAATCAGACTCGGCTAACCTGATTCAGCTCAACCACTTAATCCGGATCCAGCCCAACCCAACCCGGTCAGCCTGATCCAGATCAACTGAGACTTGACCCAGTCAAGAGTCCTATCCTATCAGGCTCAGCCAGATCCGATCCAGCTAGCCAGATCAGCCAATTGGACTCAATCAAGTCCGATCAGGCCAATTCTGATCGATTGGAGCAGTAGAGACCCCATACGAGAGGATTACGAGTAGACCTTCTCTCTCTCTCTCCCGCCCTCCCCCCACCGCCCCCCCTCCTCGACCTCTCGTCCCTCTCTCCCTCCCTCCACCCACCGCGCCCCCCCCCCCCCCTTCCCCGACCTCTCATCCCTCTCTCTCCCCGGCGCCGGCGTCACCTTGTAGCCGTTTGATCAGTATTACGATGCACCTTCTCAAGGGCTTTTGTACCAGGTCTCTTGCTGGGTCTCAACTCCTCCTTAGCCAAATTTATGGCTAGGTCGAGAGATACCTTTAGGGTTTTAGGAGAAGGACCCTAGGTATTCGACGAGGAAGGTGAAGACTATAGGAGACGGATGAGAAGAGGGATACCTTGCAACTCCTCTAGGGATGGCTGGCTTCTCTTGGAGATCCAAGCCTTGGAGAACGTGGTGGAGGGAAGCACAGAAGCCAAGGGGACGCCGGGGACTTGGGGTTGGACGGCGGAGGTGGCTGGTAGCGACAGTGATGATAGTGGCCGGCTGGTGGAGAAGAATCCGGCTGTAGAGAGAGAAGGGTGAAGGTGGCTGGTGGTTTGTGGAATTAGGGTTACAACTACTCCTATATTACTTCTACTCCTAGGATTTATCTCTACTAAATAATAACTCTCATAAATTCGTCCATGCATAAAAACCCTAATACAAGCTATAGAGGTCCTTTTATAGAGGCCTCAAGAGAGTTCTACTACAACCTGAATACCTTCTTGCTTGGACAGCAAGTAAAAGACTCTTACTAAATTCAACTCAAACTTACTCCTAATAACCAAGAATGAACTAAGTAAGCTAGTGACTTGACTCAACCAAAACTAGGACTCAATTAAATAGAAACTGGCTAAGCACAAACTGAACTCAAACTAGGAAATCAACTAGGAAAGCAATTAAGACTCAACTAAGGAAATAACCAAGTAAGGCCGGCTTGGCTAAGCCACCTCATGGGTCATGGGTCCATCATGGGTCCACCCATGCTTGAGCTTGGTCTTGGAACTGGTTCAGCTCTGATTTGCCCCTAAGGCTAGCTTGGCTCAACCTGCTCCAAAGGACCTGGTTGCAGCCAGCTCCTTGGTGTTGGCCTGCCCAAGCAAGGAGGTGGGTCCCTTCTTGGATTGGCTCAGTTGGTCCTCGTATCATCCCCTCTCCCTTCGAAATTGGCCTTGTCCTCAAGGCTTGAATTTGCTGAGGGAAAAGGCTCTGCTCCTGTCGGACCCGAGTGACCTGGTTGGACCACAACTGTAGTTGTGGGCTCGCAGGTGAAAATCCGGGTCGCGCCCATGGTGGATCAGGTGGTGGGGCCACTGAATCAGGAGGCCATGTAGTTGGTCTGGAAGAAGGGAATTGAAGCGCCGGGGTATCTGGGGGTCGTTGGAACTCCAAGAAGTAAAGGACGGCTGTAGATCGGTGGTTGTGCATAGTCATCGTATGTCGTCCGGGGTCGAAGACTAGATCAACTAGAATTGAGTCCTCCCAATGTGGAAGTAGACTCAATATGGCAGCTAGATACGGTGGAGAACAGTTGAGCTTGGGGCTCTCTCTGCTTTGCTCCAAAGGGATCATCACAGCTCCGGCTTCAACATCAGTCCTCATGGTCAGAGTCGACAAAGTCGTTCTGAAACTTCGAGTGGTCGATGGTTGCTGGGCGATGCTCTTGGATTTGGTCAGTTGGAAGAGGGCAACCGAATAAGGAGAGAAACTCCTTTGATAGTTGAGATCGATCATGGGATGCTTGATCAGATGTCGATGATGTGTATAGGTCATCCGGAATCTGGTCTGATCTCGCTAAAGTTTGGAATTTGGCATGACCAATTCTGATTGGCTGAGCTTTCCTGGACTTGCCCGGCTAAGATCACCCCTAACTGGATTGATTCTAGCTGAATCCAACTGAGTCTGACTTAGCCTGATCTGGTCTGGATCTGGGCTTGATGGGATTTGGTTGGTGGAGCCAAATCTAGTTGAGCTTGGATTGAATCTGTCCAAGTCTTGTAGGCTGGAAATAGAAAGAGATCTGGCAGCTGGAAGTGGCCGGAACTCAATCGTCGGTGTGGGATTCTCGTCGGAATTCCAATCCCATGGAGAAGAGGTAGTGAGAGGATGGCGGTTCGACCCAATGGAGTGAATCTGGATGGGTGTCGGTTCTTGTGGTTGGGGTTTGGAGCCGGGCTTGGTAATGTCGAGGACGGGGTCAGGAGGTTTAGGGGACGGCCTTTGTTGCCCCAGGATATCCTTCAGTGGGCTGTGAGAGGAGGTCAGGGTAGTCTTGGGCAGAGGTAGACCGTGACTTCCTTAAGGTTTGTCGCCTGAGTCGGGGACGATGGAGTTGGGAGTCGGCAGGTTTGTACATGGAAGGGCTATGGGAGGAGAGGTTGGGTGGCTGTGAGGAGAGCCTTGGGGGAGGTTACATGGTGCGGGGAGGGCTTGAACTAAGATGAAGTCGGTGGCTGCAGCTTCATGGATGGTGGGTAGATCGCCGGAGATGACAATCGACAATGGGGATGGTAAAGGAAGGGACGTGGGTTTGTAGGGAGAAAGAGGGTGGCCTTGGTTGGTGAAGGAAGCTGCCAAAGAGGAATTGCAGGTGGGAAGGTAGGGTTTGGATGAGGGAAATAACGAAGGAGATGATGGCAGGATGTTGACTGGGCTGGGATGTGGTGTGGTCGGGTAAGGGGCCAGCGGGTGTTGTTCATGGTTTGGGTCATGGGGGAGCTCGTGGGTAAGTAGAGTATGAGGAGGGCAATAGTGGGGTTATGGAGGAAGCGGAGTCGGAATCGTATGAGGAGTCCTAATCCAGGTTGAACTGGGGTTAGGTTCCTCAATCCAAGTGGCAGCCGGACTCCGAGTTTGACTAGGGTTCCTAGTTGGAGTAGGATTTGTAATCCTAGTCCCAGTACGATTTGGAGTCCTAGTTCCGGTAGGATTTGGAGTCCTAGTCCCTATAGGATTTGGAGTCCCAGTAGGAATTGGTGTCCAAGTCATGCCCGAAGACCAGTCGGTGATTTCCGGGGTGGGTTGGTTGTACGATGAAGGTAAGGGCTGATAAGGAGGTGGTGTATTGTAGGGAGGATAAGGGTTATACGGTGCATAGGGAAAAAAGGTAGAGGCTGATAAGGAGGTGGTGTATTGTAGGGAAGAAAAGGGTTGTACGGTGCATAGGGAGGGGGCGTAGGCTGCTGGTAGGGAGGTGGGTGATAGGCCGGATATAGGGGCTGATGTGGTGGTGGGGGAAGGGTAGTGGGGCCAGGTATAGGCGGGGGGTGAACCGGATGGGTAGTAAACTAGTTAGGAGTAATTGGACCTGATCCAACTAGACATAGTTGGGGATATTGCCGGTTCCTCCTTGGATAGGGACGGCTCCATGGGAAGCTCTAGGGAAAGTAGGGTTAGGGTTAGGGTTCTCACCTTGCCTTCCTACAGATCCTAGATTCCACGTTTGCATCTGCAACGCCATGGCAGCTGCGGATTCAGAGAGTCCTTGCATAAGAGCCCGGGTATTGTGCTGCGATGCCCGCAAGGACAGCGACGCCCTGTTGAGGCCTGCGATGCCCGCAAGGACAGCGACTTGATTTGAGTCCAATTGGCTGAATCTTGTCAGCTGGATCTGATCTGGCTTGAGCTGACTGGATAGGACTTGACTGGATTGGGCTGGATTGGTTGGTTGGCTCAAGAAATTGAATCTGGCTCGGATGGATTGGGCTAAGTGGCTTGGCTGAACCAGTTTAAGTTGGCTGAGCCAATTTGGTCAAGGTTGGATGGGATGATCCGATGGCTGAGGAGTTGCTGGAGTGGATCGCCAGCGTAGGGGCGGCGACGGCTGTCGGGATAGTGGCAGGAAGGGTCAAGGGTTGATGGGGAAGAGATCCACTGGAGTGGATTGGCCGGAAGGATGCCGGAGCGACGGGATCTAGGGGAAACGTCGGAGAGGGTTGGGTCGGGCGGCGTCGGGGATGACGGCAAGGCTTCGGTAGTGGCTTAGGAAGGTTGGGATCGGTTTAGGGAGGTCGGCTGGGAACTGGGTAGTGTTCTGGGAGGTTAATGGTTGTCGGGGTCGTGGAAGACGGCGGCGGCTGTGAAGTGGGGAACGACGGGGAAGGCACGGGGGAAGACGAACGGGGCGGTTAAAAGGTTGGTCTGAGTCGTGAGAGCTCGGGGAAGAGGATGGAGGTCTTGGACGGCGGTGAGGTGATGTCGCTCAAATGTGTCACGCACAGCGGTCGCGGTGCAGTACAGCATAAGAGAGGTCGAATCCCACAGAGAGACAAGCAGGAAAGATCCAGAAACACAGATAACAATATATTGAAAACAATCAAGAGCGTAAAAGTTAAGGGAATAGATCGAAGATGTAATGATAAGATAAAGTTAAGGAAAGAAATCAATATTTGAATGAGGCTAGGTTTCAGGAATCACTTCACTCGGATTTAGGTTCTCCTCTTCTCAATGGTTCATATAATACTCAGTTAAGGGATTCACATCCCAATCATCTTAACCGGAAGATATAGAATTATGAATTTGATAAAATATAAATGTCTCTTTCTATGGTTGGTTCTTCTCGTTGTAACCCTAACTCCGTCCTATCAGATCCTAAGAATACACGATACCGGCTGTCACTACAGGCAACGCGCATCAAAAGTTCATCGGGACAAAGCCCTAACTCTATCTAACCAGATCTCTAAGAATACACAATACCAACTCTCACAATCGGCAATGCATAGCAAAGATTCCTCGGGATAGAGCCCCAACCTTGTCTTACAAGATCCCTAAGAATACACAATATCAGCTGTCACTACGGGCAATGCATAGCAAAGGTCTCGCGAGACTCGGTAGGAGAATCAAAAGAGATAACTATGGGATTATAAGATCATGAAAGAAGCATGACTAGATTCATAATATTAATCATCCACATAGAAATCTATAATCTGAAAATAATATTTGAAGATCCAATACATAGAAAAGAGTTTAACAATAAAGATTAAAACTATGAACCATTGTTGGAGAAGAAACCCTAGTCCTCGCTAGATCATCCGTCCGCCATGCCCCCGGATTACTCGACCATCGATGGAGATGTCTTCATCTTCTTCCCTTAGAAAACGTCCAAAAAGAGCCTCCAAAAACGTCCAAAAAGTCCCCTTTGATTAACCCTAAGTTTCCTATTTATAGCCCCAAAGTCTCTCCATCCACGGATTAGATCTAAACCGTTGATTTTCTTCACTGGGAAAGTCGGATCGATCGGACTTTAGGTGTCAGATCGATCCGTTGCGTAAAAATCCTCCGTTTCTGGCTATTCCCGAGTCCGATCGATCGGACTATGGGTGTCGGATCGATCGGACTCCATAGAATGGATGGAGGGATCGATCGGACCCCGTATGGCTGAAAAATATATGTTCTGTCACATTTCTGCGTAGTCGGATCGATCGGACTCTAGGTGTCGGATCGATCGGACTTCCAGCGTATTTACTGTTTTGTCATCCAGACTGCGCCATTGGTACTAAAACTGCAGTAACTTCCTCTAGGAAACTCGGAATCACGAACCGTAAAATTCTCCTGAATCTAGACTGCAAGAGCTTTCCAACCATATATGGCACATCATCTGGTTCTTCATGAAAAAGTACAGTTTAAATTTTGAAGTTGATCCATATACTCTTTTCAGCTTCTTTTAGCTCCAATTTCCTGCATTTTCCAAACAACTATGTGAAGCATATAAACGTATAAAAATAGTAATAAAGATGCTGATTAAGGATAATAATCTAGCAATTGAGATGGTTATAAGGTTGTTCAGAGTGCACTTTCATGCACTTATCACACCCCCCAACCAGCTTATTGCTAGTCTCTAGCAATTCAAAGCGCATAGAATATAATTTAAGCACACTAACAGTTTAAGGATGTAGACATGCATGATAAAAATTCTACCTTATCAAGTCAATAGTGTTTTATACAGTACAGAGCATGAAAACTTCTTATACTCATACACATACTACCAACACATGAAATCAACTTCTACACATCAAACATGCTAATCACCATCCAGAAGAACACATGTGACGTGACAAATAAATGTTACGTGCAGAAGCAACTTCTGCCCACCATTAGTCCAAACACACTACTATCTTCATGACCAATCATCCAACCCTCGCACTTTAAGTATAGCATGCTCTTTCTGGTTTTTTTTTCAACTATCAGACACTTTGCCTTCTTACGCGAGCACTCTCCGCTTCTTGAGGCGCAGAGACCCGGTTACATAGCAAAACACTTAATAGTTTTTTTTTTATAGCTATAAGTGGCTCTACCTTTTTACGCGAGCTCCCTGCTTCCTGAGGCAAGAACACCCGGTTACTCAGTAGATCACTTAATAGTTGTTTAGGCACAGCTTGATCAAGCTCCAGAACTTTTTCTTTTTTTTTCCCTGCATGCAATACTCAACACTAGCTAATGTTGAAATCATAGTCTTGATTGACAATAGCATGCTCATTCCTCTGGTGAGTATAATCGCCACTGCACATAAAGTGTTCGTGTGTGAATCGCATGATGTTCTACCTTCAGGTTATCACGCATGCAATCAATGTATAGGCCAATCCATATGAAAGCAACATATATAATAAGCATAAAAATTTCAGCTCATGTACAATTTCTAGTAATATACTCAATTCAACACTATTAAACTTAATAAGGTAGCATGCATGAGATCATGTATGCCTACATCCCCCAACCTGAAATTCACATTGTCCTCAATGTGTGCTAATCATGTAAATAATCATAAGGGTGTTGGCTGAATTTTCATATATAGCATAAATAAGAATAGGAAATCAAAATAAGAGCGAGGCCACCTGACAGAATATCTGAAATCTTGCACATGGCTCCTCATGGTGGCCGACTTTCTCAAGCAAGGAAGACGGAAGTCCAAGCATCCTAAAAACATAAAATAGCAAACAAAAGCAAATGAGAAAGAAAGCAAACAAACTAAAACAACCTAACCTAATCAAAAAGGGAAATGATAGATAGGAGAAAGATCATCCCTCGTAGACAGGGTCTACGAGAGAAACGGTGTGCTCCTCAGGGTCCGTTTTCTCTGGAATCTGTTTCAAACGCTGTCCATTAACCGTAAACAACCTCCCATCCTTTGGGTCTTCAACTTCCACAGCCCCATTCTCAAATATTCTACTAATGGTGAAGGGGCCTATCCAACGTGATCTCAGCTTCCCAGGATAAAGATGCAGTCGTGCGTCATATAGATAAGCTTGTTGTCCGACTTTAAACGTCTTCCGCAGGATCTTCTTGTCATGGTAGGCCTTTGTCTTTGCCTTGAAGATCCTGGAACTCTCATAAGCATCATTCCGGAGTTCTTCCAAACTCAGACAGCTGGAGTTTCAGTTCCTGACCTGCAGGATCCAAAGTAAAATTTAGTGACTTAATAGCCCAATATGCCTTATGTTCTAATTCTACTGGAAGATGGCATGGTTTTCCATAAACAAGGCGAAACGGCGACATCCCCATGGTAGTCTTGTAGGCAGTGCGATATGCCCATAACGCGTCTGATAGCCTCAAGGACCAGTCCTTGCGGTTGGGGCTCACTGTCTTCTCCAGGATTTGCTTTATCTCTCTATTGGCTAATTCAGCTTGGCCATTCGTCTGTGGATGATAAGCAGTGGAAATCTTATGTATAACTCCATACCTGCGCATCAAAGCCTCAAAAGAGCGGTTACAAAAATGGGATCCTTGGTCACTAATAATGACCCTAGGAGTCCCAAATCTAGACAAAACATGCTCTTTAAGAAACTTGATGACAGTGGAATGATCATTATTCCTACATGCAATAGCCTCCACCCACTTAGAAACGTATTCCACAGCCAACAATATATATAAATAGCCAAACGAAGAAGGAAAGGGTCCCATAAAGTCTATGCCCCAACAATCAAAAATCTCTACAGCTTGAATGGGGTTCAAAGACATCATATGTCTTCTAGATAAAGCTCCTAACATTAGACATCTATCACAGGATTTGCAGAAGATGTTAACATCACGAAACATGGTAGGCCAGTAAAAACCACATTGAAGAATTTTAGCAGCAGTTTTTTTCATCGAAAAATGGCCTCCACATGCATGAGAGTGACAGAATGTAATGATGCTTTCTATTTCATAATCTGGGACACAACGACGCATAATCTGGTCAGGACAATACTTAAACAGACAAAGATCATCCCAATAAAATTTCTTTACCTCAACAAAAAATCTACGCTTATCCTGCACACTCCAAAAGGAAGGGATCTCACCTGTTGCTAAGTAATTAACAATATGCGCATACCAGGGCAGTCGTGCAACTGAAAAGAGTTGCTCATCAGGGAAGTCATCCATGATTGGTGGCTCATCTTCCGCTACTTCCACCATCAACCGCGATAGGTGATCGGCGACAACGCTCTCCACACCCTTTTTATCTTTTATAGAAATATCAAATTCCTGTAAGATTAATATCCAACGAATTAGGCGCGCTTTAGCATCCTTCTTGGTGAGAAGGTACTTAAGCGCGGCATGATCAGTGAAAATAGTAATAGGAGAACCAATCAAATAAGCACGAAACTTGTCTAATGCAAAGACTATAGCTAACAGTTCTTTCTCGGTGGTAGAATAAATAATTCATCTTTGCATTATTCAAGGTTCGGCTAGCATAATGAATAACATGAGGTTTACCATCTTTTCGCTGTCCTAAAACAGCTCCTACAACAAAATCACTTGCATCACACATCAATTCAAAAGGAAGGCTCCAATCGGGTGGTTGCACAATAGGTGCAGAAGTCAATTTACCAATCAAGGCTTGAAAAGCCTCTTGACAAGCAATATTCCACTCAAAAGGGGTATCCTTTATCAAAAGATTACACAAAGGACGAGCAATAGCAGAAAAATTTTGAATGAATCTCCTGTAGAAACCAGCATGCCCTAGAAAGGATCTAACATCTTTAACAGTCTTTGGCACAGGAAGCTTTGAGATGAGATCGATTTTTGATCGATCTACCTCAATGCCTTTGGAAGAGACAATATGGCCCAAAACAATGCCTGAGGGCACCATGAAGTGACACTTTTCCCAATTAAGCACAAGGTGCTTCTCTTCACACCTGATCAAGACTCTCTTTAAGTTTTGCAAGCATGCATCAAAAGTATTACCAAAGACAGTCAAGTCATCCATATATACTTCCATACATTTCTCGATCATATCAGCAAACATACTCATCATACAACGCTGAAAAGTAGCAGGAGTATTATATAATCCAAATGGCATTCTACGGAAAGCATAAGTACCAAAAGGACATGTAAAAGTAGTTTTTTTCTGATCCTCTAAAGCAATCTCAATCTGATAATATCCAGAATAACCATCAAGAAAACAATAAAAAGGATGTCCAGCTACTCTCTCTAAAATTTGATCTAAGAATGGTAATGGAAAATGATCCTTACGGGTGGCAGCATTCAATTTTCTATAATCTATGCACATGCGCCATCCTGTCACCAATTTAGTGGGGACAAAGTCTCCACTTTCATTTTCAACAACAGTGACACCAGATTTTTTAGGCACAACCTGTGTAGGACTCACCCATTTGCTATCAGCAATAGGGTAGATGATCCCTACATCTAATAATTTCAACACTTCGGTTTTTACTACCTCTTTCATTGTAGGGTTCAACCTACGCTGAGGATCCCTACGAGGTACAGCCCCTTGTTCAAGATTAATCATATGAGAACATATCAAGGGACTAATACCTTTCAGATCTGCTATACTCCATCCAATAGCTGATTTATGCTCATTTAAAATGCTAAGTAATTGCTCACCTTGCTCTGCAGTTAATGCTGAAGAAATAATAACTGGGTATGTATCACCTGGACCAAGATAGGCATGCTTTAATCCTTGAGGAAGCGGCTTCAGGTCCAGCTTGGGCGGCTCTACTGATGATGGTGTTGGTGGCTGTCCTCTTTCTGACAGTTCTTCAAACTTTGGATTCCATAGCCCTGCAAAAGAACAATGTTCCAAATTTTTACACATCCCATCATCATCAACATTTTCATCCAAATCCAATTCAAGAGAATTAATATCAGTTGTAGCAAACTCCTCTTCAGTGAGCAAATCAATCTGGTAAGTCTGCTGGCATTCATCATCCTCATCAGGCTGCTTAGCAACATTAAAAACATTAATTTCTAGAGTCATATTCCCAAAAGTTAACTTCATTAAGCCATTCCTGCAATTAATTATAGCATTAGCCGTAGCAAGAAACGGTCTACCTAAAATAGTAGGAATTCTAGAATCAGCAGTTACTATAGCCTGAGTATCCAAGACTAAGAAATCAACAGGATAATAAAATTTATCTATCTGAACAAGCACATCCTCAACTACTCCTCGTGGAGTCTTCGTGGATCTATCTGCCAATTGCAAAATCACAGATGTCGATTTAATCTGTCCTAAACCAAGTTGCAAGTAAACAGAATATGGCATTAAATTAACACTCGCACCAAGATCTAATAAAGCTTGTCCTACTTCATGCTCTCCAATGAAACAAGATACTGTAGGACAGCCAGGATCCTTATATTTAGGAGGAATCCTATGCTGAAGTAGTGCACTAACCTGCTTTATTAAAAATACAGTTTTCTTTACATGATGTCGTCTCTTCATAGTGCATAAATCTTTAATCACTTTAGCATATGTAGGAATTTGCTTAATAACATGCAAACGAGGAAGGTTTACCTTAACCTGCTGAAGATGCTCCAAAACCTCGCTGTTGGGCTCCATAGTAAATTTAGTGGATTTCAATGCCTGAGGGAAAGAGACACGTACCTTAAAGTCACCTGGCGTAGGCCCATCTGGATGATCGGCCTCTGCATGGTTCTCCTTAATCTGATCCTCTTCTTCAACAACAATAGGAGGTTCGGTGGGCTCTTGTGAAGGGCTTTTTGTTGTTTTCCCGCTTCTTGTAGTTACGGCGTTCATCTCCTTCACATTATTTTGCTCAGCACTAGATACCTGCGTTTGTTGAGGTTGAGCTGGGAACTTCCCTCGTTCATGCATGCTCAAAGAATTGATCAGTTTTGTGATCTGGCTCTTGATCTCCTGAACATCCTCCTTTCTTTCCTTAGATTCCTGCACAATCATAGATTTCAGTTCCTGTAAACTGTCATTAAATGTAGGCCTAGGAAAACCAGATGTATTATAAGGAGGGTTAGAAAAAGGCTTATTAGGTGGCGGTTGATGATGCTCATTACTTTGTGGAGCGTTCGACTTCCAGCTGAAGTTCGGAAGCTCTCGTCATCCTGGATTATACGTCTCTGAATAGGGAGTGTACGGCAACCTGAATCCGCCTACAGCGTTACAATGCTCGTCGTACATGCCTCTCATCTCAACATAAGTAGGGCAACTGTCAATCTGGTGATCCTCGCCCTGACATATCGCACACGGCCCAGCCGGCCTTGTAGGTTCATTATATGGAGAGGTCCGGGCTGTCATCATATCTTTGGTCCTTAATAGCTCCAGTTCCCTTGTTAGACTCTCCACTTTAGCCTTGAGTGCATCCTCCTCCCGCAGCTGATAAATTCCTCCACCTTGTTGCTGCGGTGGTGGTCTGGCCCTGTTTGTACTTTCTGTTGCACTCGGTCCAGTCCATGTATGAGCATTCTCAGCAAGCTCAGTCAAGTATTCAATTGCTGCATCAGGATCTTTTTGCAAAAATTCACCATTATACATCATCTCAACAAGTTGACGTTCTCTAACAGTTAAACCATCATAGAAATAACTAACAAGATGCCAACTTTCATATCCATGATGGGGACATAAATTCAACATGTCTTTAAATCGTTCCCACACCTGATACAAAGTTTCACTATCCTTCTGTGTGAAGGTCGAAATATGTCTCTTAAGTGCGTTGGTTTTGTGTTGTGGGAAATACTTGTTGAAAAATATCGGTGTCATTTCAGCCCAAGATCTTATAGATTGTGGCCTCAAGGAATATAACCAACTCTTTGCTCTATCCTTCAGTGAGAAGGGAAAGAACTTAAGTCGGATCATATCTAATGCACCTGGTTGGCCATGGAAAGTCGCTACTACTTCCTCAAACTCCCTAATATGCACATATGGATTTTCATTTTCCAACCCATGAAAGGTAGGAAGCAATTGAATCATGCCAGGTTTAAAGTCAACATGTGCTGCATTAGGTGGAAACATGATGCATGAAGGTGTAGCAGTGCGTGTTGGATGCAAATATTCTTGCAAACTCCTAGGAGCTTGTTGTTCCTTGTGCTCAGCCATAATGAAAGTATGATGTGATGTTTGTGACTGTGCGTCAAAGAGATCAACAATATATGTCTCACTATCAGAAGTTTCAGAATCACCCTCGGGGCGTCTAGCAAATCTGCCTAGTTTGTCTCTGTACCGAGGCATACACCAGCAAACACGCAATCCAAAAGATGCAAACCAACTAAAGAAAATAAGCAAAAACAATAATTGAAACTAGACTTACTAACTAAAACTGAATAAAAGAAACCAATCCTAATAGAGAAGAAAAAATCAAAACCAAAATAAAGAAATAAAGACTAAAGAAAATGAACGAAGTTACCGCTTTCGGTGTCTACAATCACTGTAATCTGATTCTGGCGCTTTTCTGAAACGTCTCCCCGGCAACGGCGCCAATTTTTGATGTCGCTCAAATGTGTCACGCACAGCGGTCGCGGTGCAGAACAGCATAAGAGAGGTCGAATCCCACAGAGAGACAAGCAGGAAAGATCCAGAAACACAGATAACAATATATTGAAAACAATCAAGAGCGTAAAAGTTAAGGGAATAGATCAAAGATGTAATGATAAGATAAAGTTAAAGAAAGAAATCAATATTTGAATGAGGCTAGGCTTCAAGAATCAGTTTACTCGGATTTAGGATCTCCTCTTCTCAATGGTTCATATAATACTCAGTTAAGGGATTCACATCCCAATCACCTTAACCGGAAGATATAGAATTATGAATCTGATAAAATATAAATGTCTCTTTCTATGGTTGGTTCTTCTTGTTGTAACCCTAACTCCGTCCTATCAGATCCTAAGAATACACGATACCGGCTGTCACTACAGGCAACGCGCAGCAAAAGTTCATCGGGACAAAGCCCTAACTCTATCTAACCAGATCTCTAAGAATACACAATACCAACTCTCACAATCGGCAATGCATAGCAAAGATTCCTCGGGATAGAGCCCCAACCTTGTCTTACAAGATCCCTCAGAATACACAATACCAGCTGTCACTACGGGCAATGCATAGAAAAGGTCTCACGAGACTCGGTAGGAGAATCAAAAGAGATAACTATGGGATTATAAGATCATGAAAGAAGCATGACTAGATTCATAATATTAATCATCCACATAGAAATCTATAATCTGAAAATAATATTTGAAGATCCAATACATAGAAAAGAGTTTAACAATAAAGATTAAAACTATGAACCATTGTTGGAAAAGAAGCCCTAGTCCTCGCTAGATCATCCGTCCGCCATGCCCGCGGATTACTCGACCATCGATGGAGATGTCTTCATCTTCTTCCCTTAGAAAACGTCCAGAAAGAGCCTCCAAAAACGTCCAAGAAGTCCCCTTTGATTAACCCTAAGTTTCCTATTTATAGCCCCAAAGTCTCTCCATCCACGGATTAGATCTAAACCGTTGATTTTCTTCACTGGGAAAGTCGGATCGATCGGACTTTAGGTGTCGGATCGATCCGTTGCGTAAAAATCCTCCGTTTCTGGCTATTCCCGAGTCCGATCGATCGGACTATGGGTGTCGGATCGATCGGACTCCATAGAATGGATGGAGGGATCCATCGGACCCCGTATGGCTGAAAAATATATGTTCTGTCACGTTTCTGCGTAGTCGGATCGATCGAACTCTAGGTGTCGGATCGATCGGACTTCCAACGTATTTACTGTTTTGTCAACCAGACTGCGCCATTGGTACTAAAATTGCCGTAACTTCCTCTAGGAAACTCGGAATCACGAACCGTAAAATTCTCCTGAATCTAGACTTCAAGAGCTTTCCAACCATATATGGCACATCATCTGGTTCTTCATGAGCAAGTACAGTTTAATTTTTGAACTTGATCCATATACTCTTTTCAGCTTCTTTTAGCTCCAATTTCCTGCATTTTCCAAACAACTATGTGAAGTGATACAAGGTCGAACTGAGCCATCCCAAGAAGGGACCCACGTCCTTGCTTGGGTGGGCCCATGCCAAGGAGCTGGCTGCACCCATATCCCTTTGGGCGTCCTAAGCCCAACCAGGCAAAAGAACTCTTATTCCCTAGCTGGTTTGCTTACTTAGTTGATTTCCTAGTTAGTAGTTATCTTGATTGAGTCAGTTTCTTAGATTGAGTTCAGTTTATGATTTGCTTAAATTATTTCCTATTATGAGTCATTGTTATTAGGAAGTTGAGATAAGATTGAGTCTTATTAGGAAAGTCTGGTTACATGCTGATTAAAGTGTTACGAGCAGTCTACTCGTGATCCTCTCGTAATGGGTCTCTACTGCTCCAATCGATCAGAATCGGCCTGATCGGACTTGATTTGATTCCAATGGGCTTGATTTGGCTAGCTAGATCGGATCTGGCTTGAGCTGGATCGGATCTGGTGGAGCCTGATTGGATGGAACTTGACTGGGTCAAGTCTGAATTGATCTGGATCAGGTTGACCAGGTTCAATTGGCTGGATGTGGCTGGATTGGTTGGTTGGGCTGAACCAGCCTGGATCCGAGGGCTGAGAGTCGCCGGAGTAGATCGCCGGCGTAGGGACGGCGGCGGCGGTCGGGATACTTCCAGGAAGGGTCGCCTGGAGGTGGGGATGAGATCCAACGGCTCGGATCTGGAAGATGGGTGGCGGATCGGCCGGATCTGGTGAAGACGGCGGTGAAGGTAGGGTCGGCCGGCGTCGGGAACGGCGAGGGAGGCTGGGCGGGGGTCCTTGGGACGTCGGGAAGGATCGTGGGGAGACAAGGAACAGATCTGGAAGGTTTTAAGGTGGGATCGAGGTAGGACGTGAGGTTGCCGGTGAAGGGGACGGAGGTCGGCTTGTCGGGTACGGCGCCGGAGGGTATGGAAGACGGCGGGAAAGGGTTAGCCGGAGTCGTGGGAGGTAGGGGAAGAGATTGGAGGTCTTAGGTGGGAACGGGGGTGGCCGGAGAGGCTGGACGGAGGTATGGCCGGCGGTAGGTAGGGTTGGGTCACGGGAGAGAAGAGAGGAAGGAGATGAGCTGACGTGGCGATGACGTGGCGTGGGGTCGCTGACGTGGCGGAGAGAGAAAGTGGCGTGGAGAAGGAAATTGAAGGTGAAGGCGATGCCGGCTGCGGAGAAGATGACCGACGGGGAAGAAGATGGATCTATGGTAGATATCGGGTGGAAGCTATATTATCTCTACTCCTATGATAATTTATCAACTACTCCTAATAATTCATAACTCTTCATTCATCATAACCTAATACAAACTACTAAGGTCCTTTTATAGAGACCTTGACAGAGTCCTAATCCACTAGAAAAGCCCCCTTGCTTAATTAGCAAGTAATAAGGTTTCTGACTCAACTCAACTTCCTAACTCAAATGGACTCTTAATTAATTCCTAACTATCAACTAGGACTCAATAAAAGACTAATGATAAAGACTAATTAAATACTCTAGTTTGAACTAGGGAAGTCCAAGTCAAACTAGGAAAGAGGTTGAACCAGCTTGGTTCCTCTTCTGGGTTCGGGTCCAGTTGGTCGAGTCGGATCGACTCGTATCACCCCCCCTTCCTTCAAAATTGGCCTTGTCCTCAAGGCCAGAGTCAGGTCATGTAAGATGGCTCCATGTGGCTGGACCGAATCAACTTGCTGTTGTAGTTCTGGACTCGGTGGGGGAGAAACCAGGTCGATCCCATGTCGGGTCCAGTGGTAGCAGTGGAAGTGATGGATGAGCATCTTGCGGTCGATCTGACGGCTCAGGTAGCTCCAGGAATATGATCTTCAATGGCTCTCCTGGATCATCCTCATCATGTCCCATCAGTAGTGTTGCCCATGACCATAGGATGGGATCTGATCTCCATGGTCTGATCAACTGTGCGTAGACTTGGCTTGAATCTGGGTCAAGCTGGCTTTGGTCCAATCTGAAGTGAAGATGGCTGGACCATGCTTCTGCTGCACTTGTCTGGGCTTGAAATTGGTTGAACCAAGTTGAATCTTCAGCTGTGCTGAGTCGTACTCTGGTCCAAACCTGTCTGACCAACTCTACCGGTGTCAATCTGGACTTAAGTCAGTTGAGCTAAACCGATGTTACCATTATAATCAGATCTGATCTGATTGAAGGAGACATTGGAATAAGGAGGGTAGCTCCTTTGATGGCTTATATCAACCTTTGAATGCTTGATCAACGGCTGAGGATGCATCTGGATCACTTGGAGTTGATCTGGATGGTCCAGATTGCTGGGGACTCTTGGATCAGGTTCAGATCGAAGATCGGAACCACTGGATCGAAGATCACGCTGATCAAACGGCTGGATCAAGTTGCAGTCTTGATCGGACGGCTGAGAAGCTGCCAGAGCTGGATCAACGGCGAAACCAGGACGCCGAAGTGTGGCAACGGCACAGGAAGCTTCGCACGGACCTTGCGATGCCATCCGTACGGTTTGATCGTTGGATGGGGCTTCGAACACGCCGGATCTGAAGGTGGCGGCGCGGTGGAGTTCGTCGCCGGTGTTCGCCAGTGTTCTAGGCCGCGACGGTGCTTGAGCTCGTCGGGAACATGTACGGGAAGGTCTTGGGACCTTTCTCGTGAGATCTGATCTTGGGATCAACCTCTGGATATGGTGGAGTGGAGGAGGCCGGAACATGGGAGTTCGCCGGAATTGGACGTCGGCGATCCGGGCCTCAATCGTGGTCGTGGTCGGCCACGGTGGCTTCGGGGAAGGACGCCGCTGGTTCCCCGGTGTGTAGATGGAGAGGACGGCGTCGGAGAGTGGCGATGGGGTGGCGGCTCGGGGGGGAGCCGTCAGAGCTGTGGATGAGCCGGGACGAAGGGTGGATGGCTCGAAGGTGGGCCGGGCTGAAGGTAAGGGGTTAGCCGATGGCGAGCCACGGCTTGAGCCAGGAACGGGCCGAATCCAAGGAGGAGAGAGAAAACCACGGAAAAATCCGGAAAAATATGGAAAAATAGGAAAAATTCCGGAAAAATCATGAGAATGTGGTAGATAGTGTTCACCCTGGTCTGGCAGAGGTTGCAACAACATGTGTTTTGGTTCGATCTGAGAATCGGACGATTGTTGCTCCTCGACTAGCTCATGGATCTCTTCTCCCTTACTGATTGCTGGTGTCTCAGTCGAACTCGAAATTACAACCGGAGTCATAATCTGAGTTGGCTCAGGATCAGGTTCCGCAATCTTTGTAGCTTGGGTAGGAGTCTGGGTCGAAGTTTGAGTTAGCCTCGACCCACGATTGGAGATCTGCTCCAACTCTCTAATGGTGCGCTCCGTGTTTCTGCTTTGTCGTTCCATCAAAGTTGAACAGAGCTTCAACTGGGCCTGCAGAATCATGAATTGCTGCTCCAAACTTTCCTGGGGTACTCCGTACATGGTGGCGAAGTTTCCAGTAGGTTCTGAACAGCACAGTCGGTGGAACGAAGCTCTGATACCAAGTTGTTACGAGCGGTCTAATACCAAGTTGTTACGAGCGGTCTACTCGTGATCCTCTCGTAATGGGTCTCTACTGCTCCAATCGATCAGAATCGGCCTGATCGGACTTAATTTGAGTCCAATGGGCTTGATTTGGCTAGCTAGATCGGATCTGGCTTGAGCTGGATCGGATCTGGTGGAGCCTGATTGGATGGAACTTGACTGGGTCAAGTCTGAATTGATCTGGATCAGGTTGACCAGGTTCAATTGGCTGGATGTGGCTGGATTGGTTGGTTGGGCTGAACCAGCCTGGATCCGAGGGCTGAGAGTCGCCGGAGTAGATCGCCGGCGTAGGGACGGCGGCGGCGGTCGGGATACTTCCAGGAAGGGTCGCCTGGAGGTGGGGATGAGATCCAACGGCTCGGATCTGGAAGATGGGTGGCGGATCGGCCGGATCTGGTGAAGACGGCGGTGAAGGTAGGGTCGGCCGGCGTCGGGAACGGCGAGGGAGGCTCGGCGGGGGTCCTTGGGACGTCGGGAAGGATCGTGGGGAGACAAGGAACAGATCTGGAAGGTTTTAAGGTGGGATCGAGGTAGGACGTGAGGTTGCCGGTGAAGGGGACGGAGGTCGGCTTGTCGGGTACGGCGCCGGAGGGTATGGAAGACGGCGGGAAAGGGTTGGCCGGAGTCGTGGGAGGTAGGGGAAGAGATTGGAGGTCTTAGGTGGGAACGGGGGTGGCCGGAGAGGCTGGACGGAGGTATGGCCGGCGGTAGGTAGGGTTGGGTCACGGGAGAGAAGAGAGGAAGGAGATGAGCTGACGTGGCGATGACGTGGCGTGGGGTCGCTGACGTGGCGGAGAGAGAAAGTGGCGTGGAGAAGGAAATTGAAGGTGAAGGCGATGCCGGCTGCGGAGAAGATGACCGACGGGGAAGAAGATGGATCTATGGTAGATATCGGGTGGAAGCTATATTATCTCTACTCCTATGATAATTTATCAACTACTCCCAATAATTCATAACTCTTCATTCATCATGACCTAATACAAACTACTAAGGTCCTTTTATAGAGACCTTGACAGAGTCCTAATCCACTAGAAAAACCCCCTTGCTTAATTAGCAAGTAATAAGGTTTCTGACTCAACTCAACTTCCTAACTCAAATGGACTCTTAATTAATTCCTAACCATCAACTAGGACTCAATAAAAGACTAATGATAAAGACTAATTAAATACTCTAGTTTGAACTAGGGAAGTCCAAGTCAAACTAGGAAAGAGGTTGAACCAGCTTGGTTCCTCTTCTGGGTTCGGGTCCAGTTGGTCGAGTCGGATCAACTCGTATCATAAAGCAAGGTAGTATTCAGGTTGTAGTAGAACTCTCTTGAGGCATCTATAAAAGGACCTCCATAGCTTGTAATTATGCATGGACGAATTTATGAGAGTTATTATTTAGTAGAGATAAATTCTAGGAGTAGAAGTAATATAGGAGTAGCTGTAACCTAGTTTCCTCATAATCCACCAGCCACCTTCATCTCTCTCTACAGCCGGTCCTTCTCCATCACCGGTCTCCTTCTCCGCTGCCGTCCACTCCTCCGCCACCATCATCACCACTACCAGCCATCACACACGTTCTCCAAGGCTTGGATCTCCAAGAGAAGCCAGCCAACCATTGAGGAAGCTGCAAGGTAATCCTCTTCCTCATCCGTCTCTCTCCTCTGGTTTTCAGCCTTCCTTGTCGAATACCTAGGGTGCTTCTCCTAAAACCCTAAAGGTATCTCTCGACCTAGCCATAGATTTGGCTAAAGAGGATCTGAGATAAGGCAAGAGACCCGGTACGAAAGTCCTTGAGAAGGTGCATCGTATCAACTTGGTATCAGAGCTCTTTCCTCTTCCCTGTGCCGTCCAGAATCCTTCCGAAGGAGTCCACATGGCAGGAAGAGTACCTGGCCAAAACCCTAGTTATACCGTGAATTGCTCAAACCCTACACGGATCACTGTTCATCCGACCAGACCTACTCTATACCTAGTCGAATCCCTCTTCCACATCATCATCCCTTACCCCCATCATCATCCCTACAGAACCCTAACCAACCTCCACCCTATGCGGCCTACGACCCAATGCTACCACAACCCTATTATTGTTCACCTCATACCTTACCTGCCTATACACCGACCCATTATCCAAACCGTGAGCCCCTATACCCGGCCCATGCTCCGCCTCCATACCAGCAGCCTATGCCACCTCCCTACGCACTGTACAACCCTATTCCTCCGTACAATCCATCACCACCGTATCAGCCATTACCTCCACCCTACAACCAATCCAAACCCGCAAATACCAATGGGCATTTGAGTACAACTTGGACTCCAAATCCTAATGGAACTAGGATTACAAATCCTACTCCAACTAGGAATTTGAGTCAAACTCAGAGTACGACTTGGACTCAAAATCCTACTGGAACTAGGATTGCAAATCCTACTCCAACTAGGAATACTAGTCAAACTCGGAATACGGCTTACCCTGCAGTTGAACAATGGAAGAAAGCGGTCCAAAGTTGGATCCCTCTACCTTACCCTTCAGCAGAACAGTGGGAAGCAATGATCCAACGATATTCTCCTACAAATCAGTCAAGCCCTATTGGAGTTCAGATTTCCAGCCAAAATCCCATTCTAGCTACAACTTGGATTGCCGAACCTAAACCTAGCTCTACTTGGATTAGGACTCCTCATACTCCACCTACCCACGAGCTACCCCATGACCCAAACCATGAACAACACCCGCTGCCCCCGTACTCCACACCACATCCCAGCCCAGTCAAAATCCTGCCATCAACTCCTTCATTATTCCCTTCATCCAAACCCTACCTTCCCACCACCTACAATTCCTCATCGGCAACTCCCGTCACCAACCAAGGCCACCCTCTTTCTCCATGCAATACCACAGCCCTTCCTTTACCATCCCCATTGTCGATTGTCATCTCCGGCGATCTACCCACCATCCACGAAGCTGCAGCCACCGACCTTACCTTAGTTCAAGCCCTCCCCGCACCATGTAACCTTTCCCAAGGTCCTCCGCACTCCTTTCCCAAACCCATCACAACCGTTCCCCACCATGCCTTCTTCCTCATTGACCCTGGCGGAAGCTCAAAACCCACCGGCGTTCTTGAAGCTTCTCACAGCCACCCAACCTCTCCCACCCACAGCCATTCCATGTACAAACCAACAGGCCCCCAACTCCATCTTTCCCCACTCCGACGAGCATCCCTCATCGGTGATTGAGTTCCGGCCTCTTTCAGCTACCAGATCTGTTCCCATTCCCAAGCTTCGTCAAGTACAGGACAGATCTCAACCATCAGATCAGATCAGCTCAAATCACCACCATCTGAACCTGATCAGACTCCGAGTCAATCTTCCACAATTGATCGAGTCAGACTCCAGCCTACAAGACTTGGACAGATTCAAGCTAGGCTCAACCAGATTTGGCTACACAAACCAAATCCAATCAAGCCCAGATCCAGACCAGTTCAAGCTAAGTCAGGACCAATTGGATTCAACCAAATTCGGCCAAGTCAGATCAGATCCAAGCCCACCACCAAGTCCAATCAAGCTCAGCCAATCTGACTTGATCAAGCTTGATTTCAGACTTCCACCATATCAGATCCAGATGTTCCCTACGCATCTTCAGTTTATCAGGCATCCCACAACCGAGCTGAGCTATCCAAGGAGCTACCCTCCTTATTTGGTTGCCTTCTTCCAGCTGACCAAATCCATGAGCATCGCCCAGCAACCATCAACCACTCGAAGTTTCAGAACGAGTTTGTCGACTTTGACCATGAGGACTGATGTTGAAGCTAGAGCCTTGATGATTCCTTTCGAGCAAAGCAAAGAGATATCCAAGCTCAACTGCACTCGACCGTATTCAGCTGCCATATTGGGTCTACTTCCACCTTGGAAGGACTCAATTCGAGTTGATCTAGTCTTCGACCCCGGACGACAGACGATGCCTATGCACAGCCACAGATCTACAACCGCCCTCTACTTCTTGGAGTTCCAGAGGCCGCCAGATCCACCAAAGTTTTAGCCTCCTCCTTCTAGACCGGCAGCATGGCCCCCTGACTCGCCGCTTCAGATACCATTAGATCCACCATGGGACCGACCAGGTTTCTCCCCACCGAGTCCAACGTTGCAGTTGCGGTCCAGCCAGGTCATTCCGGGTCGACAAGAGCAGAGTTCTCTTCCCTCGTAAAATTCAGGCCTTGAGGACAAGGCACTTTTCGAAGGGGGAGGGGATGATACGAGGTCGAACTGAGCCATCCCAAGAAGGGACCCACGTCCTTGCTTGGGTGGGTCCATGCCAAGGAGCTGGCTACACCCAAATCCCTTTGGGCGTCCTAAGCCCAACCAGCCAAAAGAATTCTTATTCCCTAACTGGTTTGCTTACTTAGTTGATTTCCTAGTTAGTAGTTATCTTGATTGAGTCAGTTTCCTAGATTGAGTTCAGTTTATGATTTGCTTAAATTAGTTCCTATTATGAGTCCTTGTTATTAGGAAGTTGAGATAAGATTGAGTCATATTAGGAAAGTCTGGTTACTTGCTGATTAAAGCAAGGTAGTATTCAGGTTGTAGTAGAACTCTCTTGAGGCCTCTATAAAAGGACCTCCATAGCTTGTAATTATGCATGGACGAATTTATGAGAGTTATTATTTAGTAGAGATAAATCCTAGGAGTAGAAGTAATATAGGAGTAGCTGTAACCTAGTTTCCTCATAATCCACCAGCCACCTTCATCTCTCTCTGCAGCCGGTCCTTCTCCATCACCGGTCTCCTTCTCCGCTGCCGTCCACTCCTCCGCCACCATCATCACCACTACCAGCCATCACACACGTTCTCCAAGGCTTGGATCTCCAAGAGAAGCCAGCCAACCATTGAGGAAGCTGCAAGGTAATCCTCTTCCTCATCCGTCTCTCTCCTCCAGTTTTCAGCCTTCCTTGTCGAATACCTAGGGTGCTTCTCCTAAAACCCTAAAGGTATCTCTCGACCTAGCCATAGATTTGGCTAAAGAGGATCTGAGATAAGGCAAGAGACCCGGTACGAAAGCCCTTGAGAAGGTGCATCGTATCATGAAGCATATAAAAGTATAAAAATAGTAATAAAGATGCTGATTAAGGATAATAATCTAGCAATTGAGATGGTTATAAGGTTGTTCAGAGTGCACTTTCATGCACTCATCATGAGGCTAGGGTTAGGGCACGGGAGAGAGAGGAAGGAGATGATGAACAGTGTGCTGACGTGGAGGAGAGAGAAAGTGGCGGGGAGAGAGAAATACCGGTGGAGGCGGTGCCGACTGCGGAGAAGGTGACCGACGGGGAAGAAAGTGGATCGATGGTGGATTTTTGGTGGAAAACTACATTACCTCTACTCCTATGATATTCTATCAACTATTCTTAATAATTCTCTTCTCCATTCATCCCCCTAATACAAACTAATGAGGTCCTTTTAGGGTGTGTTTGGATAAGAGGGTATGTGGTGGATTAGATGGAATGAGGAATGAGCGGATTCCCCGTTCAGCTCATCCTCATGTTTGGCTCACTTTTGTCTTTTGGAATCAGTGGAATCCGACCACGTCGGATTCCAAAAAATCGGAATCGCGGCGTCCGCTCGAATCGAGCGGACGCCATTCGACGGAAGCCGCCGCTGTGCATCCGCGGATCCGAATGTGAGATTTGCTTTAATGACCATTTTATCCCTTTGATATTTAAAATAGCTATATTTATCATAACTTTAAATATACATGTTGAAACTTTATGAAATTAGTCTCATTGGAAAGATATCATCGATATCTTCGTTATGAGACCAATATTGAGTATTTTTTAAAGCAAATATTTGATGTAATTTAATTTATAAAATCATTTAATATATTATAACTTAAATTATACCTGAATTTTTAATAATTTCGATCAATCATTTTACATGATTAGATGCATTCAAAGAATTAATTTGACCTAAATTTTTAATAATTTCGATCAATCATATCTCGTGGGTATTGTTATTATTATAATGAAAAACATGTCTTAATTTGAAGAAAACTTAAAGTTTTATTATTAACATGCTGTCAAAATTCACTTGGTTCCAATTCAGAGATTTATGAATCAAACACCAGAATCCACAAAATTAGCAGATTCAGCTCATCCATAATAGACAAGCTAAACGCCAGAATCACCAGATTCAGCTCATCCCATATAGACCAACCAAACAACAGAACCAAAATCCACAGAATCACCAGATTCAGCTCATTCCCCATTCAACTAATTCCACAGATTCCTCATTCAGCTAATTCATCAGATTCAGGTTTGCCAAACGCACCCTTATAGAGACGTTGACAGAGTCCTAATTCAACTAGAAAACCCCCTTGCTTAATTAGCAAGTAATAAGGTTTCAAACTCAACTCAACTTCCTAACTCAAATGAACTCTTAATTAATTCATAACAATCAAATATTAACTAGCACTCAATAAAATATAAAAGACTAATGATAAATCCTAATCAAATACTCTAGTTTGAACTAGAGAAGTCCAAGTCAAACTAGGAAAGATGCTAAACCAGTTTGGTTCCTCTTCTGGGTTCGGGTCCAGTTGGTTGATTCGAGTCGATCCGACTCGACCAACTGGATCCGAACCCAGAAGAGGAACCAAGCTGGTTCAACCTCTTTCCTAGTTTGACTTGGACTTCCCTAGTTCAAACTAGAGTATTTAATTAGTATTTATCATTAGTCTTTTATTGAGTCCTAGTTGATTGTTAGGAATTAATTAAGAGTCCCTTTGAGTTAGGAAGTTGAGTTGAGTCAGAAACCTTATTACTTGCTAATTAAGCAAGAGGGTTTTCTAGTTGGATTAGGACTCTGTCAAGGTCTCTATAAAAGGACCTTAGTAGTTTTGTATTAGGTTATGAAGACATGAGATGAATTATTAAAAATAGTTGATAAGTTATCATAGGAGTAGAATATCATAGGAGTAGAGATAATATAGCTTCCACCCGATATCTACCATAGATCCATCTTCTTCCCCGTCAGTCATCTTCTCCGCAGCCGGCATCGCCTTCACCTTCATCTTCTTCCTCCACGCCACTTTCTCTCTCCGCCACGTCAGCGACCCCCCACCGCCACGTCACCCCCTACTGTTCATCTTCTTCCTCCTTTCTATCCCGAAACCCTAGCCAAGCTTCACCGCCGTTCCCTCTCCGGCCGTCCCCGCTACCACCCAAGACCGCCATCGTCTTCCCCTACCTCCCACAACTCCGGCCATACCCTTTCCGTAGGCCTTCACCATCTCCGGCGCCGTCCCCGACAAGCAACCTCCGTTCTCATCTCCGGCAACCCCGCGTCCGTCCCCGATTTCACCCCTAAACCATCCTAAAACCTTCCTCGTCTCTCCACGACCCTTTCCCGACCATCTTCCCGACGTCCCAAGCCCCAGCCGAGCTCCCCGTCGTCCCCGACGCAGGTGAACCCAAACCCCCGCCGTCCATCTCCCAGATCCGGCCGATCCGCCACCTACCTCACCGATCCGAGCCGGTAGATCTCTTCCCCACCTCCAGGCGACCCTTCCTGGAAGTGTCCCGACCACCGCCGCCGTCCCTATCGCCGGCGATCCCTCCGGTGACCCCTCGGCCCTTAGATCCGATCCCCCTGACTCAGCCCAATCCAACCCACTTGACCCTCAACCCAGCCCAATCCGGTTCAGCCAGCTAGATCAGATTCAGCCTAGTCTGATTCAGCCACCTAACTCGATCTAGCTAGCCAAATCAGCCCATTGGACTTAAATCAAGTCCGATCATGCCGATTCTGATCGATTGGAGCAGTAGAGACCCATTACGAGAGGATCACGAGTAGACCGCTCGTAACATTGGTCGAGTCGGATCGACTCGTATCACTCTCACTCTCTCTCTCACTCTCTCTCTCTCTCTCTCTCTCTCACTCTCTCTCTCTCTCTCTCTCTCTCTCTCTCTCTCTCCCTCCCTCCCTCCCTCCCCCAACCGCCCCCCTCCCCCGACACCCCCGACCATCCCTGTGAGGACCCGTTCCTCTAACCTAGCTCGACGACGTAGGTCAATGGCCTTTTCCACGTCGGGTACGATCGGATGATCGTATGGCTGTTTCAAAATCGGGGAGGAAAAGAGCTGTCTGACCTCTCTCTCTCTCTCTCTCTCTCTCCCTCCCTCCCTCCCCCCCACTGCCCCCCTCCCCAAACACCCCCGACCATCCCTGTGAGGACCAGTTCCTCTAACCTGGCTCGACCACATAGGTAAAATTGCCCCCTGGTGGTCAGTTTTACACCAGCGTTGCACACACTGCCTTGGATTGATGCATGTGATTGATTAGGGCCTTAGGGTTGCTTTCGATCGGAAGATCGGAGCTCGATTGGGAAAGATCGGATCGGACAGCTGAGATCGGTTCAGATCTCTATATATACCTTGACTTTCTCTCTCTTTCCTTTCTTTCTTCTTCTCCGGTCGTTGTCTCCCTCTCTCTCTCTTTCTCTCTCCTACAGTCTGAGCTAGGGCTTGGAGGCGTGATCTTCGGGGAGCGGATCTTGGCGATCGAGCTTGGGGAAGACGTGGAGGAGCTGCCCTACTTGATCAAGTAGGTGTTTCTACCCCGATCGTGCGATTGGGTTCTCCTAGGATAGTTTTATTGTGTTTTCGTTGTAGGAATACTTGGTAGAATGTTGTGTTGCTTAATACATGAGTGTTCTAGTATGCTTAGAGTATCTCTAACCGTTGGTTTTCGTATTCTATCAGATGATTCTCGTATTATCGTTGTTTTGTCGGTTTTCGGCCGTTTGACCGTTTGACCTAGATTTGAGATTTAACCGTCAAACTCATGTTTTCTTTGTATCAATAGTTTCCCCATCATTAGTTACGCGTGCCTACAAAGTTTCATCGACTTCCGATATGCTTAGTTACATCAAATCCAAGAAATTGGATATCTGGCACTGTTCTTAGGAACCGTGTGCTAGGCTAGCACATTCAATTTTGGTCTTATGGTCGACCGTCGGATCGACCGTCGCATCGACCGTGAGGTTCTGTCTCATTTTGGGTTCCCCAGGGTCGATGCTCCGTGATATGAGTCGATCCGACTCGACCAACTGGACCCGAACCCGGAAGAGGGACCAAACTGGTTCAGCCTCTTTCCTAGTTTGGCTTAGACTTCCCTAGTTCAAACTAGAGTATTTAATTAGGATTTATCATTAGTCTTTTATATTTAATTGAGTCCTAGTTGATATTTGAGTTAGTAAGTTGAGTCAAAAAAGCCTTATTACTTGCTAATTAAGCAGGGGTTTTCTAGTTGGATTAGGACTATGTCAAGGCCTCTATAAAAGCGACCTCAGTACTTTGTAGTAGGTTATGAATGAAGAGAATGATGAATGATGAAGAGAAGTTAAGAATAGTTGATAGAATATCATAGGAGTAGAATATCATAGGAGTAGAGGTAATGTAGATTCCACCCGAAATCCACAATAAATCCACCTTCTTCCCCGTCGGTCATCTTCTCTGCAGCCGGCATCGCCTCCACTTGTATTTCTCTCTCCCGGCAACTTTCTCTCTCCTCCACGTCACGCCAAGTCAGCCACGTCATCACTGTTCATCGTCTTCCTCTCTCCTCTCCCGTGCCCTAAACCCTAACTTCACCGTCGACGTCCTTTCCGTACCCTCTCCGGCCACCCCCGTCGCCATCCAAGACCTCCAACGCCTTCCCCTATGTCCCACGACTCCAGCCATATATCCTTCCCGTCGTCCTTCACCATCTCTGGTGATATCCACAGCCGTCCAACCTCCGAGCTCCGCTGCCCTCAACCCCGATCTTGCCCCTAAACTCCTCTAAAATCCTACCCAGCCTCCTATCCAGACCTTCCCTGACCGTTCCCGACGTCCCAAGCCCCGCCATGCTCCCAGCCGTCGTCCCCGACACCGGCCTCCTCTAAACCCACCGGTCGATCTCCTAGATCCGGCCAATCCGTCGTCTATCTTCCAGATCTGATTCGGTGGATCTCTTCCCCATAAACCCACGACCCTTCCTGACAGTATCCCGACCGCCGCCGCCGCTCCTACGCCGGCGATCCACTCCGGCGACCCTCAGCCATCAGATCCAGTCCGGTTCAGCCAGCTTGAATCAGACTCAGTCTATTTGATTCAGCTCAGCCACCAAATCCGGATCCAGTCCACTTAGCCGAAGCCAACCCGGTCAGCCTGATCCATATCAACTCAGACTTGACCCAGTCAAGTCCTATCCAATCAGGCTCAGCCAGATCTGAACCAGCTCAAGCCAAATTCAGCCAATTGGACTCAATCAAGTACGATCAGGCCGATTCTGATCGATTGGAGCAGTAGAGACCCGATACGACAGGATTATGAGTAGACCGCTCTTATCAACTTGGTATCAGAGCTCCGTTCCACCGACTGTGCGGTTCAGAACCTTCTGAAAACTTCGCCACCATGTACGGAGTACCCCATGAGAGTTGGGAGCAGCATTTCAAGATTCTGCAGGGCCAGTTGAACCAGTTGGTTTGTGTTAGTAGGAAGATGGAGCAGATCTCCTGTAGATGGTCAACTGTGACTCAAACAAGTCCAACAGGGATTCAGGTTTCGAGTCAGACCCCTACTCCAGCTGTAATCCAGATTACGGAACCTGACCCTGTGAGGACCCGTACCTCCAACCCGGTCCGACAGCGTTAGGTCGAGGGTCTGGTTTTGTGGTTTGGCCCGGTTGGCCTTGGGATGCGATCGGTTGCGACCCCAGTGGCATTTTGGTAAATATGCTCCCTGGTGGTCAGTTTCACACCCGCGTTACACACACGGCCTTGGATTGATGTATGTGTTTGATTAGAACCTTAAGGGCGCTTCCGATCGGAAGATCGGAGCTTGATCGGGAGAGATCGAATCGGACGGCTGTGATCGATTCCAGCTTTCTATTTAAGCTCTCCTCCTTTCTCTCTCTTTTCTTTCTTTCTTCTTCCCCTGCTGTTCTCTTTCTCTCTCTCTCCAACCGGCTGAGCTAGGGCTTGGAGGCGCGATCTTCGGGGAGCGAATCTTGACGATCGAACTTAGGGGATGCGTGGAGGAGCTGCCCTGCTTGTTCAGGTAGGTGTTTCTACCTCGATCCTATGATCGGGTTCTCCTAGGATAGGTTTCTTGTGTTTTCGCTGTAGGAATACTTGATAGAATGTTATGTAACTTGTAGCATGTGTGTTATAGCTTGCTTTGAGTTTTCCTACCGTGTGATTTCTATATTTTAACGGCTGATTTCCGTATTATCGCCGTTTTGTCAGGTTTTGACCGTTTTGACCTAGATAGGAGGTTTAACCATCAAAATCGAGTTTTCTTCGCACCATTGGCTTCCCCGTCATTGGTTAAGCATGCTTGCAAAGTTTCATCAACTTCCAACATGATTTGATCATTCAAATCCAACAAATTGGATTTCCGGCACTGTTCTGAGGAAGCGTTAATACGCTTCTTTCGGGCCTGACGGTCGACCGTCGGATCGACCATCAGATCGACTGTCGTATCGACCGTCGGGCTCAGTCGCGTTTTTGGCCTCCCACGGTTGATGCCCCGATCGACCGTGGTTCCTTCTTCTTTTCGTTTCCGCCTCACGATCGACCGTCGGATCGACCGTCGCATCGTCCGTGAGGCTCTGTCTCGTTTGGGGCTTCCCAGGGTCGATGCACCGATCGATCGCAGGCTCCCTCTCTTTTTCTATTCCGCCTCACGGTCGACCGTCACATCGTCCGTGAGGCTCTGTTCCGTTTTGGGCTTCCCAGGGTCGATGCACCGATCGACCGTGCCCCTTGTGTTTTCCCTCGTTTGACCCCACGGTCGACCGTCGGATCGACCGTGCATCGACCGTGGCCTCACGGTCAACCATCGGATCGACCGTCGCATCGACCGTGGGCCACTGAGCTGTGTTTTCTGGTTTCCCTTGATTGGTTTTCATCCATGATAGATATCCAATCATGTTAGGAAGCATACACGTCGTTTTCACGGGATTTTCGAGGGATTTCTATCGAGATTGAGAATCGAACCTTGTACTTATCTTTTTGGCGAATTCACTTGTTGACTGCCATTTAAATACTTGGTTGATAGTAGTTTAAATGCTTATAGCTTTCCTTAGCCGTTAGCTAACTATGAGTGTTAGCTAATGAGGTATTGTGGAACCTTAGCCCGTTGTCGGCGTGTGCCGAAGGCTATTGTATAACTGTTGGCCAATTACCTGCGGGGTAACTGTGGAACCTTTAGTCTGTCAGGTGTGAGAGAGCATTGAAGACTATTGTATATCTGTGTCTATCTCTTTGCGCTAATCTTTGTTTGGTTAGTCTAGATTATCTGTATTTGAGGCCTTTGCTATGCTCACCCCTTGGCTGGCTATAGGCTATGCCTAGCCCTGTATGATTATTGTCATGTTGTTGCATGCCTATATTTCGTTATCTGTGCCTGAGCATTGCATGCATCTTGTTTGCATTAGAGGCATATGAGGTTAGGCGGACGATGGGTTGATCGCCGATCCGAGGCTCTCGGGTAGCTCGGAGAGCCTTAGGACCGCGGATGGGTAGTGAGGATTAGGACGTGATCATAATTGGAATCTTATGTTATTGAGGATGCATGCTAGTTGGCTGAGATCTTTGCTTTGAGGTTTAGAGGTCGTGGTGTCTTCCCAAGGCTAAGTGTTAAGGATGGTTGTCGATGTCCCTGACATGGTCCCCAGGCAGTGGTTTCCTGCTGGGTAACGGTGATCCTACTGGTTCTGGTTCTTTTCCTCCCAGCGTGTTGGTTGATGTTCCCAGCGTGGTCGATTGAAAAGAGTAGGATCCCTTGGGGAGTCGATGGGGGTTGTGGGACCCCGTGGCATTCCTTAGGCTTGAGCGGGGAGACATCACTGTTGGTGTTTTCCTCCCTTCTGTGTGCCGTAGAGTAGAACCTTACTGAGCTTATCGCTCACTCCTACCCGAGCTGCGTTTGCAGGTGTAGGAGCCAGTTCTTCAGCAATAGAGCCGGCGGGATCGGCCTTTGGCGGCGCGAGTACTTCCAGAGGCGTTTGAGGTTGCTGCAGGAAGACTGTTGTACTTTTGATAGTTTTGTATATTATAAACATCTTTCGAGGATTTTTGGATTTTATGTATAATATATTTTCCCTTTGAGGAGTTTGATAAGAATTGTAATCATATGTTTAAACAGTACAACTTGATATTTTGTAAATTGAATTACAATTTACCTCTGGAATATAAATTGTTTAGATTTGTTTATGTTTTCCGTATTGTATCGCACAAGTTGGAGATGAATAGAGTAGGTTTCCCCTCACGTCTCGGCTCGGATGGGTTTTTTGGGTCAGAGTGTAACAGACCCCGAGCCAACTCGGATGAAGACTCCGACTGCAACCCCTACCGCAACTCTGAGAGCAACTCCAATTGCAACTCCGAGTTCAACTCCGTTGGACCAAGGTGAACACTTTCTACAACCTTCTCCTGAATTTTCCAGAATTTTCCCTAGTTTTCTCTCTCCTCCTTGGATTTGGCCCATCCCTGGCTCAAGCCGTGGCTCACCATCGGCTCACCACCCTCACCAACGCCCGGCTCACCCTGAGCTGACCCTTCGTCGTCCCGGCTCGGGGTGCTCGTCATCCGCGTCGTCGGCTCGACCCCGAGCCGCCACCCCAACACTGCCGTCCGACGTCTTCCTCCCCATCTACCCATCGAGGAAGCACCGACATCCCTCACCGAAGCCGTCGTGGCCAAACGCGACCACGAAGGAAGCCTGGATCGCCGAGATCTAATTCCGACGGACTCCCCTGTTCCGGCCTCCTCCGCTCCGCCACTTCCCGGGAATGATCTCAAGATCAAAACTCCGGAGAAAGGTCCCAAGACCTTCACGAACCGTTTCCACCCCATCCCCGGCTACCGATGAGCACTCCTTCATCGACGATCTCCGGCGACGACATCCACCACGCCGCCACCATCAGATCCGGCGTGTTCGAGGCCCAATCCATCGATCAGACCGTGCGGATGGAACCCCCACGTCTCTGCGAAGCTTCCTGTGCAGTTGCCACACTCCGACGACCTTGTTTCGCCAGTGATCTAGCTCCGGCAGCTTCTCAGCCATCCGATCAAGACTGCAACTTGATCCAGCCGTTTGATCAGCCTGATCTTCGATCCAGTGGTTCTGATCTTCGATCTGAACCTGATCCAAGAGTCCGCAGCAATCAGGACCATCCAGATCAACCCCAGGTGATCAAGATGCATCCTCAGCCGTTGATCAAGCATTCAAAGGTTGACATGAGCCATCAAAGAAGCTATCCTCCTTATTCAGATGCCATATTCAATCTGATCATATATGACTATGATGGTACCACCGGTTTCACTCAACTGACCCAAGTCCAGATTGACACCGGTAGACCCAACCACGTCAGACGGGTTTGGACCAGAGTACAACACAACATAGCTGAAGATTAAACTTGGTTCAACCCACTTCTAGCCCAGACTAGTGCAGCAGAAGCGTGGTCCAACCATCTTCACTTCAGATTGGACCAAAGCCAGCTTGACCCAGAATCAAGCCACCCTGCACAGTTGATCAGACCATGGAGATCAGATCCCGACCTATGGTCATGGGCAACACTACTGATGGGACATGATGAGGATGATCCAGGAGAGACATTGAAGATCTTACTCTTGGAGCTACCTGAGCCGTCAGATCTACCCCCAGATGCTCCTTCAGCACTGCCCCTGCTACCCCTGGACCCTTCATGGGATCGACCTGGTTTCTCGCCATCGAGTTCAGAGCTACAGAAGCAAGTTGATTCGGTCCAGCCACATAGAGGCATCCTACCTGACTTGACTCTGGCCTTGAGGACAAGGCCAATTCCGAAGGAAGGGGGGATGATACAAGTCAATCCGACCCGACCAACTGGACCCAAACCCGGAAGAGGGACCAAACTGGTTCAGCCTCTTTCCTAGTTTGGCTTAGACTTCCCTAGTTCAAACTAAAGTATTTAATTATGATTTATCATTAGTCTTTTATATTTAATTGAGTCCTAGTTGATATTTGAGTTAGTAAGTTGAGTTGAGTCAAAAAAGCCTTATTACTTGCTAATTAAGCTAGGGGTTTGCTAGTTGGATTAGGACTCTGTCAAGGCCTCTATAAAAGGGACCTCAGTACTTTGTATTAGGTTATGAATGAAGAGAATGATGAATGATGAAGAGAAGTTAAGAATAGTTGATAGAATATCATAGGAGTAGAATATCATAGGAGTAGAGGTAATGTAGATTCCACCCGAAATCCACGATAAATCCACCTTCTTCCCCGTCAGTCATCTTCTCCGCAGCCGGAACCGCCTCCACCGATATTTCTCTCTCCCAGCCACTTTCTCTCTCCTCCATGTCACCACCACGTCAGCCCACGTCATCACTGTTCATCGTCTTCCTCTCTCCTCTCTCGTGCCCTAAACCCTAGCTTCACCGCCGGCCTCCTTTTCGTACCCTCTCTGGCCACCCCCGTCGCCATCCAAGACCTCCAACGCCTTCCCCTATCTCCCACGACTCCGGCCATATCCTTCCCGTCGTCCTTCACCGTCTCCGGTGATATCCACAGCTGTCCAACCTCCGAGCTCCGCTACCCTCAACCCCGATCTTGCCCCTAAACTCCTCTAAAATCCTCCCCAGCGTCCTATCCAGACCTTCCCTGACCGTTCTCGACGTCCCAAGCCCCGCCGAGCTCCCCGTCGTCGTCCCCGACGCCGGCCTCCTCTAAACCCACCGGCCGATCTCCTAGATCCGGCCAATCCGTCGTCTATCTTCCAGATCCGATCCGGTGGATCTCTTCCCCATAAACCCACGACCCTTCCTGACAGTATCCCGACCGCCGCCGCCGCTCCTACGCCAGCGATCCACTCCGGCGACCCTCAGCCATCAGATCCATTCCGGTTCAGCCAGCTTGAATCAGACTCAGTCTAATTGATTCAGCTCAGCCACCAAATCCGGATCCAGCCCACTTAGCCCAATCCAACCCGGTCAGCCTAATCCAGATCAACTCAGACTTGACGCAGTCAAGTCCTATCCAATCAGGCTCAGCCAGATCTGAACCAGCTCAAGCCAGATTCAGTTAATTGGACTCAATCAAGTCCGATCAGGGCGATTCTGATCGATTGGAGCAGTAGAGACCCGATACGAGAGGATTACGAGTAGACCGCTCGTATCACTCCGATCGACCGTGGGTTCTTATTCTTTTCCCTTTTATCTCACGGTCGACCGTCGGATCGACCGTCGCTTCGACCGTGAGGCTCTGTCGCCTTTTTGGCTTCCCAGGGTCGATGTCCCGATCGACCGTGGCCCTTTTGTTTTTCCTCTTTCTGGTCTCACGGTCGACCGTTGGATTGACCGCGGCATCGACCGTGGCCTCACGGTCGACCGTCGCATCGACCGTGAGCCCCTGAGCAGTGTTTTCTGGCTTTCTTTGATTGGCTTTCGTTCATGATAGATACCCAATCATATTAGGAAACATGCACATTGTTATCACGGGGCTCTTAAGGGATTTCTATCGAGATTGAGAATTGAATCGTGTACTTACCCTTTTTGGTGAATTTACGATTTTACTCGCATTTAAATACTTGGTTGGATAGTAATTTAAATGCTTATTGGTTGCCTAGCCGTTAGCTAGCTATGAGTGCTAGCTTACGTGGTATTGTGGAACCTTAGCCCGTTGCCGGCGAGTGCCGAGGGCTATTGTATAACTGTTGAACTTATAATTGATGTTGTGGCATATAGAGACATCTAGGGTAGATGTTTGCGTAGGTTCATGCACTGTATACATTAGATGTTTGCGTAGGTTGATCGCCGATCCGAGGCTTTCGAGTAGCTCGGATCTAGCCTTAGGACCGCGGCTGGATAGTAAGGATTAGGGCGTGAATGTATAATTGGAATCTCAAGTTATCGAGGATATGATGTAGTTGGCTTTGAGATTTAGAGGTCGTGTTGTCTTCCCAATGCCAAGTGCTAAGGATGGATGTCGATGCATTCCCGACGTGGGTCCCCGAGGCCTAGGAATCCTGCTTGGGTAAGGGTGATCCTGCATGTTACTGTTCCATAGCCTCATGGTAACTTGTTCAGGAGAGAGGTTTCATGGCAGGAGCCCTTGGGACATCGATAGGGGTTGTGGGACCCCGTGGCATCCCTAGACTTTGAGCGGGGAGACATCACTGTTGTTGTTTTCCTCCCTTCAGTGTGCCATAGAGTAAAACCCTACTGAGCTTATCGCTCACTCCTACCAGGCTGCGTTTGCAGGTGCAGGCGCCAGTTCTTCTTCGGTAGAGCCGACGAGATCAGCTTTTGATGGCGCGATGACTTCCAGAGGTGCTTGAGGTTGCTGCAGAACGATTGTTGTACTTTGATAGATTATGTATATTATAAACATCCCTCGAGGATTTTTGGATTATTGTATAATATTTCTCTTGGAGGAGTTTGATAAGAATTTGTATCGGAGGTTTAAATAGTACAACCTGATGTTTCTGTTAATTGAATTATAGTCTTATCCTTGGAAGTTAAATTGTTTAAATTTATCTGTTTTCCGCAAATGTATCGCGCCAGTTGGATGTGAATAGTAATAGGAACCCTCACACCTCGTCCTGGATGGGTTTTCTGGGTCAAGGTGTGACAATCCCGACCACCTCTCACCCCCAAATCTGGCGCCTTGCACTCTCTCTCTCTCTCTCCCTCCCTCCCCCCACCGCCCCCCCTCCCCGACCTCTCGTCCCTCTGTCTCCCCGACGCCGGCGTCACCAGCGCGTTTGATAGGGGTTTTGGGAGAAGAAGAGAAAGCTCTCACCCTCTCTCTCCACGACTTGGGGGGGGGGGGGGGGGGGGGGGGGGGGGAGTGCTCTCGCTCGGCAGCCGACGGTGAAGATCTTCTCCAAGGCGGAACCGAACTACTCGCTCACCATAAGAAATGGGAATGTCGTCCTGGCGCCGGCAAACCCCAGGGATGAATTCCAGGTGAGGTTTTAGGAGTAAAAACGAGTTTTTTCTTTTAAAGATCCCATTTTTGGGGTCAAGGTTGGATTTTTTTCCCCTTCTTTTTTTTTACTCGGTTTTTGGTGGAGCTCCAAGCATCTGGGTGTTTACTTATTCGTTTCATCTGAATGTGAAGCTCGTTTTGATTCATTCATCTGGGTTCTCTTTGTCATTGTTGGATGTTGAGTTTTTCTGGTTGGGTTTTGGGTTTTAGTTTTAGATCATGGATTGGGCGTTTATTTATTTCTTTTTGTTGGTTAGTTTGATACATGTGATAGTCTCTGCCCATGGATTTTTGTATTCTTGCTAGTTTCGTAGTTTAGTGTATTGGATCTAAGATTTTGGGTTTAGTTGTTGTTTGGACGTTTGTGTTTTTTAGGATGTTGTTCTTACTGTGGGCATAAATTGTGTTACTTTTCAACAAGTATACACATCATTGCTGTTTTTCTTCTTGTAATTCGAGATCCAAGTTTAGTTGGACATTTACCTCATTTGTAATTCGAGATCCAACTCATTTACCTCATTCCATCTTAGAATAGATTAGGCTGCTATGTTTTCTTAATCTAATATTTGAATATGATTTGTGATTCTATTCAAGTAACTGCATATATCAGATTCATATGTGCAATTTTTCATGAGTTTCTCTTAACTAAACTGTGATTTAATGGACCCAGCTATTAGTTGAACACTCTGTATGGAAATATATTCTGTTCTGCCAGTTATCATGCCACACTCTAAAGACATTATGAATTTTGTTACTTCAATGAGCCCTCAAGAGTTGATACCTTGTCTAATTTGAGTTGTTTCTTATATTTCTTTTTGTCATTGTTGTTTTGTTTTTTTATTTTGTTTTTGACGCAGAGAAAGGCATGCCTGGTTTTTGGCTCACTACATTGAAAGCAAATAAAGTTCTGGCTAAGGAGGTGGATGCCATGCTTTTTTCTCTTCTACGTTGCATCTTTTCGTCATTTGAGCTTAGGGTTCTAGCTTTTATATTGATTTTCTTGTGCATTTCCAAATTCTGGAGCATGATGAAGTTGCTCTGAAGTATTTGAAGGATGTCAAATGGTTCTGGGTTGAGCCTCCAAAGGCTTACAAGATTGAATTTGTCTTTTGATTTCAATCCATTTTTCAAGAACCCTGTCCTAGAAACATATATTCACATGACAGGTGAGGATGAACAAATGATGTTGTGGGGACTGTAAAGATCCATAATTAGAAGCTGAACTTATGTATTTGGGTGGAGTGGATTGGGTGCTTCAGATTGTCACCCAGTTAGCAATTGTAAAATGTGATTAGAATGCCTAATTCAGTACTTTACAGTATGTAATATAGCTCTTTGATCCATCATTGTGTGCAGATATATATATTATAGCTCTTTACACAATTTTGTTTGTGAAGGCAGGGACTTCCAAATATATAACAATCGAAAGTTGCAATTCATGTGAAAATAGCATGAAATGTCTTAGTCTTTCGTATTTCATGTATGTGGTGCTTCTCATGGAAGCATTTGTAGATCTAATGATATGCTTCTGAATTTTTTTATTCTTAACTTACTTTTTGCTTGAATGTACTGCATTCTTTGTTATACCAATCTTCTGGCCACGTAATTTAACATATCCCAAATTTGTTTCCAGGTACAAAGCTAGCTGGTCTTCAAAATTGAATAAATGCAAAACAACCACTACAACAAAGAACAAAAACAAGAAAATCATTTTTCTCAATCAGCTACAAGTTCTTAGCAATGTTAGTGGTCACAGGGTTTGTATTGACTGACCAGCTATCATAATTACAAGATTGCTGCCAAAAAAGGTAAAGAATTAAGGTTCCATTCAAAAAAAGTACAACACGACCTCTTTCGCTTTACATGAATGAGTACTACAAATAACTCTTACATACAAGCAAAAATCACACTTCAAATGAGGCGAAGCTCACTATTACATGAATGAGTACTACAGATAACAAAACAACTGTTTGTTAGCCACAAGAACATCTCCTTACCTTCTTTTCTCCTCTTCAGCATGACATCCAGCTTCTTCACCTTCATCTTACAAGCTTCAAGTTCAGTTAGAGCTTCGGCCTCTTTCGCTTTGCATTTTTTCCATTTCAGCCTCTATTCTCTGAATCTCTACTGGATCATTGATCAATCTCTCCATTCTTTGATTATTTGCCATGAGATCCTCAATCACTGCCTCCATTTTCACAAAATTGCACATATGAATATGATATATGCAATTGCTTGGATAGAATCACAAATCATACTCAAATATTAGATTAAGATAACATATCAGTCTAATCTGTTCTAAGATGGAATCTAATAGACAGACTATGAAATTAAACACATATTGTATTTAGAAATTCCATGTAAAAGATTCTATTTGACAACTATATGAGCATTCAAGCTTCCCAACCGTAATCAATAACAAGAAATTGCACCAACGTTCAGAAAGCATTTTTTCTTCTTCAAGATGGAAGAACAGGAAATCAAACATACTAGATGCTCGACTCCAATGGAGTGCTTGATAGCCAGCCCAGTAGCTTTGTTAACAAGAGCAAAGGCTGGAAATCCCTCTTCATCCTTCACCTGAGTGCTCCACTTAAGGTCTTTGATCCAGTGTTGCAGCCACAGGTAATCGTCATAGTCACAGTTACAAATACAACGATGAGTAAAATAGAACATGAGTTGGATCTAAGATACAAATGAGGTAAATGTCCAACTAAACTTGGATCTCGAATTACAAGAAAAAAATTAGCAATGATGTGTATACTTGTTGAAAAGTAACGCAATTTATACCCATAGTAAGAACAACATCCTAGCAAACACAAACGTCCAAACAACAACTAAATCCAAAATCTCAAATCCAATACACTAAACTACGAAACTAGTAAGAATACAAAGAGTCCGTGGGCAGAGACTATTATATGTATCAAACTAACCAACAAAAAGAAATAAATAAACACCCAATCCATGATCTAAAACTAAAACCCAAAACCCAACCAGAAAAACGCAACATCCAACAATGACAAAGAGAACCCAGATGAATGAATCAAAAAGAGCTTCACATTCAGATGAAATGAATAAGTAAACACCCAGATGCTTGGTGTGAGGACCCGTCCCTCTACTCCTGTGGCTCGTCGTGGACCGCAAGGGCAATTTGGTAAAATTGCGCCTTGTCGGCTTGTTTCACACCCGCGTGTGCACACACTGACCATGTTTGTGGTAATGTTTGGTTAGAATGGTTAGTGGGATCCGGGATCGAAAGATCCGGGCTTGGGCTTAAGTTCTAGCCCAAGTCTAGCTTTTTGGACAAATCGGATCGATCTTCTCTAGGTAAGAGATCGATCTTCTTGTGCCAGAAAGTTAAGTGCGATCATCAAAGATCGATCATTCATAAGTCGGTTCGTTTGCCTATAAAGCATACGAGACTTTCTTCCTTAAATCCTTTTGAAATTCGGAGATCTGAGCTCAGATCTGGCAATTTTTGAAGGTGTTTAAGGACAATCTAAGGCCTAGCAGCTTGGATTGAAGCTGCTCTTGCTTAGGTAGGGATTCCTACCTGCAATTCTTTCGGGTTTTCGGTTTTTCCGGTTTGATTGTGTTCTTATGCTTAGATCTCTTAATACGCATGTTGGTTTTCCATGATTTCACCGGTTTTGGATTCGTGGGATCTTGATCTATCAGATCCCAGAGTTTTGTTAAGTTTGGATGTATTTTTCGACGGTATTTCTCGCCGGAAGTACGCCGGAGAACCCATCCGGATCGATCATTCCTTAAAGAAGGATTGATCCCTCTGGGTTGGTCATGCTACGCCCGATGAAGGATCGATCCTCTGCTTGGAGAAGATCGATCCTGGGTCTTGGGTAGCATGGTTACCCTGTGTCACGAGGAAGATCGATCTTCCTGGGAGGAAGGATCGATCTTTCTTGGTGCGACAAGAAGGGTGCCCTCTGTTTCGAGAAAGATCGATCTTTCTGGGAGGAAGGATCGATCTTCTTTAGCTCGACAGTGAGGGAAGGCTCACTGTTACTTAAAAGATTGATCTTTTCTCAGGAAAAGATCAATCCTTTAGTAGCAGAGAGGATTTTTCATGGTTTTTGCCCGCGGGGGGTATGCCGGTTTTCCTTACCGCTTTATACCTTGTACATATGTTTAAGCATGTTAGCCCTATAATGGGGCAGTGGTGAACCGGGGGAGTGATGACTCCCAGGATGTTTAGAATAAACGGGCGGGTAGCCCTACAGCTTTCCTTAGCTTTGCATGCCGGCGTGCGCCAAGGGCTTTATCGGTGATATCTATGAGCTGTTGTTTGCGGGGCTGCTTCCCGGTGCAGGTGTTGTGGTGGACTGCTGACAGTTGGTGGGGTACCACTGTAGCAGTCCCTAGACGTTATTTACCTGTTCACCACTTCGGGCCGGCAGGGTGCCGTGCCCAGACCTTGTTATTTATATCATAACATATTGTTGCATGTTTAACCGTATTACCCTGCGTATGCGCATATCATGCATTGTGTTGTGCATTAGTTGCATCTGTGTAGGGCGTTGGCGATGGGTTGATCGCCGATCCGGGGCTTTCGGGTAGTCCGGATCTAGCTCTAGGACCGTTGCGGGTAGCTTGGTCCAGGATTCGATTTGTAGTATTCAGTCGATTTCAATGATAGGGTTAGATGACCTGAATACATGTTGCTTGATGATTATAGAGGTCGTGTCGGCCTCGAGCCGAGTGTTGAGGTGTAGCCGGTGTCCGGTTCACTGTCTATTTGGTAGAGGTAGTGCCTACTCAGCGGTGTTGGTTGCCCGCCTAGCAGTGTTGGTTTCCTGCTAGTGAGATGGCAGTGTTGGTTTCCTGCCTCGCTGAGGGCGACCCAGTATGTGACCAGTTCGGCTGGGGAACATGACTGAGGCCACCTTTCAGGGACATGCAGTGGGGTTATGTGACCCCTGTGTACACCCAGCCTTTGCTTGGGGGCGACACTGTTGTGTTCCCTCCTTGTGAGTGTTGTAGTGTAATGTCCCTGCTGAGCTTAGTGCTCACGCCTACCGGGCCGGTGTTTGGTGACGTGGCGGCGTCTGGCGGTACTTGAGGAGCGGCGATCTATGTCTTTACCTTTTGTTATAGATAGTCTCCTACGGGAGTGATAAATGTATATTTTCCCTGTTTGAGGACTTGTATTTATTCTAGTTCAGTCCTTGGTTTTGTTATATTTGTATAATGCAGGATGATGATGAATTGCTAGGGTAACCACTACGATTAGAGGGAAACCTCGCTAAAATTTCCGCAGTAGGTTAGGTTCTGCTTCGCGTCGCCCGGCTCGGTTGGGCCTACGCGGGTCGGGGCGCTACAACTTGGTATCAGAGCATAGGCTGTAGATCCTAGGGAGTAGGATCTGGATTCAGTTGAGATTGAGCGTGGAATGGGTTAGTTCTATGTCTAGAACATCCGTGCATGCTCTCCTTGTGATGTGTTATGTCTTCCGCTTTATGTTGTGTTGTTTGTTTTGCCGTTCTGACGAGTGAATGCTCGTTTGTCGTTGGTGATCGCGCAGATGTCGGGAGCTCGAGGCCGACCCTCAGTTGTTGGTCGAGGTGGGGCACGACCTGGTCGACCCGCCCGACCAGACAGGATAGCACATGTCAGGGAGGTCAGAGCTAGACGGACTGCACCATCACCAGCGGTGGTTTCCATCGCACAGGCGGAGGTCTTCCTGGCCGAGGAGGAGACCCCTGTTCCTGTCGACGGGCGGACCGCTGTGGCGGTCTTGTTGGACTTTCTGCAGCTGGACCCGTCTAGGTTCAGTGGTGGGTCAGCAGGTCCAGTGGCCAGGGCACGTCAGTTTGAGTAGGGGCTTCGATCAGAGATCAGGCGACGGGCCATCTTTCCTCTTCCAGGCATACTCAGCAGTTCTGGACTGCGCCTTGGCAGTAGAGGCGCAGTTGCGAGATGAGAGGTGCCGGGCAGTTCCACCGGCATTCCCTACCAGCACACAGCAGAGGCCCCAGTTTAGAGGGGGATTCGGCAGAGGCCAACAGCGGCGTCGGCGACACTTCCAGCAGCAGTCGCAGAGCCAGCAGCAGTCCCAGCAGCAGTTGCCGAGTTCAGCAGGCCAGTTTCTCCTGACGGCCGGGCCGTCTGGGCAGGCTCCGTCAGGGGGAGGCCAGGGTCAGCAGCCTGGTGGCGCGCCAGTCACGTGTTTCCACTGCGGGCAGCTGGGACACTACCGTAGAGACTGTTCCTTGCGAGGAGCGCGGGGCGCTGTGCCGCAAGGAAGTAGAGGCGGAGGGCCCAGTGCTTGGCAGGGGAGCTGTGGTGGGCGCGGGTCAGGGGCTGGACCGAGCCGCTCCAGGGGTGGAGGCGGCCAGCGGGGGCAGGTGTTTGCCCTCCCGGAACGTGAGCAGCCGGACACCGTTCAGCAGTACCAGCAGCCGCAGCAGCACCAGCAGGCAGTGGCAGAGCCATCCGTACCCAGAGGTAATCTCTCAGCTTTCTAGTTCCTTAGTAGATATGCTGATAGATTCTGGAGCGTCTCTTTCCTATGTTGCTAGCATGTGCGTGGCATCGCTAGGGTTAGAGACGAGTCGGCTAGAGGTGGCACAGTCTGTAGACTCACCGATCGGTGGGGCAGTCAGGGTAGACCGGGTCTGTCGATCGTGTTCGTTGGAGGTTGGAGGCCTCCGGGTTTGTCTAGACCTGCGGGTACTAGACATGACCGGCTTTGACGTGATACTCGGTATGGACTGGTTGGCAGCATACCGGGCCGTCATCGACTGTGGTCATCGGAGGGTGGTTGCTTGGACACCCGACGGGACACGGTTTGTGTTGTTGGGGGATCGGTTCTCCGCCGATTCCTTTGCTTGTGGTGTTGGGAGGCGTGGCAGCGAGCTCTCAGCCTTGTTGGCCAGCCTGTCCCTGTCCGGTTCTGAGGGAGTGCAACAGAGTAGAGTGAGTTGAGGACCTAGCTAGACGAGCTGACCAGCAGAGGCTTCATCCGTCCCAGCATGTCTCCCTGGGGGGCGCCAGTGTTGTTCGCAAAGAAGAAGGATGGTACCCTTCGACTTTGCATAGACTACAGGCGACTCAACAGGGTGACGGTGAAGAACAGGTACCCGATGCAGAGGATCTTCCGGCCTTTCCTAGACGAGTTCATGGTGGTGTTCGTCGACGACATTCTCATCTACTCTCGGTCAGAGGCGGAGCGACACTTGGCGACAGAGTTGCAACTACTTCGGGAGCATCGGCTTTATGCCAAGGCTTCCAAGTGCGAGTTCTGACTTGTACAGGTGGTTCCTTGGACACGTGGTATCGGCAGCAGGGATCTCAGTCGACCCCGCCAAGGTCGAGGCAGTGGTACAGTAGCAGAGACCGAGGATAGTGTTCGAGGTCCGCAGTTTCCTGGGCTTGGCTTGGCGGGGTACTACAGGCGGTTCGTGCGGGAGTTCTCCAGAGTCGCCGGGCCGTTGACCAGACTGACACAGAAGGCCGTCCGGTTCGTGTGGGATGATGCTTGTGAGCGAGCCTTCGTGGAGTTGGTTACAGTGCACCGGTGCTGATCGTCCCCGAGTGCGGTGTTGGTTACAGTGTCTACTGCAATGCCAGCGGTGAGGGTTTGGGGTGTGTCCTCATGCAGGAGGGCCACGCAGTTTCCTATTGTTCTCGCCAGCTGAAGAACCATGAGAGGAACTATCCGACCCACGACTTGGAGCTAGCAGCAGTGGTCTTCGCCCTGAAGACCTGGCGGCACTACCTCTATGGCGAGAAGTTCTCAGTCTTCTCGGACCATAAGAGTTTGAGGCACGTTTTCACCCAACGTGACCTCAACCTGAGGCAGCGACGCTGGATGGAGCTACTGGAGGACTACGACTTTGAGTTGCATTACTATCCTGGTAAGGCAAACGTCGAAGCAGACGCGCTGAACAGACAGGTGAGAGACACCAGAGTAGCAGTTGCAGGGTTGTCAGCGCGGCAGTGGCGGGCTCTAGAGACGGCGGGCCAGTTGGGGCTCGAGTTTGAGGATCGGGGATCCAGCAGCTTCCTCTACGCAGTGCAGAGTATGCCAGCAGTTCTAGCCAGAGTGTTAGAGGCACAACACAGTGACCCAGAGCTCGAGGAGTTACGCACAGCAGCGGGCACAGAGGGCACAGAGGGCACAGATGGAGACTGGGCAGTATCGCCAGACGGAGGGCTACGGTTTCGAGGCAGAGTAGCAGTTCCAGCAGATCCAGTTCTTCGAGACGACGTCCTACGAGAGTTCCACCACTCTCGTTTTGCAGTTCATCCCGGCGGCACCAAGATGTACCAGGATCTTCGGCGACAGTTCTGGTGGCGCAGGATGAAGAGGGCAGTGACGGAGTTCGTATCGCGCTGCCTTACCTGTCAGAAGGTCAAGGCAGAGCACCAGCGGACTCCGGGGTTACTTCAGCCGCTTCCATTAGCTGAGTGGAAGTGGGAGCACATCACGATGGACTTCGTGACCGGGCTACCGAGATCTCCTAGGGGGAATGACGCGATTTGGATCATCGTCGATCGATTGACCAAATCGGCGCACTTCCTGCCAATGCAGACGACAGACTCGACTGACAGGTTGGGCGGTTTGTACGTCCGAGAGGTAGTCAGACTACACGGGGTTCCAGTTTCTATCGTGTCAGACCCCGACCCCAGGTTCACCAGCAGGTTCTGGCGGGGCTTTCAGGAGGCAGTTGGCACACTCCTGACGTTCAGTACGGTGTTTCATCCGCAGACAGACTGGCAGTCAGAGCGGACGATCCAGATCTTGGAGGACATGCTGAGAGCATGTGTCCTCGACTCAGGAGGCAGCTGGGAGGAGCACTGTCGCGCCCCGACCCGCGAAAGCCCAACCGGGCTGGGCGACGCGAACCGGAACCTAACGAAACGTGGAAAACAAACCTGGCGAGGGTTCCCTCTAACTTATTGGTCTCCCTAACAGTTATCACAAAACACCCTCAATTAAAAGACAATAATTTAATGAAACCTCGAACCACATATTTACAAACCCAAAAAGATTTAATATACATATCCTCGGAGAGGGGAAGATTCAAATACAACATTACTCCCGTAGGAGACTAACTAACATAAGGTATAAAAGCAGTAAACATTGCCACCTCTCAAAGTCCACTAGGCGCCGCTGCACCGCCGACCAACTGCCCGGTACGGGCCACAAAAGAAGAACTGACGCCTGCACCTGCAAAACGCAGCCCGGGTAGGAGTGAGCACTAAGCTCAGTAGGGTTCTACACTACGTCACACAGAAGGAAGAGGGAAACGCAACAGTGTTGCCCTCAAGCCAGACTCGAGTGTGCTGCAAGGGTCCCATAACCCTTCACCGGTGTCTCTAGGCATATCCAACCATGGTCACCCCAACGTACTGGGCCCATCCTGTATACACCTAGTGTCGCAGGGTTCCAGTTGCGGTCACCCAAAACGGACTGGGCCCAAACTGGTCACCACTGCTGGCAGGAACAGACACTGCCTGGGCCGGACTAACCCTCCCGGCCCCCCAAAGAACAAGACCCGACACCGGTGGCACCCTCAACACCTGGCTCGAGGCCGACACGACCTCTAATCATCATCAAGCAACAGGTGTACCAGTCCTCTAGGCCTATCATCGAATCGACTGGACACCACAATTCGAACCGATTCCAAACTACACAACCCCGGTCCTAGGGCTAAGTCTGAGCTTCCAGCCTCGGAACGGTGACCCACAAATCACCCACGCCCTAACCATGCAACTAATGCACAAATCAACAATGCATGTGAGGACCTGCCCCTCTACCCCTGTGGCTCGTTGTAGACCGCAAGGGCAATTTGGTAAATTGCGCCTTTTTGGTTTGTTTCACACCCGCGTGTGCACACACTGGCCTTGTTTGTGTTAATGCTTGTTTAGAATGGCTAGGTGGACTCGGGATCGGAAGATCCCAGCTCGGGCGCGCGGAAGCTTGCCTTTGGGCAGCTGACGACCCTCGAGCGATCGATCGCTCCTTGGAGCGATCGGTCGGGCGCGCGAGCGATCGATCGCTCCCTGGAGCGACCAATCGGACTCGCGTCGGTGGCTTTTCTGCTTCGCGAGGACGGCCGCCGTTGGCCGTCGCTCTCCCCTGTCAGAAGGGGGGAGGACTTTCCCTCCCCTCCCCTCACTTTTTCCCCCTTCCCCTCACTTTTTCCCCCTTCCCCTTTCCCTCCTTTTCTTCCCCTCCTCTTCCTCCTTCTCCTCCTTTCTTCTTCCTCTTTCTTTCTTCTCCCGAAACCTCTGCTTCTTCCCCTGTTTCCGGCAGCCAACCTTCCTCACCTCCGTTCTCCCTCCTCCGACCATCTTTTTCGGCGTTCTAAGGCTCGTTGGATTCGTGACAACAAGAGGAAGATCCCTGAAGTGGTTTGGAAGCTTGTTGGTGAATACTCGCGGGGAATCAGCCGAGGAAAGCGCAGCTAGGTAGGGTTATACCTACTGATGTTTATTTCGGGTTTTCTCTAGATCTAGCCGTTGGATCTTGTTGATCCTTATTTTGTTGGATTCCTTATGCCTATTAGAATTACTGATTTAAGTTTCATGTTAATCAGTTGAGATTTGAGTAGGTTTTATGCATGATTAGTCTCGGATTTCTGGTTTTCTGTTGTTCTTGAAGAACAGCCAGCTTGCGGCGAGTTTTTCAGCCGGCGTGTACGTGATCTTGGGTTGTGATGAATATAAGAGTTGTAGATGTTTGAATCTACTCTCTAACCCCACTGATTTCATATTTTTCCGATGTTTCTACGATTTGTTATGAATTGTTTGCTGGAGGGCTGCGTTGCAGCAATTAAATTGGTAAGTGAGATGATTAGCGGTTTTGATTTGTATTTTCCCATTAATCCAACCGTTGGATGATTATGATTTTTGGATATGTTGATCCTGGTATATATACTCCTACTGATGGCTAAGTTGGATCTTGAATCCGACGTCGTTTGGACGTCGGATCGATGGGATCAATTAGCCCCTAAGTAGAGGTTTTGGGTGTTTGAATATAATATTATATTTCAGAATATAATATTATATTGTTACTGTTCATTCAGCGGTTTTCGGGGTTGCTTCCCATTGCAGGAGTTTGTGGTTGACGGTCGTGGTACCGTCGTAATGCTGGGACCCGCTGCAGATCGGCTGGCAGCGGTCGGTAGTACCGCTGCAGCGATCCAGTAGACTTATATGATGCTTGACATACTGTTGCATGCCTTGCTTCTTATCTGTATATGTCATAGCATGCATTGTTGTTGTGTGCATTAGTTGCATTGGTTAGGGCGTGGGTGATCTTTGGGTCGCCGTCCCGAGGCTGGAAGCTCGGACTTAGCCCAAGGACCGGGGTTGGGCTGTTTGGATCCGGTTTGAATTATGGTGTCCAGTCGATTCGATGATAGGCTTAGATGACTGGTACACTGGTTGCTTGATGATTGTAGAGGTCGTGTCGGTCTCGAGTCGGATGCTGAGGTGTAGCCGGTGTTCCATTGTGTAGACTCTTGAGTGGTGGAAACGGCCCCCTCAGCGGTGCCATTTCCCGCCTGCAGTGTCGGGTTCCTGCATGTGAGTCAGCAGTGTTTGTTGAGCTTACTGTGTGCTGCTCCTGGGCACCAGGGACACGCGGTGGGGTTATGGGACCCCTGTGTACACCCAGATCCTACTTGAGGGCGACACTGTTGCGTTTCCCTCTTCCTTCTGTGTGTCGTAGTGTAGATCCCTACTGAGCTTAGTGCTCACACCTACCCGGGCAGTGTTTTGCAGGTGCAGGCGTCAGTTCTTCCTCTGTGGCCCCTACCGGGCAGTTGGTCGGCGGTGCGGCGGCGCCTGGTGGCTTTTGAGAGGTGGCGATATTTACTGCTTTTACCCTTTTGCTAGTTAGTCTCCTACAGGAGTGATGTTGTATTTCGAATCTTCCCCTCTCCGAGGATATGTATATTAAACACTTTGAGTTTTAAATCTGTGGTTCGAGGTTTTGCTAATTAATGTTGTTTTAATTGGGGGTGCTTTTGATGAACTATTAGGGAGACCAATAGGTTAGAGGGAACCCTCGCCAGCTTTGTTTTCCGCTTTTGTAGGTTCCGGTTCGCGTCGCCCGGCCCGGTTAGGCTTTCGTGGGTCGGGGCTCGACAATGCATGCTATGACATACACAAACAGGAGATATGCATGCAACAGTATGATAAGGCATCATATAAGTCAACCGGATCACTGCAGCGGTAATACCAACCATTGTCTGCCGATCCGCCGTGGGTCCCGGCATTACGACGGTACCACGACCGTCAACCGAGGACTCCTGCAACGGGAAGCAACCCCGAAAACGATGATGAACAGTAAAAATATAATATTATAATCCAACATATAATATTATATTTAAAAACACCAAAAGTTCTCTACTAGAGGCTAATTGACCTCGTCGATCCAACATCCAAACGACGTTGGATTCGAGATTTAACATAGCAACCAGTAGATCTATATGCCGGGATCAACATATCCAAAATCCATAAACATCCAACGGTTAGATTAACGGGAAAACACTAATCAAAACCGCTAATCAAACTAACTTACCACCTCTTTGCTGCAACGCAGCCCGCCAGTGCGAACATCATACCAATTCGTAGGAAAATCGGAAAAATATGAAATCAGTTGGGTTGGAGAGTAGATTCAAAGATCTACAACTCTTATGTTCATCACAACCCAAGATCATGCACGTACCGGTCGGAAAACTCGCCGCAAGCCGACTGTTCTTCAAGAACAGCAGAAACCGGAAAATCGGAGATTAATCATGCATAAATCCTACTAAAATCTCAACCAAAGTTCAAGAAACTTAGAACAGAAATTATAATAAGCAAGAGGAACCCAACAACACAAAGATCAACAAGATCTAACGGCTAGATTAAGAGAAACCTATTAAACACTCTCGTAGGTAGAACACCTACCGAACAGCGCATTCCTCAGTTGATTCCCCGCGAACTGGTCACTAACGCAGCTCGAAACCACTTCAGGGATCTTCCTCTCGTTGCCACGGTTCCGACGAGCCTTGGAACACCCAAAACGGTGGCCGGAGGAGGGAGAACGGTGAAGAAGAAGGGGCTGCTGAAAACAGGGGAAGAAAACAGAGCCGCGGGAGGAAGAAGAAGAAGGAAGAAGAAAGGAGAAGGAGGAGGAGAAGAGGAAGAAAAGGAGGGAAAAGGGGAAGGGGAAAGCCGGGGAAAGAGGAGAAAGAAGAAAGGAGGGGAGGGAAAGTCCTCCCCTTCTGACAAGAGAGAGCGACGGTCGACTGCCGTCCTCGCGAAAGAAAACGCCACCGACTCGCTCACGAGTCCGATCGATCGCTCCAAGGAGCGATCGATCGCTCGCGGGCCGCCAGCAGCCCAAAAACGGGCTGCCGCGCGCCCGAGCTGGGATCTTCCGATCCCGGGTCCACGTAACCATTCTAATCAAGAACTAACACAAACAAGGTCAGTGTGTGCACACGCGGGTGTGAAACAAACCAACAATGCGCAATTTATCAAATTGCCCTTGCGATCTACAACGAGCCACAGGGGTAGAGGGACAGGTCCTCACATCCTAATACCCTTAAAGGAAATCTCGTCCCGAGATTCGATAAGGGTAGGGCTCGGAACAAGAAAACCGCTACACTAGAAGACAGGATAAGAGGTACCTCGAGAAGAAAACAACTGCGGAAACTCTTGCCGCATGCGCGTCTCGCGCTCCCATGTCATCTCCTCGGTGCCTCGGTGCCTCTGTGCCTCCACAGTACCTTGACCAAGGGAATCGTCTTGCCCAGCAAGACCTGATCTCTCCGGTCAAGTACCCGAACCGGCTGCTCAACAAAACTCGCGTCTGCCTCAAGCTCAATGTCATCCACCCTGATGACATGAGACGGGTCTGGGTGATACTTCCTCAGTATCGACACATGGAAAGTCGGGCGCAAAGCTGACATGTGTTGAGGAAGATCCAGGCGGTAAGCTACCTCGCCGACCCTCTCTAGGATCTCAAACGGCCCGACAAACCTCGGCGCCAACTTATCACCTCTGCCAAACCTGACGGACCCTCTGTACGGCGATGCTAGCAAGAACACTCGGTCACCGACTGCAAACCCCAACGGTCGTCGCCTCTGATCTGCATAACTCTTCTGTCGGCTCTGAGCCATCAGAAGCCTCTGCTTGATCTGCACTAACCTCTCTGACGACCGCCTGACAAGGTCTGGACTGGTGAGTGAAGCCTCTCCAACCTCTGTCTAGCACACCGGGGAACGACACGGCCTACCGTACAACGCCTCGAAAGGTGCTAATCCAAGACTGGACTGGTAGCTGTTGTTGTAGGCGAACTCCACCAAGGGGACGTGCTCCTCTCAGCTGCCTCCGGCGTCGAGGACACATGCTCTCAGCATGTCCTCCAAGATCTGGATCGTCCGCTCTGACTGCCCGTCTGTCTGCGGATGGAAAGCCGTTCTGAAATTCAGGAGTGTGCCAACTGCCTCCTGAGAGCCTCGCCAGAACCTGCTGGTGAACCTGGGGTCACGGTCTGACACGATAGAAACTAGAACTCCGTGAAGTCTGACCACCTCTTTGACGTACATGTTGCCCAACCTGTCCGTCGAGTCTGTCGTCCGCATAGGCAGGAAGTGCGCCGATTTGGTCAATCGATCAATGATGACCCAAATCGCGTCATTCCCCTTAGGAGATCTCGGTAGCCCGGTCACGAAGTCCATCGTGATGTGCTCTCACTTCCACTCAACTAGTGGAAGCGGCTGAAGTAACCCCAGAGTCCGCTGGTGTTCTGCCTTAACCTTCTGACAGGTAAGGCAGCGCGATACAAACTCCGTCACCGCCCTCTTCATCCCGCGCCACCAGAACTGTCGCCGAAGATCCTGGTACATCTTGGTGCCGCCGGGATGAACTGTAAAACGAGAGTGGTGGAACTCTCGTAGGACGTCGTCTCGTAGAATTGGATCTGCTGGAACCGCTACTCTGCCTCTGAACCGTAGCCCCCCGTCTGACGATACTGTCTAGTCCCCGTCTGCACCCTCCATGCCCGCCGAAGTGCGTAACTCCTCGAACTCTGGGTCACTATGCTGTGCCTCTAACACTCTGGCTAGAACTGCTGGCATACTCTGCACAGCGTAGAGGAAACTGCTGGATCCCCGATCCTCAAACTCGAGCCCCAACTGGCCCGCCGTCTCTAGAGCCTGCCACTGCCGCACTGACAATCCTGCAACTGCTGCTCTGGTGTCTCTCACTTGTCTGCTCAGCGCGTCTGCTACGACGTTTGCCTTACCAGGATGGTAATGCAACGCAAAGTCGTAGTCATCCAGTAGCTCCATCTAGCATCGCTGTAGATACTGTAACCAACACCTTGCTCGGGGACGATCAGCACCGGTGCACTGGTCAACCTGGTCCTCAGCTCTACGAAGACTCGCTCACTAGCATCATCCCACACGAACGGGACGGCCTTTTGTGTCAGTTTGGTCAACGGTCCGGCAACTCTGGAGAAGTCCCGCACGAACCGCCTGTAGTAACCCGCCAGGCCTAAGAAACTACGGACCTCGAACACTGTCCTCGGTCTCTGCCACTGTACCACTGCCTCGACCTTGGCTGAGTCAACTGAGATCCCTGCTGCCGACACCACGTGTCCAAGGAATCCCACCTGTGCAAGCTAGAACTCGCACTTGGAAGCCTTTGGCATAAAGCCGATGCTCCCGAAGTAGCTGCAACACTGTTGCCAAATGTCGCTCGTGCTCCGCCTCTGACCGGGAGTAGATAAGGATGTCGTCGACGAACACCCCCACGAACTCGTCTACCTGGGTCCTCAATTCACTCTGCTCTGCTAGTGCCATCCTGAAAGCTGGGAGAGAGATCGGTGCGGTACCTGGTACTAGGTCGATCTCAAAATCGACCTCTTTGGGCGGTGGAAGCCCTTGTAACACCTCGGGAAACACGTCGGTCTAGTCGCACACGATCCTAGGAAAACTGCTCTGCTACACTCCCTCAGAACCGAACATGGACAGACTGGCCAACAAGACTGAGAGCTCGCTGCCACGCCTCCCCACACCACAAGCAAAGGAATCGGCTGAGAACCGAATCCCCAACAACACAAACTGTGTCCCATCGGGTGTCCAAGCGACCACCCTCCGGCGACCACAGTCGATGATAGCTCGGTATGCTGCTAAACAGTCCATACCGAGTATCACATCGAAGCCTGTCATGTCTAGTACCCGCAGGTCTAGACAGACACGGAGGCCTCCAACCTCCAAAGAACAAGATCGGCAGACCCGGTCTACCCTGACTGTGCCGTCGATCGGTGAGTCTACAGACTGTGCCACCTCTAGCCAACTCGTCTCTAATCCTCTGGGCATGGATAGCTCTGCCGCTGCCTGCTGGTACTACTGGTACTGCTGTGGCGGCTGGAAAAGCTGAACGGTGTCCGGTGCGTGAGGCTGCTCACGCACCAGAAGAGCAAACACACGCCCTCGCTGCCCCCCTCCACCTCTGGAGCGGCTCGGTCCAGCCCCTGATCCGCGCCCACCACTGCTCCCCTGCTAAGCACTGGACGCTCCGCCTCTACTGCCCTGCAGCACAGCTCCCCGCGCTCCTCGCAGGTGACAGTCTCTACGGAAGTGTCCCAGTTGCCCGCACTGGAAACACGTGACTGGCGCTCCACCAGGCTGCTGACCCTGGCCTCTCCCTGACGAAGCCTGCCTAGACGACCTGGCCGTCAGGAGAAACTGGCATGCCGAACTCGGCAACTGCAACTGGAACTGGTGCGGGGCGCTGCTGGAAACGTCGCTGACGCCGCTGCTGGTGCCCTTTGCCGAATCCCCCTCTGAACTGGGGTCTCTGTGGTGTGCTGGTAGAGAATGCCGGTGGAACTGCCCGGCACCTCTCGTCTCACAACTGCGCCTCACTGCCAAGGCGCAGTCCAGAACTACTGAGTACGCCTGGAAGCGATAAGAACTGGTCCGTTGCCTGATCTCTGATCGAAACCCCCACTCGAACTGTCGTGCCCTGACCACTGGATCTGCTGCCACTGCCCCCGCGAAACGGACCAAGTGCGTGAACCGGGTGGCATACTGCTGAAACTCCAGCGGTCCGCGCGTCTATCGGAGCGATAACCCCCTCCTCGGCGAGAAGGGCCTCCTCCCGTGCGACCGAAACCGTTGCTGGTGATGGCTCAGTCCGTTTAGCTCTGACCTCCCTGACAGGTGCTACCCTGTCTGGTCGGGCGGGTCGACCAAGTCGTGCCCCACCCCGACCAACAACCGAAGGTCGGCCTTAAGCTCCCAACATCTGCGCAATCACCAACAACAAACGAGCGTCCACTCGTTCGAAACCCAAGACAAAGCAGCACAACATAAAGCGAAAAAGCATAACACATCAAAAGGAGCATGCACGGATGTTCTAGACATAGAACTAACCCATTCCACGCTCAATCTCAACCGAATCCTGATCCTAAACCCTGGGATCTACAACCTATGCTCTAATACCAAGCTGTCGCGACCCGACCAGTGAAAGCCCAACCGGGCCGGGCGACGCGAATCGGAACCTAACGAAACGCGAAAAACAAAGTTGGCGAGGGTTCCCTCTAACCTATTGGTCTCCCTAACAGTTTATCACAAAACACCCTCAATTAAAAGACAATAATTTAATGAAATATCGAACCACAGATTTACAAACCCAAAAAGATTTAATATACATATCCTCGGAGAGGGGAAGATTCAAATACAACATCACTCCCGTAGGAGACTAATTAACATAAGGTATAAAAGCAGTAAAGATCGCCACCTCTCAAAGTCCACCAGGAGCCGTCGCACCGCCGACCAACTGCCCGGTAGGGGCCACAGAAGAAGAATTGACGCCTGCACCTGCAAAACACAGCCCGGATAGGAGTGAGCACTAAGTTCAGTAGGGTTCTACACTACGTCACACAGAAGGAAGAGGGAAACGCAACAGTGTCGCCCTCAAGCCAGACTCGAGTGTGCTACAAGGGTCCCATAACCCTTCACCGGTGTCTCTAGGCATATCCAACCATGGTCACCCCAACGGACGGGGCCCATCCTGGATACACCTAGTGTCGCAGGGTTCCAGCTGCGGTCACCCAAAACGGACTGGGCCCACACTGGTCGCCACTGCTGGCAGGAACAGACACTGCCTGGGCCGGACTAACCCTCCCGACCCCCCAAAGAACAAGACCCGACACCGGTGGCACCCTCAACACCTGGCTCGAGGCCGATACGACCTCTAATCATCATCAAACAACAGGTGTACCAGTCCTCTAGGCCTATCATCGAATTGATTGGACACCACAATTCGAACCGGTTCCAAACTACCCAACCGGTTCCCTCTGGGTTGGTCATGCTACGCCCGATGAAGGATCAATCCTCTGCTTGGAGAAGATCGATCCTGGGTCTTGGGTAGCATGGTTACCCTGCGTCGCGAGGAAGATCGATCTTCCTGGGAGGAAGGATCGATCTTTCTTGGCGCAACAAGAAGGGTGCCCTCTGTTTCGAGAAAGATCGATCTTCCTGGGAGGAAGGATCGATCTTCTTTAGCTCGACAGTGAGGGAAGGCTCACTGTTACTTAAAAGATCAATGTTTTCTTAGGAAAAGATCGATCCTTTAGTAGCAGAGAGGATTTTTCATGGTTTTTGCCCGCGGGGCTTGGTATGCCGGTTTTCCTTACCGCTTTATACCTTGTACATATGTTTAAGCATGTTAGCCCTATAATGGGGAAGTGGTGAACAGGGGGAGTGATGACTCCCGGGATGTTTAGAATAAATGGGCGGGTAGCCCTACAGCTTTCCTTAGCCTTGCATGTCGGCGTGCGCCGAGGGCTTTATCGGTGATATCTATGAGCTGTTGTTTGCAGGGCTGCTTCCCGGTGCAGGTGTTGTGGTGGACTGCTGACAGTTGGTGGGGGGTACCATTGTAGCAGTCCCTAGACCTTATTTACCTGTTCACCACCCCGGGCCGACAGGGTGTCGTGCCCAGACCTTGTTATTTATATCATCACATACTGTTGCATGTTTAACTGTATTACCCTACGTATGCGCATATCATGCATTGTGTTGTGCATTAGTTACATCTGTGTAGGGCGTTGGCGATGGGTTGATTACCGATCCGGGGCTTTCGGGTAGTCTGAATCTAGCTCTAGGACCGTTGCGGGTAGCTTGGTCCAGGATTCGATTTGTAGTATTCAGTCGATTTCGATGATAGGGTTAGATGACCTGAATACATGTTGCTTGATGATTATAGAGGTCGTGTCAGCCTCGAGCCGAGTGTTGAGGTGTAACCGGTGTCCGGTTCACTGTCTCTTTGGTAGAGGTAGTGCCTACACAGCGATGTTGGTTGCCCGCCTAGCAGTGTTGGTTTCCTGCTAGTGAGATGGCAGTGTTGGTTTCTTGCCTCGCTGAGGGCGACCCAGTATGTGACCAGTTCGGCTGGGGAACATGACTGAGGCCACCTTTCAGGGACACGCGGTGGGGTTATGGGACCCCTGTGTACACCCAGCCTTTGCTTGGGGGCGACACTGTTGTGTTCCCTCCCTTGTGAGTGTCGTAGTGTAGTGTCCATGCTGAGCTTAGTGCTCACTCCTATCCGGGCTGCGTTTTGCAGGTGCTGGCGCTAGCTCTTCTTCGGTCGCCCCTACCGGGGCGGTGTTTGGTGACGTGGCGGCGTCTGGCGGTACTTGAGGAGCGGCGATCTATGTCTTTACCTTTTGTTATAGATAGTCTCCTACGGCAGTGATAAATGTATATTTTCCCTGTTTGAGGGCTTGTATTTATTCTAGTTCAGTCCTTGGGTTTGTGATATTTGTATAATGCAGGATGATGATGAATTGCTAGCGTAACCACTACGATTAAAGGGAAACCTCGCCAAAATTTTCGCAGTAGGTTAGGTTCCGCTTCGGGTCGCCCGGCTTGGTTGGGCCTACGCGGGTCGGGGCGCGACACTTGGAGCTCCACCAAAAACCCGAGTTAAAAAAAAAGAAGGGGAAAAAAATCCAACGTTGACCCCAAAAATGGGATCTTTAAAAGAAAAAACTCATTTTTACTCCTAAAACCTCACCTGGAATTCATCCCTAGGGTTTGCAGGCGCCAGGACGACATTCCCATTTCTTATGGTGAGCGAGTAGTTCGGTTCGGCCTTGGAGAAGATCTTCACCGTCGGCTGCCGAGCGAGAGCACTCCCTGCCCAGTCGTGGAGAGAGAGGGTGAGAGCTTTCTCTTCTTCTCCCAAAACCCCTATCAAACGCGCCCTATCAAACACGCTGGTGACGCCGACGTCGGGGAGACAGAGGGACGAGAGGTCGGGGGAGCGGGGGTGGGGGGAGGGGGGGAGGGAGGGAGGGAGGGAGAGAGAGAATGCAAGGCGCCGGATTTGGGGGTGAGAGGTGGTCGGGATGGTTAGGGGTGTCGGGGGAGGGGGGCGGTCGGGGGAGGGAGAGAGACAGAGGGAGAGAGACAGAGGGAGAGAGAGGTCCGGCAGCTCGTTTTCTCCCTGATTTTGAAACCCTACCACCCAAAACCCCGATCAAACGGCTACAACGTGACGCCAGCGCCGGGGAGAGAGAGGGACGAGAGGTCAGGGAAGGGGGAAGAGGGGGGGGGCGTGTCACCGAGAAAAATAAGGGAACAAAATTTTCTCTGTTACTTGTCCGATGATGGCGCCAAGAGACCCCCTCGTTGAGCCTTGCACACTGCCGTCGTGCGCCCACACGCCGATTGTGCTCCACTCGCACGTCGTCTGCACACCGTCTGTGCACCGCCTGTGCACTCCGCCTAACAGCCCGATCGCCTCTTGACCAGCCCTCTTTTTCGTCTTGTACACATACAAGACTCACACGAATTTGGGTAAGGGATGAGATCCCAACTCCTTTATTGACTAATGATTACAAGAGCACTCTTCTCTCGCCCCCAACGCTTTGGAGTATAATCACTCTCAATACAAAAAGCTCTCACCTCCAAAACCCTAGAATCTCGCCTCACAATCCGTTGTAGACGACGACTCCAAAACCCAACACTGGGTTGCTCAACCCATGAGCTGGCCTATAACCTAGATGTCCCTAACGTCTAGCCAAAGCCTTGATCATCCCTTGATCATGATCATGATCTGATCTCCACTCTCAACATCTAGCATAGCCTCACCTAAGGCCTAGATGCCAAAGCCCTGATCTCTCATGATGCCCAACCACCTTGCCCGCCCTACTCCTTAAATAGAGGAATAGTCCTTGGCTTGCTCCAACAAGCCACTCCCCTAGTCCAACTCCAAGTCCTAGGCTTCATGCATATCTAATCATGCAATCAACCAATTACAAAGCTTCCTACCATATTTGGACTCTTATATGAGTTTGACTTGCTTTAAGATAGCCATGATCGCTTCTTAACTCAAAATAGGTCTCCTTCCTATTCGTCCGCGTCAACAACAACTTTCCCTGTGCCAAACTTGATATTCCCCGTGTCATCACCTATTCCAAGTCGAATGCACGTGAGACATTTGAATTTGCTCGGCTGGATTAGCCTCCAAGGCATATCCGCCCCGCCTAGCGCGCCGTCTCCTAGTCCGACTCGGAGTCGCGCGTCATCTTCAAATTCTTCCGTGTCAAAACAGTTTCTGACCGCGTCATCAATCTTGGAGCTTCCTCCCAAGTGAAATTAGGTGATTAGCCCACGTGGCTAACTCTATAGCACTTATCACATCAGCCTAGGCAAGCCAAGTCCTAGTCCGACTAGAACTGGGCTTCCTGAGCGCGTCGCGCACGCGCTGCGCGCACTCTCTCGCGTGCTACGCGCGCGCTTGAGCCGCGCACCCATCTTGGTCGCCTTGGTGCGTGTCCCGCTCGCTTGACTTGCTCCCGCGTGTGTCATGCTCTGCTGGGATCGCGCCGCACCGCGTCCTGGCGCGCCGTCTTCCTCCTTGGTCCGGTCCGTCGTTCAATGCTCAGAATTCGTCACGTCATTTTTGGGGAAATGTCGTCTAGCCTCGTTCAAGGATGTTTGCTCGTGTGATCATGATGTTTCCATGTCGCTCATGGCTTGGTGTGATGCACCGCGCCATGGCCTTAGTCATGGCCCATGTCAACTCCGGTTGACACACGTCTCGCTCGATAGGATCCTTTCATGACTCGTCAAATTCTGTCCGCCGTGCTATTTTCAACTTTCACCGTGCCATCTTCAAGATCCCTTGTGCCTTGGTCGTGTCATGGGCTCCAGCCCCTGACAATGGGCGGAGGGAGGGAGAGAGAGAGATGAGAGGTCGGGGAGGGGAGGGTTGGTGGGGGAGGACGGGAGAGAGTGAAAGGGAGAGAGCAAAATTGGGACGATTTTGAAAGACCCGGCTCTTTTCGTGCGTTTGGGAGGAGAAGATAAGGGTCTGACAACGTGGCTTTTGGAGGTGGCGACACGTGGCCAGATCCTTGCGAGGCAGCAAGACCCTGCCTCTAGCAAAATCCAAAATAAAATAAGAAGAAAATCTTTGAGCACATGGCTCGTAGAGCTATCGCCTCCTCCAATCGTCACGAAAACCCCACTAGTCATCCCCACTGCCAGAGATCTCCATCTCTATCCTCTCTTGCTCTCTCTAAATCTGCTCTATTCTGAGAGGTAGGAAGAGGCGGACGAGGTGGAGCCGCCAGTAGCTGATGGCGGCCCCGACGGCTAGCATTCCCATTCGCCTCCAGCAAAGCTTTCCAAGCGACCGCCGATTCTCCTGCCCTCGCTCCACGAAACTTGAGTCCGAACTTGTTAGTGTTCTTTTCTCTATCTCTAAGCTTTGATTCTTGTTTTATCCTTCTGGTCCTTTCTTGCATCATACTGGCATGCGATTTTGTGCTTATGGCAATTATCAGAAATTATCCTTTTTTTTGTTTTTCTAGATGATGGGCTGTGTGTTTGTGGTTGGGATTAGGTCTTTATGGTGCTTATCTTGGGGTATTGGTGTTAAAGGTTTATATTTTAGCGTTAGTGTCGTTGTTGTAGATGAAATTGGTCCTTTAGGCTGGATGCTTCCTTGCATTTGTTGCTTGAGAAACTACTGGAACTTGTGTAGCGTGTTTTGTCTTGATGTGAAGAGGTTGAAAACCTTTCTCGTTTTCGTGCACGAGCGGTATGCTAGGGTACAAACCATTCTATCATAGCTATTTCAGATTAACTGTAATCCTTCCATGATTTGCTTGGTTCAAATCCCAGACAAATTTGATTGTATAAAAAGTATTGTTATTGCATGGAGATATGTTTGATTAGGTATTGATATGATGTGATTGGGTATACTGTGTGTGGTGCTAGTCAACTTGATCTGTCAAGCTTGGCTTTAGAAACACATTCTGTTGCCCAAATTTATTCTAGCTTAACTTCATACTTCCTTAACCTTTTTCTTTGACCATATCATGCCTCGTATATGCATGCCATGGCCATTCTCATTTCATGGCCATGAGCAAGTGAGAGAAGTATTTCGTTTATGGTGAGTGTCCTAAAGGGCTTGATTGGTAGAGAACACACCATTGTTGCTTGAACTTGTGTTATGTGAGGAGATGGGTTACAGACAATCCTGCCCTCTCCATATATCCCTACCGCTAGTAACCTCCTTTAGCTAATTCTACATATGTTTTCATTTGTTTCTTTTCTTTTGGTTGAAAAATCTCGCTTTCTTCGGCTGATCTTTTAGTAGAATGAGGAAGGAGAAGATCTCTTGTTCTATGCTCTAAGAGCTTGTCACTTTACCCCATCATCTAAGAGCTTGGTACTTACCCACATGATCTTAGAGCTTGCCACTTTCCCGAATGATCTAAGATCTTCTCTATCGGCTCCGACATATTCTTGGATGTAGTCTGTTACTGTTTTGTACATTTGAAGATCTTAGTCTGTCATTTATTTTAATAGTTGGTTCTTGAATCGTTTTTTCTAAATTTGATGCATGTTGCCTTAGATTAAAAAATGCCAACATGTTGAGAATGTACGTGGTCTTAATCTTTCTTCACGTGATGCTTTGGAATCTGCACACAAACAATTTCCAATCCAAATTTGCCAAAAAAATTCTTGGCCATGGATGTTGGAGAGAATGTGGGTTTCAAGCTATCATGTACCATGTTTCGATAATAATTGACCCCATTAGAGAGTTTTTAGGGCATAACCAACAAAAGCTGAACACTGAACCTGCTTGCTTCTTACTATGAAAGTCGCTCTTGATTTGGGCTTGTATATTGAGAAAAAGATTTGGAAATTTTAAACAGTTAGTGTTGGATTGGACTCATATGAGTTGGTGCGCACTCAAGGATAAATTGATGCTTTCTATCGCTAGAAGGTTGTCTCACTTGGAAACTATGAAAATGGGAGGAATGGATAAGTTAAGATAGCAGTGAAAGATAGTTTGCCTTTAGCCAACCTATGTAATGCTTTTCGCAAAAGATTTCTATTCTCTTCTTGGATTGCTATTCTCTTCTTGTGGTGTTTTTGTCTCACCTCAACCCCTGGAGAGAAAAATTCCATGTCATCTTGAGGATTTCAGAGACAAAGACCTGCTACATGTCAAATTGGACTAAAATGGATAATTTCTGCTTAACATCTTACACATCTGTTCCATGTCATATTGGACTAATATTGGATAATAAGCAGCTTTATATCTTGAAGCAGTCGTTGATATGGAATACATGTATAAAGTACACTGCAAAAACTGCTCAAAAAAATAATGAGCTCATGTCTTAACTAAATTTAGTCTGATATTGAATAAATCATACTCATTTCTAAACATTGTGTAAGAAATCAGCATTTATTCAAAACTCATAATTCATAGTTAGAGTAAAACTAATGTAATCTGGTGAGCTAAGCATACACATATAGAAAAGTTAACAAGACTTGATTGAAAGAACATGGTGATTTGCATGGAAAACAATTTTTTCACTTAACTCGTAAAACAACTCAAACTTGGTAGCCTATTATTAAAAGTTCGGGTTTAGTATGTATCATTTATCTAATATGCTGGGGCTATGTAGATGCAATGAAATGTGGCTCTACCATCGATTACCATAGTGCTATGTGGTAGCTGCATTCCACATATGTAAGCCTCCATTATGCCAGGACCTAGCTAGTGGTCCTAGAAGCCTCGGCTATTCGGCCTCAAAAGCGTCCAAGACCTAACTCTGTGGCCCTGTAAAGGGTACTCATTTTCATTTGTCCAGCCATCGACTACTGAAGGCAATCTGAATTGGTTACTTCACCATTAGGTTGTAGCTAGTGGCCTATGATAGTGTGTCTAAAATGTCAAGGAAGCACTCACAATATGGTCTCTCTAGTCTCTTCTCCTAGTTAGATCCCTCTACTTTTCTCTTGTCTCTCGAGACCTTGAGCTCGGCCATGACGATCTATGGCCACATCAGGATTCTGGCCATTGTGATGACTAACGCACCCTCACACTCCAGAACTGATGTGTTCAACATGTGTCCTAAGTTGGGAAACACATAACCACTACGTGTTAAAGCCATGGCTGAAAATTTTTAAGAAAAAGGACATGCTAGACAAAGTGTGTAGTGTGCGTCGAGTGCATATTAGAGTTTGACACTCATACACGTTGCCCTTCATTGATGTTCAAAAGTTGTGTTGCCCTTCATCAAGTATCTATGCTTTCTAGCACAAAGTTCAATTAGGACCAGTCATGGTATTGGCGACTATCTCATCTAAGGAGCTGCTGGCTAATTGCCAAACCTATAGCCCAACCCCAAGTCTGGACTTTCACATGTATCAGTAGCTTTCAACTTAAATTCTTTTCTTCCCCGCAACACCCTACCTTATCTTTACTTCCTAGAAGCTTTCAGAAAGATATTCCAGAAGATCGTGTCATAGTCAAGATGGGATGCTTTTTTATTGTCCTTAGATACCTTCTCAAAGCTTAATTTCTTCTCAAGCAAAACCTTTTCTTTCTCACTTTATCCTCTGATTAATTAGGTTCAACTAAAAGTACACTAGTCAAGCAAAACCTTTTCTTTCTCACTTCATCCTCTGATTATTTAGGTTCAACTAAAAGTACACTAGTCAAGCTGAGAAACAAATTGACCGCATATGTTTGGCATGAGTCTAATTGCTTGATTTACTGTGAAGATTAAACTAGGTTCAAGACCGGCAAAAATAGTGCAATTTGTTTAAAACCAATGGAGCTAAACTCGTTTCATTTAACATGATCTAAGTAGTTTAGTAGGAAGACAAGTTACTTGGATGTTAATTTAAGTAAATAGAGAATGTGAAAAAGTCTATGTTGATTGAAAATAGGGTCTTCGAGGTTGTTAGTTATATCAACTGCCTTTTCTTAGAACAATAAAGATAGAGGTGTTGGTTCCTTGAAGTAACAGAGAACTGAATCATCCACTTTGGAATGCGATAGAGGAAAGTAACTAAATCTAGGAGAAGTGAAACCAATCAACGGCTTATTATGCTAATATACAAATGATGCTTCTTTGTTATCAACTTGCTGTTGCACAAGACTGTGAAAGATCCTGAAATAAGCAGCATGTTTGGTAGATATCAAGTTTGACATTACTAGATGGTTTTCTATCATAAAAACATGAGCTTTTAAAATTGTCCTAAAATTGTTAGTTTTCCCATGTTTTTCAGCATGGCTTGCTGAATTCTTGGACTTATAGCAAATGATTTCTTTCATTTGCAGCAAAGAATATTGGACCTGTGGAACATCTAATCTTTTCCATTCTTGCCTTTTTCTCTCCGAATTTTACCCATGTGGATTAATGCAATGAATGACTTAATTTTCTTCTTTTTAAGCTTATTGTCTCTGAATTTTTTTAACTCTTGGTACTTATGTTGTTGCCTTGCCTTCTATATGTTCAGTTTCAGAAGCTTTCTGGTCTTTAATCACCATACTTATCTTGTGAGCATTGAATTCTCATTGATTATTTGTTTGCAGTTTGGTGGCTATCGTAGTAGGTTTTGGTTGACATATAAAATTCCAACTTCGAACTTTTGCCAAGCCTCCTCAAGGGTTATGGTGATTAAAAACAATCACCCACAAAATGCGGATTTACCTCGGTACTACTCAAAGAAGGAGAAGAAACCCTTTCCAATTCCCATAGTAGAGTTGAGACGTGCAGCAAGACAGAGGATAAAGAATGCTAAGGCAATGGGCTGGAGACCTGTACCACCTCCAAAAAATGGGATGCTGGTTAAGAACCTAATACCAATTGCATATGAAGTGCTAAATGCCAGAGTGCTGTTGATAAATAATTTGAAGAAGGTTATGAAAGTGGTACCAGTTCTAGCGTGCAAGTAATTTTGTGCTTTAGATTCTCTTCTTTTTTTTTCTGGTTATTTTGATATTAATCTGCACATGCGGTCGACTTCTTCACTATTTAGCTTATTGCATTTCTTGAATGATTTGCTTTGCCTTGTCTATTTTCAAGCTATTTTAACTAGTATTCATAAAAATGATCCTTTTATGCACAATGATGCTCATGATGTATAGGTTGTTTGGAAGAACTCCATTTAGGTAGTTCGCACATCTTAGTAAAAATCTAAAAAGTGAAAGGAAGCTACTTATGTCTATACTGTTGATATCGAATAAATGGAATTTCTTAGTACTGTTGATTTCTGATGAAATGGAATTTCTTCTCCAGTCAATGGTTTTAAGGGCTTATTGCTTATTGGGAATAAGTTCTGCGTTATACAGATATTGATGTAGGATTTAAAATGGTATCAATATGAGGTGAGGACAATTGTTGAGCATCATCTTTTTTGTGCGCCATACATGTCATGAAACTATCAACCCGTCAGTTGGGAGTATCTTGATGCTTATGGTTGTGACAGTTGCTTTAAAGTTTCAGTTTAAGCTAGGAAGGCTCCATTGGGATGTAATCATATTGAGTGGGTAATTGTTTTCGCTAATATTGAGGGTTTGGGAGTTTCTAAATTTTTCTTCTCTTTGAAATGCACAGTAATGCTTAGTTAGGAAGCATGATGAGCGATGCATGATGAGCTGACTGGAAATTTCCTGAACTGATGAATTTGCCTTGTCCTGTTTTTGTTTTGTTTGATTCTGGTAAGGCCTAATGAATATCTAAGATAACTGATGTCACAGGTCTTTTCTAGTATTTAGTAACTCGTCGAACAAGATCTGGATGCTTGAGTGTGATGCCAGTCTTTTATTGTGTCCTATGTAAGACATGAGCTAATTGTTCTTGTTGGCTAGCTGGATTGTTAAACAAACTGAAATTTGTGTTACGTAAGAGGCTGTTTGGATGCTTAGGACTGGGTGGAGGAAAGTTAACTCCCTCCACACAGCCAATTTGAGCATTAATTTTTGCGTTAAAATGACTGAGCGGATGGGTTTTTAAAGTAGCATCAGTTCACAAAGCTTATGTAGGAGGCCTGAGGAACCAATATTGATGTCTGAAATTCTGATCTCTGTACCTTTCCTCTGGTGCAGGCACTGCAATGAAATACATGTTGGATCGACCGGGCACCCATTTAGATCGTGCCGAGGCTTGAGGGCTGATCATCGGAAGGGCCTCCATGAGTGGACAAAAGCCACAATGGATGATGTATTTATACAAATCGAGGCCTACCACCTCGTTGACCGCCTGGGGAATCGCATCACCCATGCAGAGAGGTTCTCCGTTCCTAGAGTCCCTGCCATTGTGGAGCTCTGCATCCAAGCTGGTGTCAACCTTCCTGACTTCCCCACAAAGCGACGCAGGAAGCCTGTGATTCGTGTAGGCAAGAGGGAGGTGATCGATGCCAATGAGGATGACCTCCCTGATCCAGAGCCCGATCAATTCAAGAAACTGATCCTGATGGAAATTTCTGATGCGGATATTGCCCCACCAGCTACGCCTGAAGAGACTGTGTTGCTATCTGAGGCGACGCTGGAGGCATGGGAGACACTGAGACAAGGGGCTGAGAGGCTAATGAGGAAGTACGCGGTGAGAGTTTGCGGGTATTGCCCGGAGTTGCATGTCGGGCCCAGCGGGCACAAGGCTCAGAACTGTGGGGCATACAAGCATCAGCAGCGGAATGGCCAGCATGGGTGGCAGTCGTCCGTGCTTAACGACCTGATACCACAGAGGTATGTGTGGCACGTCCCAGACACCGAAACACAGCTGCAGCGGGAGCTCAGGAACTTCTATGGGCAGGCACCGGCGGTGGTCGAGATCTGTGTGCAGGGGGGTGCTGCCGTGCCAGAAAGTTACAAACCAACGATGAGGCTCAATGTTGGCATACCGACCAACTTGAAAGAAGCTGAAATGGTTGTATGAGTTAATTTTGGTGCTTGAAACCTATCTTAAGCACAATAGGTGATAAAAGGATCCTAAGATATTAGTGTTGGCGAAGATGTATCAGACCTCACTGAAATTGAAGGCGTTTTAATCGCTAATAAATGGTTTTTTTTTGTGGTAAAAAGAAGTTTATGCCAAAGTTTTGTACAAAGATACGTGCTTAAATCAAGAAAGAAAATCGTAGGTTGAGACGTTGAGTTGCCGTAGGACGGGTTGCTGCGCAGTTTCAGGTTCCGGCTCCAGAGAATAATTTCCGTGTAAACATGGAATTAGGCAATTTGGAAAGAAAAGAAACTTGGTGGACTTTTTTAGCCTAGTTATCACTATAAAGATTAATCTGTATCCAAGCCAAGATAATGTTTCCATTCTAAGAATACTTTCAATGCAGGTTATATTTAACAAAAGCCGATGGCTGTAAATTGTAGCGGATTTAAAGAATGCATATTTGGTTTCTAATGAAATAGTTTTGATCAAGAAATTAACTGCAATGAATCCTTTTCGAATATAAACCTCGGGAATTAATGTAGACAAGATTTGGTATTTAATGCTCAATCTCAAGGTTCAAACTTAAAGATGAAGCTTCTTATCCACCGATTAATAATGATTCACCGTTTGATGAAGCCCCCCATCCACCCCTATGAGCAGTAATGTTGGTGGTGAAAGCTCTATAAGGATGCCTCAAAGGTCAGTGACAAGATGCATAAAGCTGTAATGGAGGTTGATGGCTTCGAGGAAGAAGATCTTGATAGGGCTTTCGAATATCTAGTACATGTGATAGAAATTTGTTATTGACACTAACATTGTTAGCTTATGTTTTGGTGTATTGGTCTAAACAGATTGTTAGCTTCTGTTTTGCACAAAATCTTGGAGAAGAAGATTATGTTAGCTTCTGTTTTGCATTGTTAGTCTTTAAAGCTGCTTTGGTGATTGGAATATAAATGAATGTTGGTTACTATGTGTTGGTTAATGCTATGTGTTGGTTAATCTCAGCTGCTCTCATATTTGGGTTTACATTTCTATGGTTTGAAGGCACGTTGTCTCTTGCACTAATTTGAATTGCAGTTATGGTTCAGCTATTGCTGTTATTCTTTTATGTTCATAACTGCTGTTGCTTCACATCTCTTATATTATGCTTTTGGTTCGCAACATTCATTTATTCTTCCATTACTTTGTTGTTCCAGTCTTCTTAGACACAACCTCAAATGATGGTGGTAGCAGATCTGGATGACATATTTCTGCCACTACCGGATGATCTTCTGGTCAATCTATCTGAATCACGAAATGTAGTTGATTCTTTCCTTGATAGCTTGCCAATCATGTTCCAGGAAAATGTAAATGTGGAATGTGCTTTTGGACCTGCTCTCATAGCTGCCTTTATGGTCATGGTGTGTTGCCTCTGCCTGTGAATGCTTGTGTTGATTATTTTTTGGTCCAAGGATGCAGAGATTGTATACTGGTCCTATAAACTCTCTTTTCAACAGAGCCAACTATAGTATGTTTGTTCTTGATCTTCTGGAGACATTGAATATGCTCTTAAGTCCACTACTGATTTCTGTTTTATTCTGATTGTGTTGTTAGCTTATGCTTATGACTTTATGGAACTGTTTAATTGCATGCAACTGATTCTTATTTCTCTATCGTTCCTCCAAATGTAATTACTTTTTGCCGTCTTCCAAATTTTGCTATGAAGCTTCTCATAACAAATTACATACTCTTGATTTCTGCAATTTCTACATGTGTGTTTTTATGACGATGAAATTTTATGTCGTCTACAGAGAAAGATGGCCAGGAGTTTATGACAACTGGACAGAGTGTCATGCCCAGGTGCATAAATTTAGCGGGGCTTGCTATCGTGGGTTCCACAATCATAACGATGCATTGGCGTTATTTGGTGATTACAGGCTTGAGTTTGGAAAGGGGAAACTAGACAAAGAAAGGCAGTATTCGGTGGTTCCTTTAATGGTCTTTATGCTCGTTGTGTTGATCGTAGGTTTCATTATTTATATTGCATGTTAACATGTTAAAGATAGCTGTAATTTGATAACTGATACGAGGTTAAACTCACTTGACCCGGACCAGCTGGACCCACGCCCAAGGAAGGACTGGATTGAGCCAAGTCCTAGCTGACCCAGCCAAGACCAAGCCCACGCCCAAGCATGGACCCACGGTCAAGGCCGGGTGGGACCAGGTCCCCTTGGAGCGGGTTAAGCCAAGCCGGTCTTAGGGATTCCTATTCCCTAGCTGGTTTGCTTACTTAGTTGATTTCCTAGTTAGTAGTTATCTTGATTGAGTTAGTTTTCTGGTTTGAGTTCAGTTATCACTTGCTTTATTAGTTTTTTATCTGAGTACAGTTATTCGGATGTTTGACTTAAGTCTGAGCTATATTTGGAAGAGTCTTATTACTTGCTGATTAAGCATGAAGGTTGTCTAGTTTGATTATAACTCTGTCAAGGCCTCTATAAAAGGACATCTATAGTTTGTATTAGGTTATCGACGAATTATGATGAATAAAATAGAGTTATTAGTAGAATAATCATGGGAATAGCTGTAACCCTAATTCAACCAACTCCACCAGCCACCTCCACCTTCTCTCCTACCGCCGGCCTCCTCTCTCTACCCGCTGGTCATCGCCGTAACCCGCTTGATACGATGCACCTTCTCTAGGACTTTCATATCTGGTCTCTTACCTAGTCTCGGCTCCTCCTTAGCCAAAGCTATGGCTAGGTCGAGATATACCTTTAGGGTTTTAGGAGAAGCACCCTAGGTATTCGACAAGGAAGGCTGGAGACTGGACGAGGGAGACGGATGAGGAAGAGGATTATTACCTCGTAGCTTCCTCAATGGTTGGCCGGCTACCCTTGGGGGATCCAAGCCTTGGAAAACGTGGCAACGGTGATGAGGTGTCGCGCCTCGGCCCGGAAAACCCATTCGGACCGGGACACGAGGGGGGGATTTCTACATCTACTAACATCAAACTGGCGGAAGCAGTCATAATAAACAATCAGAGGACGGAAGTAAATTTAACATCTATTATTCCAAAAACTGTACATACATCAGAGTTATAACAAAATTTACATATAACAGTCATTAAAAAGTTACGTCATCAGAAGTCTCCAGAAAAACACAACAGAAGCCCTCTTGACCTTCAAGCATGACCCGATGCCGACGCGCCGCCACAGGACGAACAACTGGGGGCCACAACAGAAGAGCTGGTACCTGCACTTGCAAATACCGCAGCCCAGGTAGGAATGAGCAAAAGCTCAGCAGGGTTCTACTTTACGACATACACAAGGAAGGCAACAACAACTGTACTAACTCTGTGCCAAGTATTGAGGCCTGCCTAGGGACCCCATAAATCCCATCAATAACCCGAAGGGTACCTGTCCAAAGTACGTCCCTCCGACAACCACTGTTCAAGGACAGACCACCTCCGACAATTCCTGACACAAGGTGGACATGACGATACCAGTAGGACACCCCGTCAATAACCCAAAGGGTACCTGTCCAAAGTACTTCCCTCCGACAGCCACTGTTCAAGGACGGACCACCTCCGACAATCCCTGACACAGGGTGGACATGACGATACCAGTAGGACACCCCTCTCCAAGCGGGACCTCCACACTTGGCGGGACAACCGTGGTTATGACAACCATCTCTCAGCACTCAAAGCAACAGAGCCAACACGACCTCGCTACCCAACCTCGGGACGGAGACCCACAGATCACCCACACTCTAACCAATGCAACTAATGCACAACAGAGAATGCATGCAACAGTATGACAAACATCATACAAGTCCGATTGGATCGCTGTAGCGGTACTACCAACCGCTGCCAGCCGATCCGCACCGGGTCCCGGCATTACGACGGTACCATGACCGTCAACCGCGAACTCCTGCAACGGGAAGCAACCCCGAAAACCGCTGATGAACAGTAAAATATAATATTATAATCCGAACAATAATATTATATTTAAAACACCAAAACATTCTCTACCTAGAGCTAATTGACCCCTTCGATTTGACGTCCAAACGATGTCGGATTCGAGATCCAACTTAGACTGCAGTAGGTCTATATGTCGGGATCAACATATCCAAAATCCAGAAACATCCAACGGCTAGATTAATGAAAAAACACTAATCAAAGCTGGCTAACTTACCAATTACTTGCTGCAACGCAGCCCTCCAGTAATAAATTCATAAAACATCTTAGGAAATAACAAAATTATGAAATCAGTTGGGTTGGAGAGTAGATTCAAAGTTCTACAACTCTTATGTTCATCACAACCCAAGAACATGCACGTACGGGTCGGAAAACTCGCCGCAAGCCGGCTGTTGTTCAAGAGCAGCAGAAATCGGAAAATCCGAGATTAAACATGTATTAATCCTACTAAAATCTCAACCAAAGTTCATGAAACTTAAACCAGAAATTATACTAAGCAACATGCATCCAACAACACAAATACAGCAAGATCTAATGGCTAGATTAAGAGAAACCCATTAAACTCACTCAGGTAGGTAGAAACCTACCGGAAACGCAATCCTTGGTTGATCCCCCGCAAACCAGTCACCAACCCAGCTCCAAACCACACTAGGGATCTTCCTCATGCCGCCACGGTTCCAACGAGCCTTCAAACGCTCAAAACGGTGGCTGGAGGAGGGAGAACGGTGGAGAAGAAGGAGCTGTTGGAAAACAGGGGAAGAAACAGAGCTCGCAGGAAGAAGAAAGAAGAAGGAAGAAGAAGAAGGAGAGGGAGAGGAAGAAAAGAGGAGGAAAAGGTAGGGGAAAGCCGGGAAAGGAGGGGAAAAGGGGGAGGAGAGGAGAAAAAGTCCTCTCTCCCTCTGACAAGGGAGAGCGACGGCCAACGGCGGCCGTCCTCGCAACTCCACCGACGTGCTACAGTACCCGGATCGATCCATGGCCAAAAGGGAACGATCCAAGACTTGGCTGGATCGATCCAACACTAGTTTGGATCGATCCATAAGTCAAAAACCTCATAAACGGATCTAGTCAAACACAATCATCAAATTAGAGGCTGTGTGTGCACATGCGGGTATGAAACAAACCGACAAGGCGTAATTTACCAAATTGCCCTTGTGGTCAACAACGAGCTACAGGAATAGAGGGACAGGTCCTCACATGAGGTGGCGGAGGGGAGCATGACAGCCAAGGGAGAAGCCGGGACTTGGGGTTGGACGGCGGATGGCAGCGGATGGCGGCGATGGATGGTAGCCGGCTGGTGGAGAGATAATCCGGCAGTAGAGAGAGATGAAGGTGGCTGGTGGATTTGATGGCAATTAGGGTTACAGCTACTCCTATATTACTTCTACTCCTAGGATTTATCTCTATTAAATAATAACTCCATTAAATTTGTCCATGACCTAATACAAGCTATAGAGGTCCTTTTATAGAGGCCTCAAGAGAGTTCTACTCCAACCTGAATACCTTCTTGCTTGAACAATAAGTAAACAGACTCTTACTAATTCAACTCAAACTGACTCCTAATAACCAGGAATGAACTAAGTAAGCAAGTGACTTGACTCAACCAAACTAGGACTCATAATAGGAACTAGCTAAGCAAATCATAAATTGAACTCAACTAGCAAACTAACTCAATCAAGATAACTACTAACTAGGAAATCAACTAAGTAAGCAAACCAGCTAGGGCATAGGAGTCCTTTTTGGCTGGTTGGGCTTAGGACGCCCAAAGGGACCTGGTTGCAGCCAGCTCCTTGACGTGGGCCCACCCAAGCAAGGGCGTGGATCCCTTCTTGGATTGGCTAGTTCGTCCTCGTATCACCGCTGCTGTCCACGCCTCCGCCGTCCAACTCCAAGTCCCCGGCGTCCCCTTGGCTGTCGTGTTTCCCTCCACCACTTCTTCATTCGCTGCCACGTTCTCCAAGGCTTGGATCCCCCAAGGGTAGCCGGCCAACTATAGAGGAAGCTGCGAGGTAATCCTCTTCCTCATCCGTCTCTCTCCTCCGGTTTAAGCCTTCCTCGTCAAATACCAAGGGTGCTTCTCCCGAAACCCTAAAGGTATCTATTGACCTAGTCATAACTTTAGCTAAGGAGGAGTTGAGATCAGGCAAGAGACCCGGTACCCGCGCTTACGAGAAAGCTCGGCATATTGAGATCAATAACACTGGACGATATCTATTGAAGTAGGTGAATTATGATACTTTGTAGTTTTACTTGTTCTTGTTGGAATTAAATGGAAGCACCGCTGATATTGTATTTGAGCTTTTTCCCCTTGTCTATCTTTATAGCATTGATGCCACTTGATAACAGATTGAACACTTCTTTAGCTGTGAATACATACCAGCTGGACTGAAATAAAATCGGCCACGCATAGCTCAATGCATTTGTGCCAATTTTCCAATCCCTCTAATAATTTACTTTCATCTATGTCGTCAAAATAAGTACAATAAGGTATGATAAATTAACATACTTGGTAAAAATAATTAAGGGGAATAAATTAATGATTTCCTCTCATTAATTTTTTTTCGTATTATAAAAACACATTCAATACTTTTAGAATGTATTTAAGATTCATTTTTTTAAGAGTTTAAACTCACCCCCCTGGTTGGGGGTGACCATATCCTCACTCTCAACACCAACCAAATATTCGAAAGTCTAAAAGTCTGTTAACTCAGCTTTCACTCCAGCACCAACCAAACAACAGAAAGTTCAAAAGTCAGTCAACTCAGTCTCCACTCCAGCACCAACCAAACAACAAAAACTGACATGCCACTTCACAGGAATTCACTTTGCAAGAGTCTGCATTCCAAGAAGTGACTTCAGTCCACCCAGTTCTGAGCAACCAAACATGCCCTAAATGAGAGTTCTACTCGAGAGCAAACTAAACTAGGACTCAAAAAAAGAAAGAGACCAAAGAAAGTCTAGGAATCGAATTACAAGTCAACCGTGAATGAAGCCAGGAATAAACGGCTAGAAACCATCATGGACCAAACTACCTAGGAATAGGGGGCCGCCCAACCCAGGCCTAGCTTGGGCAGGGCCTCCATGATGCTTCAATCCCAAATTTGGGTTGGCCATGGCTTGGGCCAAGAAATAGCTTGAGTCAGTTTTGGGTCTGATCAGATTTTGGGTTATGCTCGGTCCGATGATTGAGTATATATTTACCAGGTGAGGGCCGGGCCCCATATAACTAATGGAAGCATCATAGGCAAATAGGTACAAAAGCCAATAGATTATTCAATATATTGACAAGCGGCTATTTCAAAAAATCATTAAATTTAGGATCCCCATGACTATACTTAAATCAAAAATCATCCGTTTCAAACTTATTCAAAGAACACATATGCATGTTTCCTCTCATGATCCGATTGGGATACATGATAAGGGGCATCGTTTATGTCCTCGATCGGTAGACATTTACTGATCGGTAGTGTTCTACCGATGGATTAGATCAATCAATCGGTAAACATCTACCGATTGAATGTGTGAATCATCTGATCGGTAGATGTATACCGATCGAATATATGGCCACGTACGTGCGTATCTTTACCCTTCCTCACATTGCTTGGCGTCCACGATATCTAAACTGGACTTCGAGATTTTTGACTTGCTCTGCCTACGTGTTTGGTACGTCTTGTTATACTTCAAATTAACGTGGTTAATTACTGCCCACAAACTCTATAAAAACTCCACCCAAAGAATCACAGGGACTCCAACAAACTCTCGCTTGATCCACCATGCTGGGAGTCCAAGTCCTCTCCAAAGAAACCATCACACCCTCATCACCAACACCTCCCCACCTCCACTCCATACCATTCTCTTTACTGGACCAAACAACCCCCGAGATCTTCACCCACATCATCCTCTTCTACTCTTCTCCTGATGAGATCACCACCATCACCAAGTCCTTCCGGTCATCTCTGTCAGAAACCTTAGCGCACTTCTACTTGTTAGAACAGAAATCTAACCGTTGACCGGTCAAATAGTCAAAGTCAAAATCTACTCCACACTTAAGAATCAGATGATTGTAGTTAAGTTCTACTCCTTCGAACGACGTTCGAATAGATGTGTCAAGTTGAATGGAAATCTAGATTAGACCTAATTTAATAATCTAATTAACAACTAATTATCTAGATTAACTTAAAATAGTCTAAATTAACCTATTGAAAGCATAAACTATCTAATTTATGAAATTAATTAAAGAAAGCGTTAAAGGGCATCCTAAATTGCTAAATCAAGAGAAAACATACTTAAACCTACTGATTAACTTAATCTAACCTAGAAGATAAAAGCTTCTAATATTAAATTAACCTAAAGAAATGCAGTAAAGAAATCTCTAAGAAATGAAGAAGAAACATAACTATCTAAACCTAGATTAGCCATTTAAAACAATAATCTAAATTACTTTAAACAAAAAGGATTAACTAAATACTGAAGAAACGATGCCATTCTATTGAACTAAATCAACTTACAGAAAACATCTTGAAAGAACATTAATGAAATCCAGGCGCGCAGGCTCTGTGTTTAGTTTGCGAGAGAGATTACACAGTGAAAAAGAAAGGTATTTATACTAGAGCAGTTCAACTGCTTTGTCCAGCACGTCCTCTATCGTCTTCCATCTTTCACTCTTAATACGCCGATGACGGTTGTGTCGGGTCCCATGTTCTCCGATATTTCCTCGTTTCTTCATTCCTTGCTCTGGCCGATGATGGTTGCGTCTGGGCGATAAGCTTCTGGCCGATGACGGTTGTGTCGGGTCGGTGAGCGTATGTTGTAACGTTGTCCTTCTTGATTGGTGTTTTCTTCTAATCCGTCTCTTCATCGTCCAAAGTTGATAACTTATTGTCTTTGAATGAATTAAGTCTTTGGCTAATAACCTGTCATTACTTTTGGCCGATAACCTTCTTGTGTAAAGAGGATCATCGTTCTTAGTTAACAATATCATCGTTTTTACATCGTTATCGCTCTTGACTGATGGTTTCTTTATGTAGAAACAATCATCATTCATGATTGATGATTTTTCTCTTTGGGCGATGATCTTAATCGATGATTTCATTCTTTGGGCGATGATCTTATCTTTGAGCGATATCGCCCAATTGGGTTTGAAAGCTTGTCGGCCATATTTATTATGCTGACATGTTAATCATTGATTGGTTAGCCATTATATTGGCTAACATTTTGCCCCGCATGCGGTAATCGAGGAGTTTGAATTTATGACAAGATGACCGCATCTGATGCAATTTGACAGCTTGCTTGTTAACCACTAAAGGCTAATCATGATCATTCTCTGAGAAACAGAATCGCCGTTTCGTTCTCCTTCTCCATCCATATCTTTTGATATTCCGCTTTTAATGCGCCGTCCTTATCTGACATGCATACCCTTTTGGCCATACGTCTTTGGCGCGAAAGAACACTATTGGTTCTTCTTTCCTCCGTTAGGGTTTTAGCTTTCTTTCTTCTCTCACAGTCGCGGCGCTTAAGCTTTCTTCCTCCTGTAAGTTCTGAGTCATCGGAGAGTTCTTCTCCGTCAAGCAAAGTTCGTCACTATGGTTCGTGAACTCAAATCTGGTGAGGATGTGCATAAGGAAGCTTGCAAAGCCTATGCAGAGTTCAATGGGATCTTCTGATCAGATGAAGCAAGAGGGACATATCTGGTCAGGACGGGAGATTCTTCTTCCAGGTTCTTTTCTTGGTGTCCTTGCTTTATTTCCGATCTTTTACCCTCTCTGTCCCCCGATCTCCAAGTTATTGTTCAGAACTTTCCGCTTTCCGGCGATCTTCTCTTATCCCAGGAACTTAATCTTTCAACCCTTTCTTCCAAAAATCCTATTACGCCATGGCCTTTGACCGATGACAAGTTCATCAAGTGGCATAGTAGAATGGTCAATCATTTAGATTCCAAGAGAATTTTTTCTGATGCTGGCATTTTGGATTTCTTGGATTTGAGCACTAGGGTTCCTGCTCAAGAGCCCAACTTACTTTTGTCGTCGTTTCTTTTTTGGTCGACAGAATATAATAACTTTGTTTTTCATTGTGGCACTCTTTTCATTACCCTTCGAGACATCGCTCTTTTGACTGGTCTTTCTCCTATCGACGATCTTGTATCGGCCAATATGGAGCTTTCTTCTCGGGAAACGGTTTTTGATTCTGATAAAAACTATGGTGTTTTTATCAATGCATATGCCAAACTTGAAGAGACCGATGAGCCACCAAATGCTAGAGAACGATTAGCGTTCATTTATTACTGGCTTTGTAAATTCGTTCTTTGTCTCCCTGCTAAGAGACCGGTTAGGGGTTATATCGGTCTCGCCCAAGCTATCGCTTCTGGAAAGCAAGTTTTGTCTCTTTCCACTTTTATTCTCTCGGCCATATATAGAGGCATCTACCTTACTCTGGTTTTGGCCCTCTTTGGATCGTCCAATTATGGCTTAGAGCCTATTTTGGACTCCATTTACCTCCTTCTTCATCGGCCAGAACTCAAGGCCATTTGTATCTTTCTTCATTGTTCATTTCCAAATCCCTTCAACATACTTTTGATTATTTTTATACCTTATCCAATTTTTCTTCCTATCGTCCATTCAACCATAATTCTCACCCAACTACTATTCGTCCACTCCTCGATCTGTCGGCCAATTTGGACGATGAGGATAAAATATTGGCGTGGGCCCGCTTCTTGGTCGGCCGAGATCTTCATTTTGACATGTCTTGGGGTAAGGTCAACAACAAGTGTGGAGTAGAAGTTTATGCCCCGAACTTTGTCTCACGCCAGTTTGGACTAAAACAAGCATGGCCAGTTCCTCTCTACTTTAGCTATAACATAATAGCTAAAGGTCGATGTGTCTTTCACAACATCGATAGGGTAATCACTGTGGAGAAGAGAGTCATAGCGCTTTGTAAGCGTTTTAAGCTTACACATTTTGAACCAATGGTCGACGTCGACTCTGTCATCGCCGATGTCTGGAGTTCGGCCATCAAGGAGCGTCTCTTCTCTCAAGACAAGAATGATGTCTTCAACAATTTTGTTCCTCCCAAGAAGTTGGGACATAAGAAGGACATTCTGGAACATGTTGAGGCGGATGATAGACCTCAGAAGAAAAGGAAAGTTGCTGCTTCTGCTGGAAAGAGTGGAGAATCGCCCAAAAAAAGACATGGGAAGTCCACTGAAGAGACTTCATCTCGTAAAAAGAAAAGGGTATCAACTGGTGAATCCAGGATATCTCCATTGGCCGAGAGGCCTTTGGTTGAGGATACAATGGCAGAGGAAGTAACGGCCGAAGATATAGTTGTCGAGGAAGTAGTGGCAGAGGAACCTGAGAAACAAACTTGCTCATCCTCAGCAGTAGGAGAGGATGCAGGCTCGCCAGATAGCAGGCAAAGTGGTCATTCTGCTTCAGCTTCTAAGTAAGTACCTTTGTCAACTATCTTATGTTTCTCCATCTTTATATTTCGAACTCACTCTTCCTTGTTTTGCAGAAAGATCAGACTCTTCTACTCCTTCACACCTTTTATCTCCTTCTAGTTCTCCCTCCAACTTGGGCGAGGAGGCTGCTCAAATCAAAGAGCTAGAAGCGCAAATTCTTCAGTTCAAAACTCAAAGGAATTATCTTGTTAAAGAGAGTAGGCAAATAGGCCAAGAGAGCAGTAAAGATATGGAAGAATACAATGCTCTTGAAGCTGATTCCTCCAAAGATCGCCAAGTTGAGATCAACGATGCGTTGGTTAAAAACAAGTATCAGCGTAAAGAAGTCAGAGGAAACATTGCTCGTATCTCTCAACAACTTTCTATGAGGAGATAACTTATAATCGTTGAATTATTAATCGATCACTTTGTAGTGAAATAACATTTTGTAATCGATCATTTTGTTAATTGCTATCGTCCATTCTGAGGACGTATTTTCTTCTATTTTTTTGTTTTATATTGATGGGTAATACCTTTTAAGGTATCGACAATTTATCATTGATCGATGTAACCCACCATCAATAGTTCTTACTTGATATGACCCATTTGGTAACACTTGATCGACCAAATATGGTCCTTCCCAATTGGGCGACCACTTTTCGTACTTAGGGTCATTCCGATCTATAGGTAGGATCGTTTTCCACACTAAGTCTCCCTCTTGAAAGTCTTTTGATACTACTCTCTTATTATAAATATCGGCCACTTTCAACTTCTGTGCCTCTATGTTTTCTAAGGCCATAGTTCGTTGTTCATCGAGCTCCAAAAGATTATACATTAATGCTTCATATTCTTCACTAGTTGAGCGATCTTGTTCTAAAACTCTGGGCGATAAAACATTTATCTCAGCAGGCAGAACCGCCTCTTGACCATATACCAACTGGTAAGGCGTAACCTTAGTATTAGACTTAGGTGTAGTTCTATGTGCCCATAACGCTCTTAGTAACCCTTCATGCCATTGCCTTGGGTTATCGTCCATCATCTTTCTTATGATTGACTTGATGGTTTTATTGGACGCTTCAGCTTGTCCATTAGACTGGGCATAATAAGGTGTAGAATTGGCCATATTCATTTTATATTTAGCCAAAAAATTCTTTACCTTAGAACTTACAAACATTGTCCCTTGATCCGACACAATTGTTTGTGGGATGCCAAATCTACATATGATATTCTCCCAGATGAAATTTATCACTTGATCATCAGAAACTGTTTTTAATGGGATGGCCTCTACCCATTTGGTAAAATAGTTTGTTGCCACAATCACAAATATGTGCAACATGGATGATGGAGGATATATCTTTCCTATAATATCTATCTCCCAACATCTGAATGGCCAAGGCTTTACAATGATCGATAACTGTCGCGCCCCGACCCGCGTAGGCCCAACCGGGCCGGGCGACGCGAACCGGAACTTAACCTACTGCGGAAATTTGGCGAGGTTTCCCTCTAATCGTAGTGGTTACCCTAATAAGCATAATCATCCTGTAATAAACAACAATTATAAAGCTCAACACACAAAGCTGGAATATAGTACAAATCCTCAAACAGGGAATGTTATACAAAATCGCTCCCGTAGGAGACTATCTAACCAAGGTGTACACGGACAGATCACAGCTCCTCAAGCTCCGCCAGACGTCGCCACGTCACCGAACACCTGCCCGGTAGGGGCAACCGAAGAAGAGCTAGCGCCAGCACCTGCAAAACGCAGCCCGGGTAGGTGTGAGCACTAAGCTCAGCAGGGACACTACACTACGACACTCACAAAGGAAGGGAACACAACAGTGTCGTCCCCAAGCAAAGCCTAGGTGTATCACAGGGGTCCCATAATCCCACCGGATACCCCTGAGAGCCCCAGTCGTGGTCTTCCAGCGAACTGGTCACACACTGGGTCACACTCAGTAAGACAGGAAACGGCACTGCCAACTCACGACAGGATCCTGGGCACTGTCGGCGGGTAGCACCGCTGGGTAGTCACACCTGCCACCCAAGAGTTCTAGAAGGATTGGGTACCGGCTACACCACGACTTGGCTCAAGGCCGACACGACCTCTAAACATCAAGCACAACAGTATTCATGTCCAACTAACCCTATCATCGAAAAGACTGAATACTACAAATCGAGTCCTGGACCAAGCTACCCGCACGGTCCTAAGAGATAGATCCGGGCTACCCGGAAGCCCCGGATCGGCAACGCCCTAACAGATGCAACTAATGCACAACACAATGCATGCTATGAACATGCGCAGAAAAGATACATGTAAGCATGCAGCAGGATGTGATGTTTAGAGGTCTGGGCACGGCACCCTGCCGGCCCGGGGTGGTGAACAGATAAATAAGGTCTAAGGACTGCTGCAGTGGTACCACTACCAACCGCCAGCAGTCCACACAACACCTGCACCGGGAAACAACCCCGCAAACAACAGTTCACAATGTGCAACAAGTAATGTGGCCCTCGGCGAACGCCGGTGTGAGAGGCTAGGGAAAGCAGTAGGGCCACCCGCCCGTTTATTCTAAACATCCCGGGAGTCATCACTCCCCCGGTTCACCACTGCCCCTATATAGGGCTAACATGCTTAATGTTATGTACAAGGTATAAAACAATAAAGAAAACCAACATACAAAGCCCCTTGGGCAAAACTAGTCAAAACCCTCTCTTCTACCAAAGGATCGATCATCCCCTAGGGTAGGATCGATCCTCTCAGCAACAGAGAGTAAAACCTCACTGTCGAGACAAAAGGATCGATCCTTCCTCTCAGGAGGATCGATCATTTTCGCGACAGAGAGCACCCTTCAGATCGCACCACGAGTGATCGATCCTTCCTCACAGGAGGATCGATCCTCTTCGCGACGAAGGACAGCCATGCTCCCCAAGAACCAGGATCGATCCTCACCAAGCTCGTGATCGATCCTTCATCGGGCGGAGCATGACCAACCCAGAAGATCGATCCTTCCTCAAGGGAAGATCGATCATGATGGGTTCCGCGGCGTCCTTCCGGCGAAGAATACCGCCGGAAGAGACAACCAAAAACCACGAAACTCTGGGATCTGATAGATCAGGATCCCACGAGTCCAAAACCGGTTAAAACACAAGAAACCAACATGCTAATCACAAGATCTAAGCATTAAACCACAGATCAAACCGGAAAACTCAAAACCCCGAAGAGAGATGTCGGTAGGATCCCTACCGGAGCAAACGCAGCTTAGATCCAAGCAGCTAGGCCTTGGATCGTCCTCAACGCCTTCGAAAATCCCAAGATCCGAGCTCAAATCGCCGGATTTCCAAAAGGATTTGAGGGAAGAAGGTTCGTCTGCTTTATAGGCAAACGAACCGACCTATGAAGGATCGATCCTTACCCAAGGAAGGATCGATCACCTCATGACGATCTCACTTGACTTTCTGGCACAAGAGGATCGATCTTTTAGCTAGAGAGGATCGATCCTTTGTGTGCTGAAAGCTAAACTTAGGCGAGAATTCAAGCCTAAGTCCGGATCTTTCGATCCCGGGTCCCACTAACCATCCTAAGCAAACATTACCACAAACAAGGTCAGTGTGTGTACAAGCGCGAGTGTGGAACTAGCCGACAAGGTGCAATTTACCAAATTGCCCTTGCGGTCCACAGCGAGCCACAGGAGGGGAGGGACGGGTCCTCACATCCTATTACCCTTAAAAGAAATCTCGTCCCGAGATTCGATAAAGGTAGGGCTCGGAACAAAGGAAAGCTACACTAGCAGACAGGACAAAAGGTACCTTGAGAAGAAAACAGATGCGGATACTCCTGCCGCATGCGCGTCTCGCGCTCCCAAGTCATCTCCTCGACGCCTCTGTGCCTCCACAGTACCTTGACCAAGGGAATCGTCTTGCCCCGCAAGACCTGATCCCTCTGGTCAAGTACGCAAACTGGCTGCTCAACAAAAGTCGCGTCTGCCTCAAGCTCAATGTCATCCACTCTGACGACATGAGACGGGTCTGGATGATACTTCCTCAGCATCGACACGTGGAAAGTCGGGTGCACAGCTGACATGTGCTGAGGAAGATCAAGGCGGGTAAGCTACCTCGCCGACCCTCTCTAGGATCTCGAACGGTCCGACGAACCTCGGAGCCAACTTGCCCCCGCTGCCAAACCTAACAGACCCTCTGTACGGTGCTGCCCTCAGGAACACACTGTCGCCAACTGCGAACTCAAGCGGTCGTCGCCTCCGATCTGCATAGCTCTTCTGCCGACTCTGAGCCGTCAGAAGCCTCTGCCTGATCTGTACTAACCTCTCTGACGACCTCCTGACGATGTCTGGACCGGTGAGTGAAGCCTCTCCAACCTCTGTCCAGCAAACTGGGGAACGACACGGCCTACCGTACAACGCCTCGAAAGGTGCTACTCCAAGACTGGACTGGTAGCTGTTGTTGTAGGCGAACTCCACCAAGGGAACGTGCTCCTCCCAGTTGCCTCCTGCGTCGAGGACACATGCTCGCAGCATGTCCTCCAAGATCTGGATCGTCCGCTCTGACTGCCCGTCGGTCTGCGGATGGAACGCTGTACTAAACGTCAGGAGTGTGCCGACAGCCTCCTGAAAGCCTCGCCAGATCCTGCTAGTGAACCTGGGGTCTCGGTCTGACACGATAGATACTGGCACTCCGTGTAGTCTGACTACCTCTCTGACGTACAAACCGGCCAACCTGTCAGACGTGTCTGTCACCCGCATAGGCAGGAAGTGCGCTGATTTACCAAATTGCCCTTGCGGTCCACAGCGAGCCACAGGAGGGGAGGGACGGGTCCTCACAATAACTCACTCGCTGGTGCTCGCTGTAACGGGCCATGCCTTTGACATGATTCACATCCTTTTGCATACATGGCACATTCCTCCCCCATGCGCGTCCAATAAAAGCCATTGCGCATTATTAGCCAGTGCATTTTTATGCTGGATTGATGTACCCCACAGACACCATTATGTATCTCGGCCATTGTCAATTTAGCTTCATCAGGACTTAAGCATCACAATAAAATCCCATCTGGTTGACATTTATATTAAATATCGTTTTGTAGAAAATAATGTATCGTCTTAAAACGAATTTTCCTATCAACCTTAAGCGATGGATTTTGCAAAAAAAAAAAACGACGATTGGGGTACGCCAATCTTGTTGGCCATCGATTTGATCTATCTCAATTGAGCGATGAAGTTGCTCTAAGGCAGACTGTATCTTGCCATAACTAAAATCGGCCATGCCCCCCAAGTGTTTTAACACTTTATAACCATATGCTATTTGGACGAGAGTATTAGCCTCATCGTTATGCAATCTTGGAACAAAAGGTAACTCAAAATCGCTAAAGCGATTTAATAACTGTAGAGCGATTTGATGAAACAGAATCAATATATCGCTCTGGCACTTATAATGGCCAAGTAGATGATTTATCACCAATTGTGAATCACCTTTAATTCGCACATTGGACACTCCTAAGTGCAATAAAATTCCGAGGCCGATGATTAACGCTTCATATTCAGCCTGGTTATTGGTGCATAACTGTGATAGTGTATACACAAATTTAGACTTGCGGCCAATGGGCGATAAGATTGTAATCCCAAGGCCTGCTCCATTGACAGTTTTAGAACCATCAAAGTACATCGTCCATGGAATGAGCGATATAATGCTGATCTCTCGCTCTAATTCCTTTGGTATATCTACACAAGGATAATTAGCTAAGAAATCGGCCAATACTTGGCCTTTAACAGCCTTTTGAGAGACAAATTTAATATCAAACTCAGCTAAAGTTAACACCCAGTAACCAATACGCTGATGTAAAATTGGCCGAGAAGACAAAAATTTCATTACATTATACTTAGAAATCAAGTAAACAGTTACATGCTTTAAATAAGCTCTTAACTTGGTACACATAACATACAAGGCCAAACATAATTTTTCTTTGGTCGAGTACTTTTGCTCATAAGGTAGTAACTGCCTACTTAAATAGTACACTGCTCTCTCAACTCCATCTTTTCCATCTTGCGCCAAGAGACCTCCTATCAATCGGTCTGCTGCAGTGATGTAGAGCTTCATGGGATCCTTCAATCTTGGCGACGCCATAACTGGTGGCGTTGCTAAATACTTCTTCAAGCATTCAAATGCTTGCTGATGTCGCTCTTCCCAGACGAAATCGTCTCCACTCTTTAGTCGTAAGAGCGATGAGAATTCTTAAGTCCGTCTTGCACAGTTAGAAATAAATCTTCTTAAAAAATTCACATGACTAAGAAACTTTTGTAGTTCTTTCTTAGTCTTTGGAGGACTAGCCTTAATGATAGACTTTGATTTATTTTGATCGAGTTCTATTCCTCGCTGATGGACGAGAAAACCAAGAAATATCTCTGTTTGTACTCCAAATGCACATTTTAAGGGATTTAATTTCAAATTATACTCTCTCATTTGTTCAAAAGCTTTGATTAACTGAGAAAAGTGATCGGGCATAACTTGTGATTTTACCACAAAGTCATCAACATAAACTTCTATAAACTGGCCGATCATGTCATGAAAAATCAAGTTCATCGCTCGCTGATAAGTAGCACCAACATTCTTTAAACCAAAGGGCATAACAACCCATTCATAACTACCGAACGATCCTGGACATCTAAAGGAGTTTTATGAACATCGTTCTCGGTGATATAGATTTGATTATACCCCGAATATCCACCCATAAACGAGTATATTTCATGTCCAGCAGTTGAATCAACCAAATTGTCGACCGATGGCATAGGATATTCATCCTTGGGTGTTGCCAAATTTAAGTTTCTAAAGTCTATACAGACTCTAAGTTTGCCATTTTTCTTCTTAACTGGCACTATATTTGAAAGCCATTCTACATATCTGGCCGTTCTAATAAAATTGGCGCTTAACAATCGTTCAATTTCTCTCTTTACTTCTAGGATTATATTAGGAGCAAAACACCTTGGCGCTTGCTTGTATGGCTGAAAGTTTGGTCGAGTAGGAAGTTCATGCTCGATGATGGTTCTATCTAGGTCAGGCATTTCCTTATAATCCCATGCAAAACAATCCTTATATAAACGTAAAATGGCGATGAGTTCGTACCTTACATCTTGGTCGATAAGCTTGCTGATGAAGGTTGGACGATGTTCCTCGCCATCGCCAAGGTCAATTTCTTTCAGTGGGTCTTGAGCTTGCATGTTTCCACGTTTGCCATAGGGGACTTCTTCATCGTCCTCTTGAGGAATTTCCTTTAAATAATCCAAATCATTCGTCTCCTATGTGGCCAACGCTTCTACCTGATAAGCCATTATCTTGGCTTTTAAGGTCGTTACCGCAGCCCAATTTTCCTCAGGGTTGGAACCCATCATTTTAGCTTTGAGGCCGATGATCGGCCAGCCCTTGGTGCAAAGACCACTGAGGTCTTGCAGAATCTAACAACTCCGCCACATGCTCCCTTAGGACGACACCATTCTCTGACACAACCTTTGATACGAGCGGTCTACTCGTAATCCTCTCGTATCGGGTCTCTACTGCTCCAATTGATCAGAATTGACCTGATCAGACTTGATTTGAGTCCAATTGGCTGAATCTGACTAGCTGGATCGGATCTGGCTTGAGCTGGTTCAGATCTGGCTGAGCCTGATAGGATAGGACTTGACTAGGTCAAGTCTGAGTTGATCTGGATCAGGTTGACCTGGTTGGATTGGACTGGATCCGGATTAAGTGGCTGAGATGAACCAGGTTGGGCTGAGTCTGATTCAAGCTGGATGAACCGGGCTTGATCTGAGGGCTGAGGTTCGCCGGAGTCAATTGCCAGCGTAGGGACGTCTACAGCGGTCGGGACCTTGGCAGGAAGGTTCGTGAGTTGCTGGGAAAGAGATCCAATAGCTCGGATCTGGGAGGTAGGTGGCGGATCAGCCGGATCTGGGAGGTGGACGGCGACGGGTTTGGGTTGACCGGCGTCGGGGACAACGGGGAGCTCGGCAGGAGGCTTGGGACGTTGGGAAGATGGTCGGGAAAGGGTCGTGGGGAGACGAGGAAGGTTTTAGGATGGTTTAGGGGTGATATCTGCGATGGACGCGGTTGATGGCGGGGAGGATGAAGGTCGGGTTGGCCGGGGAAGGCGCCGGAGACTGTGAAGGCCGACGGGAAAGAGATGGCCAGGGTCGTGGGGCTTAGGGGAAGAGTATGGCGGGTTTAGGTGGCGACGGGGGTGGCCAGAGAGGGAACGAGAAGGATGCCGGCGGTGAAGCTAGGGTTTGGGCGTGAGGAGAGAGGAGGAAGACGATGTTGAGGTGGCAGGTGACGAGGAGAGAGAGAGTGGTGACGTGGCGCTGATGTGGAGGAGAGAGAAACTAGCGTGGAGAGAGAAACACTGGTGGAGGCGGTGTCGGCCGCGGAGAAGATGACCGACGGGGAAGAAGGTGGATCGATGGTGGATTTTCGGGGGGAAACTACATTACCTCTACTCCTATGATGATACGATGCACCTTCTCAAGGGCCTTCGTACCGGGTCTCTTGCCTTATCTCAGATCCTCATTAGCCAAATCTATGGCTAGGTCGAGAGATACCTTTAGGGTTTTAGGAGAAGGACCCTAGGTATTCGACGAGCAAGGCGAAGACTAGAGGAGGAGATGGATGAGAAGAGGGATACCTTGCAGCTCCTCTAGGGTTGGCTGGCTTCTCTTGGAGATCCAAGCCTTGGAGAACGTGGTGGAGGGAAGCACGGCAGCCAAGGAGACGCGGGGGACTTGGGGTTGGACGGCGGAGGTGGCTGGTAGCGGCGGTGATGATAGTGGCCGGCAGGTGGAGAAGAATCCGGCTGTAGAGAGAGAAGAAGGTGGCTGGTGGATTTTTGTGGAAACTAAGTTATAGCTACTCCTATATTACTTCTACTCCTAGGATTTATCTCTACTAAATAATAACTCTCATAAATTCGTCCATGCATAATTACAAACTATGGAGGTCCTTTTATAGAGGCCTCAAGAGAGTTCTACTACAACTAGAGAACTACCTTGCTTTAATCACCAAGTAACCATACTTTCCTACTAAGACTCAATCATAACTCAAACTTCCTGATTACTAGGACTCTTAATAGGAACTAATAAAGCAAATCATAAACTGAACTCAAACTAGGAAACTGACTCAATCAAGATAACTATTAACTAGGGCATCATCTAAGTAAGCAAACCAGCTAGGAATAGGATTCCTTTGGCCGGCTGAGCTTAGAACGCCCAAAGGGACTTGGGTGCAGCCAACTCCTTGGCGTGGACCCATCCAAGCAAGGACATGGGTCCCTTCTTGGAATGGCTCAGTTCGACCTCGTATCATCCCTCCTCCCTTCGAAATTGGCCTTGTCCTCAAGGCCTGAATGTGATGAGGAAAGAGGGCTCTTCTCTTCTCGAACCGGAGTGATGTGGCTGGACCGCAACTGTTGCTCTGTACTCGGCGGTGAGAATCCCGGTCTGGCCCATGGTGGATCTAATGGTATCCGAAGCGGCGAGTCAGGGGACCATGCTGCCGGTCTGGAAGGAGGAGGCTGAAACTTAGGTGGATCCGGCGGCCTCTGGAACTCCAAGAAGTAGAGGGCGGCTGTAGATCGACGATGGGCCCACCTCAAGTGCTGGTGTCCTAGGTCAAAGACTCGGTCAACCTGAATCAAATCCTTCCAAGATGGAAGTAGACCCAAGACAGCGGCTGGATACAATCGTGCCGAGGACGGAGCATCCGAGGGACGATCTGATGGTTCAGTTGGCCCCAAGCATGGGATCTTCAATGGTTCTCCTGGATCATCCTCGTCACGTCCCATGAGTAGTGTCGCCCATGACCATAGGACGGGATCTGATCTCAATGGCCTGGTCGGATGTGCAGGGTCTTGGCTTGATGCTGAGTCAAGCTCGCTTTGGCCCAGTCTGAACTGAAGTCGGCTGGGCCACGCTTCTGCTGCACTATTTGGATCTTGATCAGGTTCAGTTTGACTGAACTTGATGGAGCTTGGCTGGCTGCAATCAGATCTAGCCGGATTGATTCTGGCTGCATCCAATTGAGTCTGACTTAGCCTGGTCTGATCTGAGCTTGGTCGGATCTGGTTGGTGTAACCAAACCTGGTTGTGCTTGGATGAAATCTGACCAAGTCTTGTAAGCTGCAATCTGACTCGAATGGACTCTTAATTAATTCATAACAATCAAATATTAACTAGGACTCAATAAAATATAAAAGACTAATGATAAATCCTAATCAAATACTCTAGTTTGAACTAGAGAAGTCCAAGTCAAACTAGGAAAGAGACTGAACCAGTTTGGTTCCTCTTCTGGGTTCGGGTCCAGTTGGTCGAGTCGGATCGACTCGTATCAACCTTCAGCGTGTCATCGATCTGGAGGAACTGTAACGGACCATAGTTGCATCATAGAAGGACGCTTCCACAACATGAGTGTCCATACTATAGGGTATATTGTCGGCCATAATGGTCTCGACATTCTCGACATTTCCTTCGGCGTTCCATAAAAACAAGCATTGATGAAAGGAGGATGGAACGCATTGACTGCCGTGAATCCAGTCTCGACCAAGTAAGTCATTATAGCTGGTCGTCGAATCCATAACAAAGAACGCTGTCGTCCTTGTAACGCTTCCAACCTTAATATCCAAGGGAAGAATTCCCTTTGCAGGGGCTGGGACCCCACTAAACCCTGTTAGCGTGATGTCTGTGGGAATAAGATCGCTATCAGTCTTGCCCAACTTCTTCATCATTTTAGCGGGGATGACATTTACTGCGACCCCGGTGTCGATCAGAACCCTGCTCACAGGAATACCGTTGATCTCGGCCTTAATGTGTAAGGGCCGTAGGTGGCGTGTCATTGCTTTTAGCGGTCGATCGAACACAACCTTGTCCTGACCTTGGACAATGACTGAGGTTGATCTTGAACTGCTTTGCCTTTGGATTTGGCTGCAACATGGACAACTTCTGGGCTTTCTTGTCCATCCCATGATGGCCATTACTGATCAGTTTGCTTGTGTTCACGCTGTGTCTTCGTTGCTTCTACGTCCCAACCAGTTGGAATGATTGGCGCATCGTCCGCTTGCTAACGTACTTGGCTACGTCGTCCTTGGGAACCCATTTCTTTACAAGAGGATCACCATAACAAACTAGATAATCAAACTTACCGCTTAGTTGACCTTGAGTGCTTATAGCTGGGTTGCCAGCCTTGTAGAGCTCCATCAGCAGCTTCTTCTGGGAGATGTTCCTTCTCGCCACTTCTTCATGGACCTTGATGGGAACCTCCACTTCGACCCATTCAATGTCTTCGACCATGGGCTCTTCCTCCGCATCGTCCCAACCAGTTGGGACAATCGCTGCTGACGCAGATGGAACGATATGGGCGATGACTTCTGTCTTCTTGACTAGACGCTTCACCTTTACGTCACCATAAATCCTTAGATAATCGTATTGGCCACTCGGCTGGCCACCTGGTCCTACTGCGGGATTGCCTTCCTCATAAAGTTGTCGCAGCAACTGTTCTGTAGACATATTCCTCCTCTGAGCCTCTTCTGCAACATTTATTTTTTCTTCAAACTCGACGTATTCATCTTCATCGTCGAGTATCAGACTTACTGGGGCTGGTTCGTCGGCTTCATCGACTGATACGAACCTCGCCAAGTTGTGACGAAACCCGTAGCAAGTTGAACTATGTAGGATAGTTCTACAATCAGGTTTGGATGGAAACCGCGACCCATTGCTTATAATCAAGCAAGAACCTTGGTATGAGGTGAGGACACCACAAACGGGGATGGAAATCCGTTTGATAAGTCTAGATGAACGCCACAGGAAATCCTGATAAGTTCGATAGTTCTACGAAGAACCAAAGAGAAATTCTCTCACTTTTTTTTTATCAATCAAAATCTGTTCTTCATTACATAGATCATGCCCATATATGAGCTAATACAATGAAAAACTCATACTCCTATTAAATCCGAATTTATATCTCACTACAATTCCAAGAGACACTAATTACTCAGATTTCCAAAGCCTTGATCAATGCCACACCCAACTCTTGCATGAGAACATAAATGCCACACCAACTCTTGCATGCCTAGCTGGTGATTGCCTTAATGACTTGGATAAACCTTGGCCCTTCATTAATTGTGAGCTTGCAATTGATACGAGGTCGGACCGAGCCATTCCAAGAAGGGACCCACGTCCTTGCTTGGATGGGCCCACGCCAAGGAGTTGGCTGCAACCAGGTCACTTTGGGCATCCTAAGCCCAACCAGCCAAAAGGATTCTTATTCCCTAGCTGGTTTGCTTACATAGTTGATTTCCTAGTTAGTAGTTATCTTGATTGAGTCAGTTTCTTAGATTGAGTTCAGTTTATGATTTGCTTAAATCAGTTCCTATTATGAGTCCTTGTTATTAGGAAGTTGAGATAAGATTGAGTCTTATTAGGAAAGTCTGGTTACTTGCTGATTAAAGCAAGGTAGTATTCAGGTTGTAGTAGAACTCTCTTGAGGCCTCTATAAAAGGACCTCCATAGCTTGTAATTATGCATGGACGAATTTATGAGAGTTATTATTTAGTAGAGATAAATCCTAGGAGCAGAAGTAATATAGGAGTAGCTGTAACCTAGTTTCCTCATAATCCACCAGCCACCTTCATCTCTCTCTACAGCCGGTCCTTCTCCATCACCGGTCTCCTTCTCCGCTGCCGTCCACTCCTCCGCCACCATCATCACCACTACCAGCCATCACCCACGTTCTCCAAGGCTTGGATCTCCAAGAGAAGCCAGCCAACCATTGAGGAAGCTGCAAGGTAATCCTCTTCCTCATCCGTCTCTCTCCTCCGGTTTTCAGCCTTCCTTGTCGAATACCTAGGATGCTTCTCCTAAAACCCTAAAGGTATATCTCGACCTAGCCATAGCTTTGGCTAAGGAGGAGTCGAGACTAGGCAAGAGACCAGATACGAAAGCCCTAGAGAAGGTGCATCGTATCAGCAATCTTCTCCATTCTGAATTTCTTTAATTAATCCACTAAGTGCTGCTTTGAACCTCTTAGCTTGAGCTCTCGTGACTGGTCCTAAAGGCATCTGAAATGGTTCTTGACTCTCTTTGTTAGTCCTAGCCATGGTCCCATCATCGACCAAGGTGGTTGACACATCTCCGTCGTCGGTCATATTGGATATCTCTAAGTCGCTTTCCACTGGACATTGTTGTCCAAGGCGACTTAGCAGAATGTAATTGTTGACGATAAGAGACGGGAGTGTTTCGAATCGAATTACCTGGTTCCCTCCAGTCTCATCATCATCGTCCTTGTTTGGACGATGAAATTTAGTTTTAGAAGACTCTGTTGCCTTGGAGACAGCAGCATCATCCTCAATCTCCTCGGCCTCCTCAGTCTGATCTGGATTAGTTTCTTGAGCTTGCTTGGCCCTCATCATCTGGCCATACTTCTTTTGATGTCGCCGGTACTGGGTCCTTGCCATCTCCTCTACTGGAACTGATCGACGAGTGTAGCAGTTGTAGTTGTACCACCTTTCCAGCTTGTATGGCTGAGGCACAAAGTTCCTTGGGTAAGCTTGAGGCTGACCTCGATTCCACTACCAGGGTTGTGGGCGATGGAACTTGGTCCCGGAGAATGGTGTCATTGGACGAGTAAGGTCCCATTGACATCTTGGGCAGACATATGGAAGTTCTGGTTCCTTCCCTTTGTCTTGGCTGAGTCGGGCGAACACATCTGGACAACTATCGTCCTGAGTCTCGTCAATGATGATCTTGAACTTTGGCAACTTGAAGTTTACCACATCAGTCAGCACCATTCCCACTGGAGCAGCTTTGGGGAATGGGTTAGCATCAACTCCCATGTGTTTGGCTGGAAAACCAATCCTACCGGAGTCAATCGCATCCTGCAAAACATTACGGAAGACCAAACACTTATTAGTGTGATGTGACCAAGCATTATGCCATTTACAATATCTTTTGCCCTTGATTTCATCAGAGCTTGGCATAACATGTCCATCGTTCAGTTTGACTTGTTTATCTTTCAATAATTGATCAAAGATTTGATCGGCCTTTGAAATATCAAAAGAAAACTTTCTTACTTGACGTTTACCGTCTTTGACTACTTCTTTACCCTTAAGCTCTCGCTCAAGCTTGGCAAGTGCTTTACATATATAAACTTTTCCCTTTAGCAACTCGGCCAAACAAACATCGTCCATATTGTAACACTCCTCATCGACGTCACTAACCTGATTGATATCATAGTTAGTGTCTCTATAATAAGTTCCTTTAGAGGACGATTTCATTTGATCTTCTTCTCTTAACAATTGCTCATAACATATGGCGCTAGTTTGCAATTGAAAAAGATCGATGAAATCCCTATCCTGGAATTTCTTTTTAAGTTCAAAGGCTTTACTTTGAGCGATTTTTACGAATTCCCTCTCAGGCAAAGGAATAAAACACCTACTTCTCGCTCGTTTAAATCGTTGTAAGAATGACTCCGCATTCTCATCTGGCCGTTGCCTAAGTTGAGCTAAATCGGCCATTGTGATTTCTGGTTTTGTCTTATAAAATTGGGAATGGAACGCATGTTCCATTTGCTGCCAACTTTGAATAGAGTTGGGCGATAACTTAATGAACCATGAGTAAGCTACTCCGGATAAGGAGTTAGGGAACAACCTTAGTTTGACAAAGTCGTTCACTTCTCCACATTGCATGGAGAATTTCCCTATGTGTTCAATGGTCGATGTCTCGTCCACACCAGAGAACATGGTGAACTCTTGAACTCTATAATTCCTAGGAAATGGATACATATGGTCAAGCCAATCAGGATAAGGTTTTCTATAAGTGGAACGAGTGGCTGGTCGTCCTAAACCTATTTGTTATTATTGTAGCATTTCTGCGACTTGTTCTCGTAGAACATCGGCCTGATTGTAAAGAGGATTATTATACACTTGATTATATTGCTCGTTTGGTTGTCGAGCATAATATGGTGTTGCTTCATATGGTCGATAGTTATGCTGATAAGGAATATTGCCCATTCATTGACCATCGCCTATTCTCTGATTATAAAGATCATTTCCTACTGGTCGATTACCCTGGCTACCTAATTGGCCAAAGTTATTCGATGGAAACCATTGGCCCTGGCCACCCAAGTTGTTATTTTGGCCGATATTTTGGGCATTGTTTGGGAACACAAGGTTCTGGCCATTGTTTGGGAAGACAAGGTTCTGGTCGTTAGGAGGAATGTGGTCACCTACGATCAGAGGCACTCCACCCATTGGTATCCCCTGATTAGGAGAGACTCCATTATTCGGCACTCCTTGTACCGGAGGAACAACACCGCTTTGCATCCCTTGAGCGGGAGGGGCACCATTGTTTGGCATTCCTCCTGGGGTAAATACCTCACCATTGGGAGGTACTTGAGTTGGGGATACAAATAAACCTGGTGTTTGGCCGACGAAATTGAGTCTTTGGCCATTATCATTATTCATCGATGGTCGATGATGGGTCGAACTAGTTTGACCAACTTGGCTATTTTGACCGATAAAGTTTTGGTCGTGCAATGGATTTTGCAGAAGAACAAAACCATTATTTCCGCCAGGGCCGATAATGGTGTTAGGAGGAAAAGCACGATTGTTCTGAGTTGTATTATGGTCGATAGGGATCATTGACATAGTCGGCCTAATAACATTTTGCCCAGGGCTTGCGTGTGGCAAAGTCGCGTTGATAAAGGTCTGCATGGCATCAATAAAAGGCCTTAAAGCTACGGTGATGTGGTTGGCCATTTGCTGATTATTAGCATGTAAAGCTTCGTCGACCATAGTTTGGGCAGTATTAGAAGTCATAACTCTCGGATCAAGGCCATCTCTGGGCGATGTGTTTCCTCGCTCCATAGAGCGATAGAGCACTCTATCACGATATTCTATGTGCAGTTGGTCTAAGGGCGGAGGGATGACATGTTCGCTTCCACTAACATTTGGAATCGGATGACCATCGCCGTGATCGACGTTTCCACCTGTGAGGACCCGTCCCTCTACTCCTGTGGCTTGTCGTGGACCGCAAGGGCAATTTGGTAAATTGTGCCTTGTCGACTTGTTTCACACTCGCGTGTGCACACATTGACCATGTTTGTGATGTATGTTTGGCTAGAATGGTTAGTGGGACCCGGGATCGAAAGATCCGAGCTTGGGTTTAAGTTCTAACCCAAGTCCAGCTTCCTGCGAGAGACGGATCGATCCTTCCTTGCTAGAAGGATCGATCGGTCTTTGATAGGAACATGGATCGTTGAGTCGGATCGATCGGTCTCTTGGGACGGATCGATCGGACTCGGAGAGGGATGGATCGATCTCTTGGTCGGATCGATCGTTCCCTTGGCTGGATCGATCGGTCTACTTGGACGGATCGATCCTGCTAAGTCGGTTCGTTTGCCTATAAAACAAACAGAACCTTCTTCCTCAGATCTCTTTGCAAAACCGGATTCTTGGGCTGAGAATTCCTGGATTTCGAAGAGTTCTTGGACGATCCAACGCTCAGCAGCTGCGATTGAAGCTGCTATTGCTCCGGTAGGGATTCCTACCTACTGGTCTTCGGGTTTTCTGGAGCTCTTTCCGGCTGTCGATGTTCTTATGCTTAGAACTCTTTGTATACATGTTAGATTGTAGTATTTCCGCCGGTTTTGGATTCGAGATCTCTCGTACTACTAGATCCCAGGTTTTGGTGGGGTTTTCCGACGGTTTTTCTCGCCGTCGGCTTATCGGAGAACCCAACCGATCGATCCATCTAGGAGACGGATCGATCCCTCTTTGATGGGCATGCTAAGCCCGAGTATGATCGATCGGCCCCTGGTGAGCGCGATCGATCCCGGTGCCTTGGGTAGCATGGTTTTCTCATCGTCGCGAGTTGGATCGATCCGTCCCGAGTCGGATCGATCGTCCTGGGAGGACGGATCGATCGGACTCGGCGCGATGTGGAGCTTTTGCTCTCTGCCATTAGAGGGATCGATCCTCCCTTGGGAGAGGGATCGATCCGACTATGGCAGAGAGAGGAAATGTGTCTTGTTTTGCTGCGGGGCTTTGTATGACGGCTTTCTTTACTGTCTTAATACCTTGTACATAGGTTTAAGCATGTTAGTCCTATAATAGGGTAGTGGTGAACCGGGGGAGTGATGACTCCCGGGATGTGTAGAATAAACGGGCGAGTAGCTCTACAACTTTCCTTAGCCTTGCATGCCGTCGTGCACCGAGGGCTTTATCTGTGTTATATGTAAGCTGTTGTTTGCGGGGCTGCTTCCTGGTGCAGGTGTTGTGGTGGACTGCTGGCAGTTGGTGGTGATACCACTGCAGCAGCTCCTTAGACCTTATTTACCGCTCACCACCCCGGGCCGGCAGGATGCCGTGCCCAGACCTTCTTTGTTATATCATCATATACTGTTGCATGTTTATCTGTATTATCCTGCGCATGTCCATAACATGCATTGTGTTGTGCATTAGTTCCATCTGTGTAGGGCGTTGCCGATCCGAGCCTTCGGGTAGTCCGGATCTATCTCCTAGGACCGTTGCGGGTAGCTTGGTCCAGGACCCGATTTATAGTATTCAGTCGTTTTCGATGATAGGGTTAGATTGACCTGAATACATTGTTTTTCGATGATTAGAGGTCGTGTCCACTTCAAGTTGTATCCAAAGTGTAGCCGGAGTCCGGTGTTCCTAAACTCTTGGGAGGAGGAGTGCCTGCCAAGCGGTGTTCTGGCCCGCCAAACAGTGTTCTGTGTCATGTTGAGAGTTGCAGTGTTTTGGGCCTGCGTTCACGGACTTCCGGTAGGGTTATGGGACTCTTGTATACACCTAGGATAGACTTGGAGGCGACACTGTTGTGTTCCCTCCCTTGTGAGTGTCGTAGTGTAGTGTCCCTGCTGAGCTTAGTGCTCACTCCTACCCGGGCTGCGTTTTGTAGGTGCTGGCGCTAGCTCTTCTTTGGTCGCCCCTACCTGGCCAGTGTTTGGTGACGTGGCGGCGTCTGGCGGTGCTTGAGAGGTGGCGATCTTACAGTTTTATACATGTTGTTATAGATGATAGTCTCCTACGGGAGTGATAAATGTATAATTTTCCCTGTTTGAGAATTGTATATAAATATCCAGTTTCAGTCTTTGAAGTTTGTAATATTTGTATAATACAGGATGGTTGTGATTGCCAGGGTAACCACTACGAATAGAGGGAAACCTCGCCAAAATTTTCCGCAGTAGGTTAGGTTCCGGTTCGCGTCGCCCGCCCCGGTTGGGCCTACACGGGTCGGGGCGCGACACCACCACTACTGTTAGTATCCAGCCCAGTCCTAGTGATGACCATACCGTCTGGTCCAACTTGACCGATTTTCAAAAAAAACTTGACACAAGGTCCCACTGGGCGTGCCAAAAAATGTTAGAACAGAAATCTAACCGTTGACCGGTCAAATAGTCAAAGTCAAAATCTACTCCACACTTAAGAATAAGATGATTGTAGTTAAGTTCTACTCCAAACGACGTTCGAATAGAGGTGTCAAGTTGAATGGAAATCTAGATTAGACCTAATTTAATAATCTAATTAACAACTAATTATCTAGATTAACTAAAAATAGTCTAAATTAACCTATTGAAAGCATAAATTATCTAATATTACGAAATTAATTAAAGAAAGCGTTAAAGGGCATCCTAAATTACTAAATCAAGAGAAAACATACTTAAACCTACTATTAACTTAATCTAACCTAGAAGATAAAAGCTTCTAATATTAAATTAACCTAAAGAAATGCAGTAAAGAAATCTCTAAGAAATGAAGAAAAAAACATAACTATCTAATCCTAGATTAGCCATTTAAAACAATAATCTAAATTACTTTAAACAGAAACGATTAACTAAATACTGAAGAAACGATGCCATTCTATTGAACTAAATCAACTTACAGAAAACATCTTGAAAGAACAGTAATGAAATCAAGGCGCGCAGGCTCTGTGTTTATTTTAGTTTGCGAGAGAGATTACACAGTGAAAGAGAAAGGTATTTATACTAGAGCAGTTCAACTGCTTTGTCCAACACGTCCTCCATCGTCTTCCATCTTTCACTCTTAATACGCCACGTGTCCCATGTTCTCCGATATTTCCTCGTTTCTTCATTCCTTGCTCTGGCCGATGACGATTGCGTCTGGGCGAAAAGTTTATGGCCGATGACGGTTGTGTCGGGTCGGTGAGCTTGTGTATGTTGTAACGTTGTCCTTCTTGATTGTGTTTTCTTCTAATCCGTCTCTTCATCGTCCAAAGTTGATAACTTGCTGTCTTTGAATGAATTAAGTTTTTGACTGATAACCTGTCATTACTTTTCGCCGATAACCTTCTTGTGTAAAGAAGATCATCGTTCTTAGTTAACAATATCATTGTTTTTACATCGTTATCGTTCTTGACTGATGGTTTCTTTATGTAGAAACAATCATCATTCATGATTGATGATTTTTCTCTTTGGGTGATGATCTTAATCGATGATTTCATTCTTTGGGTGATGATCTTATCTTTGAGCGATATCGCCCAATTGGGTTTGAAAGCCTGTCAGCCATATTTATTATGCTGACATGTTAATCATTGATTGGTTAGCCATTATATTGGCTAACACTAATCATTAGTCTGAAGGATCAGAGCATCCAAAGACTCGTGTCGAATGCAACAACGACGGTGCCATCTTCGCCGAAGCCCGAGTCGAGTTTACCACGTGGTCTTCCTTCCTAGAGAACCCTTCATTCATTGACGGATTGCCCGAGCTTTTTGCTATAAAGGAGAGCAACTTCGAGCTCATCGATTCCCTTCTTGCTGTGCAAATGACCAACTTCGAGTGTGGCGGTCTCGCTGTCGCCCTCTCCATCACCCGTGTCATCGCCGACGGCGCGTCGATGTACACAATCCTCAGCACATGGGCCGCCGTCGCCCGCGGGTTAGCCGTCAAGTCTGTGCCACAGTTCTTCGACGCAGCACAGGTGTTTCCACCTCAGCCTGTGGCTGTGTCGATTTCGACCGCCAAGGAGCCGTCCCCGTCACAGACACCGGAAAGCAAAGAAGTTCATATAGCAATAAGGCAGTTCAGAATAGCAGCATGTAGAACTTTAATTTCTCTTTATGAATACAGTATAGTGACGAGAACTTACTCGTTGCCTACGATCTTCTTCTATGTTTTGTTTCACATGATCCAGGTGATCTTGTTAGAAGAACAAAGATCTCCAATCCATAGCCCAAGTTCCTTATCTTTAGTTCTTCTTCTTCTCCACAGGTTCTTCCTCTCTTTTCAGAGTTCTCCTTAACTCACTTGACGGCGAGAGTTCTCACTCAACCGATCCTTGGCCAACAGTTTCTTTTCCCGTTCAATCCCAAGATATGCTTAGCGGTTCCCGAGCGGTTTAGATAACTATTATCTAAACCGTTCGATCTAATTAAGTGGGTTAAATCATTTGGCATTAGGTCTGAGTCTAGCCATCATTAGCGACCCTAACCTATTTATAAACCAACATCTCCCACTCGCCGATGATGAGCTAGATCTATCCAATAGTGTAGACAGAACTTGGATTTTTTAAGAATCCATTCATACAAGGAAAAATGGCCCGTGCCACCTGAAAGCACACTAATGATGGGAGCTCCAATATAGAAACCGGTTAAGGTCATAAAGGAGACATCAACCATAGAGATAAGAGCAAAATTAATTGACACGTGTACTTTAGTACCCCAAGCATTTTTAGCTACACATGAGTACGACTTGATCCCTCAGAAGTCCAATACTCGTTACTCTCTTATTACAAATATTCACAATCATGTCCAACTTTTCCAAATGACATTACTATCCGCCGGAGCCAAACAGGCCCTAGTTGGATTAGGACTCTGTCAAGGTCTCTATAAAAGGACCTCATTAGTTTGTATCATGAGGATGAATGATGAAGAGAATTATTAAGAATAGATGATAGAATATCATAGGAGTAGAGGTAATGTAGATTCCACCATAGATCCACCTTCTTCCCCGTCGGTCATCTTCTCCCTAGCCGGCTTCGCCCTCCACCAGAATTTCTCTCTCCCCGTCACTTTCTCTCTCCACCACGTCAGCGACCCCACGACCAGTCACCTGCCACGTAAGCATCTCCTTCCTCCCCTCTGTCGTCTCCCGTGCCCGAGCCTCACACCGACCACCGCCGTCCAGTCTCTCCGGCCATCCCCGTCCCCGTCCAAGACCTCCATCGACTTCCCCTTGGCACCACGACTCCGTACAGCCCCTCATCCGCCTTCGTCGTCTCCTCCGGCGTCTTCCCCGTCGTTTCCGGACCTTCGTCCCCATCGCAACCATGTCCTACCCCGATCTCATCACCAAACCACTCTAAAACCTTAACCGACCTTCCCTGACCCGATCCCAAAGCTTCCCGACAACCCCAGAGCCCTCCCCGTTGTCCCCGACGCCGGTGAACCCACACCCACACCGTCGACCTCCAGATCCCATCACTCCAACGTCTATCCGACCGATCCACTCCGGTGGATCTCTTCCCCATCAACCCGCGACCCTTCCTGCTAAAATCCCGACCGTCGCCGCCGCCCCTACGCCGGCGATCCACTCCGGCGACTCCTTAGCCCTTGGATCGATCCTAGCCCTTCCTCAAGCCACTTGACCAAATTGGTTCAGTCAAGTCCATTCCGGTTCAACCAGTTCAAACCTAATCCAGACTCAGCCAATTATTCCAGACCCAACCCAATCCAATTCCTTGAGCCAGATCTGATCCAGCTAACCAGATTCAACCAATTGGACTCAAATCAAGTCCGATGAGGCCAATTCTGATCGATTGGAGCAGTAGAGACCCGATACGAGAGGATTACGAGTAGACCGCTCGTATCAATGTCATTGCTCTTCTTAAGTAAAAACACTATACAAGTCTTAGTGTTTGTCGCCAAACCAACTCAGGCGCCAAACTTAAAATTTCTATCTGCTCACTATCTACAGCGCCAGATCAAAATTTCACACTTGGCTTCAATTGATAAACTCATTATCCATGTTGATTCTATTATAATCTCATCTTGGTTTTAACCAAGGCGACTTAAATTTAAACTAAACTTGCTCGCATTGCGCACAAAGTCGCTTTCAAAGCAATTAGTTCAAACTGTCTCATCTCTGCTCACTCTCTAAGCGCCAAAGGTGATTGTTCGTGTGAGTGGACCAATCATTGTCTATTGACATACAACATTAAACTGTACTAGCTATCACTTACAGTAAAACATCAAAATAATTTGAATGAATTTTACCAACACAAGGCAAAAGCAAATTTCATTCAAATTATCTGTAAGGTAATACAAGTGAACCATTGGATCAGATCATATAACATTCACATTCTACACAAGCCTAGAGATTTTACATGTCCAACAAATGAATCTCTAGCTATTGGCTTGGTGAAAGGATCATCAACCATATTTTTTGTAGAAATGTATTTCAGGATCACCTCCTTTTGTGTAATCATGTCTCTAACAGAATGATATCTAATTTGAATATGTTCGGGTTTTCCATGATACTTAGGATCCTTAGCATAGGCCAACGCAGCCATGCTGTAAGAGAAAATTGTCACTGGTTCTTATGCTGATTTGACAATTTCCAAATGTTGTAGGAACCTTCTTAACCAAACCGCTTCTTGTATAGCAGAGAAACATGCTACGTATTCTGCCTCTATGGTAGAGCAATACATGATTGTTTCTTGCTACTCCATGATATTGCACAACCATTCAATAAGAATGCATATCCTGAAGTTGATTTGCGCACATCTATATCACCACCCCAATCGGCATCAGTATAACCAACTAAGCGCAAATTCTTTCCTTGATAACTCATGCGAGTTGATCCGACTCGACCAACTGGACCCGAACCCAGAAGAGTAACCAAACTAGTTCAGCCTCTTTCCTAGTTTGACTTGGACTTCCCTAGTTCAAACTAGAGTATTTGATTAGGATTTATTATTATTCTTTTATTGAGTCCTAGTTAATATTTGATTGTTAGGAATTAATTAAGAGTCCATTTGAGTTAGGAAGTTCAGTTAACTTTGAAAGCCTTATTACTTGCTAATTAAGCAAGGGGGTTTTTTAGTTGGATTAGGACTCTGTCAAGGTCTCTATAAAAGGACCTCAGTAGTTTGATAATGAGGGATGAATGATGAAGAGAATTATTAAGAATAGTTGATAGAATATCATAGGAGTAGAATATCATAGGAGTAGAGGTAATGTAGTTTTCACAGAAATCCACCATCGATTCACCTTCTTCCCCGTCGGTCATCTTCTCCGCAACCGGCATCACCTTCACCAGTATCTCCCTCTCCATGCCACTTTCTCTCTCCACCACGTCAGCGACCCCACGCCAGTCACCTGCCATGTCACCATCTTCTTCCTCTCTCCTGTGCCCAAACCCTAAGCTACCGCCGACCACCTCCATCTAGCCTCTCCGGCCGTCCCCGTCGCTGACGAAGGCCTCCATCCTTTTCCCCCAAGCCCCACTACCCCGGCCAGCTTCTCCACTTCCTCTGTCGTCCTCTCCGGCGCCTTCCCCTGCAACCGAACCTCCGTCCCCTTTGTCGTCAACCCACTTCCGACCCCTATCTCTCGCTCCAAACCATCATAAATCCCTCGCCTGTCCTTCCCGACCATCTTCCCGACGTCCCAAGCCTCCTGCCGAGCTCCCCTTCGTCCCCGACACCGGTGAACCCAAACTTGCATCGTCGACCTCCTAGATCCGACCGATCCGCCACCTACCTCCCAGATCCGAGCCGTTGGATCTCTTCCCCATCAACTCACAAACCTGCCAAGGTCCCGACCGCCGCTGACGTCCCTATGCCGGCGATCTACTCCGGCGAACCTCAGCCCTTGGATCAACTCCGGTTCAGCCCAACCAAGTTGGCTCAACCAACTCTAACCTGATTCAGCTCAGCCACTTAATCCGAGTCAAGTCCAATCCAGCCCAATCCAGACACTTAGCCCAGTCCAACCCGGTCAGCCTGATCCAGATCAACTCAGACTTGACCCAGACAAGTCCTATCCAATCAGGCTCAACCAGATTTGAACCAGATAAGTCAGATTCAACCAATTGGACTCAAATCAAGTTCGATCTGGCCAATTCTGATCGATTGGAGCAGTAGAGACCCGGTACGAGGGGATTACGAGTAGACCTCTCGTATCAATAACATAGTACAAAATCCGATGCTCGTCTTAAATACCGCAAAATTCTCTTGACTGCCTTCCAATGCTTAATTCCTGGATTTGACTGATATCTGCTTACCAGCCCAACAACACGGCATATGTCGGGATGTGTGCACATCATTGCATACATCAAACTACTGACAACACTGGAATAAGGTACATTAGACATTTTTTGTTTTTCTTTTGGAGTCTTAGAACACATGTCTATACTTAAGCTCGAGTTTCTTGCAACTGGTGTGTCCATTGGCTTGTTGTGCATGTGAAAACGGTCTAACATCTTTTTGATGTAAGTCTCTTGAGATAAACCCAAGAGCCTTCTAGCGCGATCCCTTTGAATTTTCACACCTAGCACAAAACTAGCTCCACCCATGTCTTTCATCTCGAAATTTGATCATAACCACTTCTTAGTGTTTTCAATCAATTCCTTACGTCCAGCCAATAAAATGCCAACAACATATAAGGACAGAATGACAAAACCATTCTTTGAACGTTTCACATATACACAATGGTCCTCTTCTGTTACGAGCGGTCTACTCGTGATCCTCTCGTAATGGGTCTCTACTGCTCCAATCGACCAGAATCGGGCTGATCGGACTTGATTTGAGTCCAATTGGCTGATTTGGCTAGCAGGATCGGATCTGGCTTGAGCTGGAACGGATCTGGCTGAGCCTGATTGGATGGGACTTGACTGGGTCAAGTCTGAATTGATCTGGATCAGGTTGACTAGGTTCAATTGGCTGGATGTGGCTGGATTGGTTGGCTAGGCTGAACCGGTTGAGGTTGGGCTGAGCCAATTTGGCCAAAGGTGGCTGGGAATATCCGACGGCTGAGAATCGCCGGAGTGGATGGCCGGCGTAGGGGCGGCGGCGGTGGTCGGGATAGTGGCAGGAAGGGTTACGGGGTGTTGGGGAAGAGATCCACCGGAGTGGATTTTCCGGTAGCTTTCTGGATCGCCGGGATCTGGAGGTCGACGGCGTGGGGTTGGGTTCACCGGCGTCGGGGACGACGGGGAGCTCGGCTGGAGGCTTGGGACGTCGGCAAGAGGGTCGGGAAAGGGTCGTGGAGAGACGAGGAAGGGTTTAGGATGGTTTGGGGGTGGGATAGGGGTCGGACGCGGTTTGCCGGTGATGGGGACGGAGATCGGGTTCGCCGAGGACGGCGTCGAAGGCGATAAAAGACGGCGGGGAAGGGCTGGCCGGAGTCGTGGGAGGTAGGGGAAGTGGATGGACGTCTTGGATGGCGACGGGGGTGGCCGGAGAGGGAATGGCGAACAAGCTAGGGTTTCGGGATAGCGGAAGGAGATGATGAACAGTGTCACTGACGTGGCGGAGAGAGAAAGTCTGTGGAGAGAGAAATTTCGGTGGAGGCGGTGCCGGCTGCGAAGAAGATGACCAGCGAGGAAGAAGGTGGATCAGTGATGGATATCTGGTGGAAGCTATATTACATCTACTCCTATGATATTCTACTCCTATGATATTTTACTAATTACTTTATCATTCATCTCATGCATTACCTAATACAAACTACTAAGGTCCTTTTATAGAGACCTGACAGAGTCCTAATCCAACTAGGAAACCCCCTTGCTTAATTAGCAAGTAATAAGGCTTTCTGACTCAACTCAACTTCCTAACTCAAATGAACTCTTAATTAATTCATAACAATCAAATATCAAATAGGACTCAATTAAATATAAAAAGCTAATGATAAATCCTAATCAAATACTCTAGTTTGAACTAGGGAAGTCCAAGTCAAACTAGAAAAGAGTCTGAACCAGTTTGGTTCCACTTCTGGGTTCGGATCCAGTTGGTCGAGTCGGATCGACTCGTATCATCCCCCCTTCCTTCAGAATTGGCCTTGTCCTCAAGGCCAGAGTCAAGTCAGGTTGGATGGCTCTATGTGGCTGGACCGAATCAACTTGTTGGTGTAGCTCTGGACTCGATGGGGAGAAACCAGGTCGATCCCATGACGGGTCCAGGGGTAGCAGGGGCAGTGCTGAAGGAGCATCTGGGGGTCAATCTGACTGCTCAGGTAGCTCCAAGAATAAGATCTTCAATGGCTCTCCTGGATCATCCTCATCATGTCCCATCAGTAGTGTTGCCCATGACCATAGGATGGGATATGATCTCCTTGGTCTGATCAACTGTGCAGGGACTTGGCTTGAATCTGGGTCAAGCTGGCTTTGGTTCAATCTGAAGTGAAGATGGTTGAACCATGCTTCTGCTGCACTAGTCTGGGCTATAAGTTGGTTGAACCGAGTTGAATGTTCAGCTGTGCTGAGTCGTACTCTGGTCCAAACCTGGCTGACTTGGTTGGCTCTACCGGTGTCAATCTGGACTTGAGTCAGTTGAGCCAAACCGGTGTTACCATCATAGTCAGATCTGATCAGATTTAATATGACATCTTGATAAGGAGGGTAGCTCCTTTCATGGCTCATATCAACCTTCGGATGCTTGATCAACGGCTGAGGATGCATCGTGATCACTTGGACATGATCTGGATGGTCCTGATTGCTGGGGACTCTTGGATCAGGTTCAGATCGGAGATCGGAACCACTGGATCGAAGATCATGCTGACCCAACGGCTGGATCAAGTTGCAGTCTTGATCGGACGGCGGAGAAGCTGCCGGAGCTGGATCAACGGCGAAACATGGTTGCCGGAGTGTGGCAATGGCACAGGAAGCTTCGACGGGACGTGGGGGTTCCATCCGTACGATCTGATCGTCGGATTGCGCCTCTGATGCACCGGATCTGAAGGTGACGGCGCGGTGGATGTCGTCGCCGATGATCGTCGGTGATGTAAACCGCGACGGTGCTTGAGATCGTCGGGAACAGGTACGGGAAGGTCTTGGGACTTTTCTCGTGAGGTTTGATCTTGGGATCAACCTCGGAAATTGGCGGAGTGATGGAGGCCGGAACAGAGGGGTTCGCCAGATTTGGATCTCGGCGATCGAGGCCTCAATCGGGGTCGTGGTTGACCACGGCGGCGTCGGTGAGGGACGCCGGTGCTTCCTCGGTGGATGGGTGGGGAGGAAGACGTCGGATGGCGGCCTTGGAGTGGCGGCTCGGAGACGAGCCGACGGCGCGGAGGACGAGCCGGGACGAAAAAGGGTCGGCTCGGGGTGAGCCGGGCGTGGGTGAGGGTTAGCCGTGGCTTGAGGTAGGAGAGGAGCCACAGCTTGAGCCAATCCGGGAGGAGAGAGTATTCCAGGGAAAAATCTGGAAAAATAGGTAAAATTCCAGAAAAATCATGGGAAGGTAGAAGAAAGGTCTCACCCGGGGCAGGAGTTGAACTCAGAGTTACAATTGGATTTGCTCTCGGAGTTGCAGGAGGAGTCTCAGTCGGAGTCCTAATCCGAGTTGGCTTGGGGTCAGGTTTCGTAATCTGGGGTGCAGCTGGAGTAGGGGCCTGACTCGGAGTTATCGTTGACCACCTATTGCAGATCTGCCCCAACTCCCTACTGATGCGCTCCAAGTTTCTGCTTTGGTGTTCCATCAAAGTTGAACAGAGCTTCAACTGGGACTGCAGAATCTTGAATTGCTGCTCCAAACTTTCCTGGTGTACTCCGTACATGGTGGCGAAGTTTCCAGTAGGGTCTGAACCGCACAGTCGGTGGAACGGAGCTCTGATACCAAGTTGTTACGAGCGGTCTACTCGTGATCCTCTCGTAATGGGCCTGATCGGACTTGATTTGAGTCCAATTGGCTGATTTGGCTAGCTGGATCGGATCTGGCTGAGCCTGATTGGATGGGACTTGATTGGGTCAAGTCTGAATTGATCTGGATCAGGTTGACCAGGTTCAATTGGCTGGATGTGGCGACGGATGGCGACGGGGGTGGCCGGAGAGGGAACGACGAACAAGCTAGGGTTTCGGGATAGAGGAAGGAGATGATGAACAGTGTCGCTGACGTGGCGGAGAGAGAAAGTCCGTGGAGAGATAAATTCCGGTGGAGGCGGTACCGGCTGCGGAGAAGATGACCAGCGGGGAAGAAGGTGGATCAATGATGGATATCTGGTGGAAGCTACATTACTTCTACTCCTATGATATTCTACTATTTACTTTATCATTCATCTCATGCATTACCTAATACAAACTACTAAGGTCCTTTTATAGAGACCTGACAGAGTCCTAATTCAACTAGGAAACCCCCTTGCTTAATTAGCAAGTAATAAGGCTTTCTGACTCAACTCAACTTCCTAACTCAAATGAACTCTTAATTAATGCATAACAATCAAATATCAAATAGGACTCAATTAAATATAAAAAGCTAATGATAAATCCTAATCAAATACTCTAGTTTGAACTAGGGAAGTTCAAGTCAAACTAGGAAAGAGTCTGAACCAGTTTGGTTCCTCTTCTGGGTTCGGATCCAGTTGGTCGAGTCGGATCGACTCGTATCATCTTCCATCATTGCAAACTTATCCATTAGACTTAGCTTGATGAAATTTGTGGTTCCATTGTCTAGATGCTTGTTTGAGACCATATATGGATCTTTTAAGCTTGCAAACTTTGCGCTCATTACCTTTAGATTAAAAACCTACATGTTGATTTATATATATGTCTTCATCTAGTTCTCCATTTAGAAATGCAGTTTTCACGGCCATTTGGTAAAGGTCTAAGTCCATTTGAGCGACAATGGCTAAGATGAGGCGAATTGAAGCAAGCCTTACTACTGGTGAGAAGGTTTCTTCATAATCAATTCCCTCTTTTTGAGTATAGCCTTTGGTCACTAGTCGAGCCTTGTATTTATCAATAGTCCCATCCGCCTTTCGTTTAATCTTAAGAACCCATTTGTTCCCAATTGATATACGTCCTGGCGATAAGTCCACTAATTCCCAAACTTGATTGGTTTTCATAGACTCCATTTCCTCCTCCATAGCTTTAATCCATTCCCCAGCTTTAGGACAAGAAAGAGGTAAGTCCACTAGTCGAGCTTTGGAATGACCCGAGTATCATATAAAGATACACTTCTTCCCCCTAGGACCAAGTTTTCCATATTGGTGAGATTTTATGTGTACATAAGCTGCACAATCCCAAGGATGCAAATTACCTAAATTAGATTTTTCGCCATTCCATAATTCATATGGGGTGGAGGATACAGTTTTAGAGGGCACACGATTAAGTATATATAAGCAGCAGTTAATAATACATCCCCCAAAAGGAAATAGGCAAATTAGCTTGTGCCATCATTGGCCTAACCGTGTCTAATAGGGTTATATTCCTTCTTTCTGCAACTCCATTTTGTTGTGGAGTATAAGGAATAACATAGTTGTCTAGCTATAACCCTTTTCATCACAAAAACATTTAAATTGATCAGATAGATATTCACGACCTCGATCAGTCCTAAGAGACATGATATTTGTGTTTAACTGATTCTCAACCAACTTAGTATAACGAATGAAGCAATCTAATGCTTCAGACTTATGAGAGATCGAATAAACATGTCCAAATCTTGTGAAATCATCTATAAATGTGATGAAAATAGAAGGCTCTATGATACGAGCGGTCCACTCGTAATCCTCTCGTATCGGGTCTCTACTGCTCCAATTGATCAGAATTGAGTTTCATCAGCCTTGATTGGCTCCAATTAGCAGATCTGGCTTGAGTTGGTTCAGATTTGGCTGAGCCTGATTAGATCGGACTTGACTGGGTCAAGTCTGATTGGTTGATTGGCTCAAGGAATTGGATCTGGCTCGAATTGGGTTAAGTGGCTTGGCTGAACCGGCTTAAGTTGGCTGAACCAATTTGGTTGGGCGGAACCGGCCTGGATCCGAGGGCTGAGAGTCGCCGGAGTGGATCGCCGGCGTAGGGGCGTCGGCAACAGTCGAAATACTGGCAGGAAGGGTCGCGGGTCTATGGGGAAGAGATCCACCGTAGTGGATTGGGCGGGGAAGGTCTGGATCGACGGGATCGGGTGTGGCCGGCAATGGGTTTAGTGGCGGATCGGCGTCGGGAACGACGGCGAGGAGCTCGGCAGGGGCTTGGGACGTCGGGAAGATGGTCGGGGGAGATAGACGGGGGATTTAGGGAAGTTTGGAGGTGAGATCGGGGGTGGAGAGGGGTACGGACGGTGGCTTTGAGGTTGGGGACGATGAGGGGGTCACCGGAGACGACGATGGGGGGTGGTAAAGGTATGACCGGAGTCGTGGGAGGGAGGGGAAGATAATGGAGGTCTTGGATGGCGACAGGGGCGGCCGGAGAGGCCTTGACAGAGTCCTAATCCAATTAGAAAACCTCCTTACTTAATTAGCAAGTAATAAGGTTTCAGACTCAACTCAACTTCCTAACTCAAATGGATTTTAATTAATTACTAACAATCAAATACCAACTAAGACTGGTCGAGTCAGATCGACTCGTATCACTCTATGCCTAGCCCTCACATTCATTGGGCCACATATGTTAGAATGGATTAATTGCAATGGTGTTGTGGGTTTTTTGGCTTTGCCAAACGGTAACCTTGTTGATTTTCCAGCAAGACAATGCTCACAAGTTGGTAAATCGACTTTAGCTAGTGAGCCTAATAGGCCTTCTCTAGCCAACCTATTAAGTCGATCCTGCCCAATATGTCCTAATCTAGCATGCCATAGAAGATCATCTACAACAGTACTAGAATTACCAACAACATAAACGCTAGCATTGTCAATTACATCAACAAGTATGGTGTCCATCACCATAAAACCATCTAATACATAACCACAACCATAGTAAACATTGTCTAGAAATAGCTTAACACCGTTGTCTACAAACACAACACGAAATCCTAAATTCAGAAGAACAAGCATAGAAATTAAATTTCGTCGAACTTCCGGAGCGTAAAGCACATCATGAAGATATAGAGTGCGACCACCCCACAACACTAGCTTGCAGGTACCGACTCCAAGCACTTCAGCGGAAGCATTATTCCCAACGTATATGTGTCTACTTCCCTTCGGTAAACGACGAAATTCCACTAAGATTGTTCTATCCCTTGCTATATGGTCTGTTGCTGATGAGTCTACAGTCCAAAAAGGAACAGTTTCAGCCAACATCAAACAGCTACTAACAAATAAGTTTGAGGGAGTAGGCATAGCATATAGTACCCTCGGCTCAGTGCATTCATGAGCGAAGTGTCCCAGCTTACCACAGTTAAAGCAATTCTTGCCCTTCTTATCTTTTTGACCACCGCGTTTGCCTCTCTTGCGCTTGTCATTCTTTGGACCTAGTCCATCCACTTTGCCTTTATCTTTGAAATTTTTACCTTTACCTCGTTTGCGTTTAAAGCCCGAAGCCTTTCGCGATGAGGATTCAGTCATAAAAGCTTCATCAATAGGTTTTTCAGCATGAAGACGATCTTCTTCTAACTCGACATGACGTGCAACATAATCAAAAGTTTTGATGTTGTCATTATGAGTTAGATTAGTCTTCATATGTTCCCAAGAACCGGGCAAAGTACGGATTACTGCTTGAACTTGATGTTCGTCAGTCATTTCATGCCCAGCAATCCTCAATTCACTAATCATATTTGACATGATCGTCAGGTGTTGCGTCATCGAATGATGCTGGCGCTTCTTGTACCTGTCGAAATTGAGGGTTAACTGACGAAGTCGAGTAGTAGAAATTCCTCCATACTGGACTTTGACAGCATCCCAAACAGCCATGGCTGAACGATGCTTTTCAAAGCGAAGCATCAAGTCATTTCTCATGCTGCTCAGCATCAATATGCGAGCAACTCTATCCTTGCGCCTATAAGCTTGATAGAGTTCTAGATTACGCCGATGTTGAGCAGTTGTGCCTTGCTCAGGTTCAGCCATAGGTTGTGTTATATTGTTTCCAGCATGTCCCCTTCTTCCAGGAGATACTGAATTTTCCAATGCCATATGTCATAGTTTTTCTCATTCAGTTTGTCTCCCTGATTCAAATCAGCGATAATGCTTTTTGTTGCAGCCATTCTAATTTAGAGACAACAAATTAACATAAGAAACTAGCACAATAAAATCCTCATAGAATCTTGCTGCAATATCTTGAATTAAGTAAAAATAATCTAACATATGTATTAGTAATGAAAAAGAATATTTATAACATTCTATCAATTTCTACATACATAGCCAAATTAATAATACTTAATCCTTAATTGCGCAAGATTTCAACTATTAGGTGAAAAAGAAAATTCAAACCTAATTAACCCACTTAATAAGATATGATATCATGCTCATATACAACACAATTAAAGAAAGCTCCAATAATTAACATAATATTTACATATACAACGAGCATAAAGATAGCATTCACAAATACAACAAGTGACTCAGATCAATCTATGCCCTAGTACAGCTTGGATTTCTTTGGAGGAGGGGTGCCATCAGACTCAATCTCAGAGACCTGTCTAAGATCCTTTTCAAGCTCATCTGATTCAGTCACAGAATCCTCACTAAGAGACTTAGTGAGATCAGATTCAGTATCAGGAAACTCGCTAGGATAATCCTCTCCTTGCTCAGCTAAAAGTGCATTAGAACAACTATAGACATCTTCAAGAATCATGTCACGAAAACAACTTTTAAATATCACATCAACCATCTTCCTTATCCAAGGAAAATTGCCTTCATTGTGATTTGTTCTTCTTGCACTTTGATAACTATGAGCATATGAAAGAGATGTTGAGCGATATATGTTCCTTTGAACATTTCGTGATACGAGTGGTCTACTCGTAATCCTCTCGTATCGGGTCTCTACTGCTCCAATCGATCAGAATTGGACTGATCGGACTTGATTTGAGTCCAATTGGCTGAATCTGGTCAGCTGGATTGGATCTGGCTTGAGCTGACTGGATAGGACTTGACTGGGTTGGGCTGGATTGGTTGGTTGGCTCAAGAAATTGAATCTGGCTCGGATGGATTGGGCTAAGTGGCTTGGCTGAACCAGTTTAAGTTGGCTGAGCCAATTTGGTCAAGGATGGCTGGGATGATCCGATGGCTGAGGAGTCGCCGGAGTGGATCGCCGGCGTAGGGGCGGCGGCGGTTGTCGGGATAGTGGCAGGAAGGGTCGAGGGTTGATGGGGAAGACATCCACCGGAGTGGATTGGCCGGAAGGATGCCGGAGCGACGGGATCTAGGGGAAACGTCGGAGAGGGTTGGGTCGGCCGGCGTCGGGGACGACGGCAAGGCTTCGGGAGTGGCTTAGGAAGGTTGGGATCGGTTTAGGGTGGTCGGCCGGGAACTGGGTAGGGATCTGGGAGGTTAATGGTTGTCGGGGTCGTTGAAGACGGGAACGACGGGGAAGACGAACAGGGCGGTTAAAAGGTTGGCCTGAGTCGTGAGAGCTCGGGGAAGAGGATGGAGGTCTTGGACGGCAGCGGGGGTGGCCGGAGAGGCAGGACGGCGGTGAGGCTACGGTTAGGGCACGGGAGAGAGAGGAAGGAGATGATGAACAGTGTGCTGACGTGGAGGAGAGAGAAAGTGGCGGGGAGAGAGAAATACCGGTGGAGGCGGTGCCGGCTGTGGAGAAGGTGACCGACGGGGGAAGAAAGTGGATCGATGTTGGATTTCTGGTGGAAAACTACATTACCTCTACTTCTATGATATTCTATCAACTATTCTTAATAATTCTCTTCTCCATTCATCTTCATTAATACAAACTACTGAGGTCCTTTTATAGAGACCTTGACAGAGTCCTAATCCAACTAGAAAACCCCCTTGCTCAATTAGCAAGTAATAAGGCTTTCAGACTCAACTCAACTTTCTAACTCAAATGGAGTCTTAATTAATTCCTAACAATCAAATATTAACTAGGACTCAATTAAATATAAAAGAATAATGATAAATCCTAATCAAATACTCTAGTTTGAATTAGGGAAGTCCAAGTCAAACTAGGAAATAGGCTGAACCAGTTTGGTTCCTCTTCTGGGTTCGAGTCCAGTTGGTCGAGTCGGATCGACTCGTATCATTTCGCTTTATCTCTTCTTCTATCTTTCGAGTTATATTGTTGAAATCTAAGCCACCAAGCTGCTTCTTTAGCTCCTTAGCAGCTACTTCCAACCTATTAGGAAGAGAATCAAGCAAGATTTCCATTTTCCGATCTATGTGTAATCGAATCCCATATTCCACAGAAAGATAGTAGAGCTTTCTCCACATATTGTGAGTATGCAAGCTCAGTGTGTCCCCATCTTCCATCTTATAGGCCAACATACTTTCTAATGAATTGTCATCCTCCACTGCATAGAATTGGGCATAACTAATCAAGACACTTGTTCTATATTATGAATGCACTGAAACTAAAACATAATGCAATCATATATAATATGTGAAATACTAGAACTAGAATTTAAAAAAAAAAATAACACAGGACAGTCTCCTTATTTCTCAGTATATCTCACATAGTAGCTTCAGGATGGCAGTGGATTAATTGCAATGGTTTTCAACAGTTGCTATAAGTCAAAAAAGTCAATCTAACTATGTCAATTGAGTGTCTCTAGATCTCGCTTAGAGATCCCGATCCTGGAGAGATCCAGGGTTTGGAGAAGCGGGTGGCCTGGGTGAGGGGGCTCCTGGGCCGTGGCGAGACGAGATACAACCCCCGTCGCCAGCCACATCAACCGCAACCTCGACGTCCAATGTGAGACCTCGGGTGATGCTCCGACCTTGGCTCCCTTCCATCCTCTCCTCAATTCCCCTGTCATCGCGATCAGCGTGGAGATCATGGCGGAGAGACGTCGAGGCCGAGGTCGGATCTCGGTGACTGTGGTGGACATCGGAGTTGGATCCCAGTGAATCAAGCCTAGATCGAGGTGGGACTGGCCACACCGACCGCACCCTGGTCTCCGGAGCCCCGTCTCGACAAGATCTGGCAGTGACACCCGTGTGCTCCTGGACTGTGGCCATCTTGCGCCTCATCCACGTCGACCGTAACGCCCTCGCCTCCGTTGACGTCGGATCTGCCACGGCGACCGCGCTGAAGGTCTTCGACGCCTTTCATGGGCTCGAGCGACCCTTTCTTAGCGACGCCACAATCATCCCCGACCTCAACCTTAGTTCTAGTCTCTAACAGCGCTGACGGGCGTCCTCATCATCGACATCCTAGAGAGCCCCACGCTCTTTGTCGCCCCCTCTCTCGCCCCCAAAGGAACGGAGATTGGACTGGTAGATTCCGAGTCAATGAGGCTGATCGTGGTCAAGCACCGGGGAATGGGAAAATGAACGCGTGTTACGATGCACCTATATGGTCTCTTGCCTTGTCTCAGATTCTCAGATCCTCTTTAGCCAAAATCTATGGCTAGGTCGAGAGATACCTTTAGGGTTTTAGGAGAAGGACCCTAGGTATTCGATGAGGAAGGCGAAGACTAGAGGAGGAGACGGATGAGAAGAGGGATACCTTGCAGCTCCTCTAGGGTTGGCTGGCTTCTCTTGGAGATCCGAGCCTTGGAGAACGTGGTGGAGGGAAGCACGGCAGCCAAGGGGACGCCGGGGACTTGGGGTTGGACAACGGAGGTGGCTGGTAGCGGCGGTGATGATAGTGGCCGGCTGGTGGAGAAGAATCCGGCTGTAGAGAGAGAAGGGTGAAAGTGGCTGGTGGTTTGTGGAATTAGAGTTACAGCTACTCCTAGGATTTATCTCTACTAAATAATAACTATCGTAAATTCGGCCATGCATAAAAACCCTAATACAAGCTATAGAGGCCCTTTTATAGAGGCCTCAAGAGAGTTCTACTACAACCTGAATACCTTCTTGCTTGGACAGCAAGTAAAATACTCTTACTAATTCAACTCAAACTGACTCCTAATAACCAGGAATGAACTAAGTATGCTAGTGACTTGACTCAACCAAAACTAGGACTCAATTAAATAGAAACTAGCTAAGCACAAACTGAACTCAAACTAGGAAATCAACTAGGAAAGCAATTAAGACTCAGCTAAGGAAATAACCAAGTAAGGCCGGCTTGGCTAAGCCACCTCATGGGTCATGGGTCCATCGTGGGTCCACCCATGCTTGAGCTTGGTCTTGGAACTGGTTCAGCTCTGATTTGGCCCTAAGGCTAGCTTGGCTCAACCTGCTCCAAAGGACCTGGTTGCAGCCAGCTCCTTGGTGTTGGCCTGCCCAAGCAAGGATGTGGGTCCCTTCTTGGATTGGCTCAGTTGGTCCTCGTATCATCCCCTCTCCCTTCGAAATTGGCATTGTCCTCAAGGCCTGAATTTGCTGAGGGAAAAGGTTCTGCTCCTGTCGGATCCCGAGTGACCTGGCTGGACCACAACTGTAGCTGTGGGCTCGGAGGTGAAAATCCTGGTCGCGCCCATGGTGGATCAGGTGGTAATGGGGCGACTGAATCAGGAGGCCATGCAGCTGGTCTGGAAGAAGGGAATTGAAGCGCCGGGGTATCTGGGGCTCGCTGGAACTCCAAGAAGTAAAGGACTTTTACAGATCGGTGGATGTGCATGGTCATCGTCTGTCGTCCTGGGTCGAAGACTAGATCAACTCGAATCGAGTCCTCCCAATTTGGAAGTAGACCCAATATGGCAGCAGGATACGGTGGAGAACAGTTGAGCTTGGGGATCTCTCTGCTTTTCTCCAAAGGGATCCTCACAGTCAGAGTCGACAAAGTCGTTCTGAAACTTCGAGTGGTGGATGGATGCTGGGCGATGCTCTTGGATCTGATCAGTTGGAAGGTGTTAACCGAATAAGGAGGGTAGCTCCTTGGATAGCTCAGATCAGTTGGGGGATGGCTGATCAACTGAAGATGCGTAGGGAACATCTGGATCTGATCTGGTGGAAGTTTGAAATCAAGCTTGATCAAGTCGGATTGGCTGAGCTTGATTGGACTTGGTGGGTTGGGATTAGATCTGACTTGGTCGAATTTGACTGAATCCAATTGAGTCTGACTTAGCTTGAACTGGGCTGGATCTGGGCTTGATCGGATTTAGTTGGTGTGTAGCCAATTCTGGTTGAGCCTGGATTGAATCTGTCCAAGTCTTGTAGGCTGGAATCTGACTCGATCAAGTGTGGAAGATGGAGTCGGAGTCTGATCAGGTTCAAATGGTGGTGATTTGATCTGACCTGATCTAATAGTTGAGATCTGTCCATTGCTTGATGAAGCTTGGGAATGGGAACTGATCTGGTAGCTGAAAGAGGACAGAACTCAATCGCCAGTGAGGGATGCTCGTCGAAGTGGGGAAAGATAAAGTTGGGGGCCTGCTGTGGGTGATACGAGGTCGAACTGAGCCATCCCAAGAAGGGGCCCACGTCCTTGCTTGGGTGGGCCCATGCCAAGGAGCTGGCTGTACCCAGATCCCTTTGGGCGTCCTAAGCCTAACCAGCCAAAAGGATTCCTATTTCCTAGCTGGTTTGCTTACTTAGTTGATTTCCTAGTTTGAGTTCAGTTTGTGCTTAGCCAGTTTCTATTTAATTGAGTCCTAGTTTTGGTTGAGTCAAGTCACTAGCTTACTTAGTTCATTCATGGTTATTAAGAGTCAGTTTGAGTTGAATTGGTAAGAGTCTTTTACTTGCTGTCCAAGCAAGAAGGTATTCAGGTTGTAGTAGAACTCTCTTGAGGCCTCTATAAAAGGACCTCCATAGCTTGTATTATGCATGACGAATTATGAGAATAAAATAGAGTTATTAGTAGAATAATTTAGGAGTAGCTGTAAACCTAGGAGTAGCTGTAACCTAGTTTCCTCATAATCCACCAGCCACCTTCATCTCTCTCTACAGCCGGTCCTTCTCCATCACCGGTCTCCTTCTCCGCTGCCGTCCACTCCTCTGCCACCATTATCACCACTACCAGCCATCACCCACGTTCTCCAAGGCTTGGATCTCCAAGAGAAGCCAGCCAACCATTGAGGAAGCTGCAAGGTAATCCTCTTCCTCATCCGTCTCTCTCCTCCGGTTTTCAGCTTTCCTTGTCGAATACCTAGGGTGCTTCTCCTAAAACCCTAAAGGTATATCTCGACCTAGCCATAGCTTTGGCTAAGGAGGAGCCGAGACTAGGCAAGAGACCAGATACGAAAGCCCTAGAGAAGGTGCATAGTATCAACTTGGTATCAGAGCTCTTTCCTCCTACCTGTGCCTTCCAGAATCCTTCCGAAAGACTCCACATGGCAGGAAGAGTACCTGGCCAAAACCCTAGTTATACCGCGGATTGCTCAACCCCTACACAAATCACTGTTCATCCGACCAGACCTACTCTTCTACTTGGTCAAACCTCTCTTCCACATCATCATCCCTTACTTCCATCATTATCCCTACAGAACCCTAACCCTACCCAACCTCCACCCTATGCAGCCTACAACCCAATTCTTCCACAAGCCTACTATTACCCACCTCACATCCAACCTGCCTATGTACCGACCCATTATCCAAACCTTGAGCCCCCTAGCACTCCCTACAACCAGCCCAAACCTGGAAACACCGATGGGTATTTCAGTACAACTTGGATTCCGAATCCTACTGGAACTAGGATTACAAATCCTACTCCAACTAGGAATCTGAGTCAAACTCAGAGTGCAACTTGGACTTAAAATCCTACTGGAACTAGGATTACAAATCCTACTCCAACTAGGAATCTCAGTCAAACTTGGAGTACGGCCTACCCTACAGTTGAACAATGGAAGGAAGCCGTCCAAAGTTGGAGCCCTCTACCTTACCCTTCAGCAGAACAGTGGGAAGCAATGATCAAACGATATTCTCCTACAAATCTGTCAAGCCCTACCAGAGTTCAGATTTTCAGAGAAAATCCCATTCTAGCTACAACTTGGATTGCAGAATCTAAACCTAGCTCTACCTGGATTAGGACTCCTTATACTCCACCTACCCCCGAGCTTCCTCATGACCCAACCCATGAACAACACTCGCTGCCCCCTTACCCAACCACACCACATCCCAGCCAAGTCAACATCCATGAAGCTGCAACCACCGACCTCACCTTTGTTGAAGAACTCCCCACACCATGTAACCTCCACCAAGGTCCCCCTCACAGCCACCCAACCTCTCCGCCCATAGCCATATATGTTCCATGTACAACCTTGCCAGCCCCCAACTCCATTTTCCCCGACTCCGGCGACAAACCTCAAGGAAGTCACGGTCTACCGCGGCCCAAGACTACCATGACCTCCTCCCCTCACATCCCACTGAAGGATCTTCTAGGGCATCAAAGGCTGTCCCCTAAACCTCCTGACCCTTCCCGTATCCTTACCGAGGCCGACCCCAAACCCCCTCCAGATCCGCCACCCGTACCAAACCCCCATCCTTTCATCCCCTCTTCTCAATGGGATTGGAATTCCGACGAGCATCCCTCACCGGCGATTGAGTTCCGGCCACTTTCGGCTGCCAGATCTCTTTCTATTCCCAGCCTACAAGACTTGGACAGATTCAATCCAAGCTCAACCAGATTTGGCTACACCAACCAAATCCGATCAAGCCCAGATCCAGTCCAGTTCAAGCTAAGTCAGGATCAATTGGATTTAACCAAATTCAGCCAAGTCAGATCTGATCCAAGCCCACCACCAAGTCCAAACAAACTCAGCCAATCCGACTTGATCAAGCTTGATTTCAGACTTCCACCATATCAGATCCAGATGTTCCCTACGCATCTTCAGTTGATCAGGCATCCCACAACCGAGCTGAGCTATCCAAGGAGCTACCCTCCTTATTCGGTTGCCTTCTTCCAGCTGACCAGATCCATGAGCATCGCCCAGCAACCATCAACCACTCGAAGTTTCAGAACGACTTTGTCGACTTTGACCATGAGGACTGATGTTGAAGCTAGAGCCTTGATGATTCCTTTCGAGCAAAGCAGAGAGATATCCAAGCTCAACTGCACTCGACCGTATTCAGCTGCCATATTGGGTCTACTTCCACCTTGGAAGGACTCGATTCGAGTTGATCTAGTCTTCGATCCCGGACGACCGACGATGACTATGCACAACCACCTATCTGTAGCTGCCATTTACTTCTTGGAGTTCCAGTGACCCCCAGATCCACCGGCGCTTCAGTTCCCTTCTTCCAGACCGGCAGCATGGCCCCCTGACTCTCCGCTTCGGATACCATTAGATCCACCATGGGTGCGACCAGGATTCTCACCGCCGTGTTTAGAGCAACAGTTGCGGTCCAGCCAGGTCACTTCGGTCCGACAAGCGCAGAGCCCTTTTCCCTCAGCAAATTCAGGCCTTGAGGACAAGGCCCATTTCGAAGGGAAGGGGGATGATACGAGGTCGAACTGAGCCATCCCAAGAAGGGACCCACGTCCTTGCTTGGGTGGGCCCATGCCAAGGAGCTGGCTGTACCCAGATCCCTTTGGGCGTCCTAAGCCTAACCAGCCAAAAGGATTCCTATTTCCTAGCTGGTTTGCTTACTTAGTTGATTTCCTATTTTGAGTTCAGTTTGTGCATAGCCAGTTTCTATTTAATTGAGTCCTAGTTTTGGTTGAGTCAAGTCACTAGCTTACTTAGTTCATTCATGGTTATTAAGAGTAAGTTTGAGTTGAATTAGTAAGAGTCTTTTACTTGCTGTCCAAGCAAGAAGGTATTCAGGTTGTAGTAGAACTCTCTTGAGGCCTCTATAAAAGGACCTCCATAGCTTGTATTATGCATGACGAATTATGAGAATAAAATAGAGTTATTAGTAGAATAATTTAGGAGTAGCTGTAAACCTAGGAGTAGCTGTAACCTAGTTTCCTCATAATCCACCAGCCACCTTCATCTCTCTCTACAGCCGGTTCTTCTCCATCACCGGTCTCCTTCTCCGCTGCCGTCCACTCCTCCGCCACCATCATCACCACTACCAGCCATCACCCACGTTCTCCAAGGCTTGGATCTCCAAGAGAAGCCAGCCAACCATTGAGGAAGCTGCAAGGTAATCCTCTTCCTCATCCGTCTCTCTCCTCCGGTTTTCAGCCTTCCTTGTCGAATACCTAGGGTGCTTCTCCTAAAACCCTAAAGGTATATCTCGACCTAGCCATAGCTTTGGCTAAGGAGGAGCCGAGACCAGGCAAGAGACCAGATATGAAAGCCCTAGAGAAGGTGCATCGTATCAGTGGGTTTGTACATGGAATGGCTATGGGTGGAGAGGTTGGGTGGCTGTGAGGAGCTTCAAGAACGCTGGTGGGTTTTGAGCTTCCGCCAGGGTCAATGAGGAAGAAGGCATGGTGGGGAACGGTTGTGATGGTTTTGAGATAGGAGTGTGGAGGACCTTGGGAAAGGTTACATGGTGCAGGGAGGGCTTGAACTAAGGTGAGGTCGGTGGTTGCAGCTTCGTGGATGGTGGGTAGATCGCGGAGATGACAATCGACAATGGGGATGGTAAAGGATGGGTTGTGGTATTGCATGGAGAAAGAGGGTGGCCTTGGTTGGTGACGGAAGCTGTCGAAGAGAAATAGGGAGACTTGCTGGTGGTGGGAAGGTAGGGTTTGGATGAAGGGAAGGAGGAAGGAGATGATGGCAGGATGTTGATTTGGTTGGGATGTGGTGTGGTTGGGTAAGGGGGCAGCGGTTGTTGTTCATGGGTTGGGTCATGGGGCAGCTCGTGGGTAGGTGGAGTATGAGGAGTCCTAATCCAAGTAGAGCTGGGTTTAGGTTCTACAATCCAAGTTGCAGCTAGAATGGGATTTTCATTGGAAATCTGAACTCCCATAGGTCAAACTGATTTGGAGGAGAATATCGTTGGATCATTGCTTCCCAGTGTTCTTCTGAAGGGTAAGGTAGAGGGATCCAATATAGCACGACTTCCTTCCATTGTTCAACTGTAGGGCCATACTCCAAGTTTGACTAAGATTCCTAGTTGGAGTAGGATTTGTAATCCTAGTTTCAGTAGGATTTTGAGTCCATGTTGTACTCTGAGTTTCACTCAGATTCCTAGTTGGAGTAGGATTTGTAATCCTAGTTGCAATAGGATTTGGAGTCCAAGTTGTACTCAAATACCCGTTGGTGTTTCCAGGTTTGGGTTGGTTGTAGGGTGGAGGTAATGGCTGATAAATAGGTGCTGGTTTGTAGGGAGGGATAGGGGGCTCAAGGTTTGGATAATGATAGGGTTGGGGAAGAATTGTGTTGTAGGGAACATATGGAGGGGGGTAGGCTGCTGGTATGGATGGGGGTGATAGGTTGGATATAGAGGCTGATGTGGTGGTGGTGGAAAGGTGGTGGGGCCAGGTATAGGCGGGGGTTGAACCGGTTGGGTAGTAGACTGGTTAGGAGTAATTGGACCTGATCCAACTATGGCATAGTTGGGAATGTGGCCAGTTCCTCCTTGGATAGGGACGGCTCCATGGGGAGTTCTAGGGAAAGTAGGGTTAGGGTTAGGGTTCTGTAGGGATGATGATGGAGGTAAGGGATCGTAGGTGGCGGTCTAGGATAGACTGGTAGGGCACAGGTCGGGTGAGTAGGAAGTGGGAAAGGAGAAGTTGGTTCTGATCCCACCAAAACATAGGGTGGAATAGGGGCTGGTACACCAGCCATCAGAGTAGCTTCTAGAAGGCTTTGGGCGGCACAGTCCGCGGAACGGAGCTCCGATACCAAGTTGTTACGATGCACCTTCTATAGGGCTTTCGTACCTTGTCTCTTGCCTTGTCTAAGATCCTCTTTAGCCAAATCTATGGCTAGGTCGAGTGATACCTTTAGGGTTTTAGGAGAAGGACCCTAGGTATTCGATGAGGAAGACGAAGACTAGAGGAGGAGACGGATGAGAAGAGGGATACCTTGCAGCTCCTCTAGGGTTGGCTGGCTTCTCTTGGAGATCCGAGCCTTGGAGAACGTGGTGGAGGGAAGCACAGCAGCCAAGGGGACCCCGGGGACTTGGGGTTGGACGGCGGAGGTGGCTGGTAGTGGCGGTGATGATAGTGGCCGGCTGGTGGAGAAGAATCCGGCTGTAGTGAGAGAAGGGTGAAGGTGGCTGGTGGTTTGTGGAATTAGGGTTACAGCTACTCCTATATTACTTCTACTCCTAGGATTTATCTCTACTAAATAATAACTCCATTAAATTCGTCCATGCATAATACAAGCTATAGAGGTCCTTTTATAGAGGCCTCAAGAGAGTTCTACTACAACCTGAATACCTTCTTGCTTGGACAGCAAGTAAAAGACTCTTACTAATTCAACTCAAACTAACTCCTAATAACCAGGAATGAACTAAGTAAGCTAGTGACTTGACTCAACCAAAACTAGGACTCAATTAAATAGAAACTGGCTAAGCACAAACTGAACTCAAACTAGGAAATCAACTAGGAAAGCAATTAAGAATCAACTAAGGAAATAACCAAGTAAGGCTGGCTTGGCTAAGCCACCTCATGGGTCATGGGTCCATCATGGGTCCACCCATGCTTGAGCTTGGTCTTGGAACTGGTTCAGCTCTGATTTGGCCATAAGGTTAGCTTGGCTCAACCTGTTCCAAAGGACCTGGTTGCAGCCAGCTCCTTGGTGTTGGCCTGCCCAAGCAAGGACGTGGGTCCCTTCTTGGATTGGCTCAGTTGGTCCTCGTATCACACCGGGTTGAAGAAGAACTTCTTCAACTAGAGCCCTTCCAGGTATGTATATCGTCCCAATTCCCATTCTCCTTACCACCAATCGAATTTGACATCGATGGAGAGGAGAAAAAAAAAACATCACCAATTCACGTAAACAAATCTAATGGCTCTGATTACCAATGTAGAACTTTAATTTCTCTGTATGAATACAGAACAGTGACGAGAACTTACTCGTTGTCTACGATCTTCTTCTATGATTTGTTTCACTGTTACGATGCACCTTCTATAGGGCTTTCGTACCTGGTCTCTTGCCTTGTCTCAGATCCTCTTTAGCAAAACCTATGGCTAGGTCGAAAGATACCATTAGGGGTTTAGGAGAAGGACCCTAGGTATTCGACGAGGAAGACGAAGACTAGAGGAGGAGATGGATGAGAAGAGGGATACCTTGCAGCTCCTCTAGGGTTGGCTGGCTTCTCTTGGAGATCCAAGCCATGGAGAATGTGGTGGAGGGAGGCACGGCAGCCAAGGGGGGTCGCCGGTGATGGGGGATGTGTACTGTAGATGGCAGCGGCGGACGGTGATGGATGGTGGCCGGCTGATGGAGAGAGAATCCGGCAATAGAGAGAGATGAAGGTGGCTGGGGGATTTGTGGAAGATTAAGTTACAGCTACTCCTAGGGTTACAGCTACTCCTAAATTATCCTACTAATAACTCTATTTTATTCTCATAATTCGTCATGCATCCCTAATACAAGCTATGTAGGTCCTTTTATAGAGGCCTCAACAAGATCTAATCAGATAACTACTATCTTGCTATAATCAGCAAGTTACAATCCTTTCCTTATAACACTCAATCATAATCCAAACTAATAAATCAACTAATAACCAACTAAGAAAGTGATCCAACTAGGGATTAGGATCCCTAATGCCGGATTAGGCTTGGGACCTGCATCCCCTTGGCTGCCGTGCTTCCCTCCACCACGTTCTCCAAGGCTTGGATCTCCAAGAGAAGCCAGCCAACCCTAGAGGAGCTGCAAGGTATCCCTCTTCTCATCCGTCTCCTCCTCTAGTCTTTGCCTTACTCGTCGAATACCTAGGGTCCTTCTCCTAAAACCCTAAAGGTATCTCTCGACCTAGCCATAGATTTGGCTTGGGAGGAGTTGAGACCCAGCAAGAGACCCGGTACGAAAGCCCTTGAGAAGGTGCATCGTAACAACTTGGTATCAGAGCTCTTTCCTCCTACCTGTGCCACCCAGAATCCTTCCAAAAAAAGTCCACATGGCAGGAGCAACCCCTACAAGTGATCCCCAGGAGCGGGATCTTCCCGTAACCTACGAATTGATCGCAGGCCTCAACAGGGCGTCCCTGTCCTTGCGGGCATCGCAGCACAAGACCCTCTTATGCAAGGACTCTCTGAATCCGTAGCGGACATGGCGTTGCAGATGCAAACGTGGAATCTAGGATCTGTAGGAAGGCAAGGTGAGAACCCTAACCCTAACCTACTTTCCCTAGAGCTTCCCATGGAGTCGTCCCTATCCATGGAGGAACCGGCCATATCCCCAACTATGTCCTAGTTAGATCAGGTCCAATTACTCCAAGCCAGTTTACTACCCATCCGGTTCAACCCCCGCCTATACCTGGCCCCACTACCCTTCCACCACCACCACATCAGCCCCTATATCCGGCCTATCACCCACCTCCCTACCAGCAGCCTACGCCCCCTCCCTGTGCACCGTACAACCCTTTTCCTCCCTACAATACACCACTTCTGATACGAGGTCGAACCGAGCCATTCCAAGAAGGGACCCACGTCCTTGCTTGGATGGGCCCACGCCAAGGAGTTGGCTGCACCCAAGTCCCTTTGGGCGTTCTAAGCTCAGCTGGCCAAAGGAATCCTATTCCTAGCTGGTTTGCTTACTTAGATGATTTCCTAGTTAGTAGTTATCTTGATTGAGTCAGTTTCCTAGTTTGAGTTCAGTTTATGATTTGCTTTATTAGTTCCTATTAAGAGTCCTAGTAATTAGGAAGATTGAGTTATGATTGAGTCTTAGTAGGAAAGTATGGTTATTTGCTGATTAAAGCAAGGTAGTTCTCTAGTTGTAGTAGAACTCTCTTGAGGCCTCTATAAAAGGACCTCCATAGCTTGTAATTATGCATGGACGAATTTATGAGAGTTATTATTTAGTAGAGATAAATCCTAGGAGTAGAAGTAATATAGGAGTAGCTGTAACCTAGTTTCCTCATAATCCACCAGCCACCTTCATCTCTCTCTACAGCCGGTCCTTCTCCATCACCGGTCTCCTTCTCCGCTGCTGTCTACTCCTCCGCCACCATCATCACAAACTACCAACCATCACCCACGTTCTCCAAGGCTTGGATCTCCAAGAGAAGCCGGCCAACCATTGAGGAAGCTGCGAGGTAATCCTCTTCCTCATCCGTCTCTCTCCTCCGATTTTCAGCCTTCCTTGTCGAATACCTAGGGTGCTTCTCCTAAAACCCTAAAGGTATATCTAGACCTAGCCATAGCTTTGGCTAAGGAGGAGCCGAGACTAGGCAAGAGACCAGATACGAAAGCCCTAGAGAAGGTGCATCGTATCAACTTCCTTATCAGCCTCTACCTTTTCCCTATACACAGTACAACCCTTATCCTCCCTACAATACAGCACCTCCTTATCAGCCCTTACCTTCATCGTACAACCAACCCACCCCGGAAAACACCGACTGGTCTTCGGGCATGACTTGGACACGAATTCCTACTGGGACTAGGACTCCAAATCCTACAGGGACTAGGACTCCAAATCCTACCGGGACTAGGACTCTGATACGAGTCGATCCGACTCCACCAACTGGACCCGAACCTAGAAGAGGAACCAAACTAGTTCAACCTCTTTCCTAGTTTGACTTGGACTTCTCTAGTTCAAACTAGAGTATTTGATTAGGATTTATCATTAGTCTTTTATATTTAATTGAGTCCTAGTTAATATTTGATTGTTAGGAATTAATTAAGAGTCCATTTGAGTTAGGAAGTTGAGTTGAGTCTGAAAGACTTATTACTTGCTAATTGACCAAGGGGGTTTCCTAGTTGGCTTAGAACTCTGTCAAGGTCTCTATAAAAGGACCTCATTAGTTTGTATTATGATGATGAGTGATGAAGTAACAATAGTTAAGTAGAATATCATAGGAGTAGAGGTAATGTAGATTCCACCCGAAATCCACAATAGATCCACCTTCTTCCCCGTCGGTCATCTTCTCCGCAGTTGGCACCGCCTCCACCAGTGTTTCTCTCTCCACGCCACTTTCTCTCTCCTCCACGTCAGCGCCACGTCAGCACTCTCTCTCCTCGTCACCTGCCACGTCACCGTCTCCTTCCTCTCTTCCCTCTCCCGTGTGCCTGAGCCTCACGCCGACCACCGTCGTCCCGCCTCTCCGGCCATGTTACGAGCGGTCTACTCGTGATCCTCTCGTAATGGGTCTCTACTGCTCCAATTGATCAGAATCGCCATGATCGGACTTGATTTGAGTCCAATGACTGATTTGGCTAGCCGGATCGGATCTGGTTTGAGCCGGATCGGATCTGGCCGAGCCTGATTGGATGGGACTTGACTGGGTCAAGTCTGAATTGATCTGGATCAGGTTGACCAGGTTCAATTGGGCTAAGTGGCTGGATTAGGCTGGATTGGACTGAACCGGAGTAGATCGGACTGAGCAAATTCGGACAATCAAGGTCCAGGAATATCCGACGGCTGAGGATCGCCGGAGTGGAGGGCCAGCGTAGGGGCGGCGGCGGCGGTCGGGATAGTGGCAGGGAAGGTCGTAGGACGGTGGGGAGGAGATCCACCGGCTCAGATATGGGAGATGGATGTAGGATTGGCCGGATCTGGGAGGTCGGCGGAAGGGGTTCGGGTTCACCGGCGTCGGGGACGACGGGGAGCTCGACTGGAGGCCGGGAATGGCCAGGCAGGGTCTGGATCTGGTAGACGGAGGCCTGGGAAGGGTTTTAGGATGGTTTGGAAGTGGGATAGGGGTCGGACGCGGTTTGCCGGTGATGGGGACGGAGATCGGGTTCGCCGAGGACGGCGCCGAAAGCGATGGAAGACGGCGGGGAAGGGCTGGCCGGAGTCGTGGGAGGTAGGGGAAGTGGATGGACGTCTTGGATGGCGATGGGGGTGGCCGGAGAGGGTACGGAAAGGAGGCCGGCGGTGAAGCTTGGGTTAGGGCACGGAAGGGGAGTGGAGAAGATGATGCTGAGGTGGCAGGTGATGGGGAGAGAGAGTGCTGACGTGGTGGAGAGAAGAAAGTGATTGGGAGAGAGGAATTCCGGTGGAGGCGGTGCCGGCTGCGGAGAAGATGAACGACTGGGAAGAAGATGGATCTATGGTGGAATTCTGGTGGAAGGTACATTACCACTACTCCTATGATATTCTACTAATTACTTTATCATTCATCTCCTGCATTACCTAATACAAACTACTAAGGTCCTTTTATAGCGACCTGATAGAGCCCTAATCCAACTAGAAAACCCCCTTGCTTAATTAGCAAGTAATAAGGTTTCTGACACAACTCAACTTACTAATTCAAATATCAAGTAGAACTCAATTAAATATAAAAGACTAATGATAAATCCTAATCAAAATACTCTAGTTTGAACTAGGGAAGTCTAAGTCAAATTAGGAAAGAGGCTGAACCAGTTTGGTTCCTCTTATGGGTTCGGATCGAGTTGTTCGAGTCGGATCGACTCGTATCAGGCCGCCCCCGTCACCTCCAAAGGCCACCTCCGTTCTTCCCTAAGTCCCACGACTCCGGCCATCCCTTCTCCGCCGTCTTCTATCCCCTCCGGCGCCGTCCTCGACAAGCCAACCTCCGTCCCCATCTCCGGCAACCCCGCGTCCTACCCCGATCTCACCCGAAAACCTTCCAGATCCGTTCCTCGTCTCCCCACGACCCATCCCCGACCGTTCCCGACCTTGCCATAGCCTCCCCGTCATCCCCGACGCCGGGCGACCCAACCTTCACTGCCGTCTCCCCCAGATCCGGTTGATCCGGCATCGCTCCGGCCGATCCACTCCAGTAGATCTGTTCCCCATCAACCCACGACCCTTCCTGCCAAGGTCGCGACCGCCGGCGACGCCCTACGCCGGCGATCCACTCCGGCGAATCACAGCCCTTGGATCGATCCTAGCCCCTCCCAGCCAAGCCACTTGACCAAGTTGGTTCAGCCTAACCCAATCCATCAGCCACTCTGATTAGGACCCGGTTGACTAAGTCAACTAGCCCACTTGACTCAATCAGCCCAACCCCTTCACCCAATCAGGTCCTATCCTATCAAGCTCAGCCAAATCGGAACCAGCTCATGCCAGATCCGATCCAGCTAACCAGATTCAGCCAATTGGACTCAAACCAAGTCCGACCATGCCAATTATGATCGATTGGAGCAGTAGAGACCCGATACAAGAGGATTACGAGTAGACCGCTCGTAACAACTTGGTATCAGAGCCAGGTTCCACCGACTGTGTGGTTTAGAACCTTCTGGAAACTTCGCGATCATGTACGGAGTATACCAAGAGTGGTGGGAACAGCAAATTAAGAGTTTGCAGGCCGAGATAAATCTTTTTTCAACTTTGATGGAACGCCAAAGCAGAAACATGGAGCGCACCAGTAGGGAGTTGAAGCAGATCTCCAATAGCTGGTCGAGAATAACTCAGACTTCGAACCAGACTCCTACCCCAGCTACAAAGATTGCGGAACCTGACCCTGAGCCAACTCAGATTATGACTCCGGTTGTAATTTCGAATCCGACTGAGATACCAGCAATCAGTAATGGAGAAGAGATCCAGGAGCTAATCGAGGAGCAACAACCGCCCGATTCTCAGATCGAACCAGAGTACATGCTGTTGCAACCTCTGCCAGACCCGGGTGAAACCTTCATTCTACCTTCCGATGATTTTTCTGGATTTTTTCCTATTTTTCCAGATTTTTCCCAGAATATTCTCTCTCCTCCCGGATTTGCTCGAGCCGCGGCTCATCCCTTACCTCCAGCCCGGCTCACCTTCGATCCGACTACCCTTCGTCCCAGCTCATCCACGGCTCCGTCGGCTCGTCCCCAAGCCGCCACCCCAACGCCGATCTCCGACGCCGTCCTCTTCTCCCAACCATCGAGGAGGCACCGGCATCAGCCAACCACGACCACGATTGAGGCCTGGATCTCCGAGATCCAATTCCGGCGAACTCCCATGTTCCGGCCTTCTCTGCTCCGCCCCTTCGCGAGGATGATCTCATGATCACACCTCATGAGAAAGGTCCCAAGACCTTCCCGTACATGTTCCCGATGAGCTAAAGCACCGTCGCGGCCTAGATCACCGACGATCTCTGGCAACGAACTCCACCGCGCCGACACCTTCAGATCCGGCGTGTTCGAAGCCCCATCCAAGGATCAAACTATACGGATGGAATCTCCAGGTCTCTGCGAAGCTTTCTGTGCCATAGCCACCCTCCGACGACAACGTTTTGCCGTTGATCCATCTCCGTCAGCTTCTCAGCCATCCGATCAAGACTGCAACTTGATCCAGCCGTTTGATCAGCCTGATCTTCGATCCAGTGGTTCCAATCTTCGATCTGAACATGATCCAAGAGTCCCCAGCAATCAGGACCATCCAGATCAACTCCAGGTGATCAAGATGCATCCTCAGCCGTTGATCAAGCATTCAAAGGTTGATATGAGCGATGAAAGGAGCTACCCTCCTTATATAGATGCCATATTCAATCTGATCAGATCTGACTATGATGGTAACACCGGTTTAGCTCAACTGACTCAAGTCCAGATTGACACCAGTAGAGCCAACCATGTCAGACAGGTTTGGACCAGAGTACGACTCAGCACAGCTGAAGATTCAACTTGGTTCAATCAATTTCAAGCCCAGACTAGTGCAGCAGAAGCGTGGTTCAGCCATCTTCACTTCAGATTGGACCAAAGCTAGCTTGACCCAGATTCAAGCCAAATCCCTGCACAGTTGATCAGACCATAGAGATCAGATCCCATCCTTTGGTCATGGGCAACACTACTGATGGGACATGATGAGGATGATCCAGGAGAGTTTTTGAAGATCTTATTCTTGGAGCTACCTGAGCCGTCAGATCGACCTCCAGATGCTCCTTCAGCACTGCCCCTGCTACCCCTGGACCCGTCATGGGATCGACCTGGTTTCTCGCCACCGAGTCCAGAGCTACAGAAGCAAGTTGATTCGGTCCAGTCACATAGAAGCATCCTACCTGACTTGACTCTGGCCTTGAGGACAAGGCCAATTCTGAAGGAAGGGGGAATGATACGAGTCGATCCGACTCGACCAAATGGACCCGAACCCAGAAGAGGAATCAAACTGGATCAGCCTCTTTCCTAGTTTGACTTGAAATTCTCTAGTTCAAACTAGAGTATTTGATTAGGATTTATCATTAGTCTTTTATATTTAATTGAGTCCTAGTTAATATTTGATTGTTAGGAATTAATTAAGAGTCCATTTGAGTTAGGAAGTTGAGTTGAGTCTGAAAGCCTTATTTAATTAAGCAAGGGGGTTTTTAGTTGGATTAGGACTCTGTCAAGGTCTCTATAAAAAGACCTCATTAGTTTGTATTATGATGATGAATGATGAAGTAAGAATAGTTGAGTAGAATATCATAGGAGTAGAGGTAATGTAGATTCCACCCGATATCCACCATAGATCCACCTTCTTCCCCGTCGGTCATCTTCTCCGCAGCCGGCACCGCCTCCACCAGTGTTTCTCTCTCCACTCTACTTTCTCTCTCCTCCACGTGAACGCCATGTCAGCACTCTCTCTCCTCGTCACCTGCCACGTCACCGTCTCCTTCCTCTCTTCCCTCTCCCGTGTCCGAGCCTCACGCCGACCACCGTCGTCCCACCTCTCCGGCCGCCCCCGTCACCTCCAAAGGCCACCTCCGTTCTTCCCTAAGTCCCATCTCTCCGGCCATCCCTTTTTCGCCGTCTTCTATCCCCTCCGGCACCGTCCTCGACAAGCCAACCTCCGTCCCCATCTCCGGCAACCCCACGTCCTACCCCGATCTCACCCGAAAACCTTCCAGATCCGTTTCTCGTCTCCCCACGACCCATCCCCGACCGTTCCCGACCTTGCCATAGCCTCCCCGTCGTCCCCGACGCCGGCCGACCCAACCTTCACCGCCGTCTCCCCCAGATCCGGTTGATCCGGCATCACTCCGGCCGATCCACTATGATAGATCTGTTCCCCATCAACCCACGACCCTTCCTGCCAAGGTCCGGACCGTCAGCGACGCCCTACGCCGGCGATCCACTCCGGCGAACCATAGCCCTTGGATCGATCCTAGCCCCTCCCAGCCAAGCCACTTGACCAAGTTGGTTCAACCTAACCCAATCCATCAGCCACTCTGATTAGGACCCGGTTGACCAAGTCAACTAGCCCACTTGACTCAATCAGTCCGACCCCTTCACCCAATCAGGTCCTATCCTATGAGGCTCAGCCAAATCTGAACCAGCTCAAGCCAGATCCGATCCAGCTAACCAGATTCAGCCAATTGGACTCAAACCAAGTCCGATCAGGCCAATTCTGATCGATTGGAGCAGTAGAGTCACGATACGAGAGGATTACGAGTAGACCGCTTGTAACAGACTCCAAATCCTACTGGGACTAGGATTACAAATCCTACTCTAAATAGGAACCCTAGTCATACTCGGAGTCCGGCTGAGGAACCTAACCCCACTTCAACCTGGATCAGGACTCCTCATACGATTCCGACTCCGCTTCCTCCACAACCCCACTATTGCCCTCCTCATACTCCACTTACCCACGAGCTCCCCCATGACCCAAACCATGAACAACACCCGGTTGCCCCATACCCAACCACACCACATCCCAACCCAATCAACATCCTGCCATCATCTCCTTCGTTATTCCCCTCATCCAAACCCTACCTTCCCACCTGGAATTCCTCTTTGGCAGCTTCTGTCACCAACCAAGGCCACCCTCTTTCCCCCTACAAACCCACGTCCCTTCCTTTAGCATCTCCATTGTCGATTGTCATCTCCGGCGATCTACCCACCATCCATGAAGCTGCAGCCACCGACCTCATCTTAGTTCAAGCCCTCCCCGCACCATGTAACCTCCCCCAAGGTCCTCCTCACAGCCACCCAACCTCTCCTCCCATAGCCCTTCCATGTACAAACCTGCCGCCTCCCAACTCCATCTTCCCTGACTCAGGCGACAAACCTCAAGGAAGTCACGGTCTACCTCTGCCCAAGACTACCATGACCTCCTCTCACAACCCACTGAAGGATCTCTTGGGGCAACAAAGGCCATCCCCTAAACCTCCTGACCCCTTCCTCGACATTACCAAGCCCGGCTCCAAACTCCAACCACCAGAACCGACACCCATCCAGATTCACTCCATTGGGTCGAACCTTCATCCTCTCACTACCTCTTCTCCATGGGATTGGAATTCCGACGAGCATCCCTCACCAGCGATTGAGTTCCGGCCACTTCCAGCTGCCAGATCTCTTTCTATTTCCAGCCTACAAGACTTGGACAGATTCAATCCAAGCTCAACTAGATTTGGCTCCACCAACCAAATCCCATCAAGCCCATATCCAGGCCAGATCAGGCTAAGTCAGACTCAGTTGGATTCAGGTAGAATCAATCCAGTTAGGTGTGATCTTAGCCGGCCAAGTCTAGGAAAGCTCAGCCAATCAGAATTGGTCAGGCCAAATTCCAAACTTCAACAAGATTCCTGATGACCTATACACATCATCGACATCTGATTCAGCATCCCATGATCGATCTCAACTATCCAAGGAGTTTCTCTCCTTATACGGTTGCCCTCTTCCAACTGACCATGATACGAGTGGTCAACTCGTAATCCTCTCGTATCGGGTCTCTACTGCTCCAATCGATCAGAATTGGCCTGATCGGACTTGATTTGAGTCCAATTGGCTGAATCTGGTTAGCTGGATCGGATCTAGCTTGAGCTGGTTCAGATTTGGCTGAGCCTGATAGGATAGGACCTGATTGGGTGAAGGGGTTGGGCTGATTGAGTCAAGTGGGCTAGTTGACTTGGTCAACCGGGTCCTCATCAGAGTGGCTGATGGATTGGGTTAGGCTGAACCAACTTGGTTAAGTGACTTGGCTGGGAGGGGCTAGGATCGATCCAAGGGCTGTGGTTCGCCGGAGTGGATCGCCGGCGTAGGGCGTCGCCGGCGGTCGGGACCTTGGCAGGAAGGGTCGTGGGTTGATGGGGAACAGATCTACCGGAGTGGATCAGCCGGATTGACCGGATCTGGGGGAGATGGCGGTGAAGGTTGGGTCGGCCGGCGTCGGGGACGACGGGGAGGCTATGGCAAGGTCGGGAACGGTCGGGGATGGGTCGTGGGGAGACGAGGAACGGATCTATCGGATCCGATCTTCCAATGGGTGGCTGGATGTTGCGGATCTGGAAGGGGTCGACGACGGTGAAGTCGGGAAGGACGGAGATACCGCCGGAGGAGATGAACGGGGCGGCGAAAAAGGTTTGACCGGAGTCGTGGGGGCTTGGGAAAGAGGATTGGAGGTCTTGGATTGCAGTGGGGACGCCGGAGAGGTGGGACGACGGTCGTCGGCGTGAGGCTCGGGCACGGGAGAGAGAAGAGAGGAAGAAGACGATGACGTGGCAGGTGACTGGGCGTGGGGGTCATTGACGTGGCGGAGAGAGAAAGTGACGGGGAGAGAGAAATTCCGGTGGAGGCGGTGCCGGCTGCGGAAAAGATGACCGATGGGGAAGAAGGTGGATCGATGGTGGATTTTCAGGTGGAAACTACATTACCTCTACTCCTATGATATTCTATCAACTATTCTTAATAATATTCTTCATCATTCATCATCATGACCTAATACAAACTAATAATAAGGTCTTTTTATAGAGACCTTGACAGAGTCCTAATCCAACTAGAAAACCCCCTTGCTCAATTAGCAAGTAATAAGTCTTTCAGACTCAACTCAACTTCCTAACTCAAATGAACTCTTAATTAATTCCTAACAATCAAATATTAACTAGGACTCAATTAAATATAAAAGAATAATGATAAATCCTAATCAAATACTCTAGTTTGAACTAGGGAAGTCCAAGTGAAATTAGGAAAGAGGCTGAACCAGTTTGGTTCCTCTTCTGGGTTCGGGTCCAGTTGGTCGAGTCGGATCGACTCGTATCAGACCAGATCCAAGAGCATCGCCCAGCAACCATCAACCACTCGAAGTTTCAGAACGACTTTGTCGACTCTGGCCATGAGGACTTGATACGATGCACCTTCTCTAGGGCTTTCGTATATGGTCTGTTGCCTAGTCTCGGTTCCTCCTTAGCCAAAGCTATGGCTAGGTCGAGATATACCTTTAGGGTTTTAGGAGAAGCACCCTAGGTATTCGACAAGGAAGGCTGAAAACCGGAGGAGAGAGACGGATGAGGAAGAGGATTACCTCGCAGCTTCCTCAATGGTTGGCCGGCTTCTCTTGGAGATCCAAGCCTTGGAGAACGTGGGTGATGGCTGGTAGTTGGTGATGATGGTGGCGGAGGAGTGGACGGCAGCGGAGAAGGAGACTGGTGATGGAGAAGGACCGGCTGTAGAGAGAGATGAAGGTGGCTGGTGGATTATGAGGAAACTAGGATACAACTACTCCTATATTACTTCTACTCCTAGGATTTATCTCTACTAAATAATAACTCTCATAAATTCGTCCATGCATTACAAGCTATGGAGGTCATTTTATAGAGCCCTCAAGAGAGTTCTACTACAACCTGAATACTACCTTGTTTTAATCAGCAAGTAACCAGACATTCCTAATAAGACTCAATCTTATCTCAACTTCCTAATAACAAGGACTCATAATAGGAACTGATTTAAGCAAATCATAAACTGAACTCAATCTAGGAAACTGACTCAATCAAGATAACTACTAACTAGGAAATCAACTAAGTAAGCAAACCAGCTAGGGAATAAGAATTCTTTTGGCTGGTTGGGCTTAGGACGCCCAAAGGGATCTGGGTGCAGCCAGCTCCTTGGCATGGGCCCACCCAAGCAAGGACGTGGGTCCCTTCTTGGGATGGCTCAGTTCGACCTCGTATCAGGACTGATGTTGAAGCCGGAGCCGTGATGATCCCTTTGGAGCAAAGCAGAGAGAGCCCCAAGCTCAACTGTTCTCCACTGTATCTAGCTACCATATTGAGTCTACCTCCACATTGGGAGGACTCAATTCGAGTTGATCTAGTCTTCGACCCCGGACGACAGACGATGACTATGTACATCTACATGCACAACCACCGATCTACAGCCGTCCATTACTTCTTGGAGTTCCAGCGACCCCCTGATACCCCGTCGCTTCAATTCCCTTCTTCCAGACCAGCTGCATGGCCTCCTGATTCAGTGGCCCCATTACCACCTGATCCACCATGGGCGTGACCAGGACTTTCACCTCCGAGCCCACAGCTACGGTTGTGGTCCAGCCAGGTCACTCGGGTCCTACAGGAGCAGAGCCTTTTCCCTCAGCAAATTCAAGCCTTGAGGACAAGGCCAATTTTGAAGGGAGAGGGGATGATACGAGGACCAACTGAGCCAATCCCAGAATGGACCCACGTCCTTGCTTGGGCAGGCCAACACCAAGGAGCTGGCTGCAACCAGGTCCTTTGGAGCAGGTTTAGCCAAGCTAGCCTTACGGCCAAATCAGAGCTGAACCAATTCCAAGACCAAGCTCAAGCATGGGTGGACCCATGATGGACGCATGACCCATAAGGTGGCTTAGCCAAGCCGGCCGTCCTTGGTTATTTCCTTAGTTGAGTCTTAATTGCTTTCCTAGTTGATTTCCTAGTTTGAGTTCAGTTTGTACTTAGCCATATTCTATTTAATTGAGTCCTAGTTTTGGTTGAGTCAAGTCACTAGTTTAGTTAGTTCATTCCTGGTTATTAGGAGTCAGTTTGAGTTGAATTAGTAAGAGTCTTTTACTTGCTGTCCAAGCAAGAAGGTGTTCAGGTTGTAGTAGAACTCTCTTTAGGCCTCTATAAAATGACCTCTATAGGGTTTTTATGCATGGACGAATTTATGAGAGTTATTATTTAGTAGAGATAAATCCTAGGAGTAGAAGTAATATAGGAGTAGCTGTAACCCTAATTCCACAAACCACCAGCCACCTTCACCCTTCTCTCTCTACAGCCGGATTCTTCTCCACCAGCCGGCCACTATCATCACCGCCGCTACCAGCCACCTCCGCCGTCCAACCCCAAGTCCCCGTCATCCCCTTGGCTGCCGTACTTCCCTCCACCTCATTCTCCAAGGCTTTGGATCTCCAAGAGATGGCAGCCAACCCTAGAGGAGCTGCAAGGTATTTTTATCTCTTCTCATCCGTCTCGTCCTCTAGTCTTTGCCTTTCTCGTCGAATACTTTGGGTCCTTCTCCTAAAACCCTAAAGGTATCTCTCGACCTAGCCATAGATTTGGCTAAGGAGGAGTTGAGACCCAGCAAGAGACCCGGTACGAAAGCCCTTGAGAAGGTGCATCATAACATTGAACAATTTGGTCCTCCGGTTCATAAAAAAAATTAGACAGAATCTCTTTTATAATTATAACACAAGAAACCTGTACATTTTACAATTTCAACATCATTACATTCCTCAGCATATACCTTAAAGAATATTACAACATTTGTCAAATACAACTGAATTAACAATTATATATTTATGTTCTCGAATATATCAGATTATACATCAATTTGTACATCATTGATTAAAACTGTAAATTAACTGTAAAAGAACTCCTCGATGCTCCAAGTCCTCGATCACGTCAAAATACCGTGCAATCTTCTATGGGTCCGTTTGGCTCACCTTATATGCCGGTATCCGTGGGATCCGGCGGAGATCCCGCACAACGGGATCCGGCGTTTGGCTAACGCACGGATCCCGTGCGGATCCCGGAAAATGGGATCTGCCCAAGGGCGGATCATGCAGCCCAAGTAGGGTGAGCAACAATGCCCAGTCATGTTCTACTCTACGTCACACTCAAGGAAGGGGAAACCACAACAGTATTGTCCTTCATCCCAAGTCTAAGGTGCCACTGGAGGCATTACACATCGTCGATCCAGAATGGGCCCCTAAATAGGGTCACCCTCACCCAAGTGGCGAAACAAGGAGGACGGCCAACACGAGCCCGGATCCAGGGCCAGTGCATTGTCGCTGCATTCACCGCCGGAGCTCTCACCGTACACCACCTCTTGTACGGGGGCACACGTCATGGACATCGACATCGACACTTAGGCCCTTGGGACAAAGAAACAATACGACCTCTATTCCTCAATACTTCAAATGAATATTTTTAAGTTGCAACCTCGATCAACACAAGATCATAACCATACAATCTCGCCCTAGTCCTCAGCTAACCAAACCCCCGCCTTACGGCTAGATCAGGGCCACCCGATAATCCCGGATTGGCGATCGAATCCATCGCCTACCACCTAACCTGAATGCCCCTAATGCATATCAGGCATGGGCCTATTCAAACAATGATACGAGGTCGAACTGAGCCATACCAAGAAGGGACCCACGTCCTTGCTTGGGTGGGCCCATGCCAAGGAGTTGGCTGTACCCAGATCCCTTTGGGGCGTCCTAAGCCTAACCAGCCAATAGGATTCCTATTTCCTAGCTGGTTTGCTTACTTAGTTGATTTCCTAGTTTGAGTCCAGTTTGTTCTTAGCCAATTTCTATTTAATTGAGTCCTAGTTTTGGTTGAGTCAAGTCACTTGCTTACCTAGTTCATTCCTAGTTATTAGGAGTCAGTTTGAGTTGAATTAGTAAGAGTCTTTTACTTGCTGTCCAAGCAAGAAGGTATTCAGTAGTAGGACTCTCTTGAGACCTCTATAAAAGAACCTCCATAGCTTGCTTGTATTATGCATGACGAATTATGAGAATAAAATAGAGTTATTAGTAGGATAATTTAGGAGTAGCTGTAAACCTAGGAGTAGCTGTAACCTAGTTTCCTCATAATCCACCAGCCACCTTCATCTCTCTCTACAGCCGGTCCTTCTCCATCACCGGTCTCCTTCTCCGCTGCCGTCCACTCCTTCGCCACCATCATCACCCCTACCAGCCATCACCCACGTTCTCCAAGGCTTGGATCTCCAAGAGAAGCCAGCCAACCATTAAGGAAGCTGCAAGGTAATCCTCTTCCTCATCCGTCTCTCTCCTCCGGTTTTCAGCCTTCCTTGTCGAATACCTAGGGTGCTTCTCCTAAAACCCTAAAGGTATATCTCGACCTAGCCATAGCTTTGGCTAAGGAGGAGCTGAGACTAGGCAAGAGACCAGATACGAAAGCCCTAGAGAAGGTGCATCGTATCAACTTGGTATCAGAGCTCCGTTCCGCGGACTGTGCCGCCCAAAGCCTTCCGGAAGCTACTCTGATGGTAGGAGTACCAGCCTATTCTATACCGCCATCTATGATACCCCTACCATATCATCATCTACCTCCGCCCTATGCAGTCTACAATCCAATTCCTCCTAACCAGCCTACTACCCAACCGGTTCAACCCACTCATCCTCTTTCCCTTGGCCATCCATTGCCTAACCCTAACCCTACTGTACCTGGCCGAGTCCCACCACTACCATATCAGCCTCCTACTCAGCCGGTCCATCCCTCACCCATACCTGGTCCCACTACCCTTCCTCCGCCTCCATACCAGTAGCCTATGCCACCTCCCTACGCACCGTACAACCCTATTCCTCCCTACAATCCATCACCACCGTATCAGCCATTACCTCCACCCTACAACCAACCCAAACCTGCAAATACCAATGGGCATTTGAGTACAACTTGGACTCCCAATCCTAATGGAACTAGGATTACAAATCCTACTCCAACTAGGAATTCGAGTCAAACTCAGAGTACGACTTGGACTCAAAATCCTACTGGATTGCAAATCCTACTCCAACTAGGAATACTAGTCAAACTCAGAGTACGGCTTACCCTACAGTTGAACAATGGAAGGAAGCGGTCCAAAGTTGGATCCCTCTACCTTACCCTTCAACAGAACAGTGGGAAGCAATGATCCAATGATATTCTCCTACAAATCAGTCAAGCCCTATTGGAGTTCAGATTTCCAGCCAAAATCCCATTCTAGCTACAACTTCGATTGCCGAACCTAAACCTAGCTCTACTTGGATTAGGACTCCTCATACTCCACCAACCCACGAGCTACCCCATGACCCAAACCACAACACCCGCTGCCCCCTTACCCAACCACACCACATCCCAGCCCAATCAACATCCTGCCATCATCTCCTTCATTATTCCCTTCATCCAAACCCTACCTTCCCACCACCTGCAATTCCTCATCGGCAACTCCCGTCACCAACCAAGGCCACCCTCTTTCTCCCTGCAATACCACAACCCTTCCTTCACCATTCCCATCTTCGATTGTCATCTCCGGCGATCTACCCACCATCCATGAAGCTGCAGCCACCGACCTCACCCTAGTTGAAGACCACCCCATGCCATGTAACCGCTACCAAGGTCCTCCTCACTCCTGCCCCAATTCTCTCACAACCTTCCCCGACCATGGCTTCTTCATCATTGACCCCGGCGGAAGCTCAAAACACACCGGCGTTCTTGAAGCTCCTCACAGCCACCCAACCTCTCCACCCATAGCCATTCCATGTACAAACCTGCCGGCTCCCAACTCCATCTTTCCCCACTCCGGCGACAAACCTCAAGGAAGTCATGATCTACCTCTGCCCAAGACTACCATAACCTCCTCTCACAGCCCACTAAAGGATCTATTGGGGCAACAAAGGCCATCCCCAAAACCTCCTGACCCCTTCCCCGACATTACCAAGCCCGGCTCCAAACCCCAACCAGCGGATCACCGTCGGTTCCATCTCCTCACTCTTGACCGGCGCAGACCCCCTCCAGATCCACCACCAGAACTGGCACCCATCAGATTCACTCCATTGAATTCCGACGAGCAGCCCTCACCGGCGATTGAGTTCCGGCCACTTTCAGCTGCCAGATCTGTTCCGATTCCCAAGCTTCATCAAGCAATAGACAGATCTCAACTATCAGATCAGGTCAGATCAAATCACCACCATTTGAACCTGATCAAACTCCGACTCAATCTTCCACACTTGATCGAGTCAGATTCCAGCCTACAAGATTTGGACAGATTCAAGCTAGGCTCAACCAAATTTGGCTACACCAACCAAATCCGATCAAGCCCAGATCCAGACCAGTTCAAGCTAAGTCAGGATCAATTGGATTCAGTCAAATTCAATCTAGTCAGATGTGATCTAAGCCAGTCAAGTCCAGGCAAGCTCAGCCAATCAGACTTGGTCAGGCCAAATTCCAAACTTCAACAAGATCAGACCAGATTCCGGATGATCTCTATGCATCCTCGACATTTGATCAAGCATCCAATGACCGATCTGAGCTATCCAAGGAGTTTCCCTCCTCATACGGATGCCATCTTCCAGCTGACCAGATCCGTGAGCATCGGCCAGCAACCATCCACCACTCGAGGCTTCAGAACCACTAAGTCAACTATGACCGTGAGGACTGATGTTGAAGCCAGAGCCCTGATGATCCCCTTGGAGCAAAGCAGAGAGAACCCCAAGCTCAACTGTTCTCCACCATATCCAGCTGCCATATTGGGTCTACATCCACATTGGGAAGACTCGATTCGAGTTGACCTAGTCTTCGACCCAGGAAGCCAGCTACTAAGGACGCACCACCACCGCTCTACAGTCATCCTTTACTATTTGGAGTTCCAGCGACCCCCAGATCCACCGGCGCTTCAGTTCCCTTCTTGCAGACCTACAGCATGGCCCCCTGACTCGCCGCTTTGGATACCATTAGATCCACCATGGGTGCGACCAGGATTCTCACCGCCGAGTTTAGAGCAACAGTTGCGGTCCAGCCAGGTCACTTCGGTCCGACAAGCGCAGAGCCCTTTTCCCTCAGCAAATTCAGGCCTTGAGGACAAGGCCCATTTCGAAGGGAAGGGGGATGATACGAGGTCGAACTGAGCCATCCCAAGAAGGGACCTACGTCCTTGCTTGGGTGGGCCCATGCCAAGGAGTTGGCTGTACCCAGATCCCTTTGGGCGTCCTAAGCCTAACCAGCCAATAGGATTCCTATTTCCTAGCTGGTTTGCTTACTTAGTTGATTTCCTAGTTTGAGTCCAGTTTGTGCTTAGCCAATTTCTATTTAATTGAGTCCTAGTTTTGGTTGAGTCAAGTCACTTGCTTACCTAGTTCATTCCTAGTTATTAGGAGTCAGTTTGAGTTGAATTAGTAAGAGTCTTTTACTTGCTGTCCAAGCAAGAAGGTATTCAGGTTATAGTAGAAATCTCTTGAGACCTCTATAAAAGAACCTCCATAGCTTGTATTATGCATGACGAATTATGAGTAGCTGTAAACCTAGGAGTAGCTGTAACCTAGTTTCCTCATAATCCACCAGCCACCTTCATCTCTCTCTACAGCCGGTCCTTCTCCATCACCGGTCTCCTTCTCCGCTGCCGTCCACTCCTTCGCCACCATCATCACCCTTACCAGCCATCACCCACGTTCTCCAAGGCTTGGATCTCCAAGAGAAGCCAGCCAACCATTGAGGAAGCTGCAAGGTAATCCTCTTCCTCATCCGTCTCTCTCCTCCGGTTTTCAGCCTTCCTTGTCGAATACCTAGGGTGCTTCTCCTAAAACCCTAAAGGTATATCTCGACCTAGCCATAGCTTTGGCTAAGGAGGAGCTGAGACTAGGCAAGAGACCAGATACGAAAGTCCTAGAGAAGGTGCATCATATCAAACAACTAGGCCTATGTGTCTCTACATGTCAAATCATCAATCAATTGTCCAACATGTTATAACATAGATATAGAGTAGATTTAGCATTAAACAATTAACATAAGACACACATCAAGAGGCAATAATCATCCAACCATACCCAACATCATTCAACCCACGGGGCACACCTTCGGCCCAACTAAACTACACATTCCTGAGGGTCATCACTCCCTCGGTTAACCCACAAATAAATAGAAACATGCACACAGCCAGCCCTAGGCATAACAAGAGAATACATCACTTGCATAATCGATATTAGACTAGAAGAATATAATAGATGAAGGAACAATTGGCATCAAAGAATAACAATTGGCAATGAGTATGAGGACGCACACAATTAGACATAGGTCTACATCGAGGGATTACATGTACACCATTTAATCCAAACAAGTATACATATGAATTCGACGGAAATAAAGGAAATACTAATTCCAATTGAACGCTGACGCGGAACCAACTAGGAAGAAGAAGGGAAACATACGAAAATCGACCGTCAGCGGTTTAACATTTCATAAGCAAAAAAACACACCAATGATGAATTAGAAAGCAATTGCAGTAAATACAATCATCTACAAAATCCAACCATGACCGGCAATTTCAGACCAAATGCTACAACCACGGGGAAAACATCGAAGGAGAGGGTTGAAGGAGGACCTGAGGTGCCTAGTGTTACGATGCACCTTCTCAAGGGCTTTCGTACCGGGTCTCTTGCTGGGTCTCAACTCCTCCTTAGCCAAATCTATGGCTTGGTCGAGAGATACCTTTAGGGTTTTAGGAGAAGGACCCTAGGTATTCGACGAGGAAGGCGAAGACTAGAGGAGGAGACGGATGAGAAGAGGGATACCTTGCAGCTCCTCTAGGGTTGGTTGGCTTCTCTTGGAGATCCAAGCCTTGGAGAACGTGGTGGAGGGAAGTACAGCAGCCAAGGGGACGCCGGGGACTTGGGGTTGGACGGCGGAGGTGGCTGGTAGCGGCGGTGATGATAGTGGCTGGCTGGTGGAGAAGTCTCCAGCTGTAGAGAGAGAAGGGTGAAGGTGGCTGGTGGTTTGTGGAATTAGGGTTACAGCTACTCCTATATTACTTCTACTCCTAGGATTTATCTCTACTAAATAATTACTCTCATAAATTCATCAATGCATAAAAACCCTAATACAAGCTATAGAGGTCCTTTTATAGAGGCCTCAAGAGAGTTCTACTACAACCTGAATACCTTCTTGCTTGGACAGCAAGTAAAAGACTCTTACTAATTCAACTCAAACTTACTCCTAATAACCAAGAATGAACTAATTAAGCTAGTGACTTGACTCAACCAAAACTAGGACTCAATTAAATAGAAACTGGCTAAGCATAAACTGAACTCAAACTAGGAAATCAACTAGGAAAGCAATTAAGACTCAACTAAGGAAATAACCAAGTAAGGCCGGCTTGGCTAAGCCACCTCATGGGTCATGGGTCCATCATGGGTCCACCCATGCTTGAGCTTGGTCTTGGAACTGGTTCAGCTCTGATTTGGCCGTAAGGCTAGCTTGGCTAAACCTGCTCCAAAGGACCTGGTTGCAGCCAGCTCCTTGGTGTTGCCCTGCCCAAGCAAGGACATGGGTCCATTCTTGGATTGGCTCAGTTGGTCCTCGTATCATCCCCTCTCCCTACGAAATTGGCCTTGTCCTCAAGGCTTGAATTTGCTGAGGGAAAAGGCTCTGCTCCTGTTGGACCCGAGTGACCTGGTTGGACCACAACTGTAGCTGTGGGCTCGGAGGTGAAAATCCTGGTCGCACCCATGGTATATCAGGTGGTAATGGGGCCACTGAATCAGGAGGCCATGCAGCTGGTCTGGAAGAAGGGAATTGAAGCGCCGGGGTATCTGGGGGTTGTTGGAACTCCAAGAAGTAAAGGACAGTAGATCGGTGGTTGTGCATAGTCATCGTTTGTCGTCCGGGGTCGAAGACTAGATCAACTCGAATTGGGTCCTCCCAATGTGGAAGTAGACTCAATATGGCAGCTAGATATAGTGGAGAACAGTTGAGCTTGGGGCTCTCTCTGCTTTGCTCCAAAGGGATCATCCAGCTCCGGCTTCAACATCAGTTGGAAGAGGGCAACCGAATAAGGAGGGTGATGATCTGAAACTTCGAGTGGTTGATGGTTGCAGGGCGATGCTCTTGGATCTGGTCAGTTGGAATAGGGCAACCGAATAAGGAGAGAAACTCCTTGGATAGTTGAGATCGATCATGGGATGCTTGATCAGATGTCGATGATGTGTATAGGTCATACGAAATCTGGTCTGATCTCGCTGAAGTTTGGAATTTGGCTTGACCAATTCTGATTGGCTGAGCTTTCCTTGACTTGCCCGGCTAAAATCACCCCTAACTGGATTGATTCTGGCTGAATCCAACTGAGTCTGACTTAGCCTGATCTGGTCTGGATCTGGGGTTGATGGGATTTGGTTGGTGGAGCCAAATCTAGTTGAACTTGGATTGAATCTGTCCAAGTCTTGTAGGCTGGAAATAGAAAGAGATCTGGCAGCTGGAAGTGGCCGGAACTCAATCGCCGGTGAGGGATGCTCATCGGAATTCCAATCCCATGGAGAAGAGGTAGTGAGAGGATGGGGGTTCGACCCAATGGATCGAATCTGGATGGGTGTCGGTTCTGGTGGTTGGGGTTTGGAGTCGGGCTTGGTAATGTCGAGGACGGGGTCAGGAGGTTTAGGGGACGGCCTTTGTTGCCCCAGGAGATCCTTCAGTGGGTTGTGAGACTCGTCAGGGTAGTCTTGGGCAGAGGTAGACCGTGACTTCCTTGAGGTTTGTCGCCTGAGTCGGGGAAGATGGAGTTGGGAGCCGGCATGTTTGTACATGGAAGGGCTATGGGAGGAGAGGTTGGGTGGCTGTGAGGAGGGCCTTGGGGGAGGTTACATGGTGCGGGGAGGGCTTGAACTAAGATGAGGTCGGTGGCTGCAGCTTCATGGATGGTGGGTAGATCGCCGGAGATAACAATCAACAATGGGCATGGTAAAGGAAGGGACGTGGGTTTGTAGGGAGAAAGAGGGTGGCCTTGGTTGGTGACGGAAGCTGCCAAAGAGGAATTGCAGGTGGGAAGGTAGGATTTGGATGAGGGAAATAACGAAGGAGATGATGGCAGGATATTGACTGGGCTGGGATGTGGTGTGGTCGGGTAAGGGGCCAGCGGGTGTTGTTCATGGTTTGGGTCATGGGGGCGCTCGTGGGTATGTAGAGTATGAGGAGGGCAATAGTGGGGTTGTGGAGGAAGCGGAGTCGGAATCGTATGAGGAGTCCTAATCCAGGTTGAACTGGGGTTTGGTTCCTCAATCCAAGTGGCAGCCGGACTCCGAGTTTGACTAGGGTTCCTAGTTGGAGTAGGATTTGTAATCCTAGTCCCAGTACGATTTGGAGTCCTAGTCCCGGTAGGATTTGGAGTCCTAGTCCCTATAGGATTTGGAGTCTCAGTAGGAATTGGTGTCCAAGTCATGCCCGAAGACCAGTCGGTGTTTTCCGGGGTGGGTTGGTTGTACGATGAAGGTAAGGGCTGATAAGGAGGTGGTGTATTGTAGGGAGGAGAAGGGTTGTACGGTGCATAGGGAAAAGGTAGAGGCTGATAAGGAGGTGGTGTATTGTAGGGAAGAAAAGGGTTGTACGGTTTATAGGGAGGGGCGCGTAGGCTGCTGGTAGGGAGGCGGGTGATAGGCCGGATATAGGGGCTGATGTGGTGGTGGGGGAAGGGTAGTGGGGCCAGGTATTGGCGGGGTTGAACCGGATGGGTAGTAAACTGGTTAGGAGTAATTGGACCTGATCCAACTAGGACATAGTTTGGGATATGGGCTGTTCCTCCTTGGATAGGGACGGCTCCATGGGAAGCTCTAGGGAAAGTAGGGTTAGTGTTAAGGTTCTCACCTTGCCTTCCTACAGATCCTAAATTCCACGTTTGCATCTGCAACTCCATGGCAACTACGGATTCAGAGAGTCCTTGCATAAGAGCCCGGGTATTGTGCTGCGATGCCCGCAAGGATAGCGACGCCCTGTTGAGGCCTGCGATCAATTCGTAGGTTACGGAAAGATCCCGCTCCTGGGGAGCACTTGTAGGGGTTGCTCCTGCCATGTGGACTTTTTTCGAAAGGATTCCGGGTGGCACAGGTAGGAGGAAAGAGCTCTGATACCAAGTTGTTACGATGCACCTTCTCAAGGGCTTTCGTACCGGGTCTCTTGCTGGGTCTCAACTCCTCCTTAGCCAAATCTATGGCTAAGTCGAGAGATACCTTTAGTGTTTTAGGAGAAGGACCC